>VRYO01002772.1:12364028-12453441 GCA_009812075.1 Sialia sialis | reverse complement strand
GGGGCCAGCCGTGGCCGCCCATTCCCACTCCCCCACGTGGCTGCTGAGGGGCGAGGAACGCCTGCTCCAACCGCAGCTCACACTTCCAGATTGGCAATTCTCCGGAATTTGACCATAAATAAGCAGCATCTGGTGATTAGCTGCACTACTGGGGTAGGCCTGATTCTTCAGTCAAATTGGTGTGGCTTATCAGTGTGAAATTACTGTATATCCAACAGCAAAGCAACACTTGTCATGTACAGACTTGCTTCACGAAACTCAGTGCCATTATGTCAAATTTATTAGTTGACCAGAGAAAAGTACTGAAAAGTATCTATTCATAGAATGCTAAGTTGCTGTGGTTTTTTGGTTTTGGGTACTCTAACACATTTCAACTTTTTTCTGCAAGTTTGAGCAATGAGCCATCAGACCTCCCCTCTTCTTTGGCTTAGCCTCATGTTTTCAGTAGCAAAGTAGCAAGGTTAGATAACTCAATACACTGTAGGACCTGTCTTTATACTTAACATCTCCTCCATTAACCTTCTTTCAGCTTCCCCTCCCTTTTTTCTCCTAAAAAGGTGTTCTTATCCACATTACCCAAATCAGAAAGATTCATAGCATGACTAACATGACCATAAAGAAACGCGCGCACACACACAAAGAGCAGCATTAAGTCTCAGGAATATCTTAAACTTATCTCTGCATAAGAAGAGGCATACAAAATCTCAGTATTGACTACCACTATTTTATGAAGACTGTAGAAAGTAAAGTCTTTAAATGAAAATCAAAAAAATCCTTCAAGTCCAGCCATTAACTCAGCGCTGCCAAATCCACCACCAAACCAGGTTCCTGAGTGCCACAACTCCCATCTTTTAGATACCTCCAGGAATGGTGACTCCACCACTTCCTCAGTCAGCCCCTTCCAGTGCTTGGCAAGCCAGTGATGAATTTTTTCCTAATATCCAGTCTTAACTTCCCCTGGTGCAACTTGAGGCTATTTTCTCTTGTCCTATCTTGTCACTTGTTACCTGGGTGAAGAGACCCACCAGTTGTAGAGAGTGATAAGGTTCCCCCTGAACCTCCTTTTCTCCAGACTAAACACCCCCAGCTTCCTCAGCCACTCCTCATCAGCTTTGTGCTCCAGACACCTTGCCCTTCTCTGGACATGCTCCAGGCCCTAAATGTCTTTCTTGTCATAAGGGACCCAAAACTAGTAAAACTGCTGTTAGCCTTACCAACAGAACTTCAATAACTTATTTTACGGTCCTTAAATGATATTATCGCATGTTATTCTAGTAGGTAAAAAAACAAACTTATATTTCTTAGTCAATAAAAATCATAGTGATTGTAACAGATAAACATGAACCAAAAAACCTGTGGATACTGATTATAGCTACAAAAACAAATCCCAGGTCTAAACCTCATTAGCCAGATTACCAATGCTTGCCCTGCTCTAGGTTACTTTCAGAATGTTTACATGAGATATTAACAATTAAATTACAATACAAGAGATTTTTACAATTAAACATTTCTTCTGAATGATTTCTAAAAATTTTATAATTAACAAACCAATAACAAATAATTATTAATTACACTTAAGCAAACCTGCAGAATTTTATTCAAAAGCTGTGAAGGTGTGAGAATTATGTTGGAGGCTGCAATTTTCCAATTAATGTCAAAAGCAATTTAGTCTGAAAAAAATACCATACTTCCATCATTGTTTTGTAACTCCTCCCTCCCTTTTATTCCTTCAAAAAGCAAGTAATTTTATACTAAAATCTGGCAAAACTGGAGCAGCAAAGTATCGTGAAATGGGACCAAAAAACTCAATAAAAACCCCATGACTCCAACTCTACAAATGGTATGAATACTCAAACAGAGTATAGTAACACGTTTTAGGTTTTATTTTCATTCCATAAAAATCTAAAAGATCATGTAAGAAAAAGTAAATTTACAAGAACTCTGTGACACTTTTCAATAAAATGGTGTCTACAGTTTAAGTATAATTAGGTAACTTTTCATTTGGTCTAACTAAATTTGGTCCCAGCTCCTAAAATCCATAATTCCGAGAACCAAAATGGGTTATGACATTAGAGTAAAAATACTTCTTTTCTAACTGGGTAAAATAACAATAATAGGAGTATCTTTAGGGAATGCTTCTTATATTCTAAGTAATCATGAACAACAGTGCCCTAGCTCCTTTTTATGAAATTATAGTCAATTGTTACTGCAAAAAAGCATCAGATTATGATTATAGTTATATTTAATAAGCTCCTTATGCAAACTGATTAAAAAAACATGCAGACTTATTCAGATGACCCTGCAATTTGCTGTAATTCACAGGATTTAAAGTTAAACAATCTGAATTCAGTGCCTTTTGAGCAACACATTTGCAAGACAAAGACCTACATTTACCTTCCCCCAACTGACAGTCAATTTTTTTTTTCTTTCTCTTGAAGCAGAAACAGGAATAAAAATCTCTCAATCTTTCAATTACTTAACATTTTCCCCCATGAAGTACATGGCACCCAATAACTCTTTGAAGAAAATAACTTTATTCTTAGCCCTGTGCCCTCCCAGCCATGGGTCTACAACAAAAGGATTAAAATCTATACAGATATAAAAACTAGAAAAAAAGGCTTAAAGTCAGCTAGTCTTTAAATGGAACAAATTGACACGCTGTGCTATACTGTAACAGAGCAATGTCCTTCCTCAACAAAAACTCAACATGTCTGCAAAGTTACTGATTTAATCTACCATTATCATAACATGAACTTCATAACAGAAACAAAACCCATATACTGTAGAAAATCCAGATGTTTGCAAATTCTGCTAAAACCAATTACAAATCACATTTGTTGAAAAGGCAAGTAAAGGACATTTGGAAATGGATGGAAATGCATTAATTTTTGGAAATTATTTGGAATTTATTTTGGAATATTTAAATTGAGCACTGACCCAGATATATCATCTAACACATTTGCATATGCAATTCTGGTTTCACCAGAACCTGGAGAAACATGGAAACAAAGCCTTCTTGCTTCCCCTCCTAACAAAACACTAAAGAATGAGGAGAAAATTCTGCATTTATAAAATAGAAAGGAAGATGCATTATTGATGTTGCTAGACAGAAAGTTTTAAATAAAGGTATTATATATTGAGTACTGTGTCATTTTAGTTGTTATGGAGATTAACTGCAGTGACTGTCTAAGGGGAAGGGTTAAATAATATTTGATGTAAGACACATTGTAAACTGCAAAAGTTACTACAAAGTAAAGCCACAGTATCTCATGCTTTCCCAACAATGCCAAACCAAGCAACAGAAGCACCTGAAACTCAGGAAATAAAGTTTAGACAGATACAGATTTCACCTGCTCTACACCAGACACACCAGGATCACACCCTGTGACACAACAGAGATGGGAACAGCAGCATGAAAGGGTGTGTGAATTTACCTGAACTCTACCAGACAGGACCTTATTCCAGTTGTACTAAATTTCAATACTGCATATACTTCACTAGAAATAACTCAAAGTTTACAACTTACAACACTTGCTTTAATCTTCTTATATCCAGGTGACACAACATGAAAATCCTTGGGCAGTCAATGAGAACACCTAGAGAGAAACTTGTACTAATGAAAGGCCATGGGTACTCCTAATCATTCTTAAAACTGTGAGGGTCAAACCTTACTCAGTTTTTCCAGATACAAAACCAAACCCCTATCATCCTGCACTCTAACATGTACATAACATGCTGCGATGCAGCTGGGAAAAGTTTTGAAAGCTTCACTGGCTCTGAAAGGGGCTAGTATACCTCAACCCTTTATTTTATTGTCAGTAGTTTGAACATCCCTGAACCCAAAGGTCTAAAGGGGCACAACACCATATGAGGCAACTTAAACTCTGCATTAACAAAGTTCTATTAGTTAACTCCAAAGTAAAAATGCATGTAGTGCTCTTTCTGCAGTTCAGATCTGCAATCCTACAGGAAATTCTACACGCATGCACCAGCTCTCTGAAACAAAAGCAGTATGAATGGGCTACAAAGCCAAATCTCAAAAGGCTGCAGCGTCCCCAACAGATTTCTTTGATGGTTTCCTAACAAAATTAAAGAACTTCCCCTTTATTTAGTACTCCCTAAAAGAAAAAGAAATTTATGTGAGAAAAACACCCCAACAAAGCTGCCCACAGCCAAAAAACAAGAATTGTCTTTATTATAGAACTAAACAAAATGCTGTTAACTGCATCAGCATGACAGAAGGCTGAGGAGGTATGCAATGTACATTGTAAAGTCTCATGCACTGGGGCTCCTAAATGAAAATAAGATACAATGAAAGTTTAAAAACACACATTAACTACAAAAGTAAGAGCCAAAGAAATAAAAGAACTAAAGAGAGAAACAAGAAACAAAATTCACATATAAGAAGAGATCAGTAAAGCATCCGAGCTTAGTAGCAAGAAATCTGCTAATATATATTATTAATTCATTCTCTTGGCTTTTGCTGAACCACTCTCCTTATAGTATCCAAGTTAACAACTCTGGATGTCCTGCTGGAAGAGTCAGACCAATACATATGGTACTCCTGAAATTGTGATCACTGTTTATCACAGATACAAACCTCAAAAGGATGTGGTGGAGGAGGTGGCAGGCTTGCAACTTTGGCTGCTCTTTGTCTTTCCACTTCCAGAGCATGTTTACGTGCATCTGTTCGTCTTGGGGAAAAAACCAAAAACACCACAAAAGAGAAGAGAGACAGAAAATTATTCAAGCAACAGCGGCAGAACAGTGCAAAATAAAAGGCAAACCTAAAATCAGATTCCTGAGTACCTGCACTGAATCCTAGGCCATAGGGATGGGGAAGCATATCAAAAAGACAACAGAACTTAGGCTGGAAGGCAGCATTGAAAATTACCTTCTTCAAGTCACGCAAAAACGTTAATATATACAAGCATCCCAAAAGCAATGCAAAATCTCTGCTTTTGACCTAAATTTCCAGAAAGCATTGTGCACTTTAGCAGACTTTAATTGCCTGAGTGTAGACCTACTTAACAATTTAATTTACAGGTCTTAGCTCTACTCAAACACAACTGTGCCCAAGAGGACACAGACCATTACCCATGCCAGCTCAAGTCTAATAAAAAAAAACCTAAGAAGGAAGACCATGACAAATACACTGGCCTGACAACATTTCCTATGTCACTGAACTCCTGGAGAGTCTATAAGGCCAGCTTAAAAATCTGACATTGCTGTCTTGGTTTTAAAGCTACAGTTTTTATCAAAAGCCACAAGCTTCGTCCACGAGCATAAATTCTCTAACCCATTCAATATCAAGTTGGAAAAAGCTCCAAGCAAGAAGCATCAACATTTTTTGCTTTCAAACTGTGACATGGTAAAGTTTATTCTTAATAAAACAAAATAACTATTACATACCTGGCTTGCTCACGAAGTATTTTTTCTTTCTGTTGCTTCTGCTCTATCAGAGCTTTTCTATGTCTTGTCTCTGCTCTTTGTTTCCTTTCCTCCGCTTGCTTTGCCAGAGCTTCTAAGTCAGGTTCCTTAACATTAAAACATTGTAATCACTTAATACAGAATTTTACTCACATCTCATATTATTATTATGATATTCCAAATTATATACTGCTGGTTAGAAGCACAAGCTCAAAACTACCCTCTACTGTATCAGGGTAAAAATACTCTAGTAACTTTCCCTTCTCTGCCACCTTTATTTTCTTCTTCTCCACCAACAACAGCGATCCTGCCATATCCCTCAGCCAATTTAACCAAATATTGACATATAAATCTTAGCTTCTTCTGCATTAGTTTAATGAAAAGGATAATTAAACACCCTGTTAATTTCAATTTAAACACCCTTTAGCAAATGCAGACTAAACTGTGTAGAAAAAGCATGTTACTACCCTTCAGTCATCAACAGAAGCATTTACTAGTTCTCTGTTTCTATAACACTGGTTCCACATTTTTTGCTAACTCACCCATCCTATCACTGGAAATGACTTTATAAGGAAGTTAATTCAAAGACACTGATATATGGAAAAACATAATGCTATTTTACTTGGGTTTCAAGATCCTGACTAATTCAGGAAGCAAGCTACTCTGTGAAATCCATGTTAAAAATCTATGGCTGATTTCTATAAACCTGATTCAGAGTCAAACCTATAAAAAAATTCTACCCAGCAATCTCAATGATCTCTCAAGCAGAGCCTACACAACTGACAGGATTTTAAAGAAAGTGAAACTAGTTTATAGCTGCAGAATTAAAAGTGACACTGCCTGTCTGCAGTCTAGGCAAAAGCCTCTGAAGCGCTTACCAAGGCTTTCCATGTTACTGAAGAACTGAAGGGAAAAAAAATGTTAAGTGTATTTTCTTAACCACAGAAAAGATCCATGGTGGAGAAAAAAATACTGTATTACTGGCATAATTGAGATACTGAATCATTATATTCAATTTAGTCAAGTACAAAAGTACATGATCATACAAGCTAACACAAACAAACTAAAGTCTACCCAGCAAAAGTCTGTGGACAACAGGTTCATAGACTATCTTATGGAAAGACATCTGTTCATAACCACTTCTAAAAAGTTTCCACTCCTAAAAAGTTGGCTATTTAGGTATCAGGGCTTCAAAATCAGGAATGTTAAAGGAAAAACCAAACAAACAGCAATTTTGGTATTTCTAAAACATCAAAATATGTGACAATATATGCTGGTATTGGCTTGGACGGAAATTATTTTCTTCACAGTGGTTGATATGAAAGAGGCTGCGCTTTGGATTTGTGCTGACCACAGGGTAGACAATATAGAAATGTTTTTGTTATTGCTGAGCAGGGTGCACATAGAGCCCAGACTTTTTCCGCTTTTCGTGCTGCCGTACTGGTGAGGAAGTTAGGAGTGACTGGGAGGAGACACAGCCAGAACAGGTGATCCCAATTGCCCAAAGAGATTTTCCAGACCACATGGCATCATGCTCAGTACATAAATTGGGGAAAATAAGGAGGAAGGGGGCAATGTTTGGAGTGACAGCATTTGTCTTCCCCAAGTAACCACTACACATGATATCCTGGAGATGGCTGAATATCTGCCTGCTCACGGGAAGCAGTGATTTAATTCCTTGTTTTGCTTTGCTCTGTGTGGCTTTTGCTTTCCCTATTAAACTGTCTACATCTCAACCCATGAGTTTTCTGGCTTTTACCCTTCTGATTCTCTCCCTGGTCCCATTGGTGAGGGAGTGAGCAAGCAGCTGCTTGGTGCTTAGCTGCTGGCTGGGGTGAAACACAATAATATTAAGCTCACTTACATTCTCCTTGGCCTGTCGATGACCCTCCCCAATCGCTCTTAAGCTTGATAGATACAGTTCTTCCAGGGCTTTCATCTTCTCATCCTGTGCCTTCTGCCATTCAGCTCTCAGTGCCTCCTCTAACTGATGCAGCTGTTCTTCTCTCTTCTGCTTTACCTTCTGCCTTATCTGGTAGGAGATATACTTCTGCTGCTCTCTGACCTGTAGAGATGGCATTTATGTTTGTAGCAACTCAAGAAAAGCACAATACTTTTTGCAGCAAGACTTTCCATGACATAGCCTACCGTCCTTCTGTCTTTCCATCTCATCTACTATTCCATTCACAATCTGTCCAGAAAGCATTTTCAAGTTGTTGTTACCTTTTTCCAAAATTAATATATAAAGTAATAAATTTAATCTGAATTAAATGCTTTAGTTGAAGTCCAAAAAATGATGTACAAGTGACCAACTGGGAAAACTGCTTGGAATATCCTTCTCTTCAAAAATACAACACAGTTGCAGCTTCTATTACAATTCAATATAGTTAAAAAGAAAAAATCACCAACTATACTGAAAACTTAGTAAGCATTGTTTATTATTTTCCACTTTGTATTTGAGGCTTTTTTTTTTTACAGCAATGGCTGTCAAGCACTGGAACAAGCTGCCCAGGGAAGTGGTGGAGTTACCACCCCTTGAAAAGTTCCAAAGACATGTAGATGTGGCACTTAGGGACATAGTTTAGTGGTGGACTTGGCAGTGCTGGATTAATAGTTGGACATGACAATCCCAAGGGTCTTTTCTAACATAAACAGGAAATATTCTTTTCAGCTACTTTTCTTAAATTATTTGTTACATCATCAAATTAAATACATGGAAAGCACATGGAAAAATACAGGCATACCTGTTGTAACCGTAATTTTCTTCTTCTTTCGTATTCTTCTTTCAGAAACATGGCTTCTTCATTAGGACTAAGCCTCAAAGTCCCAGCTGTTGAAGGCTTCCTCTTCATCTTTGGATACACTGAATAGTCAACTTCTATGAGAACAATGCCAAGAAAAAGAGAAATTGTGCATAAATGACACTGGCAAAACAGCTATGAAAACAGGATAATGTTTCTGCCATAATGTTGTCAACTCTATCATGGTATCTGTGTATGAGAGCTACAATTTTTCATATCTGTCCCAGCTGCAGGCTGGACTTGACAATCTCAGAAGTCTTTTCCAACCTTAATGACTCTTAACTGTAATGAAAAGCATCGCTCTGTCTTTGTGACAAAAGACACAAAAAGATAATGCTTTTGAACTGCTCTGAGCTACGTACCAAACACTGCAACACCATCACACTCACAGTCTACTCTGTGGACCAGCCACAAGCATCTGAAAAGCGAAGGGTGAACACCACTCCACTCCTGGGAAGATTTAAAAACAAGCCCACAGAGGACTGAAAAGCACAGCCCACAGTAAAGCAGGCTGGTCACTCAAGTGATTTGCACTGAAACACTCTGTAACTGTGGTAGAGAAGAGGTAAGACACAATAGCAAATCTGTTGATGTTTCTGGCTGCACTCCAAGGTTCCCTGCCCTACAGGCTCTGAAACTGTAGCAACAGCCTGGGTACCAAGCATTTCACTGGAAAGCTGAAACTGCTCACTAACGATTTTTTAATTCAAGTTTTCCTAAGAAGACAAATTTCAAATTATGTTTCCCTCGAGATTTTACTGTGAAACAAGAATCTGCTGGTTCTACAGACAGCTTCCCATTTTCCTTGTAATCACGATCTTCATATGTACAAAAAAAACCTAAAAAATTAAATACTTCTTCCATCTGATATGTAGCCTAGCCCAAAATTCCCTTCTCCCTAAATCAAGCAAGATTTTTACTGGATCTTGAACTATTTATAACCCTGGAAATACTCGCATGAAACAAAGACTTTCAAAAGCCACTTTTTCAATTCATATAGCGCTAACAGTTTAAACCTACATGTCACACCTGGAAACAATTATTTTCAGCATCATATATACTGATCTTGGTATATTTAGAGACACAGTATCATAGATAAATTAGCAAGACTGTAAAGAAATTAGGTGAGGTGTAAAGCCATAAGATACTTTTGGTAAAGAATTATTAAAGCAATTAATCCTAGGGTCTTTGCAGCATAAAGAGGGACCAGTAACACCCTGGGTCTTGCCAGCCCTCCCTTAGTCACACGATGAGGAACAGAAGTTCATCACGGCACAAAATTAAGCAGCAAATTACTACAGTCTCTCTCTCACACACACACTCCTAAAGAGAGGAAAAATGCAAAGCCTAGGTCTAAAGGCTAAAAGCAGAGGCAGAGATTGCAAACGCCGCGCTTGCCCGGGCTCAGCCACAGCACGACGGGGACGGTGCGGGGCGGAGAGAGCTCCGGTACGCCCGGGCCGCCGCACAAAAGGGAGGGGAGAGGGGAAAGGGGAAAAGGGAAAGAGGAAAAGGGAAAGGGGAAAAGGGAAAGGGAAGGGTAAAGCCGCCCCTCACGCACCCGCCGCCGCCTGGGCCCTCCCGCTCGCCGTGGCCAACGGCCGCCGCTCCCGCCACGTGACCCCGCACCCTCAACGCCCCGCCAACAGCGCATGCGCAACCGCCCGCCCCGGCCCCTGAGCCCCACCCCCGTCTCCAGTGGCCAATGAGAGCTCGGGGCAGCAGCGGTGGCGCGCGCGCCCAATATAAAAGTGGCGCTGTGGGCGAAGAAGGCGTGCATAGCCTCAAGGTACTGGTGGCGGTTGTTTGTTGTCAGTCTGCTCCTGCCGCATGGCCGAGCTAAGTGCAGACCGTGCTTTGCTTGCCTAGCGCGGCAATTACAACGCGCACCTGCAAGGGCTCGTCACCATGACTCCCTCACAACACCGCGCCAGGAGCCCAATATTAAAGTTTGCAAATGCTCGCGTGAGGGACATTCACTGGCCGAGCTTGAAAAAAACTGCGGAATAAAACTGCATCCTGCTACTTCTGCCTCACTAGTGTTACTTCTATGCAGCTTCCCTGCTCAGCGCTCTTTTTGGTTGTACTGTGTCAGTAGAAGGACTGTCATAGAATCATAAAATGGTTTGGCTTGGAGGGGGATCTTGAAGATAATTTATTTCCGACCCCATTCAGGCCACGGCAGTGCCGCTGTAGCTGTAGCGCTGCTCTGCCTCTCTTCTGGCCTTGCACATGGCTTCTACAATGGGCACACCTGTGCAGTTCCCTCAACCTTGCAGCTGAACCTTTCCTTATACACCTGATTTTTAACTAACGCCTGCTCCTTGTAAGTCTGATGGAATGCTTGCTTCTTTGCTGGTAGCATGGAGTGGCAGGACAAGGGGGATAAGGGATTTAAACATAAAGAGAATAGGTTGAGATTAAACATTAGGAAGTTCTTTACTGTGAGGTGGTGAGGCACTGGCACAGGTTCCCCAGAGAAGCCCCATCCCTTGAAGCTGGATCCCCCAAGACTGGGTTGGGTGGGGTTTTTGAGGAACCTGGTCTGGTGGGAGGTGTTCCTACCCATTGCAGGGTCCATTCAGTCCAAACCATTCCATGATTCTTCCTCGCACTTCACCTTTCTTTCTGAAAGGAACCATTTATCATGTACGTGTGTGAGATTTGCAGCAGCTGGGAATTGAAAGTGGAGACATGAGATATCTTTGATTTGTGAGGAATGCAAATGTTATTTGTATACAGGGAAACAGTCCTGCCACACATACAGATGAGGAGAGAGAGGCTGTGTTAGTCTGCTTCTTTGCGTGAGCACATTCCAGGGGTCTAAGCTGCTGCTACAAAAATGGAAGAAATGTTTGTGACTTAAAACACAGGCACAAAGGAGATAATCAATTGTCTTGCACTGAAACTCGAGTGCAAAATATAGCTACGTTTTGGACACTGGGAAAAGAAAAAAGATATTTTATACTACGAGCTGTCTTGTCATAGTAACCCTACTGAAACCAGGAGGGCTGAGATTACTCAGTAAAACTTATTGGTTTGGTGCATGACTACTCAGAATTTAGACTAAAAAACCACAGAATTTCAAAATAAAAGAAATCAACGTAAGGAGAAGAGGTAACATGGCAGTTTTACATGTTTTCTTTTCTGCCTTCTGCATTTCACTGCTAAACTGCCTTCTTGTTCACAGGTTTGCTTTCTGACAAGTGCCTGCAACTTGCTGCAAACTACTGACTGGAATAGCTGGTACCAAGCTAGTACCTGATTGTACATTAGACACACAGCTGTTTCACAGTGTGCATATTGAATAATATGACTCGAGAAGTGCACTTCCAAATGTGTTTTCTAGTCTCCTTATCGGATTTTTTGTCCTTCAGCATTTTCATTATGGCAGTGCTATCCTCAATAACATCACTTGTAAATAGCTTTATCCTGCAGGTCAACAGGTGAAAAAAAAAAGTCAAGACAGTCTATTAAGAGAGTAATTGAGATTATGGATTTTAGAATCCTCTGCTTATAAAATGTGAAAGAGGTCAAATATATGCTCCTCAATTATACTGTTGAATAAAAGGGATATTATGAAACCTCCCTGTGCTGGGTAAGAATTTTGTCTCAAAGATGTTTTCTGTCATTGTCTTGCAGAATTATTTCTGCTACTGCTTAATTTACATACATATACTGAAAACCAGGAATTTTAATACTGGAATGTTTTTTACTTCTTACTACACATATTTGAATGACAATATTACAGACCTTCATTAATGCCTTCTCCCTGTGAAGTAGATGGTGTTTCTTTTACAAAAGGTGAATAGTGATGCAGCAGTACTAGTTGCATTTAGACAGGGATATATAAAACTGGAGGCACTGAGCTTCATTTATTGGTCACACTCCTCTTGAGGAAAAGGAATTACATTTGCAGGAGTTCTCTACAAAGTCTCAAGATAGCCGGTGGAAAAATTTAATTTCTTTTCAGGAGTAGAATTTTCATACGTAAAAAATGTCTCCGAGTCAATCTATGTGAAAACACAGATTTGAAAGAAATCATTTAATTTAATGCATTTGAGGTTGAAGAGGGGTTGCATGACTGTGAAAGCCACTGATGAGTGCACAGTCAGGAGCTCAAATCACAGAACAGGCCTTGTGCTGTTCCAGAAAATGTCTTTTGAGAGTGGACTGTTTGTACTTCCCTATCACAGAGAAGATTTATTCCATCAGTAGATTAACCATTGCAAGAGACTTTGGCACAGGCACCTTGCCTTGCTGTGCTCTGTGGGGACATTTGGTCTAAACATGAGATCCAGGAGGCTGGAGTTGACTTTGGGTGGCCTGAGAGAAAATATTCGCTGTCTCATGGGCAGGTTGAGCAGACCAGCATAAGCAACCTGTATCTTTCACTACCACATAGGAACACCTGCTCCTTTCTTCATCAGAAATTCTTCACTGTCCACTCATGTCTCTCAGTTGCACAAGGGAAAGATGGCTTTGTAGGCTTTTCTGCATCTTCAGCAGGGCAGCCCTGGTTTTAAAAGTTTTCTGTGAGCTAGTAATGGAACAGTACAAAGCTCAACCTTGCACAGGACTTGGCACGCTGCTCAAATGAAGTATTCTCCTTGAAAAACCCTGAAGGAAGAGCTTTAAAAAACATGTCATATTCAGACACGGAATCCCTCTGCCCTGAGTCCTCTAACACATCATTATACATTACTGCAGTTTTCTGCTTCTAGTCTCCTTCTTGCTGATAACTGAAGTAGCTGAATGAAATGAGGATTTATCTCAGTCTGAACTGGCCTTTCCCTGTATTCAGTATTCCTCAATGTCACATCCCACACTGTCATATAGTCTTGAAAGTTCCCCTATGGTTCATTTTAGTTTGATGTGTGATTACTTCTCCCATGCTGTCCTCTTTTAGCACCTGGCGCCTGATGTCTAATTATCATGACTGCCAGGTAGTGACAGGATGTGGTTTTACAAATGTTTGTAATCCTCCAGCTCATACATTTTCAAAACTGCAATGTGTTTTTGTTAAATAGTTTGCAATAAGCACGTTCGTGTGTAAGCTTTGCAAAAAGACGTGGAGTTTCCTAAGAAGGAAGAAGGGCTAATCTTTATTTTTGAGGCTGACTAATCTACCATGGTCAGCCTGTGCTAGCACAGCCTATAATAGTTTCTGTCTGAGACTGATTTGGAGATAAATTTTCTTGACAGATGTGGAAGAATAGCTTTTGTTATTATATTACATGTCATGTAATAGAAAGCTGCAAAGCTACTCTTTTCAGTACCAAAACAACTGTATCCAGAGCTGTGCCTGTATAAATGCTCAAGTACAGATTATGCCCAAAAAGAGAGGCCACAGTTTTAAAAAATCAAGGAAAAAATAAGTAAAATATGAGGCATAAAAGATTATGTAGCTGGCAGAGAGATAATTATATGCAACTAATTACAGTGTATATCCTAAAATTATTGCTCTGGAAGGAAATGTCTGTAAACTCAGATTTGGTTTTGGACATGTATGGTGGTGCCTTACAGACAAAAAAAAGAGGCATGCTGTCCTATGACATTGATTCAGAAGCTCTTGTTAGGAAACCAGGCTCATTCTCTGTCACAAATGCTCCTGGGATTTCACCCAGCATCCTTAGCCCAGCTTAATGATTTGGGTCTCTGGAAAACAACCAGCCTTGGGGTGGTAAGAGCAGCATCAAGTGACTCAGAACTTATCATTCATGCATGAACCACTGTGCTGCCTAAGGTCATTTTAAAATGGGCTCTCAAACAAATGAACTCGCCCAAAGCTTGAAGCCAGAACTGAGCTGGATTGAGGTTTTTCCAGACAAAAAGGAACCTTGTGTACCTGTTTCATATCCTCAGAATCAACCTACCTAATTACTCAGTGATGTATAGACTTCTACAATGCAAACTTGGTGTATGCACATTCATTTGCTAAAATTCTTGTAACCTGTGCTCAGCCTTCTAAAATACATGGGAACATATGCACAATTTTCTCTAGTTCTTAAAATATGCATAGAAACTATGTGCACTAATAGGCCAATTATGCTCAGTCCAGTGAGTTTACCACTGGTCTTTGCCAGCTTTTCTCAACTACTGTGCCATATCTCGTTTGGCTAACCTTCCTGAATTTCTTCTTCTAATATCTACTTCTATTCAATTTCAGAAATGATACTGAACATTTCTTTCTTTATTGCAGGTAGTTTCAAGCAGAAACCTGGATTCTCTGACATTTTCTTTAAATAACGGATTCTACTCCAGCAAGATCTCCTAAATGGCTTAAAATTTCACATTGCAGGGAAAGCCCTCCTTAAGTTACGAAAAATACTTCTTTAGTTTAGTCCTATATTAGTAGTAAGAATTGTAATTTCAGCACATTGTAAAGGTGAAAGGAGAAAACTAGAGTTTTTTTCTAATTTCAAAATGATTACTTCTTCTCCAGCCTAATTTGACTTACTGTGTATTGTTTGCCCCCTCCATTTGATGGCTTATGTTTATTACATTTTATACAGGAAGCATGGGAGTTTTCACAAGCTTCAGTTTCTCTCAGATGGGCATCCAAATGCTGTGCCATAAACAAAAAAATGAATACAAAGACATCCTGAAGAATAGCTTAAGGCTTTAAGTCTACAAGTCTCAAAAAAAGAGGTTTAATTAAGGTTCTGGATGAAATCATAAAGAATGAAATTGTCAGGACCTGCCTATATATTGACCAATTCAAGCCCAGAATCTCAGAATCCTTTTTGGTGTCTTAATAGCAATTTATACATAAAGCAATTAAAAGTGTGTGCTAGATACTCCCTTTGCTTAATGCTGGCTTCTGCTATCTCTCTGACAACTTACCTGTACAGTGGGTGACAGACAGGATATGATACAGGATGCAGGTCTCCTCTTGGGAAAGTACATGTCATTATTCTTGGATAGCTGTTATAACATCTTAATCTTGTTTATGAAATACCAGCAAAAGCGTTCACAGTGTAAAAGAGTGGATCCTGGTTTGATCAAGACCTTCATGCTGTAAATCAAAGAGACTGTATGATCAGACAGACTTGTGATATAGCAGATTACACTTCTACCGCAGATTAACTTTGATGTTTTCTTTACTAGAGAGAAACTGATTAATAGATGAAGTCATTAAAAGGCTTTATGGATGAAATATGTTTCAAAGAGAACCTTACAAAAGGAATGGGTAGTGAAGAAAAATTTACAAGGGGTGAGAATGAATTTGCACCCACAGAAGAAATCTGGAAGAGCTGAAGAGTGAACAAATGAGTTCAGAAGAAAGGAGTGAACATGGAATAGTGATATACTGGTTCATACTGCTCCCATTTAACTCCTTTTAACAGAAATCAATCTCTCTAAAGACATGGAGACATTTTCTGTCATAATTTTGCTAAATATTGTAGAAGCCAAGAAAGAGTGAAAGAACAAAGGGTCTTTAGTGATTGCAGAGAATTATACTTAGAGCCAATTCGGAGGAAAACAAATGTGTAAGGAAGGTATCGATGATTTAGATGCTAGTTTGGTAAACTGGAATCTTGGCTTCTGTTTTCTATAAGATGAGTGATTTTTGTGTCTGTAATCCTAGCTTAGGCATTTTGGGATAGATCTGTTGAATGGAACTAAGTCTCAGAATCCTGATTCTGAAAAGCCTAGCTAAGCTACTAAAGCCTAGAAACTGCTAACATTTTTCAATCCTCAAGACCCACGAGCTTCTAGATTTGCTGATCTTTATATGCTCTTCTGATGGTGACAGGACTGAAAGCCTCAACTTGCTCTCAACTTGAGCAAGATTCGGGAATTATGTCTTTTTTTATACATATAGATATATATACATAAACATCTAATGTACTCAAAAAGGCTTTTTGGGGGTTTTTTTGGTGTGGATTCCAGTATTTAGGAGATGTTCGAGGCTAAAAATACATATTTTGAAAATCATATCTCTACAGATCTGATAGGTGGAATTCAAGATATAACCCTTTTCTCAGTATTTCCTGTGAGGCGGCTGGACAGCTGCATCTTTGACTTTACATGGTTTTCTAATGGTGTGCTCATATCTTTAGATCATACCTCAAGGTTCCAGCAAAACCCAGGTGATGTTCCCACCAGTATGAGGCTACATGAGCCCTAAAATTGGAGGCATCTATTGAATCTGACCCTTTGTTTCAGATATTAAAGTAATACTGAAGGCAGTAAAGGGACAGCAGCAGTAGCAGAGACAGACATAGGCAGCAGTATCATTTGCCCCATAATGTCCTTGGTAGAGCAAAACCACTTTTTTCCCCACTGGTCCAATAAAATTGCCACAATCTGCTTCTTTGGATGATCAATGCTCATCTGGAATTTTATCACTGTCCTTTTTAGAGGATAATTTAATTGTTTAACATTTATAGAGGCAAGGTAATAACCTTAGATTTACATAGAGTTAATTTCTTTCTTTGTGGGTAGGTTCTGCAGGATGTGAACAATTAAGTTTCTGTGGGAGGATACTGGAAGCATGATTAATGGATCAAAGAAAGACCATCTAAGGGAAATGGGTATAATACCAAGGGAGATAATGCTCTATTTCACAATACTTATGCAAATATGCCAAATGTTGGAGAATTCAATTAATATTTGACAAATAGATTCCCTGTGATGCAGAGTAAACACATACTGGGGAAACAATAAAGCTTTATTGCACATTATCTGTTAACTTCCTCTCAGACAGACTGGGTTGCCTGGTCAAGCATCTCATTCCAGTGCAGATGGCAGGCAACAGCCAGGCACAAATCAGTGAAAGACACCGAGATTGTTTGGATGGAAAAGACCAAGGCTGAATTGTTTGCACGCGTGGCCAATCAGCACTTGTCGATGTGCTTAGGTCTGCTGCTCAGTCTTCTGCCAGAAGTCAGATTTTATCCCATGGAAATGAACATTGGTTTAAGAATGGAGGAGACAGAATTAGACAATGTTTACGTTCTTGATTTTATTCCTATAAAAGCAACACCAGCAGGAAAAACAATAATGAAGTATTGGACGGACTCAAAAAAGCCGAGCTTCAGTGACCAGTATAAAACTAGGTTAATACTAATTCTGTATAAAGGAAATGAATCCTTCAGGTACTGTGGTGATGGGAGATGCACAAATACCTAGATTTCCTGAAAACATAAGTTTCTTGTTTGCTTGATAGCTTCCATTTTAATATCTATTCTAAAATACTCAGTTCCTCTACTAAAGATTTAACATGAGCTATTGTTCTGAGAAATCCTGATCCACAGAGAGAAGTGTATTGAAACATACCATCCATTTCTGACCATACAGACTGGGTACTGAGCTAACAAAATGTGACGAGACTTACGGAGGTAAAGTTTAAGTATGAAACTCAAGTTTGTCCTTTGGTTGCAACTGCCCTATAGCTGGTGTCATACTTTGCAGCCAGGAGCAATTCTAGGGATATCCCTTCAGTGCCTTGAGACAAGAAGTTGGGAAGAACACAAGAAATTCATCTTCAAAATCCCAATGTTCCACAGAAAACCTACTCTTGGAGATGGCATGCTCCTATTTGACTTGGAATCTCTCTCAACACTTCAAATGAGACTTCTGTGTATTGCTCTTTTCTGTGAAAGTAGGTGCCTGCTTGCTGAAAACAGAAGTCCACCATGATGCAACCAGAAATGACCATGTGAGCTATAAACTTGAATATATATCACTCAAGGACTGTATTTTTTTCAGTCTAAAGCATGACAGCCAAGATACCCTTTACATAAGTGATGCTGCTTTTGCTGCTTCAGAGCTGTTGTTTAGCGGTCAAAGCAGTTACCCAGGACAGCGGAGATTTTGGGTTAATCCTTAGCCTGAAAATGCCCTCTCTCAGGCTAGAAAAGTCTCTTATGGGCACATCCTGTGCCAAAGGGGTTGCTGTGCATCCAGGAATGAGACTGGAAAGAAAGCAGTGCCAGAGAGAAAAGTGAGGAGACCTGGAAATAAGGCAAAGATTGAATTCTCTGCTGTGCTCTGAATGATCATTACATTTTACATTAGGAAATCATGAGATAAACTTCCAAAGCTAACAAATGAGTCGAGGCTAGGTTAGGTTTGTCCTTCAGCTGTTCCATTCACCTGAAAAGAATAAGCCATGCTCAGTTAGGCCATTGCAGCGTGGGGAAGGCTCTGTGCAGTGTGTCCTGAGTAGAAAGATCTGAAGTTCAGGAACAGGGGACTGACTGCTCAGACACCCATTATCCTGAGCATCTCATACTGGCCAGCCACTAAGCCTTGTGTGGCATTCTGGGCTACCATGCACAGTATCTAATTTTCTTTGGGAATATGGAGCTGACATGCATAATTTAGTTATTTGGGTTTCCCTGCTGAGCCCAGACTTCATGATGCATAAATAGGCACTCTGGATCTCATCCTCACATTATTTAGTTGTGCATTTTCCTTTTGCTTTTGACCGTAGGGGAGGATATTAGCCCTATTTTCTACTTGCAAGGCATGTGTTCATTCATTTTGATTCACTGTGGTCAAGTTACAAAATCTTAAAAATATCTTAATCTCTTCCACTAAGCCATCTGTTTAAATCAGAGATAATAAATTTTAATAAAAATCTGTATTTTCCCAAGTTTATGATTTTTCTTTTAACATGCAATTTTGCTGTGATCTTTGAGTTATTGCCTCTAATAGATGACTTCCCTGCTGTCAAGGCTGATTCTATCTCAAAGAGTATTAATTTTAGTTAAATGTATCTTGGCAGACATCCACCACTGGAATCAGTGCTGAACACCATGGAGTATTCTTCTAATTGGACATGAAACTCAGAGATTTTTTTCATACAATTCTTTGCTATACGGTGTGTGCAATTAGACTTAATGAGCTCATTTTTAGGACAAGTTGGCCAAACCAGTGCTATTGCTAGTTTATAGAGGCTACAGAAAAAGTTACTTGATTATTTTCTTTTCCAAATTAAAACTTTATAGGAAATATTGTTGCTGCTTTTTCTTTAGCATGTGAATATACAAAAACCTAATTTTGAAAATAAAATGTTTTCTTAGTGTGTGATTTCCAATGATTGTTGCAGAATTTTTGGTTTTCCCTTGCAAATCTTTTGGCAACAAAGGTAAGTCTAGCATGTTCTTATGTCATGTTAATAAACCCAAGCTGTGCATCATGATGAGGAACCAGCAGCAGTGTAGCTCTCATGGCACAAATGGAACAAGCCAGCTTGAAATTCTGTGTCAACACTTGGCAGCTGGTGCCCAAAGCCAGTCTAACTACACTGCCAGCTCAAGAGTTCCATATGAAAATATTATTGGTTAATATAGAACTGATTAGCAATGTTTTTCTCTGGAAATATTATCTCACAGGACACAGTCGTGTGGCTAAGACAGAAGGAAGATTTAACCATTACTGTCAGTTTTCACCAGTCCTTGCAGACTGAACAGAAACCTGAGCTGGTCTACACTGGAAAGCTGTACCCTATAGAGCTGATTCAAGAGACCACAGTTGAACCCCTGGAAAGATTAGAGCATGAGAGCTGTTCAATCAGCCCCTCATCACTGCAGCACTAGCAAAGGGGATAGCAAAAGGAGGCTGGCAGGTTGTTAGTTGAAGAGTCAACTCAAAACATCACTGTTAATACACTGTTGAGAAGAGTAGCACCTGAAAAAAACCAGGAGATCCCAATACTTGAGTTTGGTCATTCTTAAGGAGGAGCTCTTTGATGCTAATTTATGTGGTATCCTTTTGTCCTCTCTCTTTAATCTAATGTCAGTGAATAGATGATGGGAGCTGGTCGGCCAAGTTCTCTTTCCATATGAGAAAGTGGGTATGGGAGCAGCTCTGTAGGATGCCTGCTGCTGGAAATGCAACCCCCACTCCTGCCCTTTTCTTCTCTGCATGCAGCTGCATGGCTTCCTCACACCTCCTGTTTTGTTCAGGCAAGGCACTTGCCCCAGGGCCATCCCTTCTATGTCTGTAAAATGGGAATAATGCACCCATTTTTGAAAAATGCATTGAGAATTACCAGCATGAACCTCAGAACAGGGGTGGAAATTATTGCTATTGCAGTTTTACATACTTCTACTGGCTTTATGACGGTGTCCCATGAGCGCTTCATAAGTTGCTAATTCTGAGTTACTAAGAATTACAGTAATTTCTGTTTGCATTGGATAGACATATACCAGGGCTTTCATGCCTGGCATCCTTGCAGCTTCTTACAAAGACACTTCTCATTTATATACAGAAATAATGAGACAGAAAAATGTTAAAAGGATTGCCTGAAAGCTGCAGATCAGTTCTGGCAGTAATTATTTATCTGTCCACCATTTTGTCTGTGTATATTTTATTCTCTCTCAGTCTACATATAAAAAAATTAGTTAGCAGAATCAAAGCTGCTTATTTTAAACTTAGAATGCTCTCTGGACTGGTACACAAGCAAGCTGCATAGTGTAGGACATATGCACATGCTACGCTTGGTAATCTTTTGGAGTTAATTTATTTACATGCATCTGGTGGCTTTTTAATAGAATGGACCAGTCTTCCCTCCCAAATGAAAGAGATAATGAGAAAATTGTTTGAGATGTTGTAATGAAAACCAATATATCTTTAGCGGAGTGGGTTAAGCATGAGTGCCTTGTGTGCTGTTTCTTTCACCTGTAAAGTACAAATTTTGCACTAACAATTAATTAGCATTTTACAGAGTCAACATTAACTAAATATCCTTGACATATTACCCAAGGGAGGATAATGTCATTAACCTCTTTTACAGATGAGGAAACAATATTGGATTAGCATTGTAACTCCATTGACTTCTGTGGAGTTATTCCAGATTTACACTGGTAGAAATAACACTAACTTAAGTCCTTGATAGAATAAATCATTTGTTCATGGTTATCTAGTCACAAAGCTGCACATTCAGGATGAGAAACTGAAAACATCCATGTTTTCTTTGCTGCCATAGCAAGATTTTCTACTGATATAGCATCTAGAAACCTTTATCTAGGATATTTATAAAAAAACCACAACAACACATCACCACAGAATCTTACTTTTTTTTCCCCACTCGTGTGTAGAAACATTTGTTGTGTCTGGAAAGGTCTGCATCCTGTGAAAACAAATGAAGAACAATATTTTTTTTTAAAAAACTTCTACTTCCCCAGAAATGTGAATGTTTTTTCTGAGTAAATTTAATAACAGAGAAGAATGATGGGTTTCCAAAGACTGCCAATGAGCAAAGAATGTAAGTTAAAGGTCTTTATATATGTAAACACTTCATTACATTTGGGGGGGATTTCTTATTTTCTCTCTCTCTCACCCCTAATTTTTTTTAATTGAAAGCAAAAGAACAATGGGACATGAGTTACAAACATCCAGAATTCACCTTCACTTTCCAGAGTGCCAGTGCTACCTGCCAGCATTTGAGGTCTGGAGTAATGTGGGAGGTTGCTGACTTCTCCAGACAGAATGCTCTGCAGAAATTAGAAGTCTACACTATTTCTCATAAAATTGAAACTTTTTTTGCAACACGTGTTCGCTCCCAAATAACTGGTGGTAACAGCATTATTTCTGAAACAGTGTAAGTTAAAAATGTTTAAAAATACAACTTTCATGTCTCCAGTTAAATTATTTCTAATGTTTTAATTATAAAAATGTTCAGCTGTCATTTATGATGGACTTGCTGCAAGTGTGAGAGCTAGAGAAATTCAGCCTTACACATAGGATCACTACCAAGCTTTTTCCCCAAGCCCCATTCAGAACAAGGTAAAAGTCCCACACATTAATCTCCTTTCCTGGATTGGCCCTTATGCACTGGCCAGTGTCACCTCACCATATCTCAGTGGTACCCTGAGAATTCTAACTCCTCTTGAAACCAGGTTAGGAGGTAATTGTACCCAAATCTTGAGTATTCCAGATGAAATAGAATTACAGCAAAGGCTGCCCCGATCTCCTACACCTCACCACTTATGCAGAATTCTTTTGACAACAAAAGACAGCTGGGAACTTGGAACAGTTCAGAAACAAGCATTTTCACATCCCCTCTCTTTGGAAAGTCTCATGACTGCCACACTCTTCCACAGATTTTCTTTTCGGACTTGGACAGAGCAAACAAAGACTGCTCCAACTCCTGTATTTGACAGGAACAATACAGGTTGACTTTGGTCAGACTGGTTCAGGCCCTTAATCTCCTTAAATCTACTGGAATTTGAACAAGCAGCAAACACTGATACTACCTGAGAAAAGAAGGATGACAAAAATATTTCCAAAACTATTTACAGGACAGTTGGAATTACAGCACATTTATTTTCTTTAAACTTAATGAGCAACATGATCCAATAATAGTTGTATCTTATGCTGTTCATAAAAATCTCAAGGCATTTCATAATCAATTAACAGCTTAAGCACGTCATCATTACAGAACATTTTGCAATAAACCATTAGGAATTAATGTAGAGTGAGCTTTCCATCATCACTAAACAAGCCACTACACAGCTAGGATCCATGCCAAGCAGGCTTTGAATTTTTTAATGAAGATTATACACATTCCCTGCAAGCAGAGGATAAGTCCCTGTGCCAGCACTTTCTATTTGCCTCCTCCCCACCACCTGCAAATTTTTTATGTTTAACCATTTCTCTGTACTTTGGTGAGATTAATAAAATCCAGTCCTCTGTGCTGCATTACCTTCAATTCAGATATTTAGGATAAGATGGATCACAGTAAATGCAATATGGAGGAGTTACACTCCTGGATTGAAAATCAGTCCCTACAGCGATTTCATGTATTTCTGAAATATTCCTTAACAAATCCGTGGGTGGAAATTCCAAATAAACTTTTGCTGTCTCCTCTCAAGTCTTGCTACTCCTATTTTTTCTGTTTAATAATTCTGGACATATCCCTACCTCCTCAGATTAAACACAGCGAAGAGGGAGACAGCACCTCTGTAGATTTTTCCAAGCTGTTGTCAGACCTAGAAATGAAGTGCCTGGCCCTCACAGGTATTTTAGGGCAGCAGTTACACAATCAGGCTCCTTATATTGATAATGTCTAAAATTCAAGCTTGCACCTAAGCAGCTCCCTCGCCTGGCAATAGCAGGCTATTCCTTCTCCACCTGAAGTAGTCCCGGCTTCCCCACTAATCTGCCCAGCAACAGTTTGTCCCTTGCTATCTGCAGCAGCAGTCTCGTGTGAGCATCGTGCTCCGACATCAGCTGCAGCAATTTATGGTATGATTTACAAAGGGGGGAAGAAAAAAAGCTGCTTCTTCAAAGATTCCACTCTTTAGACATCTGACTTTTGGCCCCCACCCCGACAGCATCACACAGAACGCAACTTTTAAGCTGTTTCAGCAAGACATGTTTTTGTTTAACAAAGACAGCACACAGTCTATGATTAATCTTTTGCATGAGAGACATGGCAGTTCCCCCACTGTTATGCAAGACAATATGGTTTGATTGCTTCTGCCTCCTGTCAAGTCTCCAACTGGAAATGTGTAATATGAAATGAAGTGCAGTAAAAGAAACAGATAAGAACGTGCTGAGGTAGTTAAAACAATACTGGAGTAATTAAGGCTCCGTATCTTTATTAGAAACAAAATAAGCCCACTGTTTGGTTTCATTAACACTGCAGGATTGTAAGGCTGCCAAGGACACATCTCTATACAAAGCAGAAGAGGTGACAGTCCAAGAGTTGTCCTAATGGGAAGATGTGGGAGTCGAAAAGCTGTACCAGTTGGAAGATGAGTTACCAAGAGCTGTCCCAGTGCGTAGATGAGAGATACCAAGAGCTGCCCTAATGGGGGGATGTGAGAGTCCGAGAGCTGTCCCAAACAGATGTTAACCGACCAGAGGCTACAAGTCTGGAGGTACAGGGGCTGCACCCTGCAAGTTCCAGCCAGTTCCAGTTGGTTCCAGTTGATTCCAGCCTGCTCTGCTCTTGTCGGGCGTGGCCCTTTGTGATAGAGGAGTGGCTCAGCCCCTCCATTACGTACCATGTTCACAACAGTGCCCTGCACACCTGCACACTGCCCTGAAAGCCGGGAAGTTTGACAGTAAAAGGTGCACACTGGGAATATTTGATTTATTTAAGAGGTTTTAGGAAAGGTTCTCCCCCGAGCAGAAACAGGAAAACTCTTCTTGCAGCTATAGCAGCAAGTTACATTGTGACAGGTCACTATATTTTTGCTAATAGGTATTGTATTGTATTGTATTGTTATTATGCACATAGAGCTGTGGGAAATGCAGCAACAACAAAGACTGAATGCTAGTGGCAGAAAAAAATCTAGCAGCAGCTGACTATATAAAACATGAGGAATTCCTTGTGTGCATGACACATTAAAAAAAGAAGCCAAGAGCTCATTGTTTCCTTGCACCAAAAAAAGATAACATACTGCCTAGAAGAGCAGTACTGAACTATGAATTGTTCTTATTTATACTATATCATGCAACCTGGTAAAAAAAAAATCCAACCAGACAACCTGCTCTGCTCCAGATGGCTCAGAATCCAAGCAATGAAGTGAAGCTTACCACTAGGCATCTGATTCATCAACTCTGTTCTTTTGCCCTCAGTATCCTGTAAACTTATAGAGATTGGTCCCCTCCTGTGTCCAGCTGCACTTTTTTCACTCTTAAAAGGAGTCATTAATTCCTGAGTCTTTTGTGAAGTAATAGTCCCTCTTCTTTGGAGAAGAAATGCAGTCTGAGCACAACTGTTAAGTTACACCCATAGCTGTGCACTCTGTGCAGTGTATGTGAAAAATGGGGAAAGGGTGGAAGCATAGAGTCCCTTGGCTACAAATGGGATACATGGCAATAAAGGAAAAAAACCCAAACCTTCAAAAAGATCAAGGGAAAATGAATGAAACTATTCTCTCCAAAAGATACACTGCCTCTCTTTCTTTTCTCTCCTGCTGATCACGCCTTGTCCTTGTCCTTTCATCTTTCTTTCTGATGAGGGAGATACTCATGCAGTGAATGTATCAATTGACCCAACTCATCATCTGCAAATGCCTTGTGTGAGCCAACCCTAGCTTTCTGAGTTGTTAGTGGAGTGATGCTCCCTGCTGCCAAGCTCAGCAAAGCCGGCTCTCTCCCACTGGTGAGCTGCAGTGTGATGGAGCGGGTGCAGACTTCCAGCAGTGGCTTTCCCAAAGAGCTACTGCTTCACACTCCCCTTGTGACACAGCAAATGTGAGGGCTGCTCTACCCTGATTCCTTCTGCTTGATCAAAAACCAAACTGCTGCAGCCATTATTTCTAAATAATGATTAACTCCAGAGGAAAGCATACCAGTACCAGCCGTGGTCTTGTGACCAGTGCACTGCTACCAAACTGCTTTGGATTAAGTTCAAGGCTGAGCTCCTCTGCGCCTGAATGCCCCTGATTAGTGTTTTTACCTAATAACTCACTGATAAGGATTCAAGTTTGAATGCAGCCCAGAAGTACCCGTTACTTCATTTGCCTTAGAGGTTTGAGCTTGTTTTCCTATGGAAGTGCCATAATGTCAAAGTCAGAGAGCACTCTGAATGTCTATCTCACCACCTGTGCTGAAGCTGTTCCACTCTTGTAGAATAGCTGATATTCACAGGGATCTGAAAGATTATGACTTGTAACTTAATGATTAAGATGAGGAATGGAGAAGGAATGGAGTTTCTTGTCTGTTCCCCAGGGAGTATATGAGTTTTAATTTACTAACTATGTTATAGATAATTTAAGATGAATGCTAAGCAGGCAATGCACAATGACACACTTAAATTTGCTCATAACACCGTGTGGAGATGAACAGCTGTGGTAGAGGAGCATCTTTACCACTCACTTCTCCTCTGTGGATCACAATTGGATTCTGGTGCCTTTTGAAGTGACTTCAAATTGTGATCAGTGCGACACTCTGGGATAATCCACAATTTTGGAGTCTCAAGTGCAACCGTACAGGTGTAGTGCAGTGGAGTAACTTCCTCTAACTACAAGTAAAGGGGAAGAACCAACATCTCCTTTTCTTTAAAAGGGTTTAAACCAGCCCTTGTTTCATTGCTCCTGGAAAACAAGGGCAACAATGTCAGGCTATGGTAAACTCCATAAGATGAAGGAAACCTATCTAAAGTTGTTGGGGCTTTTTTTTTAATGGGCTTGACACATAAGACTCAGAAAAAATAGTTAATACAGTCTCCAGAAACCAGATGATTCCCATTGATTTCAGAAGGTCACAGACCTTCTGAAACAAACCATCTTCATTTTCTAGAATTGTTGATAACTTAGACTAATCACACTTTTTAACATAAATATTTTGTTTGGAAACCACCATTTCTACAGAAGTGGTGGTGGGGGGGTGTTAAATTATGAATTTCAAAGCAATTTCTATTAGGAAATAGTAAAAATCTTCCTCTTTCCATATTCTCCAAATCAGAAATATATAACCTCAATATGGTTTGCCATTTAGTGATTAAACTCATAAAAAATTAAATTGAAGCAAAATATTTGGAATAGACTAAGATAAAACATAAGAAGTCACCTAGAATGATTTTTCTAAATTAAAAAAAATTAATAGAGACAATTTTTATCCCACTCATCTCCCTGCCCCTCAAAACCTTTGTCCTACTTGGAGTAAGAAAAACTCTGGTCCCATTGGGAATAAGAAAAGGTTATTTCAAGATTTTGATGGACAGAAAAAAAAGTATTTCCCAGCTCTACCAAGTAGCCTACTGTGTCTCAGAGCTGGGCATACAGTTTGCAAATCTTGCATTTGTTTTTTGTTTACAGTGATGGCAAGATATCTGTGTAGGTAAGTCAGGTTTTCCATGACAACAGTGTGTACTTCTATATTTCTAGCTACTGGTGGTTCTTGAAAACACAAGAATAAAAGGATACAGAAAGAGAACCTTAAGAAAAAAGCAAGCCAGCAAGACTCTGAAAAGAGTAATGCATTGAGTAACTGAGCTTGTTCAAGTAGGTAATTGTATTAGTATTGACTCAGTGTAACCATCTCTTTTTCATAAACGAATGCTTTGCATGACTGGTTTTCTGTGAGTATAAATGCATTGGATTTTTTCTTGTTATTGAATTTTATAGGAAAAAATCCCCAGCTACGCAGATGGAGGTGAAGAGAACTAATCTCTAATATTTTGTATGAGAGGAAGTATCAAACACGTAGCAGTGAATCCAAATGTGACTAGAGATTATATAACACCTGCTAGGGTGTATAATCATGTTTATATCCACTGGGAAAAGATCCAAAGCCAGAACTCCAAATCTGAAGCCATCAGGAACTTACTATTTCAAATATCCCCACCCCTGACTGTGGGCTTCTATGTGGGTCCAGTTTCAAAATAGAATTTCATGCCCAGCACAGCTTGGTGAAATTGCTCCCATAGCTCCTCATGCTGAGTAGCACCTACTCATGGAAGTTATTAGACTGAAGGAGAAGGGGGTAACAGTACCTCCCTTCAGTATTCTCACAATACTGAAAAAAAAAAGTGCAATATATATCTTTGCATTATAAGTATAGAACTTTGAGGGGAAAAAAAAAAGAAAGTTATGAATTTGGCCTCTGGGATCCAAGGGACTGAATTATTAAGAATGTCTACAGATGTAATATTAGATATTATATTCATGGATACAATGTGGAGAAAGATTTTGGAATTGAGCCCAGAAAGAACTGCTGATACAAGACAGTTTCTTATGGTTCTCCTAAAATCTCCAAGTCTGATATCAATAAATAAAAGGGTTTGGGGGCTGGAATTAAACTTGCATAGTTTTATGAGGAACAGGTCTTTACTGCCTAGTTCAATCTGCATGGCAATATATCCCTCAGACTTTACTGTCAAGTTACAAACTTCTTTCCAGAGGCAGGTCAACAGGAACCATGCATTCTCTTTTAATCGTGTTATGTATGAAAATGTTTTATAGTGACATCATTAGTGATATTACTGGAATCCATCTGCAGCCAGGATCTATTCCACTCCTCCACCCAACTGTAAGCATAAACCCCCACCCCTTCCTTTCAGACAGAAACATACACATTCATCTTATGACTGATCTCTTTTCCCTAGGCCCAAAGCTGGGTCATGAACAAGACATTCCAGCCAGTCAGTATGAAATCTTCACCCTCTCTAGCCATCCAGCATCTCACATTTGACAGGTTTGGTGAAGGAAATGATAAATAAAAGTACATCTGGCCAGTTTTGCCCTGGCAAGTGAGGGGGCAAGGTAGAGAAAACTTCCAAATTACTTCAGAAAATCATCTAAAGCCCTGAGAGACGACATTTGACTACACATATTAGTGTAATACAGAACTACAGTACTGTGAGCAAAGCAAGGACTGTGGGCACAATTCT
Organism: Sialia sialis; assembly: GCA_009812075.1. Taxonomy (NCBI): domain Eukaryota; kingdom Metazoa; phylum Chordata; class Aves; order Passeriformes; family Turdidae; genus Sialia; species Sialia sialis. The sequence goes on along the minus strand of VRYO01002772.1, from coordinate 12,424,905 downwards.
GCTCACTATGCCACGATCTACAAAGAAAAGAAACTCTTCATGGATTCATGGTTCCAGAAATCAAAAGGAACTATAATGTCTCCAGCCCATAATCTCAGTACAGGGACTGTAAATTTCTTCCAGATGATTTAAGCATATTTTGTAAAAAGATATCAACTCTTACTTTGAAAAAAAGCAAAGTTACAGTGATCCACCACTTCCTTGTGAAAGCATCCTACTGTTCAGTTATTCCCATAGATTGCAATTTATTTCAAGGTTAAATCTACCCCACTCTGCTTTTGCAATGTCATCAAATGTGAAGGCCCATCACAAAGAATTATAGTGACATCTATGTCAAAAAGCACAGAACCCATCTTTCCGCTAAAATTGCTAAGCACAAAGCTGGATAATCCTGCTATGTGGTTTTCTAATGTTATCTAGAGATACCCACACTCTCTTTAATTATATTATTTTACTTCCAGAGTCACTGTAAGGTGATCATCAGGGAAGCAAGAGGAAGCAGAAGGCTCTGTTGTGTGCCAGAGAGAATGAAGGGCATGCTGTAAACAATATCTATGTGCCAAATGCTACTCAATCTTTCAACAGATCATTGAGCAGTCAACAGTCTGGTCTGGAAATACACTGATTATTTAGAGAAAAGTCCACAACCAAATTGGTCCTTGGGATATCTGGCTGCTATTATTTCAGAAAAATATAAAATAGCTCACAGCATTAGAACATTTATATACATTAGGGATGCAAATTAGCTGCTGAAATTCATGGCACTACACATTAACTTTAAAAACTAAAGCTTTTTACACGTAAGTTCCATCAAAACATTTTGTCCTCTAACATTAACAGCAATAGAAGAAGCTGATGGCTGGTGTGAGAATCTTAATTGAAGTGACAGCAAGACTTTGCCAGTTAAGTATATTTTTATGTCAAGGAGAAAAAATAGAAAATGTCAAACTATACCTAAAAGTAACTACAAGCATGTAAGCTAATAAAATTAGTTTGCGCTTCATTCTTTAAAAGTCTCAGCTCTTCCTGTAAATAGACAACTTTCTACAATTCCTAAAAGTTCAGCAAGAGTTGAAAGCACTTAGTAACTCGCAGGAAGCTGCTCAGCACTGTGCCATGGTGTTTGTAGAGCAGAGTTTGAAAGTCTGGCTGGTATGACAGACTCTTCAGAGAGAGAAATCTTCAAACAAAGAAGATTCTTTCTCAAGCTTAAGTCTTCAGGGATTCACTGTAAGTCACATAGCTGTTAACACATTTAGGTTGATTGAATGTGAGAATGTTATATGTAGACATCAACTTTCAAAAGGGTTGACTCACAGAGCTGCAGGTGTTGCTTTTGTAAATTTCATAGAGTTCAGTGCCAAAAGAGGACACAGGATGAAAAATTATAAGCAGATCAAGTAAAGCATTTTTTTTCAATAGAATGTACTGAGGAAAGCCTTGTCAATGTCTGCGACTTATCTTTCCACTTCTGTAAAACATGGTACAGATGTAACTGTCTACTTTTACTTTTAGTCACAATATTTAGCTACCTGAAAGATAAAGTATAATGAGACACTATACATTTCTCCTTGTTCAGTCTTTCCCAGTTTTGGAACTGTGAGCCTTTGAAAGCAGATGACACACTCAATTATTATCAAGTAAATTTTTTATCTGTCATTTGATCACTTCTGACAGCAGATGAAATATAAAAAGACTGAACTTGCACTACACAATTAACCTGCAAAATATACTGGCATGTATCCAACACACAAAATATAAATTATCTCTCAGAAGTTTCTGAAAAATATTTTTATGGTCTTCAGGTAAGATCAGCCAAAGTTCTGGTGATGTCACATTTCTATAATATCTCATAGAATATTAATATCATGTTCTGCTGAAAAAGGAATCGTAAAGTCCAAGAGTTCTGCTGCAACCTGGAGTACTAGGAAAAAGAAAGGGTAGTGTCACAGGGTGTGTTAGTCTTAGCTTCAAATGTTTATAGATCAGATTTGCTCCTTTTGTAAATCAATATCATTCCATTGACTTCAATGGAGCTATGCCAAGTTAACACCAGCAGATGAATCCAGTCTTTTGTTTAATATCAAAACTCACATCTTCTAAAGGTTATTTTAGGTTATAAGCTGGGCAAACTGTTGTGACTGTGAGAGTTATTCAGGTTTCAGAAAAAGGATTTCTGCAGGATGGTGACAGTACAAACCAGCTTCTTCTGCTTTGTCAATATGGCCCAGCTTTGTGTTTGAAGAGCTTTTGCCGTAATTTGTAAAGCCAGAAGAAAGCACTGTGATAATTTACTTTGGCTTTCTATATATATAGAGAGGTCATCACAATTTCTGGGCAGGAAAGCATCCTGCCTTAGTTTAGACATTATTATTATTATTGGTGATTCAGGATATATATTACTTTCTCTTTTTATTTGCTTTCATGTTTTTAATATCATTCTTAGTGTGAAAATGTTTAACTTAAGTTGAACAGTCTATTCCTAGGATCTTGTTCCATACATAGTTACTTCCAGTCCTAAACTGCTGTGCTCCTTAAAACACCTTTTTGATATATTTGTTCTTATACAGACTGAGCTCCAAAGATCTCCTCTCCAGAGAAGAAGGAGCATTATAGTCTCTGAGACAGTTCAGCGAGTGACATCTATCATGAAGCAATCACTGAAAACAGAGACTAAAAGCCATGTGGATTTCTAATTTGTCCAAGACTACCAAACTACTTTCTAATAAAAAGTAATGGTCACTTGTGTGTTGAGATAGCTGTTAGAAAAGAAAGCTTTCATTATCCATCACCTCAGGTACCACTATTACCAGGACATAAAAATTTCTTATCTTTCACTACTGAAATGACTCAGCTTGTCTTTGACTTCACTGCCAACAGAAAAGTATCATAAGATGGAATTAAACTCCCCCCACTTTAATGTCTAAATCTGATCTACTTCTTATGTACTTTTCATAGAAAAAGATAAATACGCACTTCCATGGCACCTCTGTCCCACACAAAGCTTGACTGATCATCTAGTCTGAGTGTTGGAGGCAACTGTGAGATTTCCATGTTGAATCTTATGAGAGAAAGAAGACTCTGATGATGAGATTTAGGGGAAGTCTCTCAGGAGATTGATAGGAACAGAAAATAAGGAAAACAAGAACCCAGAGTAAATCTGAAGAAAGTGTGGTATTAAAAAGAAATCAGGAGAAAGGCAAAGGAGTTCTTGGAAGGAAAGACACGAGGAAAACCCAGGGGTGCAACTGCACAGAGGTGGAAAGTATCTGTGCTGTGGTTCCGCCACTCAGAGAAAAAGTTCAAATCTGCCAGAGGCTGTGAAAGTCACAAATCCAAAGAGTCTTGGCAACATATGTTTCTTATTGTCACAAAATATTTTACAAGCTGGGAAGGATATAATCTGTAAGGTTTTGCCACTGTAAGTTCCCAGAGAAGGAAACAGTATTCAAGGGAAAGGACCTTGTAAGCGTACATGTATATGAACCCATTCCATTATATTTTGTATTAGAACTTGTAATGAACAGTTCCTGCACTTCAGTTGAACTTTATGTGTGATTATTTTTCTTGTTCTCTCCATACGTGCACATATGTAAAACCATATGTATTTATTAAAAGACTAAGCTACAGTCACGGAAGTAGGATATAGCAAAAGGACAAAATACTGAATTTGGCAATAGCATTTCCCATGCTTTTACAGTACTGCATAAAACAAATTTATAAATTCGCAGCAGGTTTAGGGGGAGATTAGTGCACACTGATAGCTCAACCTGAAAATATTTTTTTTCTACATTAAGAATAAATAGTAAAGACTATAAACCTGGCAGCAGATTTTACACTTACATCCAAAGGATGTGTAGGTTTATTACCTACTATTACTACTACCTAGAATAGTGCAATGTCTTAAAATGTGAACCAAACCTTTTACTGAGGTGTACTGCAGACTCCACTGCTGCAATCAATACTCCCAAGAGCCTTATTTTTCTTGGACAAGAGACATACATATATCTGATGTTTGAGGAAGCCAGGTGAATAAATCAATAGCTAAACAAAAGTGCACTTAATCATATCTGTTTTGGACAGATGCAGTTTGGAAAACCTATATGGCCCACACATTGTCTTCTGCGTAAATCTTAGACGGGAATATGTATTTCCTAAATGGCAACATCCCGTTGCTGGGCATCGCTGAAGCTGGAGTGATCACAGTAGCAAATAATTGTGTGCTAGCCAGCATTAGACAGATCTACTGCTCAAACTTTTAAGTTCCAGTATAGCTTGTTGCTGGAGTACTTTAGCATAAATACTTAACAACCAACAAATTAGGTACTTTGTAATTTTTACAGTTTTCCTGGAATACGTAGCAAAGATTCACACATTTGCTTTAACCTTAAATCGACTTGGCTGCATTTTCTTACTTAGAGTCAGCCCAAGGAGGAATTTAATAGACACATATAATTTATCTTTCCTTAATGGTTTTAAGCGGTGATCATTATTGGATATTTCTCATGGCACTGCGAGTGATCATTAAACATACATAATAGCCCTACTAATGAGTAGATAACTCTAATGCTAAAAGTTTCCCCGTCCAAAGGTATGTTTGTGTATGGAATTGCTGCTATGCTTAAAGGTGCCCTTTTACTTGACATTACTTAATAAATCCCTTTGAGATAACCACAGTGCGAGAGAGGTTTTAGAAAAGCACAATATTATTTCTCTTCTGCTTTAGCCCTAAGCAGTTCAGTATTATTTGAACATCAGCAACAGCGCTTCTCTACGAGTTCAAAGTCAGAACCTAACTCAAATTGGCAGCGCACCTCGAGATTAAAACTGTGCCCGGCACTGAGAAATGGATACTTTCAGCAGAGAGAGAGCAACAAGAGGTAACAACACAACAGTCTTAGACCACTCAATTACAAGGTTTATGAAGGTTACACTAAGGTGCCTGTTATGAACACTCTCACAGGAAATACTTTAAGGAAGGCATGAGGAAAAGGATGAAACCACTACACTTGGAAAGAGTTTTGCAGCTGTTATTAACCTGGAAGAAGGGCAAGATTCCTGCCAGCAGATAGCCATGTGTCAGGCGCACTGCAAAAACTGCAAGCCCAAGAAACGTCTTTTGTTTTCAGAAGTAATCCTGACAAGAAGAAACGACAAATGTCTGAGATCTTCTGTTTTCCCCCAGTAACAGCTACTGTCTGTTTAGGAACGCGGTGAGAGGTCTCTTCTCCGCAGAGTGTCTCTGTGGCAGCCAGCGAAGCCACGGGAGCTGGGAAGCAACTGCAGGTGTTTCGGGGTGTCGCTGGCGCAGAGATTACAGCAGCTCAAGGCTGCGTGTGACAGGCTCCTCAGCACACCCGGTCCCGCCGCTCTGCCCAGACAGCCCCTGCTCCCGGAGGACGTGGAGCCTGCCCTCCATTTTCATTCTCGCCCCTTTATCGCAGAGTTTGATCAACTCAACAGGCGCTTCCGTCCTGCTGGTACGCCACAAAAAAAAAAAAAAAAAAAAAAAAAAGAATTGCTGTCCTGGTCTCACCTATTTTTTGGCGTTCTCCCTTACAAACCTCTCTCTCTGCCCCGTTCTGCGCGCCCGCCCCATATGGCCAGCAGGCCAACACCTGAGGGGCCGGGCGGGCTGCACCAGGACTGGCGCTCGGACCGGGGCCGGCACCGCGGCCGGGCGCGGCTGGGGCCCGCGGTGCCCGGGCGGGCGGCAGAGGGCGCCCCGCCTTCCGCAGAGCGGGGCCGGGAGGAGCCTCCGGCGCGGCCGGGGAGGGTCGGGGGGAGGGCCGGAGCTGCCACGTCCGCGGCGGCGAGCGGCGGGCGGGGAGCGCAGCCCGCGCCTCAGCCCCACGTGTGGCGGCGGAGCGGGGAAGTTGCCGGCGGCCGGCGCTGCGGACCCTGTTTCTCTCCCGCCACTGCCCGGCCCTTGCCGTCCCTCGGGAGAACGCAACTCCAAGTAAGATCGCCCGGCGGCCCCGCTGCCGCCCGCTGTCCCGGGGGAGGCCGGTGGGTGCGGGAGGCGCTGGGAAGGAGGCGGCAGGCAGCGCCGTGACGGGGCACCGGGCGAGCCCGCGGTGTCCCGCGGGGCAGCAGAATCGGCTCCCGGGCGGGACAACTTCCTGCCGACTTGGGCTCCGAGCGCTCCGTCCCGCGGCCGGGGCGCCGCGAGTAAGCCCGGAAAGTTTTGGGAGGCGGAGGGCAGGCGGGGAGCCGGGAGCCGGCCGGGATCGGCGGCAGGGAGCCGCTGCCGGCCACGCTGCCGGGGCTGGGTGGCAGCCCCCGGGAAGCTCCGCTCACAGGCTGGCGAGGAGCATAACTGCTCCAAAGACTCGCAGAAGACTTTCGGGGTTTGTGTGTTGTTGCTTTTTTTTCTTTTTCTTTTTTAAAATCTACTTAATTCCTATTCCCACTCGCGAGTGCAGTTGTGCCGGGAAACGACCGAGACCTGTGTTTAAGCAGCCTGTTGGGGAAAAAAAAAATCTTAGGAAAGCGTTAAAGGTGACCCAAGAAAGAAAGAAAACAATCTGTTGTGGATGTGAAAACGTAGGGCTCGTCTGTTTTTTAAAGCACCGTGCCTTTATTTGTGCGTGTTTTGTCCCTGTGATGAGCTGTCAAGAGTTCGGTGCATAGTTTTGTGGTTCTCCTTATTGCTGTTTCGCTAATTTTTTTTCCCCCTGTGTTTCTAAACCGGTTTTAGTTCAACCCTTTCTCTTATTTTCTTGACGGTTTTAAATGCTCTCTTGTCAGAATGGTTTCTGTTCCGTGGTCTCTATCCTGCCTGAAATTCGTATGATATTTTTATCTGTCTGTGGGGTGGTGCCACCCTGAGTCGAGCCTCTGGGGGTGTCCGTGTTTCTCTCAGTTTTGAAAATTTGATTGTCAGTTATTTTTAGCTTTGTTCAGAATTTCCTCCTTGAAATGAACTAGAAGTCTTACAGGAATTCCCCGATGCCCTGTTGAAAAAAGTGAAATGAGTTTCTCTTTGGTATATTTTTAATAACTTTTTGCTCTCTCTCGCTCTCTTAGTTGCCTTTTAGTGGCCTATTTATAACATACAGATCTCCTAAGATAAAGCTAAGGAAAAAAACTGTTCTCAACCTTTGTTGATTTCCCTCATTTTTGTCATATAAATGAACTGCTCCTTGCCCAGCAATTTTAGGTGCTGGTTTGCCTCATGCTTTGTGGGAAACATAGAAGCAACATCTACCAACAGAAAATTTAGGTGAAGTTATCAAATACTGCCCAATATTTTGGGAGGACTGGGAACTACCTGTTTCTTTAATGCATTTTCCAGCCTGGACTGCATATGTCTCTGTTCTGCTGCTTGGGAGGGTTTTGGCAGAGCTGTTGGCCACCAGTGCAGGGGAGCACAGATAAGCAAGGACAGCACTGGCAGACTTGCAGAGATAAAGACAAGTGATCTGCAGAGCTGGGCAGCTTCAGATGCTGCCAGGGTGGGCACTGGAAAGCTCTCCGAGGGAGTCCTGAGCACACATTACACCTCTTTGGGATATGATTGGTGTTCACAGTCCGATGGGACTGGTTTGTGTGAGGCATCAAATGGTCAGTAGTGACTGTGTGCCCACACCTCCTGTCTGTGGAACACCATCTGAGCTTTCCCACCCCAGAGGATGGGGTGGAAATGGCAGTGACAACCCTCAGTAAATGCTCCCTAGCTGATTTCTGGCTCATTGCTGCTTGTTTGGAGGGAAGTGTGGGTGCAGTAGCAGCGAGAGAGTGGACTGTGTGCTCACTGGTCACTGCTAGATCTGTTTGCTAGCAAAATAATTTCAATATTTTAAACAATCTAATAATGCTTTTCTATGCATTAAATAAGTACAGAAATACTTTTGCATGCATGTATGTATGTGTGTGTGTGTATATATATATAAGATACATGTACTGATTAGGTGATATGACCTATCTTATTGGATGGTAGATGTCTTTGATGATGGCAATGTGTAATGTAATGCATTTTCCTTGTTCATTTTCACAAATGTCCCTTCTCCATCATCTTTCTCCCTTTCCTGTTACTTGGAAGACCAGCAAGGCTTGTCCAAATAGTGGTGTTCCACCAAAAAGCAGTGGTGAGGAGAAGCTGAATGAACTCCTCCATGAAGAACAGGAGATGGGTCCTGATTCAGCAGGCAGCACTGCTGTCATGGGGACTGTGCTCAGAGAGATACACTGCCCTTATGCAGTGCTATCAGGGTTTGAGGGAAATAGCCATAAATTCTCTCTGCTGAGTTGGGCTAGGCTTTGCTTTTACTGTGCTTCACCTGCTCCCAAAGCCTTCTGAGCCTTTTGAGAATGGATCTGGCATCTCATTCAGGTCGAGGTGCCTCAGAATCAAATGATCTCTGTCTCCATACTAATATCTCCATCATGCATTGCAAGAGGCATCCCTGAGTGGATTGACATCCATGACATGCAATAGCAATTTGTGTTGCACGCCAATATTTCTCTGGTTTTTGACTCATTATGGAAATGCTGTCATGCTTGGAGAAGTCCTGCAAAGAGATCTTGCTTGTTGAGTTCTTTGGAGATCCCCAAGGCTGATAGCTGTCCAGGGCCACTAGAGCAGTGCCAGGGCTATAAACCCACAAGCTGTGCAACAAGGTGAAGTTGTTTTTTAGAAGGTGAAAGATCCTGAGGTGTCCGTGATACCATTTTGGGTTGCTTCTCTTTTGGTTTGTTTTGTTTTTTTGTTGGTTTTAAAAGTTCTTTTAATTATAGCAGTAACAGCTTCCCAGTAAGTCCTGCATACAGCTGAGAAGTTACCTTCCTTTTTGCTTGTTATGGGAGAGAGTTATGTTGGCAGATGTGGCCTGTGTGAGGATTTGCTGAGCTCTTAATCCTGTTTGAGGCTGATAGGCCATGCAAATATGGAAGGGCATCTCTTTCAGTATATAAACGTCTTAACTGCTTGCCACCCTAGGGAAATGTGCTGTTAAAATGCTGTAATTGTTTTATCAGTAGGTACAGGCCATACAGGCCATGAAGTTGTAGAGTAAAATCCTGCAACGGTGTAGACTGCCTTCCCCAGACATGCTTTTTGTTTGTTTATTTTTTTCCTTCTGGTTGCTTGCTTAAGTTTTTTGAGAGAAATATTTTTACTTGTTGGGATAAACCACAAAATAATTTCTGTAGGTAATAGAGGAACCAGGCTTTGTATATTGAATGGGGGAAGCATCCAGAGATATTTGTGAGCCCTTTGAGCACATGTATCTCTTGAGGGGATGAGGATGTGTGATAATATTCTCTCTGTTGTCTTTTGCCCTATCACTAGTTTAATTTCAGGATGGGGTTTTTTTGGTCTTCTTTATTCTTCTTTGTTGTATTGTACATCAGTTTTAGATGGAAAGATGCAAAAGTCAGTTTCTGCTTTCTTGAAAGTGTGAGCTTTTGGATGTCTATGTACCTAGAAGTTTCTGACCGCTGTTGTCATTAGAAGTCTTGTAGAATTTCTCAAAAGGTAGGGCATGCCCCAATCAAATCACTCTGCATTAAAGTTCTGAAGGTACAAGCATAATCTTAAGCATGTGAACGACTTGTCAGAGGGGTTATCTTTCTAGTCCATCAGTATGCTGGTCGAAACTCAATGTAAATGAAAAAGTGAGCGGTGCAGTGAACTTTCCACTGCGGTTTCCGTTGAGTGTAGAAAACACAATTTTTTGCAATTCATGTGTGCTATTTAATTAGCTGCTTCATTGATGGGGGCTGCATTCTTGGGGCCAAAGGAGAGTTACATTGTGTAGTTTTGTGGTGAGATTCTTTGGGGATAAAAAGCTGTTAAATATCTGCCTGCCTTCCTGTTTACTCATATGCTGTATTAAAGGCTTGTGCAAGATAGGGGCCTTATTCCCACGTTAACCAAGGTTCAGTGGGAGACGTTGATAAAACCAGAAACTGGAGTTAGATTTGTAGGTGGAAGATGGAGGGTCAGTGATTTGTGATACTGACTTTTGCTGTATGCACGGCACTTGATTGTTAGGTTTGTTTGAGTGGAGTTGCCAGCAGTGCCATGCTTGTATTTCCAGAACCTTGTCTTTCTGTGATCATAATGCAGTCTCTAACTGACTTAAAAACCACACAATAATATGGAAATTGAGTGAAAGTGTCAGTCTTGAGTGTTCGGATTTTTTTTTTGCTTTGAAAAGGTAGTAACAATAATACTGGGCTTTTCCCAGTCCTCTGCAGGTGCCTGTGGGACCTGAAGGTAAAGGGACATAGCAGAGGAGTCTGACTGCACGCAGAGTGGGTGGGTTCTGATCTGCTCAGGTGAGTATTGATTTTGTGTGTTATGGCAGAGGGTCAGAGGAGACAGGTTTACAAGGTTTTGTGAAATGGCCTGGTGTGTGGAAGCAGGAATGCTGAAACTCATTATTGGACTTACCAAAGCCTGTGAACCAGGCTAGAATGTGAACTCGTGACTGGCCCTAAGCCTTAGTGCCAGCTAACCTCTTTTCTGATCCCTTTCATGATTTTTATTTTGTCTTGTTTGGATTGCACATGTTTTCCAGTAGACTTTTTCTCATGGTCGTTTTATTTGCTCTGGTATTTTTAATTTCTATTTACCCCCAGCTGTTCTTTGACAGTTTGTCTGATTTTTTTAAATTGCATTATTAGATTTTTCTCCTGTGCACGACCTATGTTGTTTACATTTACTCTTCCTTTATTAATCTTCTTACATTTTCCTCTTTTCAACTCTTATCCTTAGAGGAGCCAGTTTTACTCTTAGAGACCAGCCCTTTCTTATTGATTGCCAACTGCTTTTATTGAAACTAATTTGCATTCTCTGCTCTTATTGTGGAAGACAGAGGACTAGTGATTTTGAGTAAAGCTCTTTCCTGAAAGGCTTTGCTCAGAAATTGTCTCTGTATTTCACAAAAAGAGTGGAAAATAAGAGCAACATCAGTGCAGAAGCTGCTTCTGCCTAAACCAATGTGTTTGTGTCTTTGTCACATGGAGAGTAGAAATGTGGCCTGCCCCGCTGCAGGCACAAATGACTTTTTCGGGCTGAAATGAACTGGTGTGGTTAGAAGGAGTGCAGAATGATGTGGCCTTCTATTTACATGGGCATCCCTTCGATTCTGGCAGTAACAAAGACAATCCATTTTGGTTGTGACTATGTTCTGCCTTAGTACTGCTGTGATTTTTTTGGGTTTTTTTGTCCCATAAACTGGTCTAAAAATTTATGAAGAATAAAGATGTACTGCAGTTAAAGAGTCGAAGAGCTGTGTTTGCGTGATGGTCAACTTGGGGAAAAAATGTTAAATGGGAGGAGGTGGCTGGGTAGGCTTTAATACTCAAAGTACCATCTGCCTTCAGATAGGCTCTTTTGAGAAGGATCTGTAATAAGGCTCCTCAAGCCTTTTTAGTTGCTAAGCATAAAACCCTTGTGTTCAGATCATGTTGATTTTGGACTTTGTATCATGCTAGAGCTATGGATAATCAGGGTTTGGATGTACTAGACCTCAGAGTGTATATCCTAGCTCCTTCTTAGACTGCTTTTGGTTTATAAATCGGTCTCTGCTTTTGCACCCAGTGTTAGTTTGGTTTGACACCTTGACTTTGCTTATATATTTGGAAAGGAGTTCTCCGACCATGGTACAGAGGTACCTGACCTTATTGTCAGGCCTGGAGGGGGAGGTGTGTTATGTAAACTTGGTGCTAAAACTCAGTGTAGTGCTTTGCCTCTCAAATGCTTATTCTTAGCATGGCTGCTTACTGGAAATTATATGTCAGTAGCATCATTGCATCAGGATAGATCTTTTACTTGACTTTGAAATCCAGCTAGAAGCGTAACCAAAAGAAGGAAGCTTCAGGATGGAGTTTTTAGTTATAAAAGTGCACCCTCAAACACAGATTAGGTATATGGCTGTCATGATAGAGATGAGATACGAGATCCTAGAGCCTTTTTTTAGACTTACTGGTGCCAGTATAAAATTTGGCTCTGAGCCTGCAGTCATGCCACAAAAAGGGTCAGGAAGTTCATCTGTGGTTAGTTGTCTTTGCAAATTTAGGTCTACTTAGAAACCTATGCGCTTACTGTGATGGGTCTGAACATCAACTCAACCTTCACAGCCTACTTTGAATGGAAAAACATACAGTTAAACTCTAGCATAGTTCAGGACAAAAACTGCAGGATAAATGTGTCCGAAGTGGCTTGAGAGGTTTAGGTGTTAATGCTGCACGGCACCAGAAAAACTTGAGTTTTCTGAATTCATAACTGTTACAGGAGAGGCTTGTATTTATACTTTTATAACCTGGGAAGTACATTTGAAGGCTTGGAGTCTTAGAGTTACTTGTGATGAAGTACTTTTGCATAGAGGAAAAGGCTGCATGCCAACTTTTTGCCTTAATGTTAGGGTTTGATACCATTACTCAAAAGTCTTGATGCTGGTTCTTGCTGCTGAATTATTATTTCAGTCTGCCAAGCAAATGGTTTCCCTCCATTGTTTTAAGTCTTTCCCACAACAGTTGTAAGAGAAATACTAAAGAGTACAGGAAATGGTGTCTGTAAAAGTAAGATTTGATCTGAAATCTGATTGCCTGAACTATTGCTAAGTCTTTTACACTTCTGAAAGTTGAAGATGATGTAGTTCTTTCTGTAGATAATTTACTTTGGATATTAAACTTATTGTACAGTAATCTCCATCAAATTTTTGCTTTTCTTTTAAATTGCATTATAAATTGAGGAAGAGAAACCGAAATATTTGTATGCAATAATTTTATTGGTTTTTTTCCCATGTCTTCCTGCTATAGCACTGTCTTCCTTGGTTGGAAGAAAGTGGAACTTTTCAGTTCTTTGTCCAAACAGAACAAAATGCAAAATCCAATAGCAGAAGTAAGAATGAGAATCCATTTGACTTTTTCTAATTCTTGCCTTAGTTAATAACAGGATGGGTTATTACTATTGAATATGAAGTTGTATTTCTTTAAAAAAAGAAAGTTATTGACTTTAGTATGTGCTTAAGGGAGGAGCAGGAGGAGTTTTCAAACACCCCAAAAGAGCTGTAGAAATAAATCTTTGGAGCAAATTCAGTAACAAGTAGAAATATTTGAGTTGGTTTGTGCATCTTAGCATTGATCTCCTCCTGAACTAACCACATCCCTCCTAACACACACAGTGTAGCTATACAGTGCCTTGCAGTGCCTGCACACCCTTCCAAGTAATTAGACAGGAGCAGAATCTTCTATGTAAGCCTTTGAGCTTTGTTATTTCCGTGCTGTGCTCAGTGTAAAATGCAGTGCTGAGAGACTGGTCTCCTTTGGCTTAGGCAGGGCATCTGGAGCTGCTTTGCATCTGATCCACTCTGAACAGGAGTGAAGAGGATTGGATCTGCCTCTGGTGTAGCTCCCTGTCATACCCCATGTCTGGTTCTGGTAAATCAAAGCTGTTGTCAGCTGGCTTAGCTGTTTTTTTCATGTTCTCTTTGGAACAAGATGATCTTTAAGGTCTCTTCCCACCCAAATCATTTTATGATCCTCTGTTTATGTTCCTGAAAAGCCCAAATGCCAGTGGGAGGCTAGTCCCAGCTATCCTTTGTGGCTGACAAAATTTCTGCGTGGTTTGGGGAGGGATATGATTTCTTTGGGTTGGGCTTTTAAAATTTTTTGTTCTGTGGGGTTTTTTATAGTTGGTTGGTTGTTGTTATTGTTTTGGTTTGGTTTTTTAGTTGGCTGTTTTGATGTGTTTTGGGAAGAAGGTACCTGTGCAATTGCTACTAAACTTTTAACTTCTGGATATGTTTTGGCAAAAAATTGTTTTGGGCTTTTTTTTTTCCCAATGCCTCACGGAACAGTAAGAACCCCTGACCCCTAAAGCTTTTCTGCTTAATGCACTTCCTTACCTTTTCAAGCACTTTGTATTTTTGCAAGGATGTAAACCTGGATATTTTATATATTCTATGTTGCTGAACTAACTGTAAAATTGGGGGGTTTGAGAGATAGGAGCTCTGATGATAAAAGCATTTTTCACTTGTAAAACTTTATCTGTATTCTCTGTGCTGGGCATTCCTGAAGGAGAAATTCAGTGTGAAGAGAGGTTTTGTGACAGTTTTGCCCTTAGTGACCCTTAGAAGCACAGGAGAGGAAAAATTAAAGGAAAGAGCTGCAGTGTGCAAAGTCTGAAGAATTAGCATCAGTCCCTTTTTCATACAGTGGAAAGAAAAGAGTTGACTGGAGGAAGAAATCTTTCCTGTGGTACTGGTAGAGAAGAACAGTATTTGAAACCTAGATAAGGCCTCACAAGCAGCAGAGTGTATCACACTGCAGAAGCTTTCTGGGCTGTGATCAGTGTTCTAAAATACAATTTAAGAAACAGTCAACAAATATGTATTCAGTTAGTTCATCTCTAAACTTCATATGTATTTGATAATCCCCGTGTAGTGCAATTGAAAAGTATTTTTAAGCTTAACCTTATTTTAATTAAAAAGAGGCATCATGGTAGAATATACTGCATTGCATTTTTGCTGAATAGCATATACTATGTGGATAAATGACTGAAAACTTTGCCACATGGCATTTATTTACTTCTTTGTGACAAATATTATTTTTTTCTTTTTTTTTCCTTGTGAAATGAGCGGGTACAAACCTTTTGCTGAATATTTTTATCTATGTTTTTATTCATTGTGTAAAAATTATATGATGCTCTGTTACCAAAACCAGAAAAAACCCCTCAGGTTGTAGGCATATATTGTAATATCATCAGCATTTTTTTCCTGTAAGAATGACAGTGGATGCAAAGGTGTGTTTACCTTGAGGAGAGATATAGTTGCTTTTCAAAATAAATGCTGTTTATGAAAGTTTATTACAAATTGTCTACAGGAGAGTGAACATGCAAGGATCAGGTATATAATGTTTTCTTTGGAACATACCTTTGGTAAATATATTTTTAACAGTTGCTAATCTGTTTCGTGCCTAGGAAACCAAGGAAGTCAAAGTGAAAAGGAGATTATGGTCATATTTGTTATTCACTGCTGTGTTGTTTCTCTGACTTCCATCTCCTACGCAGTTAGAAACTCTGCAGGAAAGGGATATGTGACTTGTGTTGAAAACTTTCAGATTTCCTGTTTCTCTGGGCATGTGGATTTCGAAATGGCTTAGCAGGTTAAGCTTTACTGCTGGGCCATATCTCTTCATTTTTCCTTTGCTCTGGAAAATTTTTGGTCTTCACTGTTCCTGACCACCCTGGACAGTTGGCAGTCTCTTGCTTACAATCTCACAATACTAGCAATGCAGTGGCATCAGCCATGTGCAAGTCACTTTGAATTCTGCTGTCAGTTATATTTCTTGTGAATAAAGTGTTGCAGAATTCCAGGGAGCCCTGAATATAAACGTATCAATTATGTGTCAACACCACAGCATCTGTCGTTGAAATTGGGTATCGTTTATTTGGCATCAGCATAGCAAAGATTTGGCTGACAGCCAGAGTGAAATATTCCAGCAGAAGCTGCTGCAACAGAAGCCAGCCATCTCAGAAGCAATTTTCTGAAATTCAGGTGCTCTAACATAATCTTTTAATAAATTCCTAAGACATGAGGGACCTTAAGCAAAAAGCCTTTCATGTTCTACATTCTTGTCTACTGTTATTTCTTTACCGTGTCCAATTTTTTTTCATTATTCTTCTATTGGAAGAGATACATACAAGATTCCAGAATGTATCTGTCCCATGATTTAATACCCTTTTTTGGCTTTCTACTTCTTACTTCAACAGTGTTTACATAATAGCTCCAAATGAAGGCAATTGGTGATGCCTGCTTTGGGAAAACTTTGCTCAAGTATGAAAGAGGCAAGGCTCTCAAAACAGGAGAGTAAGAAATTGCCCCTTGTAAAAGATGTGTGTTCTGGAGGTTTTGCATGTTTTTTCTTTTCTGAATAACTTTATCTCTTCCTTGCTTTTTGTTACATCTTTTTCTTAGATTTAAGTAAGTTTTGCATTCCCAAAGATGTAGCAAGTCGAAACAGTAATTTCAGAAAGTTAGGAAATCCCACGTCTGTAACACATGACTTAAACATATTTGTCACAGACATAACTGCCATGGTTGAATAAGCATTTTAGCGTTCCTGTGGGAAATGGGGAACTCAGATGAATTTGTTTTTATGGATGATCTTCATCATACTTGAAGGAGGTGAAGAGGAAACTGTTCAGTTTAATGATATAGCTTGTCACCTGGTTGATTCTAATACCTGTTTAAAAATGAAAACAGGAAGATCAGAGTTAGAAAGGAGAAAATATAGCAGAAAGACTCAGTATCCTATAGCATATCCAAATGTTTTCTTCATGCCTTTTTACTGACTCTGGACTCCCCATCAAATTAAAGTTTTTGCACTTGGGTGCTAAAAAACCATAATTTCTAGGAAAGCATTAAGAACAATACGGGGATAAAAGTAGTTGGGAGAAAATACACATTGGGTATTCAGTGCTGGAGGAAAAGCCTGTAGAATAAACACAAACTGGGTTTTTTAAAAGGTTTTTAGTTGTTTTTGTTTTGTTTTGTTTTTTTCTTTTTTGGTGGGTTCCTCCCCTCCTCCCTGAGGTTTGAAGTCCTGTGAAGTTGAGTTTCTCTCAGAGGGGAGAGAACAATGAAAGGCAGGGAGATCTATCATATTGTCTGCATTTTAAATGGGCTGGTTTCTCTTTGATAGAAAATAAATAGTAAATTTGGATTAGCTCTTAACTTCCTACTCTCAAAAGAAATCACAAATCTAGAGTTAAGTAATGAAACCTCTTTAGGAAAATCAATGTAACCTGTGTCCAAGCTCAATTTATTCAAGAGGTCAGCTTTGTTGCTGCCCTGGCATAGCTTGAATTTAATGATTAACCTCTTAATGACTGTTCATGTAACTTCCATCTGGTACTTTATATAAGCGTAAGCCAAGATGATAACACAATGCTGTAGTAAAGCAGTGTGTGCTATTCAGGGAAAAATCTCATTCCAAATCCTGTATGCAGCATGCATCAGCCCCAGTGAAACTGAGAGAAGCCCATTAAGAAATCCGATTAGCTGTCTGCTCTCTAGGCGAGTTAAAATCTCTGTCCAGAGTGGTAATCAGTGATGTCTAACTGGTGGCTTATCTGGTTATAGTGCTGTCACCTTTTATAGGCACCTCTCGTGCTGTTCCGCCTGGCTTGTGTATTCATTTTGGCCACGTAGAACATTGAGCGGCCAAGTGAGACTCTGTTATAAATTTTAAAATCCTCTTCAGAGCTGAGGTGCAGGCACTGTTGTGTTCTGTTGGGTTGCCCTTTGTTCCAGGAGGTTTCCTTGTGAGATCTCAAGGTGCCATGTAAGCGGTAGCGCACAAGAGCAGGAAGAATGTGCCTTGTGGGAAAGCAGCATGGAAAAGTGCAGCATTAAGTTCAAGTTTCAAAGCAATGTCAAGTACTAGTTAGGTGTGCTTGCTGCAGTGGTAGTTTTCTACAGGTGAGAAGAAAAAGAAACACACCGTTCTGGGAAGAAATAATGGAAAATATTTCAAGAGTAGCTTTAGTTAATGTTGTAGCCTATAAAGTCTAAATTGTTTTCCTGTTAAAATGCAGAATGTGAAGAAGAGCAATTCCTATGCCTGCAGTTTTTGACGTATTTATCTCCAGAAATACAGATCTGGTGTCCCTTCTGTATGCATAAATGTTCATGTCCATGGAGAGACCTGGCTGAAACCTGGAGCACTGCAACAGCAATCAAGATGAATTGCCAGATGGGAGCTGAACTTTTCATCAGCTCTTGCCACATAAACGTAGTCCTGAATCTTTTGAAGGTGTCATCTCTTGGTAGTTGCTTCCCATCTGTGTTTGTTCATCTTCTGTTCCTTTCACTCAGAGGAGGTGAATTTAGACTGCAGCTGTCTTGATAGTTGGGGGTTTGTTAATTGTTGTATGCTCTTTGCTTGTGGGTTCCATCAAAATACTGTGATCTCAGCCATGCTTTGTACCTTATTTTGTATTTCATTCTGTACTTGATGTTGTGAAATATATTAATATTGTGTCATTTCTGTTTAGGTTTATTTTGAACTGTTTCTAGCATCCTCAGCTGATTGAAACTTCCTTGTGCCCTCAGTGGAAGTGAGGTGATACCTATGGGTACAGCACAGTAGATAAGAGATTGTGCTTCTCTCTTCCTTTTCTCAGAAATCTGCTGTGTAGTTGTGGTGCTAGTTTCAAATCTTGGTTAATTTGTGAAGTCTCACTTCCCTGTAGGAAAGAAGGGTAAGCAATTGCTGATGGCCTGTATCACAGGAGGAGTAACCAGCCCTTGGTAGGAAACACATGGTTCTCAGGGTCCTGCTGGAGATGATGTATACTGTCCTCTCCTTGAAGTGCACAGGAACTGCCTGTTGATTCTCTTGTGTTTTGGAGACTCATGCTCAGGAGTATGGGTACAGTACACTTAGTATTACTTAGAATATTTAGCTTTAGGCTCTGTTAAACCACTGCCTAGTTTTCTGCTCAGGTATTTAGTTTATTTCCCCTCTGTATTGAACCTCCATTCCTTTTCTTAGTCTTGTCTCTTCTTCCCAGTTCAAATTAGTTGCCGTTTTGGAGGAAATTAATATTTTCCTTTTCTTTACACTTACATCAGAAATTCAAAGGACAAAATTCCTCTTCTTCACTCTCAGGAGTGAAGTGCTATTTTATAGTACCATCAGATTAAATATTGAGGTTGCTAATCTACTTCTTGCACCACAGTTCTTGTATAGAGCAGTTCTTGTTTGGAGCAGTATTTACAGAACCATTTCAGTACATCTCACTCACTGTTTTCAAGTCAGTACTACAACCCTATATAAGCCAGTCTCCATCAACTTAACTCCAGGACAAATGTAGTGATTAATATTTATATAAAAGCTTTCATGCTTCCACAGCAAAATTGTCTCATTTTGAAAAGAAAAGGTGTCTTTTCCCCTGTTGACCTGGTGTGAAAAAGCTTGCAAAGGTTTCCAGCAACACTGCATCTGAGACAGGCATCAGCAGAAGAACTGAGGTCATCTTTAATTCGGTATTTCATTTTGTGAAATTTCCTGCTCCAAGAGAAATAAAACATTTACATGTATATTAACCAGTGTTTGCCAGCTCTTGGAATAAAGCCAGTTCTCTCAGGGCCAAACAAACGCTCTGAGTGAATGAGTAATAATCTGCAATTGTCACTCCTAATTTATGGATGAGTAGACAGAGCAATGTTTGCCATTTTAAGTTGTCCTATTCGCTTGAAAGACTAGAAATCATGATTAGCTGTTGGCTTGGAGTATCAATGCATGTCTGTTTATAGCTGATTTACTCAGTATAGCTATTGCAAAAGTTCAAGACCTCCTCACATGGTAAGAAGTAATTGTGAAAGAAGATGAGACCACATGAAGGTTACAGATGTTTTGGGACACTAATTTGGAATCCACAGCCAGAAGACGAAGCATACATGGCACCTCCTCTTTATAAATGACAGTACGGTCTGCCTGTGCCTCGTTTATTTTCTGAGGAAATCTGTACTGTCATCTTCTCACATTAAAAGAAAATTTAAAAATCTATGAATTCCCAAGATAATGTCTGTATTGGCTTTTGCTGCTGATAAGTAAGAGGAGGGCATACTACTGATTATTTTATAGTGGTGTTTCCTGTCTCTGAGCCTTTCCATTTGCTTATATTTCCAGCAAATGCAGTTAAAAACAGTTTAGAATCATTGTTTTACACATTCATGAGCATGCTTTTGTCATGAAGTTAACAGCAATCTTGCCATGATTGGGGCGAATAAAAACAGCAATCAGACTCTCTTTTGTTAAGAAAGAGGTATGTTTTTAATGGTAATACTTAAAATATACCTTATAAAGCTCATGTTCTATACTGCAGGGAATCAGATAACATGGCCCCTCCGGAGTAAGGAGTTAATGGGAATGAGAGTAATTTTTGAGATTGAATTTCCTGCAGAGTATCCTGTGAAGTCTTCCATGAGGTCTCCTGACTGGTTGTGGGGGAGGCTGCTCCATTACACCTAAATATGTAGGCAGGAGATGGATGAGAAGTATGAACCTCAGCTGTCAGCCACTAAAAGCAGACACACAGTGCACAGGTGAGACCATCACTGACGTCTGTCTTCTCTGGTGGATGGGTTCTTCCATCCCCTTCTTTCAGTCTTTATTTTACTTACATGCACTTTTCTTCTGTGTGCTGGTTTGTCTTTGTTTTCATTTTGATTCTTTTTTTTCTGCACACTAAGGAGACTCTCCTGCACTTTCTGTCTGGGCTTCATTATCTTGCTCACCTACTTGTACTGCATCATAACTTTTTTCTTCCTTTCCCCCCACTGCATTAAACTTCCTATTTGTCGTCTTGTCAAATGGAATAACAGCAAGAGCGGACAGTGTTGCTGTTGCAGATACCAGGATGTCCACAGCCCACGTTGCAGCCATTAATATTCTGTCTGTAACCTGTGCAAGACAGGCTCTGAAGAGGTGCCTAAGGACATGATTCCTCAGCCCCTCTTGAAAGGTCAGATGTAGGACTTAACTTCTCTACTGTGTAGCCTTAGCTATCATTTGGTGTTTGCAAGCACTTGGATAAGATAAAAAAGTAATATATCCCTCTTTTGAGAGAAGGTCAAATAATAAGTGATTCAAACCCTACATGTACTGGATCATCCATTCCCTGCACATGCACAGCTTCCAAAACCATCCATGAGCCCCAGTGCTGACTTGACTTCCACTGTTGGGGTTCCAAGAGCAACTTGGTTTGATTCTTGAGTGCCTATTTGACAAGAGATCTACTGAATATTCTAGTAAAATTATATATATATATATGTAAAAAAATACACAAATGTGGCTGGTTTAAACAAGGAAGCAAAATGAGTTGTATTTTTAAGAGCTGGTCAGCAGTATTTTAATAAAAACAGAGGGATGGGGAGAGCTAACAGTTCCACAATACGAACAAAAAAAATCCCAAACAAAAAACTGAAGGGAAAAAACTAAACTGCAAACCTAACAAAAAAGCAACACCCCAAAGAGAGATAAACCCACAACCAATCCACCCAGCAGCTTGAAGCAATATTTCTTGAAATTGCTTTAAAATATGAAACTATTAAGATTAATCTGAATCAGTCTATGCAGAGTAAGATAGATATGTGCTTAGATCTCAGCAGCAGCAGGTGCTTGCAGTATTATAAATAGAAAGCAAAAACTGAGGTGCTTATTAAATTTGCCTTTATGATGCTTTGAAGAATTGCCCTAGAAGAGAAAAGAAAAATTACCAGAGGCTCTGGATTAGAAGGATGACTTAAGTAGCTGTGCTGCCAAAGGAAACAGAACATAAACTAGAAAAAGTGACAGACTTGTTCAGAAAAGGTTATCTAACAGTGATTTGTCTCTAACATGGAGATATTGGCCAAGAGCTTTGGAGAGATGTGGTTGGACATAGGAGGGTTAATTTTTTTCATTTTTTAAAAAATATGGTATTGAGTTTTAATATATTTTCCAGGAGATTGCCCTGTAATCCTTCCTAGCACTTATATTTCTCAGGTTTTTCATGGTTTCCCTCTTCCTCTTCCCCCAGCTGACAAGACCTCATTCTGCAGGAAATGTTTGTGTTTGTGAAATGGAATTGTATAGCATTATTGTGGCCTTTGTGGATAGGGTGAGGATCCTGTATCTTATTCAGAACTTTCTAATGTTCTTGAAACACTGTAGGGCCCCCATAGTGAAGTGACTGAGCATAGCAGCTAAGGAATCGTCAAGTAAACCAGATCAGAGCAACAGGCTCAACTGGCAGACTAATAAAAATAGATCAAAATCTGCAATGTTGTTTTCTTTAACGAGATACTGAAATTGATTTAATTTGGCAGGGAGCTTACCAGGAAATCTTGACATGGGAAAATAAGTGTGTTGGGGAAGAGTGAATTGCTCTGTGTAAGATCTGCTGTCCTAATTTTTAGTAACAAAGCACAGGCATCCTTGATGGTGGAGAGAAGGTCTGCAGTGGCACAATGTTGCTGCTGCACCCTTCTCCTTGGGTCACTGTCTTGGAAATTGCCTGGTACAGAAACAGCAAGAGCATCTAGGTTGGAAATGGCGACGTGCGTATGCAGAACGAGGCATTATCACTGAGTGAAGGGGGAAAGGGAACAGATGTAGACAACTGGACTTCTGGCATCCATACCCAGATGGAGGGGTGTGCATGCATGTGCTGTAAGCATGGGCTTACACAAAGGGGCTGGTATGCCGTACCCAACATTCAGTGTATTTTAGCTGTCATTAGGACGTCAGTTGCAACCATGTTCTTAAGAGTTGCAGGAAAAGGACACCTCAGGCAGTGCAGGAGCCAGGAGCATGACTCCCCTTGGAAAAATGCAGCAGGGAGTGAAGCTTAGACTTGCACTAAGCTTACTGGGGTTGATGCAGTATCCTGTATCACTGGTGACTCTGAGAGAGCATGTAGCAGATTGCTTTAAAAACAACCTGAGTGGAAAAGGAGGCTGTACAGGACTAAATGAGAGGGATGAATGTGACTAGTGTTGCATGGTGGGAGGTGATGTTTCAGTCTTGGTAAGTGCTTTAAAAGGAGATCACTTGTACTGTACTGTGTTGAACTATGGTACTGATCAATGGTTGTTTGCTGAGTGTTGCAGAGGAACTTCTGAGACATCCTTCTTTGACTACCTGGGCTTGCTCAGGACTCTGTTACACATATAGCTCCACAGCATTTGCTTTTGCTTCCAAGTTTTTGAGCTGAGGGAAAGTCTTGGAAGTAGAACTGTAAATAGGAATATATAAATAGCTGGTGCAAGAGCCGGTGTTGCAGAGCTGATGAGGCAAAACAGGTTTGTGTTGCTGAGCAATTCTCTTTGGTTAGACTGCACAAACCCTTCTTCTTTCTGTTTGTAATTTTATTAAGTCTTAATTAAACTTTTTGCATTTAAATTAGTTTACATTAATGTCACACTGTCTTATTATATGTATATTGACAGACACTAACAGGGATTTGATCAGCCTAATCCAGCTGTATGTAATTATGTGCCTTGCCCCTAAATAATTGCAAAGAGTCTATCAATCACGGCAGGAAAGCCAACTGCTTTATTATAATGTGGGATTGTTTAGTGAAATGTAATAAGAATTCAGATTGAAGCTGGAGAGTAAACGGAATGAGATTTTACTGAGACCAGTAGTAGGAAGAAAAACTTCCCCACCCATCCTGTGTTGCAAGTCTTAGTTCTTATCTTCCCTCCCCCCACCCCCCTTCAATAAAAAGGTGTCCCGATCGCATTGTTTTTACACTGATGTTGAGAACATTTCTGTAACTGAAAGGAATTTGGGAAAGGTGTCGATTTCTGGCTGCTGGAGGAAGAGCTCTAGCCTAAACCTGTAGTGCTCTTCCAGTGTAAGGTGGAGGCTTTTATTTCATTCATTGATAACTTGATTATCCAGATGAAATGAGAGTGTGTAGAAAGCAGCAGAGGTGCCAAATGGAGCATAAGCTCTAAAATAAAGCTTGGAAAGCGAATGAATAGGGGAGTAACAGGTACCCACTTCATCGATTGTATTTGGGTCGATTTCTGTGTGATTTAGTTACTCCCCCCTGGCACATGTAAAAGCAGGGAGAGACAGGCCAGCAGTCTTTCCTCAGCCTCCTACTGGAAAACTATCTGTGCCAAAAAAAGCTTGAAAAACCAGAATTTCAGACAAGCCCCAAAGGGGATCTGAAAGGGATCTGAACCTCTCATTCTGTATGTTCTGACATTGCATTTAATGTGTGAATACCTCTAAGATACTGTGTAAAACAAAATGATAACTGCTGTTGTCAGTGCAGTGCTGTCCATTTTCCCCTGTGGGACTGTCAGGGGGATTTCAGGACCCCAAGTGCACATCCATCTTGCTTATTCCTGTGCCAGATTGTTCTGCATGTTTGAGCTAGAAGAGTGAGATTTCCTTTTGTTCCTTCTGACGAAACAAACTGTTTCACAAATAATTTTGATGCAGCATACGCAGATTGTCTTGTGGTCAGGAAATACACATTTCTGGATGCTGTCTTGGACTGTTCTTCCAGCTTTTCTCTTCTGTTGGTCACTCTGCATCCTTCCCCTCTGCAGTGCACATACAGGTGTACACACCCACCCATGCCGCCCAGGCTCAGCTCTTGCCTTTGTGGTTTGTGTGGTTTTAGATTTTACATTCCATCCTTGCTTGATGTGGGCAAGGATTTTCTGCCTGCCAATCTTTAGCCTGCACTGGCACTGAATTTTCAAAGTTCTAAGGACAGTAGAATTGTAATGAAAAGCAGTGACAGTCCCTCAACTTTCCTGTTGGCATTACAAAACCAGCTTCGGACTTGCTGGCATTGTGCCTGGCACATGCCTCGGGGAGTCTGTCTCGAAGGCGTTTATAGTGATGCTGTCTCACAGAGTGACTGTCTTGGGAACGCCTTCGTTTGAACAGGGGAAGCAACAACCAGACCTCATGTAGTAAAAGTGTGTTTCCCATCCAGGTCGTCATCATTTCAGAAGATGAGCGCTGCTACCCTCTGGTGACAGTTCAGCTTAAGGTTGTGAGCAGTGACACTTGAGACGCGGGTCTGGAAACACTGTTTTCACACCAGATTCCTGTTCCTGCCCCTTCTGGCAGATGCCAAAGGTTGGTCTGGGAAAGCAGCACAAATTTTGAGGAGCTCTGACACCAGTGACTAGTTTGTTATTTATTTAGTGTAGCTGTTTAGAAACTGACTGAATTTCTGTAAATACCCTGGAAAGATAAATATTTTGTATCCAAAGGAGCCTTGTCAGGAACAGCTGAGAAAATTACCTTCTATTAAAACAGCTGAGCAAACACATAATACCAAGTCATATGCTAGACATTGTGGTTTACTGCATTTATGTGCAAGATCATCTGTAGCTGTAGAGATACAGAATGGCAAGCTCTTCTTTTACAGCCTCCCCTAGGAATTTAATTCATGCCATGGCAGAAAATACATATTTATTTTTCTTGCATTTTCAGTAAACATTAGTTGTATTTCTTCATTGGACTGTCCGTTGGAAAAGTTGTCTTGATGTTGGTTCTCTACCAGGAAAAATACGGGTTATTTATCCACCTGTTCATGGAGCAAAATAACTTGCCTTTTATTAATTTTGTTTTAATTGCATTCTGCTTGGCTTCTTTGCTGCATTCAGGGCAAGATAGGATGGCACTGCAGGTCACCTGGCCTCTGTTTATCAATGCCTCCCCAAATGCAGGGATCCAAGGCCCTTTGTTTCTAATGGAAATTGCTTGCAATACCCAAGTCCTTAGAATTGTGAGAATCGTATGGAAATAGCTTTCTGCTTTGGTGGCCTTGCACTCTCTGACTTTCTGGCAGCATTCAGTGATGCTTTCATTTTCCAAATGCTGTGAGTAGTTTGGAGACTCTCAAAGCTGCATTTACAGTAAATGTGATGTTGCAGTAATGATGGGTCAATTCAGCTTTAGTAAAAAAGCCACCACCTCTCACTATAAATGATGTTAAACTGACTTCAAACAGAATCTTAATAGTTCCATATTGCTATGTGTATAATTAAAAGCTTTCACACTTGAAAACATGGTTCTTTTTATTTGCTAATAGTAATTCCTTGCTACAGTCAAATAGTCTGAGGTAAATTTTTATGCTACTAGGAATTGGCCTCATGCTGTAATGTGAAAATCCATTTTTGACAGAGCAAAAATTTTTCTCTTAATACTTTTCTTAATTTTTAGCGGACTCTGAAATCATGATGGTGTCACTGAAAGAGAAGATCCCAAATTTAGCATTGTAAGCATTATCTTCAGGTATGCATCAATTCTGCTGTGCAGGTTCAGTTTAGAAGGAATGAGTGACCCCAGAGTATTTTGATCATGGAGAAGTTTTTTTTTTGGCTTTTGCTGCAGTCATTGCTCATTTTGTTAGGTGATGGCTTGTACAAATTAAAAATTGGGATTTTTTTTTAAGCAATTGGTAATAAGTTCCCCTCTTCAGTGGTTGCACAGAACTGTGTTCCACTAGCGTAAGACGCTCTCCTGTAACTGAATATTCACTTTGCCATGGAGATGCTTTTGTGTTGCTCAGGATGGGTTATTTGGGAGAGGGATGGAGGATATGACTAGGATTGAAGTGTTTTGGTAATCCTTTGGGCCCAGTCTTTAGGGTTCAGAACTCACAGTCAAATTGGCAAATCTTTACTCTGTCACTCACACGAATGATTACATAGGACCAATCAAACTATAATTTAACCTTAAGTGTTACGAATGAAGTGTAATAGTTGTGCTTGAATGTGATGGAAACACTGCTGGACATCTACTACTGCAGTTGCCTAAAAACTGTTAAAGTCAAGCTTTTTTGCCTTTTTTCTCCCCAGAAGGCTTCCAGTGTAGAGCCAGACTTGCAAGGCGCTGGGTGCCTAATGGGTTTGACACAAACACCAGGGCAGGTTTAGCTTCTGTCTCTGCGTGGGAGATGGGTGCGAACCGGTCCTAGTGCTGCCTCAAGTTCTACTCGGGTAATAGCCACACAACGTGATGAACATGTTCTCATCTCAGAGAAGATGTAAGGGTTGTTTTTTTTTACATATCTGCCAGAACTTAAATGTGAGGTAAAATAGAGTTGGACCTCAGTAGATGGAAAGGCTGTGTACAGAACTGTACTCTCTGGAGACCTCATCTAGAGCTCCATGCACTGGTATTCCTGCTTGTATGTATGTTCCAGACTCTGAAATACTTTCCAAAATTCCCATTTAGCTGCATGTCTAATCTGGCCCAAACACCTTAGAAATTGGTGACCTTGCTGATGCTACTCCTGCAATGGTCAAACCTTGGAGTTTCAGGAAGGAAAATTCCGCATCTAAAATGTGGTTTGTCACCTCAAGGTAAAATCAGTTATGGAGTAATGATAAAACAATAAATGTCTTCCCTGGAGAAGAAGCCTGGAGAAGAGGAGGCCCAGGAATGACTTTATCACTCTCTACAATTACCTGAAAAGAGGTTGTAGCTAGGTGGGGGTTGGTCTCTTCTCTCGGACAACCACTGACAGGACAAGAGGACACAGTGTTAAGCGGCACCAGGAGAGGTTCATGTTGGACAGTAGGAATAATTTCTTCACAGAAGGGATGATTAGATATTAGAATGGGCTCACCAGGGAGGTGGAGTCACAGTCCCTGGAGCTGTTTAAGGTAAGACTGGATGTGGCACTTAGTGCTATTTGACATGGTGATGTCTGGTCTCAGGTTGCACTTGATCTCAGAGGCCTCTTCCAATCCAGTTGATTGTGTAATTCTGTGATTCTGTGGGGTAGCCTAAAAGAAGACTTATCCTTTATTAAAATAGTACCCATGGTTTGTGTAACAGTATTGCACGTAGTTCAGTCATTCATTAAAAAACCCCAAAACATTTGCCTGGTTTCAAGGCTAGGAAATAAATTACCTCTGTTGCTTAGACCCTACTTTTATTAAGGCTGGAAATAAAAATGATATTCAGCTAACCTGTGGGTTCTGGGGCTCCCCATGCTGGCTGGGGCCGTCAGGGTTCCTTCTGCTCTGACAGGAACTGCCGTCTCCTTGCAGCAGTCACCGCCTGGGCTGCAGGGAGCTGAAATTCCGTGAGGTGAGGGGGATTAAAGCTTTGTGTGTGGGAGGCCCTGCACTACTGCTCTGGCTGCACACAGCCCCTATATCCACTCCACTGGGAGTGTGCAAGGAGAGGATGCTCTGCCTGGGGTTCAGCACCACTCAAGGAAGAGTCCTTGCTGGTGGGAAGGACGGTCTTTGTCACGAGGATGGGGACTGCTCCTGTTTTAATGACCACACAGTGCTGAGCAGTGGTTCCCTGCTGGCTAGGCTTCCTGTTGCCCTTTGGGTCCCTGCCTCCTCCTCTTTGCAGCTCTTGGGTCCAATGGTTCTTCCAGCTCCAAGCAGCAGTTCTGGCTGCATGATGCTGAAGTAATCAGCCCAGCAGCAAACTGTTAAGTTTGTTGGTTTGGGTTCTTCTCAACTCTGATGCTGGTATGTCTTGGTGATTGGGACCTACTGGTTTTGGGTTTTTTTTAATGCTCTGAAGAGTATTGTCTGCTTAGATGTCTTGTGTACTTTTTTCCAACTGCTGGCAGGCAGTCTGAATAATGTGTGTCTGCATTGTCTGCTGGTTTGTTGTTCGCTTTTATTTTTAATGTCTCAGTAACATCCATACCCCTAAGGGAAAATTTAAATTGTAAAAATTAATTCCTGTCAGATTGTTTGTTTGAATCTCAAGTTGTTTTGCTGTTCCAGGAATGTTGCCGTGTCAGTAGCAGGATCATGAAGCCAGGTTGAGCCAAATTGGCTTGCATACATTTGTAATTTTAGATTTGGAGAAAAATTAATCATTTTAACATGGTTAATACATTCATGCTGTAAGGTTGGTGATAATAAGCTCTTCAGACATATAGACATGCGATTACCCTAAGTGCAGATAAACAAAATCTTTTGTGCTTGTGTTACATGTGGAAGGATATGCAAATTTGCAATACTCCATGAACGCTGGTGTAGCCTGAGTCAAGGCTGCCATTCAAGACTTGAAGGAATAGCCTTGAGTGGTTGTGTGGGGAGCTTTTAACTGCAGATTACTGAAGGTAAGGGTTAATTTTACCAAAAAAAGAAGATGACAGACTGGCATGGATGTGGTTGGAAATTTGTTGGTATATTTTGAAGGATATCAGTCCCTACAGGTTCAGCTGTAGCCCTCTGGTATAAATTATTCCTGCTTAGCCACAGTTGACTTGGTCTAAGATGCTGGCAAATACTTCAGCATTGGTATGAGTGACTTCAGTGACTCAGTCCACCAGTTCATGTTTTTGGGCTTTGGTGTTAGCTCTGCAGAAACTGCTCAGAGTAACTTAACCCAGAAGACAGAATGAAGAACACTTTTGTATGTAGAAAGCAATGTTGATGATGGGCAAAGAGGAATGTAATTGCTCTAGTAGGCAACCCAGAATATTAAATGAGTGAATTTGTATTATGTTGAAGAACAATGTCTTTAGGTTTCTTCTCAGTAGCTTGAATTTTTTTACTGTGTTGTTTGTTTTTTTTTTCTCCTGGAAACCTTAGCTCTTCAGTATCAAGCTGGTGTAGGCTTTGTGAGATGGGCATTTAAAACAACTTTACCAAGTCAACATTCATTTCCTTCACTTGGCAATCAAGATTGTTTCCTTCTAGCCAGCAGCTTCCTGCTTTTGGGTGAAACTTTACTATAGTGAACCTAAAAATAACCGCATCACCCCATGCAATTTTATTATTGAATTTTACATTTCAAAATTGATAAAAGTGAAGTTACCAGGTCTGGGTAGTGCTATGCTGCTGTCATAGCATTGTGGACTACAGGTATGCCATTTTTGCTAGAATGTCGATCGCTTCTGTTGGTGTTCTGCTTGTATCCCAGTTGAGGGAGTTGCTGGCTTGCTGGTTAAGGCAGTAGTTGAACCAGTTTGGTGATGGCTTTCCCCGTTGGCAAGTGTTTGGGCCAGTCGAGCAGTTAATACCCATGGGAAGTAGCCTTAGGAGGATGGGATGTGCGCAGCCTGTGGCAGTGAGTCCTCCCCTACCCTGGGGAGACTGGCATGAAAAGGAGACAGCTTCTGTCTGAGGAGGAAAGGTGAGCTTCCAGTTCTTCTGCAGCTGATCCAAGGTTCGAGTTGCATAAGACTGAAGTACCTATGGGACATCACTTTCTCACTGACCTTTTGATAGTGGCTTGCTCTGAGATGTTTTAAATGACTGGTGCTGATGAGACAGTTAATTACATCCATCCCAATGCTGTATTACTTCCTTCCTCTCTTCAGTGGCATTCAGCCTTCCCAGAGCACAAGCAGGGTGGTTGCTGGCTGAGAGGATGTAGTTCAGTAATGTCAGATAATTTGTTCTCATGGACTGTGCATGCCACAGGGAACAAGACCCTAATGTTGTAATCCTGCCCTTGTCACTGAGTTGATGTGCTTTATGGATCTGTTTCTTTCTTCCCATAATTTTTAGTAGTCATTGAAGTCCACAGGGGCTGGTAAGAGGCTTGGCAGTGTAAAGTACTCTGAATGTGCTTGTACAGCACAGACTGTAGAGTTTCCTTGTATCCAGCTGAGCATTGGTGTTTCAGGGCTGTTTCATTTCAGGATGAACATAGCAGAATCTACAACATCCTGGACTTTTCCTGTGAAAAAGTGTTATTTCTTGCAGCAACTGTCAATCCTGGCAGTCATGGCTGGGCACCTGGTGGCAGCAGGACCCTGGCAGCAACTTGCAGAGATTCACCGTTTCCATTTTATGGTTCAGTTAAGATGAACCCTATAGCTCATTTCTCTGAAAACTCTGGGTCAGTTTCTGTGCTAGTCCATCTCTGCCAGTAGCAAAGCCAAGTAACACAATCTACTGGAAATGCATTTGGAGATTGATGCCAGATTCCCAAACTGGAGAGTGTCAGCTTGCAATTCAAGTGATGCTGATGTTTGCGGGAAGGCTTTCTGTTCTAAGCTGTCAGATGTTAGCCAGTGTATGTAATTAACGTGGTATAATTCTGCTTCAGAATGAAATATTCATTCAAAAGAGACTTTAAAAGAACATCCTGATGTTTTTAATGTCTGTATTGTAAGTGATGCTGCACAGAGCAAGGCATACATTTATTGTTAGAGAGATTGGTTTCATGGCAACTCCTCTTTGTTACTGTGGTACACAGAAAGTCCCAGAGGCTTTTACTGTCCATCACTTCTTGGGTCTTGTGGGTAATCCAAATAGAAAAACCCATAGATGTACATTAACAGTGGAAACAGAAAATAAAACCAAAATAGAGCCTGAAATGCTCTGGTTGGCTAATTATCCCAAAGGAGAAATGTAAAAATTTATTTTGCATAGTAGTTTTTCTATAGTTTGGTAATAAATCTTGTGAGCAGGAGAGGGAGTGGAAATTGAAGGGGTAAAAAAAATTTATTTTGTCCCAGAGGAAATTCAGAAGTTAGTTAGAGAAGTGATAAACAGCACCACCAAATCAGAAACCCATGGCTTGCAGGTGGTGTAATACCAAAAGCTCTGCCCTGAGTCAGGCAGAGTTGAGGATTTGCTGAGAAGAAAGCTATGGAAGTTTAGAAATCGCATACCCCGTTTGATTAAAAGATAGGAACAGGGTGTTGTGTGTAGTTGCTCAGTTGCTCCATCCAATTCCTATTTACCTCCCCATCACAAAGTTCATTGATCACTTCTGGTTTCTAAATCTGTTACATATTTTGATTCTAATGCTGTACTGTGCAGAAGGAACTGATTCTTTTTAAGACCTGAATTTTGTTTCCTCTTTTGAAAACTATCCTAGGCACCAAAATTCTCCTTTTGTGCTTTATCTAAACCGAAATTAAGGATTTGCCTCAGAGTGCAGGCTGAATTTGCTAAGTTTATGATCAGAAAACAACTTCATGAAAGATGTATAGGCAGAGGATACAGAATTTATTAATCCAGCTGAACACTGAGATGTTGTCATGTTTGAGCCTTTTTTTTTTTTTGTTGAGAGTAGAGTTTTTTTATTGTTGTTTTGATTTGGTTTATTTGTTTTGATTGCATCCAGGATGGACCATATAAAGCCAGAAGTATGGATTCTTTGCCTTGTTGCTGGTTTTTTAGTACCACAGGCTTGCTATGACAAGACAGTTCAAGTTTAGCAGAGTTATTTCACATTGTACCTTAAATGATGCAGAGTAATTGCCTGGATGACATTCACAGCAGGCAGGTTGTTACCTGTGAGAAAGGGTGAAAAGTCCTTTGTAGCTGCACATAACCTCTAGGTGAGGATTCTTGTTTTGTCTGTGAGTGTTTTTAGGTCTGTTTTGCTTTTGTGATCAGGCTGATGAATGAGATTGAGTGGTGACACAGAAAGAAAACATCTCACTCTCAGTGAAACCTCTCCTTGTTTTTCAAAAAAGTAGTCATAAGATAACTTGTAGCATCAACAGAGATGACACATCATGTCTGGGGTGAACTGAGCTTTGCACCTTTGCTTGTTGACATACGGTCCTCACCTACAGCAGCACATTAAAATCATCTTTACATTTTGATATAAAGAAGAGGGAAAGAAAAGAGGAAGTTGCAGCAACCCACTTATGTCTTCATACATTTTATTCTGAGTATATTAGAGTGATGGAAGAACCTGAGTTCATAATTTTCTTCAACTTGGTATTTGATACCAGTAATTATTACCCTCCCAGTCTCTGTTTATTTACATGTGGCTTGTATCCAGCAGTTGTGCCTTAGCAGAACTGCTGGGGGATGTGGTGGAGAAGAATATAACCAATGGCTGGCATCCAGGGAATTGCTCAGCTGCAGGCAGCTCAGGGGCAAAAAACTTTGGGTATGGAAATACTAAGCCCCTACTAACTCTCATTTCAGAGAGGCTTTCATACTGTTCTATGTTTTTTGTTAATATCACTTTGTAGATACTTCTGTATTTAAAAATCATCTAGGAGCTGCTTTAGAACAACTACCTTCTACTTTATTGGTGACTTCTTGTCTTCACTAGTGGTTTGTTCGCATTATCGCTTGGGCTTCTTTTCTGTTGTCAGTGACAGCTGCAGTAACAGTGACAGCACTGAGTCATGTTATGATTTAGACTTAGTTGTGTGGTAGCAGAGCCAGAAGTATAAAATTAAGCAGCTCGTTCTCCCCATTTCTTCCTGTTGGAGTACCCTTTATGCTTATAAATACCTGTCGTTGATGATAAATGCTTGTGGCAGGATGTATGCTTGCCCCTCCTTGTTCTGCAGATTTGTGGGAGCCACAGCCTCTGAGCAAGAGCCTCCTGCTGTTTCAGAAGGGGCAGCTGTGTTGATGCAAGACTAATTCAGATTAGTTTCATTAAGTCTTTAGCTGTGTTATCTTGTCTTGGAGGATAAAATGTGTGGTGCTGGGCTTTGTTTCTGGATTAACAGAGAACAGGTTCAGGGTTCTTGGTCTGATGCACACCATGATGAGCTGCTTTGGTTTTTATATGGGGAAAGTGTTATGTGGATGAGCTGAATTCCATGATTCTGTTTCCTTGAAAGAGGCTGCATTGGTGTCCATTGGATGAAAGATTTACCAAGTAGAGCTGCACATGTTTTAATGACTGGAATGCGTATAAATCTTGCTCAAAAGAATTGTTTTCTTTCTTTTGCAGTTTCTTGTGCAGCCAACCACTCAACAGAATTCTTCAGCCTCTTGTTTCAAAAGACCTTGGACAATCTTCTGCTGTTCCGCTCCCTTTGGTTCCACATTTCAGCAAAAAAAAGATCCAAAGAGGAGGATGAGGCAGCTTAGAGGAAAACCCAAAAAGGAGACCTCCAAAGATAAAAAGGAAAGAAAACAGGCAATGCAAGAGGCACGGCAACAGATCACCACCGTGGTGCTTCCCACACTGGCTGTCGTAGTACTGCTGATTGTTGTGTTTGTTTATGTAGCAACTCGTCCAAATACAACTGAATGATGCAGCTTTTCAGACTCTCTAGCTTTGGGATATTCATTTTACCAAGAGCCAGAAGGAACTTTCTGCCAGTCTTTTAGTACTTTGCAAAGGATCTTGCTGGTATTTTCAGTCTTTCTCTTGGCTAGGGTCCCATGGATTCTCTTTAGGAATGTAACATAAAACGTATTAGTGAATGTGCCAGTACGTTTTATGGCCCAGTTATGTGCCTTTCAGACTTTTAAAAATGGTGTTTTTCTT
Organism: Sialia sialis; assembly: GCA_009812075.1. NCBI lineage: Eukaryota > Metazoa > Chordata > Aves > Passeriformes > Turdidae > Sialia > Sialia sialis. The sequence continues at coordinate 12,391,227 of VRYO01002772.1, read as the reverse complement.
AAAGGTGTTTGAAGCTCTATATTGTAAAAGGAAATCGTGTTCTGCTATAAATTTGTAAAAAATCAGCTTTCAGCTTTTATCACTGTTATGGATAATGTTGCTCCCATGAGCTCTTGTATGTCTATTTCAGAACTTTCAAAGAAGTACATTTCTTCTTTGTACTTAATGTCATATGAAGTGCTTTGATTCAGAAAGGATATATTTATTTTTTGAATAAAAGAAGTCTTACTTGGAATCTTCAAATTATTTTGAAAAAAAATGTGACATTGTGAAAGCCTACATTATGTAATAATTTTTTCATCAACCACTATATAGTTCACTCAAAAAAAATTTCTTTTTGGTGCAAGATACCAACATGCAAAGTGATTACTTCAGGATCTGCTAGATGGAATCTTACAGAATTTTGACAGGGAGATTCTGCCAGGTTATGGTGAAGTAACTAATAACAAACTACATAAACACAGTTGCTTATCTGAATGTTCAATATTTGAAACTGTGTAAGTGGCAATAAAAAGGTGGTTTTGCATATAGCTCTTGATTATTTCTTGTATTAAAAAGGGAAAAATAATAGTGTAACTTTGGTCTGTGATCGGTTTGCTGAAGTGAGTTGCTGTCCTGTGGCATGCCTCCATATCCTCACTGGAAGGAAGCTGTGAGCACAGCTTGGTCATTTAATTCCGGGAAATTAAGCTACATCAAAATGCCTCAGTGACCCTATATTCTACTATAGCCCTTTCTCATCCAAGTATTTTAAGGCACTCAATAGGCATTAACCTTCAGAAGATTTTCGGCAGGGAGATTGAAAACTCTTTACTGCTGCTTAAATGCAGGCCAAGCAAGGAAGAACGTGATGCTACGGTGCACTGGTGCATGGTAGGAAATATTTCTGTGCTGAAAGTTAAAGATGCCTTGAGTCTTTCCCTCATGTGTAGTCTTTTGGCTTGGAGATAGTCCCAGTGAAGTCAGTGGGACTCTTCACTGAGGTGCCAGTGAAAGGGGGGCAGTGTTTCTTGCATCAACCTCATGTACTGCTCCTGTGTAGAAGGCTGCTGCCAGCCAAAGCTGCAAAAATAAAACACTCAGATGGGCAAATGCAGGTCCTTGCAGTGCGCTTTGCCCTAAGGCCACAGCAGGGTGAGCCTATGGCTGGCTATTAAGCAGCTCCACTGGGAATGATGCAGATACCTGATAGTGCGAGGGTGGCCATGGTTCTTGGCGTGGTGCTAGTGCTGTCAGGATTGTCTAGAATAAAAGCGGCCCTGAAGACTGAGATGTTTTTGAAATACAAAGTTTACTAAAACCTAAAGAAAGAATTTGGATGAACTGTGAGGTTGTTCCCCCCCCCGCAGTGTGCATCATAGTTGGGTATCTGCACAACGAGCTGCACAGACAGCAGGGCCAGCGTGGTCTGACTGCAAGAGCGTTTACGCACTGAGTGACCAGCGGGAAATCTGCTGGCAAACCCCTGTGCTCAGCGAGCCGTGTGCTGACACTGGAATTATCTGTGCTTTGCACTGACAACTGCTTCCTTCAACTGGGGAGTTCTGAAATGATGAATCTATAAAGGTAATTGCTTAGTCTGTCATTTCCCAGCTGTTTCTGTTCTCCCCGGCACCAAATCCTTGTCCTATTTTTATTGTATCCTCAGTCAGGGATGGCTGCAATGGAGCTCTGGTAGTTTTGAACCTTTTTCAACTGAGCTGTTCAGCTTGAATAAAATTTGTGCCTGAGCAAGTGACCAAAATTGTATGCAATTTAAATATGCACGTCCTGCAGGGTACTTGGTGTCTTGGGTGTCTCGAATAGAAGTGCAGTTTCTGATAACCTCTTGCACAGAGTCCTCATCATCCTCTTCCATAACCAGGGCTTTTCTGATTCTTCTTATTCTGTAATACTTTGTGATGGCTCTAATGAAGTTCCTGTGACTTCCCCATCTCTGACTAGTAGCTTATGTCAGTCCCTTCTACCTGCAGGGCTTTTTTATGAGCCTAGGTAATGATTTTATGATTCAGAGAGCCTTCCCTGAAATTTTTCAGAGTCCTTAGGTCGTTTTGCCTCACCTTCATTTTCTGCAAGAGTTTAGTCTGTGACATAAGAGCAATGAACTGATGAACTGGCTGATAACAACTAAATAGTTAAAAGGTCAGTTTGGTTAGATAACATTTATGGTTACTCCTCTAATGAGATGTTATATTTCTGTTGCTTTTTCTTATGCTCTTCCTTTATCTCTTATCATCTGTAAATTCTTTGGGTCACAGTAATAATCTTTTCAGAGACAAATGTCTATTGATATGAACCTATAGCTAATTTAGGATGTATTTCAATTCTCTGAAATGTGCAATGTTACTGAGTGCTAATTGAGAGGAAAATAATGTTACACTTTCCAAATGGATCCTTATGTAGAAGCTGGAATTGATTTCACAGTTCAACTTAAAAAAACCCAATGTTTTTTTTTCTCTAGTAAACAATGAAGTTGAATTCTGACATTTTCTACCAAATTCCCTTTTACTAGTATTGAATATGAGAATGGGGATTTTGAAAAAAGGTATGAAGCCTCTGTAGACAGAAACTGTCAAAAATCACTGAGTAATAATGGGGAAGTAAATGAATGGTGTTGCCCAAATGTCAGGTTGTATGAGCTTCTCAGCCAAAGGTGTAACTGTGCCTCTGTTTTTTTAACTGTATGTATTACTCCAACTGTCAGTTGCCTTCAAAAATGTTTTAGAAATAGGGTTTCAAACCTTTTCCCAGCATACAGTAGCTTGTGGGCAAAATAGAATGATTTATTACAAGCATTTTCCAGAAAACTCATGCTGAGACACTTCTTCAGCAGTGTCTTATGATTTCCAAGAGTGCTCATTATCAGGTGAAGTCATTAAAAACCTACCATTGCCTTCTGAAAAATCAAGTTATAGAAGCAGTTTTTTAAACCCTATTTTTCAAAGCATAAATCAAACCTGAGTCAAATACTTAAACATCAGAATTTGAATGGAGTTTTATAAATGTCTGCAAAGTGCTAAGAAAACAAAGTGATCATGTCAAGTATTCTTGCAGTGGGGTAAATTCCCAGCTGTGTTACACATGGTCCCAGCTCCCCAAAGCCAAGTGAGAGAAGCCAGTGGCTCTGCCTGTGGTCTGAGGGAAGAACTACATGTATTTTAAGAGTTCAGAGAGATTGGCTCCTGGTCTCCATCTGTAAGAAAATATTTACTTGTTCACTGATGTTCAGTTTAAATGCACACACCAGGTAAGACACACTGTTCTGTTTTCAGACTGCTTATGTTCAGTGCCTAGATGGTTCATATACAGCTTTGAACACTCCTGTAGCTGTGGAAGAGGTGAAAGAAACAGCTTGATCTGTTGGTTTAGGGAGGGACATAGGAATGCAGCATATCACAGTCTAGGGACATTGCTCAATCCACTAGCAAAAACTTAGATGCAGTACATTAAATTACAGCCTATTTATGGATTTGAGGGTGTCCGTGTGATTAAACAGTAACTCCAACACAGTGAACTTTGAGATCTGATCCCCACAGTGAGGGAAAAACAACACACAGTTCCCGCATTGGTTAACCCTAGCATTTTCTCAGCAGAAGCTGTGTGTGAGAAGAAAAAACCAAATTTCCCTAGCACAAGGCAGTTTGTTTGTAAAATCTAGTGAATAGCTATTTTGAATGAAATTAAATGAGGGAAAGAAAGGACTGTGAATGATATAATTGGCTGTTGTAGGTTGTAAAGCCAGAGGGGAATGATACAAGCTAAGGACTTTCTCCCCAGTGTACTCTCCCAGCTGTTGAGTCTGTAGGAGATGCAGGAGCAGAGAGCAGCAGGAGTGAGTGGAGTTCAGCACATACCTGAGCTGGCTGTGTAATCCAGGCTTTGATGACTGGCCCATAGATGTGAAGTCACCTGCGGCTCATGCATTCAGCAGTCTCTGTTGACAGCTTCCTTCTCATTCCCACCAGTGGTGTTTAGTCGAGCTTTGAATTATTAAGTTCTGGTGGGCTTGATTCTGTGTGCTATTGTACTGCTGTTAAACCAGGAATTAGAACCCGTTACAGGACAATAAAGCCAGAACAGTGACACTGGGGGGTTAGGCACTTCCTGTACTGTCTCTGATCACAGCAGGGATTTATTTGCCATTGGTTGTTTGGTTTGTTGGTTGTTTAAGTCTTCCCATCAGAAAAGCAAGAGAGCCATGCCTGTGATTGTTGATTTTTGTGTTCATTTGTCACTGTGTTTTGCTGCTGCAGTTCACATTCCTCTCTGCATTGGCTCAGAGTACCCCCTATCTCATACTCTTCCATTCTTATACTCCTAAATTTCCCATACATAAAAAGAGAGTAAGAAATGGAAGAAAATGTGCTAAATATCCAACTTTCATTTGAGCCACTTTTAAATGGCTATTTAGTATTCAACAACTGCTTTTTCAACCCCTCAGAGTAAGTTTTGGGGAATGAATAGGAGAACAACACTCTGGCAGCTCTTATGCCACCAACTATTTCAAAATTACATCTTGATGAAACATGTTGGCAACTTCGTGCATTTGACCTCTGTTTTTCCTTCAGCCAAAAAGAAGAAAAAAAAAAAGCTGGTGGCAGCCTGAAACATTGTTCTTTGTATTTAAAACAAGTCTTTCAACTGGGAGCCAAAAAACTGCTTTTCAGTTCAGCTTTGAAAAGTCATCAAAGTCCAGCAGCTTAAAAAAATTTTCCATTGCCTTGCTATTCACAAAGTTGAATAGAAATTTTCTGTATTTTTCTGGCAATCTGCAGCTCCCGAGGACTGCACCTTGTCCTGTCAAATGAGCCTAATGATTAATATTACTTTTTTTTTTTTTCATTTTTATTGGTGTTTTCAGTAAGTTATAGCCTTGGGCCCTTCTGATTATTCCTTTTTTAACAATATACATACATGTCCAACCCCTACTCATAAATGACTAATTTCTCAGTGATCATTATTTCTGCTGTCCATCATTTTTTAAAGTTGTTTTTTTTGCATGATAACATCAGGAACATGTATCTTTCTTCAGAAACCTCTCACCAGTTCAGTTGAGTTTCTGCCTTTTAATGCAACGATAGTATTCAAACCAGTGGCATGGCTCTGGCTCCAGCTGTACTGACGTAGCAATGGGCTCATTTAAACTGGGGATTGTCACATGAGAAACTTGAGAAAAAGAAGTACAACCTTAATGGTAATTAGGTGTTAAAAAAATGGCACTTTGATCCATCGCGTCTCAGTACATTTGTGGCACATTGCACTCTGAGCAGGCAACAACAGCAACAAGCAGGCTGTTGAGATACACGTACTTCCCAGTTTTCGGTGCTTCTCACAGGCAGTTATTTACATGGCATTGCACAAAAGCCAGGCTGAAACTAACTCTGGTATTTTATCAGCCAAAATCAGTAGCTTGCCCAGATCTTAAAAAGCTTTAGGAAAAAAACCATCATACCCATTTTTTGATGATTTCATTCACTCATTCTGCATCATCTCACAGACCTATACCTTGAGAAGTGTCCTCAGGCCTGAACTGGAGGCAGACACACACACTTCTTTGAAGATCTGGAGCAGACTGTCATCTTGTATGTTTGAATCTGAGAGTGGCAGAAGATTGGCTAAATGCCTATTTATTTTACCCTTCTGAAAGACAGTATTTTGCTGTCTTTTTGCTTCTACAGATCTTTCCCAGCTTAAAATTTAGCTTTATTTTCAGAGTTTCTGAATTTCTTCAATAATTCTTTTAAAACTGCATCTCCCTCTAAGCTGAGGATAAGTATATATTTAGTTTGTTCAGATGTCCTTCCGTCATCTTTTTATTCAGTCCTTGTTCCTCCAGCTGAGTCTAGTAATTTTCCTGAATTTTCCTGTAAAAGGTTCTCTGATGTCCTAATCTTCATTGCTCATTTCACTGCAAGCTGAGCCAAACTGGTATTTAAAATCTTGATATTTTGTGTAAGTATGATGTAGTGTATTTTGTCTTAGTGGAAATATAGCATCGAAAAACAATTTACATTTTAGCCATGGTCCTGAATATTAATGAGACTTCTTTTACTCACAAACTGGAGCAGTTTCACAGCCTGGTATTATTTTTATCCAGATTTTCCCAGGAAGTTGGCAACAGTATATGCTGGAAAGTAGTTCTTCAGTATCTCATTCACTGAAATTGGTGGTTCATCAACAGTGTCTGTAATTTCTGTTTCGCTTGCACAGCAATAGAATTCAGTATGAATTGCAAATAAAAAGAATCTCAATATTATGCACATTTTCAGCACATGGAGTTGAATTAACTCTGCTCAGTTATATAATGTTTTTCTATGATGTAGGAAAATGTAAAGAATTTAGGCCCTTACCTAAGACTGATCAAGTTAAAGCTTTTCCTCAATGTTCCAATATAGTTGAACAATGAGCCAACATGGTAACAAAACTTCAATCCAAAATAGATGCTTTTGAATACAGGTTTTAAAAATTGTAAAGTCTCAATGTAAAGTGCCTGAGAGCAGGTTCTGCCCCTGATGAAGTCAACAGGTCTGGTAAAAGGTGCAATATGGGTGACTTAAGAACATTTTCTTGGCCTTTTAATGTTCTTCTCACAGAGCAGCATTTCCAGAGGCCCAGGGGCTATTTCCACAGCCAAGAATCACCAGAGCATAGATAAGCTTTTCATGCCAGGAGCTAAGACATGGTTAAAGGCCTTTATTATTTTTCTGTACAATCTAGAGAATTTCTCTTGGTTGATTCTAATATCAATGGAATAACTCCACTTATTAGCCCTCCGCACATTACAGAATTGTAAGTATCTTAATTTACAGTGCTGCAACAGGGTCTCCGCTGCACACAATTTAACTGTACAAAACCCACCTGTATATTTTAGAACATGTTTAGAGTTTATTTTGTAATATTGTCAAGTTACAATATACTTAAATCTGTAGGGTAATGATGATTTTCTTGAAAACTTGGTGTTACAAATACATGCTATTGGCAATGTGCCTAAATACATTAAGAAGCTAGTTGCTGATTTTAGTTGTGAAAAACTCATGGGTGATTACTTGGTTTGCTTTTCTTAATTGTGTGACTGGCTTAAGTATGCCTGCTTTGCTGGTATCCTGGCATATCTTTTTAGAGTATTTTCAGAATATCTTTGCAGCTCTTCAAGGTGTGAATTTAAACGTTCTTCAAATTCTCTTGCATGTTTCTCTTCCTCTTGAAGGAACTTTTCTGTTGTTGCAAGAAAGGACATCTCAGGGGGAGACTGAGCAATGAATAGAAAATCATGGTTAGGGAAAAACCAGCAAGTGCTACAATGCGTTTGCATTATCAAATTCTAGATGTGAAAATCATCTTGACCTATAGCAGCTAGTAACACTATAATGCTTTACATCTCTTCAAGAAAGCACCATTTTTAAAAGCATACATTTTTAAAGGCATCCATGTATCTAAATGACATAATTGAATGTTGTATTTGATTACCTCTGATATTCATAGCATTAGGATGTAGCTTGGCCATGAAAAATTTAAATATCCCACTGGAGAGAGTTATTTGTATAATGTAGACCAGGGCAGAGGACAATAATCTTTTTGGGAATTAGAGAGTATAATTAGTGTTGGATACTGCTGATTGTCTCCTGGAATTTTAGCTATCTGCTTCTGTGATATGATGCTTTCTGAGGAAAGGTAGAAAACCTGTTCTCATTTCAGTACTATTAACTCCAAGTCCTGACTTTCTGGAGAATGCACTGAATTTTTGTTCTCTGCAAGTAATTCACTGAAAAATCTTCTTTCCATTTAATGAGCATTTAGTAGACTCAGACACAAACCATACCAATAATCAGCTTTTAGATGGTTGTCATGGGATGCAGAGTTGTATAAAGCAAAGGACGTGTGAATCTTTGCTGGAACAAGTTCTAAATTTTTAAGCACCAATTTGTGTTAATTTTACTGGTAATACATATGATGCATTCATTGGAATATTTTTATCAAAAGAAATATGTAATAATTTTTTCTTTTCCTAATGATACTATGCCTGTTTAAATACATTCAATGCTTTTTTGTAGAGATAAATGCAATTTTATGACATGAATTTTTATGATTTGGCTGAGGGAAAAAATTAGTATAGGAACTTTAATATTAAAAAAAATCTTCTATCTTTATATTGTCATATATTGGGAAAAATTATTGACATATTTAATCTTAAAGATAATATCAAACCATATCTTAAATAGTTTTAGTTACACATTAAGTTATTAGTCTAAAAATTTCAGAGTTTTTTTCTAGAATTCAAAAATGTTTGAAGTTTATGCATCAGCACATCAAATAGGAATTCAGATATTCAGATGGTCTGTGGAAAAGGTCAATTCTGTTACATGCACAAATTTTTACTCCAGGCTCCACCGTATCAGAATGGGGTATTCCCTGTTTCCACAGCAACTAGAGACAGATTTGGATTTTGTTTTCAACTTCATTGAAAACTGCTCTTTAGCAGCTTTTAAGGGTAAAAGATACTAATTTAAAAATGCTGTAAAGCACCAATCCATTCAAACCCTTTGCAGCAGACTCTGAGATGAAATTTAGAAATTTTGTATAGGAAACCCCTTTTCCTTTTGAAGTACAGAAGTAAGTAATAGCTGGAAATAAATTCTGAATTTAATACATCTTTCTTCAGTGAGAGGGGCTTCTTAATGTACAGGGCTCCTAAAATGAAAAAGCAGAATCCTCCTCTTCTCAATCCCTCCAAATTAATGTTTTAAAATTATGGGCAAGAAAAAGTGACTTAATTTGACATGTATGAATAAGAAACCTAAAGGTATTGGAACACTTTGTGCCATAACATTCCTCTCTCAATGCTTGCACTAGCAAGAATAAGAAAGAATGCCAATCCTCTAAATTTTAAGAGAATGGAGGGACATCACCTGCCTTTGATTTTTTTCATAAACACGAGCATGATTTCACATTCATAAATTATCACTGTTCCCATATGAGGAGTTTTCCCTGACATTCTGAATGCCATGGCTACATGCCATTTATTCCTTCATGGGCTAGGTCAGAAATACATCTTGTGATATCAAGATTCAGTGACAACATTGCTAGTACTATTTTAAATTATTTGAGTAAGGCTTTTATATTATGAAGAATGCACTGGATTTGGAGGCTTCACTTAAAGAATCACCATGTTATTCTCTTACTGAATACCAGCAATGAAATCACTGATTCAATGCTGAGCAAATAAAATACTTTCAGTGAGAAGCATGAGAAAATGGGAAAATCTGAATTACAAATTTAATAGGTGTCATCACCTAGAGAAAAATGTCATGTCAGACTTTTCCTTATGGACTGCAGATTTACACAGATGCCAGTCACAGAAACTTTACATCAAGTTATAAAAGATTCTTAGCGATTCAGGATAACAATGCTTACAGTTACTGACTTGTTATTGTAAAGAGACTGGCCTCACAATCAAGCTATCTTCCCAAACTGTTAAATGTCCTTCGCTTCAACTGGTACTTTGATGTGTTTCTTCTTGAAATACACTGTAAACTCCAAACGAGACATTTCTGAATTTCCTTAGAGTTGAGAGAAGGATGTTTATCACTTAGAATAAGCAGGTCATGGCTCCCCACAGCTCCTTACCCAAGGGTCAGACATCACAGACTATGATTTTAGATGGGTCCCTAATGCATTGTTTTTCATGCACTTTGAGAGAAGGTTTTATCTAAGCAAGTCTAAAAGGCAACATTCCTTGTTAGCAGCACTTTGCTTTCCAAGCCTCTGGTCTGTTCTTTCATTATGTTCTTTATTGTCTTTACTTTTGCCCTCTGAGGAAGAAAAACCACAAAGAAAGTGCTTTAATCCATGTCTCAGATGAGATTCATAGTCCCTGATTTTGAATTTCTTTTTCTCAGATATTACTGCTTTTATGTCTTTTGATTTTTAACTGAAACTGGATAGGGATGGGTTCATCATAAGCTTTCCATCTAACTTGTTTGAGTAATAAGGCAACAAGGATCCTGCTCTTTCATTTCTACAGTGCTAGCTGATCTCATAATCCTTTGGTGTATACCAGTAATGAGAATCACCTTTCTACCTCATCATTTGCTGGAAATGAAGGAGTGCACCTGACAGAGATGCATATTTCTACAGATGAAATATGTGCTGAGTAGGTATTCTCCTTAAATAAGAACTACCCAAAGTGGTTAAGAATTAATTCTGGGTTGCTGGGGAGGAACCCGTCAGGAAGCTATAGCTCTCTCAGAGATAGAGACAGATCTCCCTAATTAATTTGCCTAGAAATAATCTCTTACTTGCCCCATGAGTTGTCTCAGCGTTCTTGGATGCACCTTCAGCAGGACAGCAAGAAAGCTTTAACTTCTGGGATATTTTAACATTTACTGGTCAAATGATGAGTAGCCAAACCCCAGTGTTACAGTCTTCTCATGCTTAGCTGATTTTACTTTCCAGGAAAGATTTTGTAGTATCAAGAGTAGAAACTGGTCTGGCTAATTTTAGTCTTATAGTGACTAAATTTGGGATGTTTCGGGAGTAGTTTCCTCTAACTCTACACTGCAATACATCTTAGGCAGCAGGTACAGATGCCCATTTTAAACATGCTTCTTCTTATAGATGAAAATTAAATTTGAGATGCCTAAAAATTGCTGAGTGACATGGAAAATTTTTAGAGGGCCTACCTAGCTAGGTAATAGTAATACCTAGGAGTGAAAGGCATGGACTATAGCATGCCTCAGGGTAGGATCAAGATTGCCAAAATAATTCCTAATGATGTCCAGTGGTAGAATTTACAGCTTTTCACTGCAATCTATTTATTTAGCAAGTTTCTATACTAATGTTAGAAAATTCCCTAATGCCTAATTTAAATTTTAATTATTACAGATGAGGTCTTGTATTTTCAAGTCTTGAAAGCCAGAACAAACAACAACTGTCTATCAACTGAAGAGAAACATGAGAAAGTATTTATGACTAAAAGATCAGGCAATCATTTACTGAAGTTGTTCTTTTCAGAAAGAGAGCACAGCATCAAGTACTGTTCAGAGAAAAAGTATTTCTGTAGATTTGAAAACCCTTGAAACAAGAATTTTTGGGGTTATGGGAATTTCCAGTGAATCCCAGCTGAGCTTTCTAGTTTATTTAAGGAAATAATGACTCTCTCTATACGTGTAACCTTTAAGTAAGAATGTGAAAGGGCAGGTTCCAGTGGAACATTTACATTTATCTTTGTCTGAAGATTCTCTACCAGGACGAGTGATGTAAGTCACTGTCTAAAGCCCTACAGACTATTTTGTCTCTTCCCTTAATACCAAGAGAGTAATTTTGGTAAGTATCAGGACGTCACCTGGAAATCTGATGTTTTCTATTTGTGCTACAAATATTCTCCAGAAAACGAGTGCCTTATAACATTTTCTGAAGTTTTGAACATACTGGAAATTGCACATTGGCCATGTCCCTGTGTTCTACACCCCTGAAGACCTCAGAACTCTGTCAGAGAACTCTGGTATAACATACTGTGTATTTTCCCCCTCTTTCTCCTCAATGCAACAGCTTTGCATTTGAATAGAGAACTCTGAAGTAACAGACTGGTGAATGATTTCTGCACTAAAGCTGTGGTATTCAATGTCAGCCTGAGTGATGATTTAATTTCAGAGGTCTGAACTTGTACCTGCTTCAATGCCACTGATTTGGACCTAGACTCTGTATGAGAAATACCTCTTGTTTAATAGTTTTGTTATGTACTTTGCCCACACACCAGCTGGAAAGTCTTGGCATTGACCCTGACCTGAGTGCCAGCTGGGAAATAGTTTCCCTGCAGCTTGTAGAAGTGTCTAGAATGGACATTTTCCCCAGGCTTTCTGGAAACAGAAGCTTTGTGATTTTCTGTCTCTGTCTGACACTTCTGACAGAAGAGAGAAGAACTGATGTTTATCAGACTCGTCTGGAATAGTCCAAATGACTCTTTTCATGATTTGCAGTTTAAAAGGAACAAGTCTCAAGCCACGAGAAACCAAAAGCTATTTACTTAAAATTCCTGTGAAACAAAAGAATATAAAAGTGGAAGTGAGGTCAAACATCTGGACTACGTGGTTCTCACTGTTTTCAGACAGAGCTGAGGGGACCACAGTCAGTGTAGGGTTGCACTGCAATCCCTGCTTCCCAGGCATGCTGTCATTATGCTTCTTCCTATCAACCGTGAGATTCTGCATTATGGAGATGTTCTGCAGCAGCCACATCTCTGCTAGGAAAGAACGTGCATTTGTTTCTGAAGTGGACAGCAGAATTGGAGTACAACAACCACAGGTACAATTGCCAGTAAATGCTGAAGTCTTCCCTCTTCTCCTGTTGTAGGTTCAACCAGAGCCCTGCAGCTGAGGATCTGCTGGTTACAAAGATCCATGTATCACAGCTGGCCAGAGGGAGGCCTGTAATTAATTCCTCACTTATATTCTTAATTCCACTGCTTACTGATGGTATGGTTTCATGGTTTGAGGTCAGGAAAGTGCTAATTTATCAACTGCAAAACAATAGTGGCCTGTGGTGGTGGCCTAAGGGAGAAGACACTAAGGAAGAGGATAAAGCTCAAATTCAAAGGAAGCACCAAAGCCAAATAATTATGGAAAGATTTTAAGTTATCCTAGACAAAATGGGATTTGTCCCACTTGTCATGAAGGGTGTAGTCTCCAGCCTATGAAGACTAAAAGAAAGAAAGCTGTCCTATTACTCTTGAACTTCAAGAAAAATAAGGACCACAGTAATAATTTCTGTTTCTTTTCAAATACAATAGCTAACATATGGAAAATTGTTGCTGTGATTTTTCTGATTTCATCCATCAGTCAAAGTGATGTAGATCAAATAGAAACTTGATTTGTCTAACAGCACTTAAGGCAGTAAGTTTGCAGGTATTATGGAAATACACTTGAAGCAAAGTGCTCTTACATAGGCAACAGAAAGTAAAGTGCCCCAATATAGAAGCCAATAAACTAAAATGTAGAAATCTTTCTCACAGTCACATAATGGCAGGCAATTATCACCATCATTATTAGAACAGAGGTAGGGCTCAGGAGGGGATATTTAATCTCCAGAAAAACAGCATTTCTGTTAGGATAAGGTATTTCCATTTTTGCTGGGCTGGCACTGTATAAATAACAATGACAATAAGAGTGATCTAATTTTTGGCTCCTCCAAGGCTGCATTTGGTCTACAGTTGGATTTTTGAGAATATATGTGTTATAGGAAAATAGTTACTTACTGATAATTTTATTTCTTCCGCATGGTAAGCAGGACTCTGAAAGCTGCCTTTTCTGCTCACTTCAGGGAATGGCCCAGGAAAACCCAAAGGATACCCCGCTAGTGGTAATGGAGATTTATAAACTGTTTTCTTTTCATGATCCCTGTGAAGTGGACAAGAAGATAAAGTGTTATCATCACTTTTTGAACCAGTGATACTGCCTTGGCCATACAAAGCAGGACAGCAGTTTCTGTGGGATCCACTAGCAGTGGGCTTAGTAGCCTGTTGACATTCCACTTTCTAGGAATCTTTAGTTTGGAAAGATCTAAAAGAAAAAAAATTGAAACTCTTAAGCTATCACAGCAAAGCCAAGGGTCTTCTCCATTTATTTGTTTATATAGTTTCGATTACTTAGCTGTTCAAACTGCTTCATGTATGAATTTATGGGCCTAAGATTCAGCATTACCAAATTGCAGCAATTTAGCAATTTCCACCTAGGTTACTGTAAAAGTCTGAGTATGCTTTCTCTTGTCTGCTTCAGCTGTGAATTAAACCACCCTAATTTAAACCCTTTCACTGGAGCTTAGATTAAGGAACCTTGCCTTGGTTGCCGTAACTGAGGCAGAACGAGCTAAAACACAAACTCACTCCAGGTACTGAAGATGCCAATGCTCCTTAAGTGTTTGTTACCTATCCTTTGCTAATGGCTATCATTCCTTTGGCTTTCCAGTGGGAAAAGCAGTACAAGCACCCTTTGGTTATGTCTAGGAACCAGAGTGAATTTAGCCAAACAAATAGAGGAAATGAAATATGAAAGTGTGAGAGGAGAGAAAAAAGCTTTTATTTATTAGTGGTTGGAAAATTAGTCAATTTTGATCTAAAATTATCTTAGACAAGTATGTTCAAGTGGCTGGAATTTAGAATAAATGCTTAAACAAAAATAGTACAGGAATCCTTGGTTCTGCAGTTTTACTGCAATGATAATTTTGCCACTGATTTAATGATAACAATTTGGAAATTAATAAAAAAAATTATTAGATTTTTAAAATACACTTTCTAAAAATTGTACAATGCCATGTTTTTGTAACAATAAATGAAATCTTCAAGCTCAAAAAATAATTTTTAAGCATTTTATTATGATGTTCCAAAACTCTTGTATCTCAGTGATCAGAATTGATGTGTGAGTATATATTTCTATTCATTTATATTTATGTAAAGCAAAAACTATTAGGGTTAATAGCAACATGAAAAACAAGAAAGCCATTTTCTTCCTGTTCAAAATAGTTAACTGAATAATTCTGATACTGCATTGATAAAAGCAGAAAATTCTGAGACTTGCTTGCCCACGTGTCTGTGAAATTAGAGTAATTTTCAATTGCATCATTCCTTGTGTTATCTACCAAAACATGCAAAAAAAGTATTTCAGATTCTATTAATTTTATCTTACAGTATTTCTAGCTGAGACGAAAATTTCCATTGTATTGAGGGCTGTGCATATGATGAAATTTTAATCTTGGGAGGTAAGCACTAAAAAATGATAGCAGTTTGAACAAATTCTATCATTGCGAATATCCTAAAACAGTCTACTAATTTGAAATGCAGCTATAAAAGCTTTTAAAGAGCATTTTCTCTGCCACTAAAATATAATTTAATAAATATTCAAGAGTATGCAGCGCTACTCAGCATTTTTTTATCTTTTTAAATAAAAGGATCTTGCCAAGTGCAGGGAAAAGACTGTTTTCTGCAGAAAGATCACACCATCATTTTCTAATCTTAATTTAAATACTGGCGTTGGGAGACTTTGGCTGTGGAGCCTTGATAGACCTGCTTTTACATAAGCCCTTCTGCTAGTTTTCTGCTGGGGATGGAGTTGATTTTCTCCACAGTAGTTTGTATGGGGCTGTGTTTGTGCTGGAAATAGTGTTGGTAATACAGGGATGTTTTAGTCACTGCTGAGCAGAGCTCACACAGGGCCAAGAGCTCTCTGCTCCTCATCCCACCTCACCACAGAGGAGGCTGGGGATGCACAAGGATTTGGGAGGGGACACAGCTGGGACAGCTGATCCCAGCTGACCACAGGGATATTCCAGACCATATGGGAGCATGCTCCACAGTAAAAAGCTGGGGGAAGGTTTCTTGGGCATCACATGACAGGTGGTGAGCAATTGCACTGGGCATCACTTGTTCTGTATATTCTAATTATAACATTACTGTTATTATTGTTACTACTACTACCTTTGTTTTCTGTCCTATTAAATGGCATCTCAACACATGAATGTTACTTCTTTAAAAATTCCAAGTCTTTCCTTGTGAATGGGAGAGTAAGCAAGCAGCTGTGTGCTGTTCACCTGCCAGGTTAAACCAAAACAGCCCTAAAACATAAAACTGAGTATTCATTACATGGACTGTGCAGAACAACTCAGAGGACTAATGAAGAACATATTTTTTTTCTCTGATTATAAAAGAAGCTGTGATTAAGACAGTCTGAATGCTACAGCAAAGCAAATTATAAGCATGATGCTGTATTATTATTTGTTACTATAATTTTATTTTTACTATAATAATAATATTATTATACATGCTGACATAAAACTGAGACTGTTCACCAAACCTTCCAGTTTTCTAAATCACCTAAAATGTTTACTTTTATGGAGGCAGAGTTTTCTTCTTTCTTTCATGCTTTTCTTTACATAAATACACTCTGCTCCTCTGCTCTTTGGGCACAAGAAAATATATTTTTAATTTCTTTTTCTCCCTATTTTGAAGTCCATTCCATCTATGGTTTGGGTGAAGGGCACTGTGAAAAGAAGCCTCCACAACTGAAGATAGATGGCATGAATACTAAATCTCAGTGATTTTTTTTTAAAAAATCCTTTGTTCTGACCTTTTTGGAAGTAATTTTCTCTCTAAATCCATAGTAAAGTCTATGTGCTCTGTGTTCTTTTTTCCCCCAGAACTGTTTCTCTATGTATTTAATAACAATTATCATTGTTGTATTACAACTTCCCTAAGAACAGAATTTTCAGACTTGTATGCTTGAGTGCCTACTTGACTTGGGTTATGGTAGCCTTTAGATAATAAAAACCCCTCCAAAAGAAAAGAAAAAAAGAAAACAAGAAGTTCCTTAAAAAGGAACTCCCATTCTCCCATTCCTAGTGTGATTTCTGGAGCTGCTTGTTATTTTGGAAAAACATGACATGTGCATTGAGGTGCTTTGATAGGGATACTGGGCCTTGACTTTGGATTTTTTTCACAGCTGTGGTTTAAACTTCTACCAGTTCATGTGCAAAGTAATATCCAAGAACACAGATCTACTTTAAATAAAATCTGCAGATTTGTAAAAAGCTGTCCATTTGTTAACACTACCAATGCAAATACACTACTACTTCAGCTGAACAACTTACATTTTTGGTGTGATTACTGTCATAAGGTATTTAACATGGACACATACCACACAGATAATATGACTGCTGACATGGTGACATAGGGGACAAGCAGCAAAAGAACAGTGTGTTCACAAAAGGAATTTATATAGACAGGATCTACTTTTCTTGACTTTAAAAATCTTGACATAAAATCTGCCTGGGCCCTGTGCGGTCAATGACTTTAGTGATGCAAAAACCCCCAAATTCCTTACACAGCTTTGCTGGCTGACATAATCAGTCTTAAGAAACAAAACTGCAGATCTTTAATGACCAGAATGTCTTCAAGAATTTGTGCTGTTGCTTTTACCTGGCAAATATAATGGCTAGCTTGATTTTAAAATGGATAAAAAGCCTTTTCCTGAAGAATTGTTTTCACTGCTTCCACTTTATCTACTGCAATAATTGATACAATGGTGAGCGTGACTAAGAGTTGTATGATCTCCAAGGAGTAGTGAAAACCTCCTTAACACAGATATTCACTGCAAACACATATCCATTAAGAGATCCCCAGCTACCTTAGCAGGAATTAAATATTAGAATTTACCCTTCACTTTTCCCACGAAGTGCATTTTGGCTTGATCAGTTACCTATTTTTGTGCATGTTTTTGGGTAAATAAATAGCTTTTCATTTCACAACTCATAGGTGTGTTTTAATTTTGGAAGAAACAAACTGAATATATCAGCTTCATCAGAGAAAGTCCTCTTCAACCACGCCCAAATTTCAATCAACTGCATATGGTCAAGGTCTAACTAAAGGACTGAAATCTTGAGGGTAGGGAAAGCTTATGTAAATGGCAATTAGAAGTAAGATAATTACATAAGAAAGAAAATAGCAATTAATTAAGGTGGCTATAGGTAGAATGAGGGCACAGACCCTTTTTAGCAAAAATATGCTATTTCTGCATATCTTAATTTCTAATATTTAGAAATTCAGTGTATACTGAAAGAAAGAGGAAGTCATGCCACTTTTTGGATCGCCAGTATAACTTCCTGCCATTTCCTGTGCTTTCTCTAGAGGTCTCCTCTCTAAGACAGGATGGTGCCTGTGCCCAGGATTCCAGTTTTGATTGAGAGACACAACTGAAAAATATTGTAGAATGTATACCTATCCCTTGCACAAACACCATGTTTTCTAATGTTTTACCACATAAAAAAAGTATTTTGTGCCCTTTCTCCAGTGCCATAATTTCCATGGAAACAGAACTGCAAATTAAACCAGAAATAACAGGGTTTACGCTCAGAATAAAATAAACATACCCGAGATTTTAACTTAACCAACATCAATTTCCTAGTTTATCTGCATACATCTGATGGTTGAAAATTCAATTTTAGTTTTCTGGAAAAATCCTGAGGTAGTTTCCTGCTTGGAAATAGAGAACTATAGTACAGAAAGGGCCCAGTCATAAAAACACTGGCTAGATGATGTGCATACACAGTATATTTCAAATTTGATGTTTTGAAATCTGTGTATTTATTTATCTGAATAGCTTTTCATTTAGGAATTCTAATGCATTATTTAAATCTTGAAATCCAAGCTCAATATATCTGTTTCATCATATTAACTCCAATAATAATAATAATTTATACTGTCTTCAGTAGGCTGGCTGAGATTTCTGTTGTGAGAAAGGTCAACTCTCACAGGCGTCTCACAGTTTTGACTGATCTTCCAACAGCTATGAAATCACAATCCTGCAAATTACATGCATAGTTCTATTGTCTCAAATATTTATGTTCTCATAAATTAAATTTCACAGTCTCTTATGTACAGCAAGTGTAAATCCTCAGAAAATGGGAAAAAAAATTTTCCTCACTTGTGAGGAGTTGAAGCATGAGCAAAAATTGCACTGACCAATTTTGTGAAGTTATGAGACCTACTGGTGCAGAATAATCTGTATCTCAGTTTACAAGTATTTGTTTCATCAACATATTCAACATACAGTAATTTCACGATTATAAGCCGCACCTGAATATAAGCCGCACTTCCAGGTAGCCGGGAAGACCACGGGATTCGTCCATATATAAGCCGCACCTTTTTATTTTATTTTTTCGGTTTTTTTTCCCGCGCGGCAGGATGGGGGTGCTGCTGACAGGCCAGGCAGAGCCAGGGCTGAGCCAGGAGGGGCCGGCCAGCGGCGGGAGGCAGCAGCGCCGGCAGCAGCGGGCAGTGGCGCCTGGCGCCGGCCGTGGGAGCGGCGCCCAGCGCTGGCCGTGCAAGCGGCAGGGAACGCCGGCAGGGGCAGGGAGCGGCAGCAGCGCCAAGCGCCGGGAGCGGCGGGCAGAGGCAGGGGTGGGAGCTGAGGGGCGGGGAACGCCTGTTCCCCTTGCGGCTCGTACTTCCGCCTTGGTAATTCTCCTGAAATTGTCCACAAATAAGCCGCACCTGAATATAAGCCACACTACTGGGGTAGGCTGGATTCTTCAATGAAAAGGGTGCGGCTTATATTCGTGGAATTACTGTAATTTGAAACTTCATAGGAAATCAGGCATACCTGCCACTTCCAAAGACAGGTGTATGCATGTGTGTATATATATATATGCATGCATAATGTATATACATATAATATACATATAATATATCTATTAATTTTTATATGCACATGAATACTACCTCCAACACAAAACAACACCCTTTAAAAAGAAATTTTAGGAAAAATCAGAGCTACATATACTGGGATGTCACTCTATTTTGCAGAAAGAAAATAATTTAAATTTTGCCCAAACCTAAATGTATGAGTTTGAAATCTTAATGTGTCCTATTTTGGCTCCAGCTATTTCAACTTTACTTCACAGAAGTGGTTCATGTTAGTGCTATCATGTCTGTTCTTTATTACAAACAATCAATATATTTAACTTCCTATTAATTTTTATCTTCCTGTACTGTGAAATACTGTGTAGCAGGGAGTTTGTTGATTTTGTTTTGTTTTTAATTGCAATGCCATGATTATAATATATTTGAAGGCAATTCAATGGCTCACTGATTACAGTGATATAAGAAAAAAGTCATCACTGCAATGCTTTCTGTGAGTCTGATATTCTCAAGTCTCATTATTTTTCCCTAACAAGGAGTTTATTGTAGGAATGACTTACTCAGGATATCTGAAATTATGTTTCTTTTAAAAATTAGGTCACCAAGAACCCAAAAACCAGACAAAGCATTAAAATACATTTAATGAAACTTCGAACAAATTAAACAGGACGACATAAAGCTTTTCAGCAGGGCCCATAGTTCAAATTGCTTATTAAGAGAACCTCCCATAGAGAAGTTTACCTCTCATGTTGATTCTTCTATCCTTTCCTTGTCTTGTTTTTATTTGGTAGTAAAAAAACAGTCTGCTCTGTTTTGCAAAACCTGGAACTAAGAATAGTTTGATCAGCACATAAAAGGATTTTAAAGTTTCATGTGCTAAATACCAAAACAAATATTAATAATTTCTGCGACTTTATTTATTGCCAATTTCCATTAGCCATCCAGAAAAATGCAGGAAGTCCTCCAAAATATAGTAACCTGGTCTGCTATTTATATTGGTGGGAGTTCTGAATGAACAAAATCAGCAAAAAACTTGACAGTTTGACCCAGTCAGACCTTCCAAAACACTTACTAGAAGTTTCATAAATGTGTACAACCTAAACATTACCTCTCTTCCTTTTCTTTCATCTTTGAATGGGTTTGGGTGCTGTGCTCTGTTTCTCTATATGTATCCATGCAACCCAGTATCGATGTTTCCGTGTCATTTTGTAGTTTAACCAGGCTATTTTGTAGTCTTAAATTCTCATGTTTCATTTTGTGAACAGAAGCTGTGAAATTTCCATGTTCTTTGTTACATAAATCTATGCACTGTGAAAAGAGATAATACCATCATTATAAGTAGTTATTTTTTCCACAGTAAATGGGTATATTTTTAACAAGCAAACACAAAACAATGTTCTATGCTAAAGAAAAGACCTAGCTACCATATATAATCATGCAACATTTAGGGCAAACCAAGAGAATTGCTTCCAGAAAAAAAAATCACAGTAGATAAATGGAAAAGAAGGGATAACAGCCTCTACAACACAATAGAACAAATTAGAATTTCTCAGCAAACATGCATTCAAAATATTATTGTTATATATTTATTGCTTTCTTGGTAAAACTGATGATATAAAAGCAACCATAACAGCTATAGCTACAGACTGTATTGCTCCCTCCAGTAACAATTCCTCCAAAAATAGCAAGCAAAATAATAGAGTTCATTACTATACTAGATACAGAGTATGTGTACAGGCACAGTTTAATATGTGTGTTGACACAGTCACCTTCAATTTCAGAAACAGAGAGTAAAGCCACACCAATACAGTGCTCTCTGTCCCTGTCACTAAACCCTGCTTCTCAGCTGGGTTAGCCCACATGGTATGCAAGGCAAAATACTGAAAGTGCAAGCCACAGGTGCACTGTGATCAGGGGCTAAAGAGCCCCATCTGCTTGGATATCAAGAAGGGAAGATGGAGATAGCTCTGGAAGTTGTTAAGCCAGGATACTGTTCCTTTTTTTCTCCTATCACTTAATCCACAAAGCCTATGCTGCACACCTAAGACAGCTATTTTGGAACTGTCTCTCTGCAGAGTACTGCACTGCATTGTGTAATATATTTGCAATAACAATATACTGTCATCACCAGGAAATTCTCAAAAGGTTGATCAGATTACAAACAAAAGACTAAAACCCCTTGCATTTCATTAAGCTGTGCTTTCATATATTCCTGGATTTACCTTATTCTCTTGGAACTCAGTAACTCATTACAGATTTGGTTCTTAGCATACTGCTGGCACAACTGTACTCCAGCATTTGAAAGCTTGTCTATTCCTTGCACTGATTGGATGCCATCTCTTCCTGTGAACCTTGCCTTGCTCAGTTTTAGGGGGAATTTATGAGCCAAGCTGGCATGGAAATGCCAGAAGGCATAATAAAATTTAATATTTTGTGCAGCTATGGAGGAGCAGGGGCTCAGCTATGTCTCACAAGTGGGAGGAGTGGCAGAACGAGGGAGAAGGGGAGTGCTAAGTCATCCTACCACTAATAGCTCTAGAATCAGCAGTAAAGTTATAATGGTATGAACACCAAAACTGAGCTGGCCCAGCTGCATTGCTTTTGGTATTTAAACCCTGAAAGTAACCCTGCCTGATGATGCATTGCACCATGACACTGACTTAGGCTGGCACTGGTCTCAGAAGTCTGTGCAGTGCTCCATTGTACAGCACAAACATGTCCATAAAAATCTCTCCAATCCCTGGAATCTTAATATCAAATATATCACAATCTCTGATGTTTAGATCCTCACAATACATTAGTAAAGCAGGAAAGAAATTTTAAGTTCACAAATCTACTGAAACACATATTGACCTTGGTATATGTAGTAACTGGATTTTACTGTTAAAATATAACAAATATGTGATGTCTCCAAGGACCCTTGTCAGACAGCTCTTCTCAGTCTTCAAGGTAAGTGTCACTGCAGAGAAGAGTTAGACATGCACACACATATCCATCTATGCTTCCACAATAATGGATCATACATACACATACAGATATCCACAACAGGGTGTATGTATGTGTAAGTAAGACATCACTGATGGGCATCTATGCTGTTTTAAGGGTGTGGATAAAGGTGCTGTTCCTTCATGACAAATAAAAGGCTACAAATCTGCCCAGAGTGTATGTACATCAGCATTTCCAAACAATATTCCAGGTTTTTTTAGTGACAGATACAGTAACTGCATATGTTCTGTAATCAGGGGATATTTTGAAGCTTTTTGTGGAAAAAAACACATATGTTATTTATTATACCTTCATAAACCTTAGTTATAGATAATCTTATCGTACATTTTTTATCAATTAAATTTCAGAGCTCCACTGTTTGGAGACATATAAATACTAAACTCTGAAAATAAGCTGGGTGGGAGCAAAATGTGTCAGATTTTTACACTGCTATTTAAATACCATGTGAACAAAGGGGTAAGATATTAAAAACGGGACATATTTTTGTCTGTGAGAATGATGACTGTTAAAACGTAAATAAGTGGTATCACTTACAAAAAAAAATCTGCTCCCAGAAGTTGTTTAGTGTCTAGACAGTTACTGAAAAATTTAGCTTACTTCTAGTTTAATACAATTAAGGTAAAAATCACTCTTAGCTATACTCATCTTCAGGCTGTGTGTGAATACCACTTGGTTTTGATTATGTTGCACGCCTTATTTTTATTTATTTAATCTATGCAAGCCAGAAATCTCTAAATCTGCCATGACCTTAACCTACATTTACAATAAATATAAGTAACTATTCTACATACTTCATAGATTTAAAAATATTACCATGCAGTTTTCACACTCCTGGTTTTCCACCATTTCTTTGAGATGTGTGTTTTCAGATTTGATAACTTGGTAATGGAACTCCAAGAGCTAGGAAAATATTAAGTTCTTAGTTAACAATAAGAATATTACTCTCAACCAGAATAACACTGAGTATAGATATATTTAAGCTTAATTTTACAAAATGTATGTTAAAAATTACAAAATTTACTATAATATTTTTAAACACAGCGATACCAAATTAGGAACAAGTATTAAACCATCTATAAAAGATACACAAATGCAATGCCTCTGAATTTATTTACCTTTTTGAAAGAAGGAATGACTTAGGAAAACAAGAAGCTCACATGCATAGTTCACTACATAGAGAGTGGGACAGATTTTATAGGCCACTGAAACTTGATCAAATCCTATTAACAACATCTAGAAATTTTATCTACTCTTTTAGTGATATGGAAATATCTAGTAAAGAGCACCACACAGCAGGAGATATCTCTCATTTTCCCCAAACACTAACTTTGCTATTGTCAAAAGTAAAGCATTACTTCAATCACAGTTTTCAACATGTAGTGACCCTCTCAGAAAACGCAGATATCCAGAAACTTCTACATATGATAGTTCTTTTGTTTTACAAACCAAGTAACGAAGATGAAAAATTTGTTTTCAAAACAAAAATTTGCCACAAAAATCCACACTGGTATCTTACAGCTATAAAATGACTAGAATTTTCTATGCAGATTTGTAACTTTCTTCAGAAAGCTTTAGAAAACACTGAAAAATAAGAAACCTAAAGCACGCATAATAACCGCAAACTGGAAGTTTTCAAGATCTTTTGCACATTAAAATGATAACTAGATGTGATGGTCAGAATGAATTTCGATTTAGATGTACAGCTGACATTTACTGGTGATTTCTTGTTCCAGTATCAAATTTGGCTGCTTTTGTAATACTTCACAGATATTACAGCACCACTGATAAAAATTACAGGAAGAAATGTAATGTCTTTTTTTCCACAGATAATGAATGTCATTATCAATAGTATGGAGTAAGATGATGTGGGCTGCTTTTGCCTACTTGCATACCTGTTGTTTTGTTAACAATTTGTGTTTTGTCTCTAACTCCATTTTTAACTGTCTTTCCAGAAGACTAGCTTTCTCCATGATAGTTGCTATAGTGATCTCCTTCTGATGAAGCTCCTCTGTCAGGTCAGAGATTTCTGTCTTCATTCTTTCCTGCTCAGAGCAATGGGACTGCTCCTCTCGATAAACATGGTTTCTTATCTGTAGCAAATACATTTCAAAAAGAAAAAATGCTGTGCAGTAAATATGATTGCATCACTTGCTACTTATCAGTGACTTTTTCTGCTATTGCTTCCAAGACACCAACTCTTCTAACTGAATCAGAGATTCTGAGATTGTAAAATAAAATGTCTTTGGAGGTCAGTGCACAGAGCTTTTTTATTTTTACATCCTTTTTTCAACACTTCTCTTGTACTTTCATTTGCCTGTTTAATATTAGAAATAAACAAAGTACAATACACTTCAATAGACCTTTTAAAAGAAAGTAATAAAAAAATCATAGAATTGCAATACGTGATAAAGAATATCCAAGAAAATATCCATTCAATAAATTTAAGTATGGTTTATTTATACTGCACTTAAGATAGGTATAAAAAAAGTTTGACAACGTTTAAATTAACTTAGAAGCAATATAAATAAATCAACCTCGAAGCTCTTTAATAAGAAAGTATGTTAGAAATAAAGGATATATATGGCAAATCACTTAATGAGAATTGTTCCTGCCATTACATGTAAAATTCTAAGGTCAAACTTTCTTCAGTACTTCCTGTGCAGAGTTCTCCAAAGTATCAACACAAAACAAAACAATTGTTTTCCTCATCTTTCTACTATAACCAACAATTTAGCACTGACAGATTTTTTATTGTGTAAGGAACAAAACAACAAAAAACAGCATAACAACCTTTGAAACCATTTAAACATTTTTTGTGTACTATACACGAGTAACAGATTGCATTTTATTTATGCAAACAGCACAGAAATATTAGAATTATATAAATACATATAGATGGAAAAATCCTAAGAGGTAGATCATGACTATCATGCCAAAACTGATGAACCCAAGTCAGATGCATCCAAATAGAGACATTCAAAACCCACTTGGCAAGCATTCATGTAACCGGCTCTAGGTGCCAGGGGGGTTGGACCTCCAACCCTAACAGTTCTTTGATTTCTGCTCACATTGCTACTTGGCAAAACCACAACATTCTTGTGAAGACGAGCTCTGAGCATCCTCTACTTCCAAAGTATTTCAGCCTGCCAAACCATACTTTGTTCCACAGTGCCATGTCACTGCTGCTTGCTCACAGTACTTTTGAAATGTGCAATGCAATGTGGTGCATAGTTCCAACGAGAGAGCTCTGCCCTAGACTGTGAAGCAGGTACCTGATTAAGCTTAGCTTTGTGTGAGTACCTGCCACAGTGACTTGTATCAGTTGATCTGTTTGCAAATCCTACCTCTGAGACCACCTACAAATTACAGCTTAGCTCTACAGCCTAATAATTAATCAGAGCTTTGGAGGCTTTCTTAGTTGCATGGTATTATCTGATTCACAGTAATGTGTAGGCATGGTCTCTTCCATTAATTCAATGAAGTAGGTAGGCACAGAAGCAGAATGTCGATTTTACAGCTACACAAGTAATTGTAACCACATACAAAATCTTTTTCATATAAAAAACTTCATGCTCTCCTCAACCTACAAGGCATCCTCTGGCTCTCTACAGTGTATGCACATACCCTAGGTCAGTACTCTCTCCTAAAAATCCTATACTGCAATTAAGATCTGGAAAAGATATGAAATACCTTGTTCAGCTTTTCTTCTTGGTGTTCTTGACTTCGTGCAAATAGCAGCAACTCACAGTTTTTATTTCCTAGCTGCTCAGTAAGCTGCACACGAGGTAACTGATGCCTTTAAGTAAGAAATAAACAAAATATGAAGCACCAGAACACTCAATACTCTTTACCTTGCAGTATCCTTTACACAGGGTAAAATTGTAGAACACCTTCTTGCTTATGAAAAAATACTCCCAAACATAATCAAGATTTGGCCTAAACCAGGCTGGATTTTGGGAGATGTCTAGGAATTATGGACAATACAACTATGTGCAGAAAGAATCCTGAAAGCTCTTATGGACTGGTATTTCATATAATCTGAAATGGTTACAGCAGATTAGATAAGACATAAAACCATGATGATTTTATTTGAAGGGGTTAGGGAGAATCTTAATTGCATTGTTTCCAAAGTATTTTAATGCTGAGAAAATGAAAGACTGTCAAGATATAGGTAGAAATATCTGAAATGCACTGATTTGTAAAAATTTAGGCACCATTAAAGCCTTTTAACAGAGCCTGCATCTATTAGCTCAAATTGCCTGATATAATTGTCAATGAAAATATCCAGTCTAAAATTCAGAAGCTGACATTTGAATCCAGAGTATCTTTTCAAACAGACTTAATTTAAAACTAAGACAAAAGTTACTGGCTCAGAAGTACTTGTTAATTTAAGTATGTCTTCACCATCCATACTTTATTGGAAGTTCCTGCATATTTTTATATTCTTTGATTTTCAATACTTCCATATACAACTTTTGGCATTCCAGTTGTATCCTTCTCCAGAGACCATCCCTTGACTGCAGCTCATTTCTCATTTCTGAGATGTTTGCCTCCATGTTCTGAAAAAACAAGCAAATGCACAAACAGTGAAATAAAATTAGACAGCTTAAAATGCTGTTTTTTAACACATCATATTCAATACCTGTACATACAAGATTTAATTTCTGAAAAACATATTGCTTCCATGTCAGTTCCTCTTGTCTAAAAATCAGATTCTGAATATTTAGTCCTTGCAATGTTCCAATGCGTCTGCCTCTGAAATTATTATAGGAAACACAATTCAGAAGTTCTTTATTATACTAAATGCATCTCAAATATATAGATGGCTTGTTTTTAGCAGGTTCTGCATCCTGGAACATGTTTCACATGCTGGAATTGGTGCCATAAGTGGCTTCCATCTTCTATTTTCCTTACAGCATTTCCAAATTTATAAACTTTAGAAACTACAAGGCTGCATAAATCTTCAAAACTAGTTCCATCTGCATGGAGTTAATTGCTTATTTGAAAGAACAT
>VRYO01002772.1:12332184-12358533 GCA_009812075.1 Sialia sialis | reverse complement strand
GCACAACTGCTGATTTCAGATACGGAGGACGAAGACTTTGAAGGGTTTCATAGAGGATGAAGAGCCAACTGAAAATAAAGCTGATTAAAAGTTTAATAAAAGTGAGTTACTTCTTTCTGGATCTTGTAGTGTTTTCCTTTCTTCGCCTGCATTCACATGTGAGCTAATTCCACTACTGCATTTGCGGAAAGTAGCCCAGCTACAGCTGCAGCTACAGGTCCTGCCATGTGCGATTTCTCTACCGCGTTTGCGGTCTCTACCGGCTGCGGCTGCATCTGTGGCTCCTGCCAGGCTTGCGGTTCCACTACCACGTTTGCATAAAGCAGTCCAGCTCCGGCTACAGCTCCTGCCGGGCTTGCGATTTCTCTACCGTGTTTGCGCAAAGCAGTCTGGCTATGGCTACGGCTCCTGCCAGGCTTGCGGTTCCACTACCACGTTTGCATAAAGCAGCCCAGCTCCGGCTGCAGCTACAGCTCCTGCCGGGCTCGCGGTTCTGCTAGCGCGTCTGAGTAAAGGTCCTGCCAGGCAGGTGAAGAGCGCCGGGGCCTGCAGTGTTACTTTGTTGCACGCAGACCCTGCCAAAGACAGGTGCGCCTTATAGGCTGGTGCACCTTATATATGGACAAATTCCATGGTCTTCCCGGTTACCCGGAAGTGCGCCTTATAACCCAGTGCACCTTTTGACACTCCTAATAAACCATTTTCCCTGAGCTACCCCCTCTCACTGTACACTGACATCAGTGTTTCCCTTATGCAGTATTTCCAAATGCAGCTTTTCTAACTAACATAGCAGCATTCCACACCACCAACACAGTTATTCTGCAACTTTCTGCCCTTTAGATGACATTGCTATGTACACCTAGCTCCACTTCTACTTAAAGTGTCTCCAAGCTTCCTACAGCTCTCATTTTCTCTGGAAAATATGATTGCAAAATTCTTCGTGCTTGGAGATTTTCTTCAACGCTACAGCAAAATCTCTCTGTCATACAGCCTGTATCCATGTGCTGAGAGTGCCATGATTTGTTTCACTGCATATTCTAGTCCCACTGCTTTTGATGGCAGCCTTTTTAACAGGCCATTTAACAGAACAGAAGCTTTGCTTGCACGCTGATAAGGTACAAAGACTCACTGAACTAATGTGCAAATGGCATGTACGAACTTGGCTCTTCTGACAACACCTGACAACACAATCTGAAATTAACCTCTGCCACATATGCTAATTCCTATAAAGTATATTGCATATGCTGTTAGCACTCTGCAAGACTGTCTATAAACAGAAACAAATCTTTCTTCAAAAAGACTTGAAGTTACAGGCCATTCAATATATTACTGAACTTACAAGTGCTTAAATAAATAGGCAAAAGCATAAAGTATATGTCGCCAGAAAAAAGTATCAACAAGAGTTTCATTCCTGATATGTTTCAAACACAGATAACAAAAAAGGTTGTAAAGATCTGGCATTATCTCAATTTTGTCAGAACTCATATACCATGACCAAAAGAAGAGGAGCAAATGGCTATCTTCACAGATCAGTGCTATGCTGAAAAACAGTGAACTAGGTATAAAACCTGATGGTTCTCTACATAGGCAGACACTTAAAAATTTTTAAAAATTTACTGCATAGTCCCCTTTCAAAACTAACAAAGTGTACCATACACATTTGTATACACTTATTTACTAGCTATATGGCACAATGAACATCAAGGTGTAAATCACATAAAGAGATTTCACAGAAGTTTTTATATACAAGGAACCAAAATAGGGGAAGTTCATGTAGATGCTATGGATATAAGAGACTTATAAAACCCTAGATACACAGACAAGAGAAAAAATATACTGCTACAAACTTATTTATGTTTTACTAAAGAAACCCAACCCATACTGTTCCCACATTATTCTGCGCTCATGCACAGAATACACCTAATGTTCATTTATGTATGAAAATCTCATATTGATTTTCCAACATCAATTCAATAGTCATCATAAAAAACTATCACTACCTGACACTGATTTTGGTACACTTTTAGATCCTCATGGAGTTTCATATTTTCTTCTACCAGCTTATTCTTGTTTCTTGCTATTTCGTTTACAATTGCCTTTAGCTTTTCAATAATCAAATCATCGTTTTCAATTTTAGGCTGGGTACAGGAAATTAGCTCTTCTTGGTTTTGTTTCTTATTGCATATTTGGTGTTGATAATTCTGAGTCTGCTTCTGTAAAACAAGAAAGTATTTTAAATTAAACTCAATAATTGTATGTAAATCACTAGGACCAAATCATTAGTGCTGAAATCATAACGCTATTCCCATCTTCACCTGGATTTGCTTAGAAAAGATGGCACAATTCAAACCGTTTGACTTACTTGCCTTCAGTTAAAAAAAAAGTTTGAAGAACCTTCAAGGGCACAGGAGTTTTTCAAGGATTTTTTCTCCTGTGCTGTGTATTTTCCTAGTACTTAATGTTAATGAGCCTCAAATGTGAAAAAGGTGATTATGATGACCTACTCAAAGCAGTTACCTGTGAGAAATAATTTGAGAGAAATGTTCCTCTTTGATTCATTGAACTCAGTGGGAGCTGTGTGTGTGTGCGCCTCAGGACAGATATTAACCTTTGACTAGAGGGCTACCATTACATAGGTCATGTACAAACAGCTCAGTTACTACAGGAACTGTACTTCTTTGAGATCATTATCCTTAAACTTGGGGAAGAATCATTCTTACATCTGGCAGAGTCCTACACCCCATGCAGCTTCTTGCACCAATTAAAATCCTAAACACAAAACTTCAGAAAATTGGTATTGCCAGTATTTCTGAATCCATATGCATTGTGAAGAAGCATAATTGCCATGGCAACTGTTTTTGCTGTTTAAAAAATTATCCACATGGATCCCACTACTGGGAGATTAACAAGAAGCACTAATCTTTCAGAAGACGGAGAATTACTTGAAAAATGACAACAAAATATGACCTGGAAATCGTGTATCATGTGTAGAGATCAAGTTGGGCAAGAAAATATCAAGTAAAAATAAATAGGGTTACAAATGCCATATTTCATTTACAAGGACTGCAAAAAGTCATACTTTAGACAGTTTTTAATGTTATTGTCCCAATAATTTGTGTTGGCTGAGGATCTGAGTAGAATGGACCACTGGCTGCATATCAAATAAAGGGCAAAAAAAAAAAATTGCAGGTTAAGTTTCATTTCTAAATGAAAAAATTAAGGTCCATTTGACATCCAAGTTATGGACTCTGATATACCAAAGTGTCAATGCATCGTCTGAAAAATACAGTGCAAGACTTCAACTGCAAATCAAAGATCTCACAAAAGATGAATTTGAGGCAAAGATGCAGGAACAATTAGCATTTTTGAAACAGATAAGGGTAACAGTTCATCAGATTTATATTTCAAAAAATAGTTGGTGTGATGTTAAAGTTGTGAAGGAAATTTTCTTCAAAGCAAGTTCACTGATGGCAATGAAAGCTTCAACAGAAAAATGTGAATGATCACCCTGAGTACTTTATTTTGTCTTGTCTAACTGCACAATCAACATGTCATCACTCAATAGTTTTGTCTAGTCATAGATTTGCTTCTTTAACACATTTGTATGGAAGTTCAATTACTGGAAGATAATGCTCTCAGCAGCTAAACCCAAAACATAACTGTCATCCTAGGAAACTCTGGATATGTATAAAGAGTCTCAAAGGAATTGTTAAGAAAGCATTTCACTAGCTTAAGATCCAATGAGCTAAGAAACAGTGGAAAAGGTAATTACCAGTCAGCAACATAACTGGCTTCTCCTTACTTAATTTTCAAGCTGTCTTGTGGCCCAGTCAATTTGTAAGTTATTTTCTGTTCTTTTTTTAAGAGAAAGATAAGTTATCATTACATCATTAAATAACATTTTTTTTTTCTGGATTATACGAAATTAAAAAAATATATTAAAAAAGCAATAAGCAAATTGGCAAATAAAAAAGAATCATGAAGTCAACCAAGAAACTGCATGGTAACTAGAAGGCTGAAAAATATGAAAAAAAAAAAAAAAAAGAGCTAAATGATCCAAAAAACAACTCCAAGAGTGATTCTGGAGTAGCATACGAAAATTCATTTTTCTGCATAAATTATACTAGTGCGTATTTATGATCTTCAAAATAATGAAGGCTATCAGATTTGAAGGAACTTTATACTTGCATCACCACCCTAATGGCATGCACAATTTACTTGGTAAGATACTTTTTAATAACTTGTCACAATTAATTGTGTATTAATTAATAGCATGGAAAAGTATATCCATAATATGCTTAAAAAGTAAGCACGGAGCATTCACTAGTTTTTGTAATTGTTTGTTTTTTTTTAAAAAAGAAATGTTATCATTTTCATCATTATCCTTATTAATTTTCTTATTTCCACGAGAAAAATTAAATTAAGATAACTGCATGTTTCATTAGATCTTCCAGTATGGTTCTGCCTTACCATATATTCACTTACCAATATAGACATGCATTGTAAGATTTGCCATAAGCTTAGTTTCTGAAAATTAAGTTAAAGTAAGCTCTAAAATGAGCAAAGAGTTAATTTTCTTCCTACAGTAAGAAGGTAGGAATTTTACCTGAAATAAATTACATTTCTCAGGCAATAATTTTGCTCACATATCTACATTAACAGGGTCATTTACACAGGCTGTCCCATTCTTCTCCCATTCTCATGATTTTGGCTTAAACTCCTGACAGACAGGAAAACAAGGCTAGTAGACATAGAGAAAATATCTATTTTCCTCAATCTAAAGAATTTTGCAATTTGTATGATTCTAAGAAATACCTAGTGTTTTAATTAACACATAATGTTTCTATAATATTGGAAAGGAGTAACAACAAAAACCAACTCTGTAAACCAGCCATCCAGTCATCCCCACCAGTCTTAAGGGCTATTGATCTTATGAGTGTAAACATAAGAATTTAATAAAATTTGTAAAATAAGACATTTTAGTTATCACTATGATCCACAAATTTTATTGGATAGTAGTTCCTGTGACTTTAAAGCTATATCAGTGTTGAGCAGGATAATCAGTAGGGAATCAAACCATTAACATTCAGACACAAAGTGCTCACTTTTTGCCTTTTTTTATGGGACAGCCTCTACATTGAATACATTTTACTTCTTGCTCTCTTTAAAATTGCTGCTTCAGTTTCTGAGTTCACCTATTTAAACAAAAAACTGTTTAGGAATTTATATTATTTTAGATTTATGTAATATTGGTTTTGTATTTGCACTTACACTCATATTTATAGTGTATTTGAATTTGCATTAAACTCATTCCAAACCTTGTATGTTCACAAATACATTTTAAAGGTGGTATCCTAAAAATAAGCAGAACTGCAGTTACTAGAGCTATTGATCTTTTAGTTTGAATATTTAGCAAAATAACTACACTGATGTATATATAGAAAACTAATGGAAATGTTGCTCCAAAAAGACAGACGATTTTTTATAATTATGCTAAACTGGCTTATTCCCCAAATTTAAAACAATATGGGGTTCTTTTGCTACTGAAAAAATCTGGACTATTTCTCAACATAGATTAATATAAATCTTCTTTCACAGCTTTTTTCTAATATCTGCTTTGGCATATAAAACAATAAACATTTTCCTATTTTATAAAACACTATACAAATGGAGTTTCCGACTTAATGAGGACTGCAGGTTCAAGGCCCTACTAAAGCACCGCTGAGCTTAGGAGATTTTCACCACAGTAATTATTTCCTTAATACTAGAATTTGCTGAATATATTCCAAGCACTCATTTTTCATACTGCATAATTAATCAAATTATAGCATTGTCTTACATTATTTTCACATTTTAATCTTGAGTAAGGTTATTCTCAAATTAGCTGACAGTAGTGATATATCACTGATAGATGTACAACCCATTTATTATTCTTGTTGTAGCTGATGTTGGCAGCTATGCTATAGTCCAAAGCATTGTAGCTTTCCTGATGGTGAGAATTTCCATGCGAGAGAGAGCCAACATCATGTAGAGTTGGAATGTGTCAATGTAGATACAGGAATTCGGAGGTTGCAGATGTTAGTCCTACATTTTATAGAATAACATAAAAGGCACGTCCAAAATACAGATCCTAAGACCCTGTTTAATGTGAGTTAGAAGTAGGAAATTGCTTAAAATCTAATAGAACTGAATTTCTTGATTGTCCAAATTGTCTACATCATAAATCTACATCATAAATGTGTAAGTCCTCCCAAAGTTAGCAGCTGGGCAAGCAGCTCCCTTATCAACTGGTATCACTCCCCTTGCTTTGCCTACAGCACCCAGCCCAGTAAGCATGGGGAGCACACAATACTTCATTATGCTCTTCACAAAGGATGGACAGAGAAAATATGAATTTTGTGATCATCCTATGCTTCACCAGACTACTGGTTAGACTGTTCTTCCCATAAGTGGAGAACTTGGTGTAAAAATCTTTCAAGACAGAGCCTGAAATATAATCTTCCCATGTTAGTTTTCTACCGAACAGACAAATGCTATTTGTCAACAAGCTCCGGAATTCTTCCTTTTTGAAGTTGTTTCATTTAGCTCAGGATATCAGAAAATTTACTGGATAGGTAAAAAGAAGCAGCAAAAATTAGCATATCTAGAGATTCTATTGCTGAGTTGTAAGAAATAATACTGGATTATCTCTTTCTGCCCCAGAGAACGCAGCCAGAGGAGTATTTGGAAAAAAGCGGGCACTGTCTACAAGTTCTCCATCTTGCCTAACCTTCCTGTTGGTCCAACAAACACCTCATTATTCCACAGGTCATAAAGTAACCTCTGAGAAGTCAAGGCTGGGAATTATGAACAAAAATTAGTGTCTTCCTGTATTCAAGAATAAGTCCACTAAAATCCAGCCTGTATGCAAAGCTATAGGGAATATGACTGAATCCAGTCTTCAGCATCTATTATCTAGTCCCCAGTCAGTATGCTGGATTCTGGAGGATGTATTTTTAAGTGCCTAATCCTTTCTCATACACTGCCTGGAGAAATCAGGCACTGAGGTTAAGGTCATGGATTGCCTCAGGCAATGGGTGCTGACAGGATGTCTGTGTAACAAGCCGTTTTCCAATCCTTTTTTCTATGTAGATCAATGTGGTCAAGGTTGTCCTGAGGTCTATAAAACTTAAATTAACAGTAGGTATTACGTGACAGTATCCTGCATATGTACAAGCTCTCATGCCTCAAGAGATTGGGTTATCCAGTACACATCTATTCATCAGGAAAACTGTCAAATTTATTTATAGTTACACTTACAAAAAATACTGGTATTAAATAATATTAAAACTAAGAACCATTCTTTCCAAGGAAACACAATTATATAATTTTTGTAGAATTATAAGCAAAATAAAGCTTACAATTTTAAATCAAAGATTAGATCTAGAAGCATATTAAAATCAAAATATAATGACAAACTATTCTTACCTCCAGTCTCACATATAAATTCGTTGGGATAGATGATGTCTCCAAGCTTTCCTCACATTTTTCTCTACTTTCAAACCTCTTTTGTTTCAAGTGATGTGACTGTAGCTTTTCGTAACTATGTGTCAACTTTGAGAACTAAAAACAAAAGTAGAGTTGAACATGCAGAATCTATCAAGGATGACTGCATGGCCAAAGTCTTCTTTAAACTAGAATAATCAACTGCAGCTTTAGCATTCTAAATGTTTAATCAATGTAACAAAAAAATCAATTAATGTAGTTAAAATCAATTTTAAAAGTTATCACAAATGAACCAGACCAAGCTCTCACATAAATGTTAACTAACTGTTCAAATGAGTTCATTTGACAGCTACTTAATTCTACTGCAGTTCTCCATGGCACCGTTACCACAGAGTCATTTCCATTCATATGGAATGTTCTACACTTGTTTACTGCCATCTTGTGTTGACATTTTTAAAGGGTGCTTCACTAGTCAGAATGAAAGTTCATCATTAATTTACTCTGAACTTGCAAATTCCTTTCTTATGATGAAAATGGTTCAAATGTTATGCGTGTGAGGATTGCACTCTTCTGGTACCACTGTGTGGGTCTCAGAATTAGACACTAAACAGACAACAGACACTGCCTGCTGATGTCACCATGAAAGCCTGGCTTAGGAGTAAAAAGCACAGAAGAAAATGTATCAGAAGGACCAGCCTCTCCAGTAAAAACAGACAGTTTTCACATCAGTTCACCACACTGCACAAAACAAAGGGTCTGTCTAGTGCCTGTTAACAGATTTGATACAGGAAAGTGATACAGTTTGGTAGGAATATGTACATTTGGTTTTGAAAAAAAAAGAAAAAGCAAACCCAAGGATATTGACAAAGGAAACGCTAAAAATATGGTCTTGAGTAAAGTTGAGCAAAAAACTTTGGGAAGAACATTGTGCAGAAAAAAAAGCTTACAGTAAACACTGATGATATCTCTTGTTGTTTAGTTCCTTTACATTTAAGTGTACATGATTTTTAAAAAATCAAACTCTCCCATAAAGTTTTTTTTACACCCAGAAAAAATCTACAAAATCTCATATTTTTATGAGATTAACAGCTCAAGAGAAACTACTGTTTGGAAATTGAATGGAATCCTCTTGAGTCAACACTGAATGAGCAACTGAGGTCTGTTCAGATAACAAACATGGCGCCATAGAAGTCCAGAAGATGCAGAACAGAAACGAATTAAGAAATAATCTGTAAACTGCCTCGACACATTTAAGATGAACTTGAGAATCTTAATATGGGACAGCAAAAATTAATTGAAAAGATGACGAGAAGAGAGATTGCTCTGGACTAGAAAGTTCCATGATATGAAAAGGCCCAGGCATAGATTTCACCAACTTGGAATGTCTGAATAGCAATTCTGTAACATGGGCACAAAGAGCTGAGTTATCACCTTCAAAACCAAATCAGAAGCCTTGCAGTGAAGCTGCCTATGTTTGAAATTGACTTTGCCAGAGAACAGAGTTAAGATAAAATATTTAAAATGAGTCAGACTATCCAGGCTGAAACAACATGGAACTCATTGACCTTGGAAGAAAGATATCCTTTCTCAAATAACAGTTTGTCTCTTGAATATATTATGGCATATGTGAACTGCCTGGGAAGACTAAATTCAGATAAGACAGGTATTGAAATGTTTATACTAAAAAGGCTAGGAAATACAGGATCCAACAATTCAGTAAATCAGTCTAAAATGGAACAGAGTGGCCAAAATGAGAAAATTTAGTTTGAAGCTTAGATATTTAATGACAGTAGGATATTAAAGGGAAATAATAGTCTGGATGTTACGATGACTGGAAACTAGACTAATAGTCAAAAATCCTTCCATTTAAGGCCAGATATTTGCTTTAAAAGGCCCAAGTTGTTCTATTTGCATGTCAAATGTGCTAAAGAAAATGAGGTACTTTAGTGAGTTCTGAGGTAGAATCCAACTTAGTTTAGGTTTCTGAAAGTTAGACATACAAGCCTGAGATATTTTGCATCAGAAAAAGCTGCCTGTAAATGCTTAGTCATTTCAGCTATCTTAAATTCTTGTCATACACTGACATGAATTGTATTCTGGGGGTGTCCATTTCTTTTTTCTTTCTGGTGATTCTAAAGGGAGCCTGGGATAGCTCAGATGGAGCTTTTACATGTCTAGGTGAGGAAATTAGTTGCAAACTTTTTAGAGCACAAGAATGGATCCTCATTCTTTTGCTGAGAGATTTCCATCACTTCCAAAGCGAGAATAACAACTAGATGTTAATCCAAAAAAAAAAAAAAAAAAAAAAAAAAAAAAAGGATCAAAGTAATGCAGATGAACCTCAGAAGTTTTTGCTATTTAGTTATGACAAAATGCTGCACGTTTTCATGAATGCAACAGTGTGGCCTAGGACTTTCAGGTTACATACCGGGAATTAATTCCCTAATACAAAAAAAAATATAGGTTCAACTGCATTCAACAGGCACACAATCAATTTAGAGGGAATACTGCTCATTAAATAGCTGGACTTAGCAGTACCAAGGGTAAAAAGCACACACGAGCACAGAAAAGAAATTCATTCTGAATAGCCTAGCATTCTGATAGCTACAAAAAAAAGTGATCCTTACTACTTCTATCAAGATTAGGAAGGAATAAATCTTGGGAAGGATTTTAAGGATAAATCTATAGCGAAAGATACAGTACTATTGGTCAATGGCAACACGCAATTTGTGCAAAAATAAATTGTAGCTTGTAAGATTCTACAGTTGAGAAGGTGGTATAACTTCCAAGTGAGAAAAAGAACCAAAGGAAGGGAATCAAAGGAGATAAGGCAAAGATTAATATTGTCACAGAAAGTCTATACTTTAGATATGGGTTTGCATAGCTGAGAATTGGGGACATTAAAGCCATTCCATTGCAGACACTGTAGCACTGTAATTCAGAAAAGAAAATAAGGCGATGTAGCAAAGGCTAGAGGAGCAGACTGAGACAGTCCTACTGTCTAGCATCGGTGCTAGGAATTGTTCTGACAGTCAGATTTCTATTTATCATACTGAGAATCAAGGCAGGCCACTTAACACAGGCATTTGACAGTTTCCTTTTTCAGTCAAGGTGAATGAGGTAGACATTTCATGAAGAAAATATGGTTTGGTCAAAGGAGAGAAATGGGGACTGGAAAATAAATGCAAACAGCATCAGTGTTGGAACCTTTAGGAAAACAAATAGGATGACTGAGACACAATGAAATGTTTAGGGACATGGACTGGGAAAGTGATGGGTATTCTTAAGAGATAGAAATCCAAAGCTCTTGTATAAAGATAGAAGAAAAAGCAATCAAGAAACTCAAAGAAAGGTTAAGTGGTCTGAGTGGTAACTAAAAAGCAGAATTTGGGCAAGAAATACAACCAGGTTTAAAGAGAAAAGCTTGTAGGTTAGAAAATGTCAGGTTCTTTAAAAAAAATTAAAAACAGGTTATATTTGCCCATGGAAAGGACTTTTAGGGTATTTAAAAACTCCAAAATAAAAGTATTTATGAAAAATGGCTTGGACTTTCAGTTTCAGAAGGTTCAGTTTCAGTGAAGATATTAGCAACAACCTGTAACATAAACCCAAGCATTTTTAGCATAGGAAAAAAAAATTAAGAAGTGAAAAACATTTCAGCAAATATTATAAAGAAAGGTGAGCTCCACCATATTTTTGAGGATAGCTCTGCATTGCTAAAGATACCTTACTTTGCATAAAATGTCACATTCTTTTTTGCTGAGTGACATTTATCTTCCTAATAATCATGCTAAGATGATGCTTTTATGTAATATGTGTAAATTATAAATCAGCTTTTGTTTCTAGCTACTTTCCCAAATGATTAAAAGTGTTAATTACAAAACAGTCTTTGTTTTGTACAAAGCATTCACTGCCTATTTACAGAACTACTTTCCAAATCCGTTTTCATATGTTACAAATATATAAATTAAAGACAACATAATATAAAAAATAAGTAATACATTTATTCATTTGATGGACCCAGGTGAACTATCACTTCTACATGAAAATAATGATATCAAATTTATGCAAGCTGGTATCACTATATAGTAAGTGTGGTGACTGGAAATTTTGAATTATAACTCTATGTCTCTGGTAGGAGACAGTGAAGGGAACAGAAAAGTAGCAGGAGAAAGAACAGAGAGTCGTGTACCCTAGTTGTTGATACCTGAGAAACAGAATCAACTCAATTTTGCTAAGAATTTAGATTCATAATTGAAGTAGAAAATACTACAGAAACAAAAACACAGGTGCAGAGCAAACACAGCCAAACTGAATCATAAAATCATAGATTGGTTTGGTTTGAAAGGGACCTTTAAAAGATCATCTAGTCCAACTCCCCTGCCATAAACAAGGACACCTTCCATTAGACCAGATTGCTCTAAGTCCCATCCAGTCTGGCCTTGAACATGTCCAGGAATGGGGCATCCACAATTTCTCTGGGCAGTCTGTTCCAATTCTCATCACCCCAGCACCCTCACTGAAAAAAATAATAAACTGTTCCTCAGGTACAATCTAAATCTACACTCATTCAGTTTAAAAAACCCTTGTCCTTCCTCTTAGCCTGTCTTCATCAGAGAGATGGTCCAGACCCCTCTTCTTTGTGGCCTCCTCTTGACTTGCTCCAACAGGTCCAAGCGTTTCTCATTCTGGGGACCCCAGAGCTGGACACAGCACTACAGGGGAGGCCTCACCAGTGCAGAAAAGAGGAGGAGAACAGCCTCCCTCAATCTGTTGGCCACATTTCATCTTATGTATCCCAGGATACTACTGGCTTTCTGGGTTGCAAGAACACTCTGAAATAAATACAGTCAGAACAAACTCCCAACATCAAAATGTGGGTTACTCCAGTTTTGATACAACAGAAATCTATATCTTATGGAAAGCTATCAAGCCACTTTAACAGTTGAGTAAATCAGAGAAACTAAAACCAGAAAAAAATATAGCAAAGACATTATAAGCACAGTATAAATCTCAAAATTCCTAACACGCATCACAGTCATATTAGCATGAACCTAGCTACCTATTTTAATTTTTCACCAAGGCTTTAGTTTATTAGTTGGAAGCTAGGAAATCAAGTATCTGTCTTCATAACAGATGTCACATCCACATCGAAATCCATCCAAAGAGTTTCCATACGACAGTACATAAATTATAACAGAGCCTGGTAGGAAGCTGTAGTCATCATCATTTGTATGACACAATTCATCTTTCCCAAATCCATAAAGGCACATCTATATAATCTGGCATCTATACGTTTTTTATACTGCAATCACAAAATAATGAAACTGACATTTTTCTTACTTGAGATTTCAGTGCTTGAAGCTGAGTTTCATAACTCTGAGCCATTTCATTTTTAGTTTTCTGTAAGTTTTCCAATTCTTGTTGAAGTAGTCCCACCTGCAGTTAAAATAAGCACTCACATGTACCTTTTCTGACATTTTCCAAAATATGTAATTTTTGGGAAAGTAATTTGAAACTTTGAAAGAAGACCACTGATTTAAGGAGAGATATTAAAAGTAAGTATTAATTCAGTAACTTTATAATAAAACTGCATACCACAGACCCAGATTGTGTAAACACCAAATTATACTAAATGTCTTTTTATATTAAAAAATCTCATTGCATGCTGATGTTATGACTTAATCATAATATTATACAAGTCTGTCATGAAAGACCATTCCTGAAAGCTTTCTTAACCCAACTATGCTGTATCCCATGGTGAAAATTTTCCTTGCATGGCTTATAAAATGATACAAATTACCTTCCAGTATTTATGTACAAATTACCAGTAGACTCATTCTGTAGACTCATTCGAGCTCCCTAAGTGCAGTGCCATTCGTGATATTATGAATTATTACTAAGTTTCACAGAGATGTAAGAAATATGACAGACAGCATACATGGCACCTGTGCTTTTCTAGAGGGGAAGTTGGAAGCTTGGTAGAATATGCCAAAGTATTTCAGGTAATGTATCTATACAGCAAATAAATTGCTGCTTTGGGGATGGGCTACTTGAATTCTCCTCTTGGTTCCCCTGACTGCAGGGACTAAGGGCAAGTTCTTAATTGCTCATTAGGGAGATTCACTCTATATTCAAAACTCCCACAGGCAATTTAGCCACCTAGCTCACACAGGGATGCCCTCATGTAAATACCTACAGTCAGCTGGCTTGAACCAGAACTGAATGCTATGCAAAGATTTCTTGATGCTTCTGAATAATTATTCGGCAGGAAAAAATGTGATGTACAGACAACACCAGGTACACTGGGACTTTAAGTTTTATAAGAATGTCTAAGCAGTAATGAATTTCAAGTCTTGACACAATGAATAAAATTATCATACAAAGACAGTATATAATGTAAAATTTTAAAAATCAGAGGTAAACAGCAATAACAAAGACATGGTTTTGGGAACCTTTTTGAACTGCATTCTTTCATTTAAAATTTCTGATTAAATGAAAAGTGCTGGCATTTAGAAAAAAACATCAAAGTATCTTTTTACAGCTAACCCAAGAATATTTGATGTAGACTTCAGGGAAATAGAAGAAATATGAGATTTTCAATGACATTTTTACAATCAGTTTTCAGAACAGAAGCATACTTTAGAACAAAACACTAAGGATAATTAGTGACCTTTAAGGAGTGTTTGGTATTTTTACATGATAGAACAAGCAGTCTCCTTATAGAGAATTTAAAGCATACTAACAAGAAACTACCAGAATAAATACTTTTTTTAATAGAACGTGATATTCTTAAATACCTCTTGACCTTTTTGATCCAGTTTGCTCTGGGCACTTGCTAATTCTTGATCCTGGATATCCACCTTTGCTTCCAAAGCTCTCATCTTTCTTTCCCATTCTACTTGCTTTCTGTTTACCATGATGTCAATTTGATGCACTAATTCCTGAAGTTCAGCTTCACATGGAGAAGTTCTAAAAAACATAAAATGATTTATTTTTTCAAATAAAGAATACAGGAGAAAACGAATTTTTATTTACACTGCTGCAATTTTATTTTAATTGTAATCAAACTAACCATTTTCCAACAACAGAAAAAAAGAAATGGGAAAGTTAAATGATGCCTTCATATGTAGGTGAAACCTCACTTCATCAATCTTGAGTCTGCCTGCCTGCTCAACTTTTGACTGCATTAAACTGAAAAAACAGCTCCTTAATGTGGATATGGGTTTATGACAAATCTTTTATTTGGTGCTTAAATTGTGTGCATCCCTTGTTTGGCTAATTGCTACAAGAAACTTGAGTGAATTTGTTAGGTTTATATAATAATTAAAATCCAGCATGATTTTTTAAAGTTAAATTCTTTAAAACTTCTTTTACATCCACAAATCCTTGAAACTGCAATGGTATCAATGTTAAGCTTGGAAGGCCTTTTCAAATGCACACATAAATCTTAATGATTTTTTAATGTTAAAACTGTTGGTAATGCAGTTTTGAAATTTAATACGAATTCCAGGATGACAATAGCCAAAGTGCAAGCAAGTGATGCATATCTCTCAAAAGAAAAACACCCACCTCCCAACTGCCTGGAACTCATTTCAAAAATAGCTTTAATGATGGGTGAACTTTGCCTCTGGGAGGAATATAAAATGAAATTTTGAAAACAGAAGATAAAGCAGTACTGCTTAGTCAGGTCGACCTGCTACATCAAGACTACCTTTTCCTTGATACTGCTGTAAACACCTGCTCACTTCCAGCCTTCTCTAATGTCACATGGCAACACTTTGGTGAACCACCAGCAATGACTCAGCTATGTGACTTCAGCCTTCAGAAACAGGTACTTGCCTTTTTGTGTGTCACACGGCTAATCTAAATACCGTTGTGCCAGTAAGAACACAACTTCTAGCCTAGATCATCAGACTACCCTTTCAGATCCACCATGGCTGACACCCTTCACTCTTCAATTTCATCTGCCTCTTTCAGATCTTCCTGCAAATGCAAATTTGTAAATGGAGCAAATTCTGCATTTGTTGCTAAAAAATTTTATTTTAGTAAGTCTTGCATGCTTCTTGGACCTAGAACCATCATTATATAAAAGGCAGCTGTTGAAAGAAAAATCCTTACTGAAAGAGCTAAGAGCATCTCAGTCTATCTTCACTTTCCCTAATTCTGGATGCTCTAAGCACACTTGCAGCTGCAAAAGGAAATATGTACGTGAAGTTATACATTACTGCTGCCATTCTACTGCCAAACCTACTCTGTACCAAGGCTCAGGTATCAAACACAGATCTGCAGTCATCCCCACCCACTAGCAGAGAGGTGCTACTTGCTGCAGTAACTATTGCTTTAGTCCACTAGTGTTTTGAAGAGTGCTAATTAGCCCCCTCAGAATATGGCTGATTATATGGCATCACAGTCACAAGAATTTATTTTGATCACTGGACGTGGAATGCAGTGGTTTACTTCGTTTACTAAGACATCATGTAAACAAACACACAAAGAAGTATGCCTAGGTTTTCTCACCCATGTGGATTCAGCATTCCAAGTTTGCTGAACGCATACATCAAATGGATTCATCATACAGGGAAATAAAGACTTGTACTTCAGCAAGTGGCAACTACTTTTTTTTTGGTTCATTTACTTTGAAACAGCTCAAAACACTTAAAGTTATTTCATTTTAAAGTGGTATAGGCAAGCTCTTAGTATTCTTTTATTCTCTCTCCATATAAATGAAAATAGAGATGACTCATATTCTACTGACATTAATAACTATTTAATTTAATGTAAAACAAAATGTTTCCAAATTTAGACAGAAATCCAGATAAAAAGTTTTACCAACTCCAGGCCTTTTTCTTCATCATAAACTATTTTTGCACTAGTTAGACCTTTCTAGCTCTATTTATCCATTTTATGCTTTGTACTTCTGCACAGATCTGCATTTTTCTGATTGTTTCCTAACAGACGTAGAAACAATAGTATTGTCTATGCACTACAGAATAGTTGTCATTTAAAAACAGATAATTTAAGAAATTTTTGGTTCATACTGTCTTGACTTATACTTTCTTCCCTTATTATTTACATTTGTTCACTAATGGAAAAAAAAGTATGGTCATATTTATGCAAACACAAGCAGAACTTATTCAATCTTACATAATATATTCATTAGGTTTGAATATTTATCACAGCTTCCACAGTCAACGCTCATTTTACTATTGCAAACCTTGCTCTAAAAATAGGAAATACACAAACCAGTTGTGACAGAATCTTCTACCCCAAAGTTCCATTATAAGAACTACAACTAACTCAACTAACTACAACTTTCGGCCATAGTGAATCATGCACATCTATGGATAGACAATTTGTGATTTATGAGTCCTTGCAGCAGCAATGTAATTGTCATGATATTCACCACCATTACTCAGCCATTTTCCCAAATTTTAAAGGCCCTGCATTATCCCTGGAATACTGTCAGCATAGACTGAAATTGTTTCCCTTCAGTGATAATGTATTCTAAACTACTTTTCCAGATTCTTTGTACAGTTAATGGAAATAACTAGCTAGCAAGAATTATGGTTTATGATTCATCTGCAATAGCCTGAAATTTCATATATTGATTAAAGACAAGGCAGAACCTCGAATTTTTGAAATAGGCTTCTGACTTGTAGCCAAAGAATAGCAATACCTTTGGGGTTTTCTAATTCAAGTTTTTATATGGCTACTTTTACAAATCACATAACTGTGATATGAAAAAAGAATTCTCTCAAAGGAAAAAAAAGGAGGGGGAGCACACTGATCAGAATATTTTATTGCAGCAATTTGTACCAATCACGAAAAGTGCACGCATTATTCTTCAGCATGACACAGCACTTTTAAATCCGATAAAAAAACTTTCTTGGGCCAGAATAAGGTATAATAGATCATGCCTCTTTTTATTTTAAGGAATACTTTTATGCTTAATGTGCATCATATCACGTTGTGTTATTTCGTCGTAATAATGAAAGAATAAACTGTTTTATTTGAAAAGTAGTTAGAAGTTTACTTACAAAATTATGATGGATAAATATTCTG
Source organism: Sialia sialis (assembly GCA_009812075.1). Classification (NCBI taxonomy): domain Eukaryota; kingdom Metazoa; phylum Chordata; class Aves; order Passeriformes; family Turdidae; genus Sialia; species Sialia sialis. Next base: position 12,340,983 of record VRYO01002772.1, on the reverse strand, counting down.
TTTAAGTCATTAAGTGCAGAAGTACTTCTTATGTATTGTGTGTTCCTTGAAGGTGCTGAATGGGATGAGGCCCTACAGCAAATCTTACTCAGGTTCTCACTTCTTTAGAAAGACTTTGTGCTAACACATTTTTTAGATTAACTAAATACTAACATTTTTTAGATTAAGATTAAAAGAACTAAACTTGCATTATGTAAAAATAAAAAATGATTATATGCTCTTTTGAAAAGTGCACTTAATACTTGGTGATAACAGTTGTTATTATCTGTGCAAAATAAGGCTTGCGCTTTAGCAATGAATCTTGTTTTCAAGATCCTTAATGTTTTAAGAGCTGTGATATGTAAGTTTATACTGTTGTAGCCTAGCAACTTCAAGTACTTTAAAAAAAAAGTTTGAAATAACGTTTCTTAACATCTTTATAAAACCCCACAAAGCTTTCATTTCTACCCACCCATACCCCTTGGTTCAGGTATGAATATTTAAACATTTAAATAACTAACAGAAACAGCGAGTAGAATATTAGCCAAAGCAACGCCTTGTCTTAACTAGCAGAAACTTCTCCAGTTTGCGCAGAAAGCAGGAGAAATAGAGAAAGAAGTTTCTTTCCAAAATCATTAATATTTTGTGTTTCACATTTCTAATAAATCTACATAATTCAATTCCATCATATATTCAACTCCCAAGACAGTAACTCATTACATACTTAGTCACATCTTGTTCCTGGAACACTTCTAAGTCCTCCTCCATAACACTGATTGTTGTTTTAACCTGTTAAAACACCAAAAATCAAGTAATTCAGATTCTTAAATGCATTCATTTAAATAGCCAAGTAGTGCAAACTGGATAGTTCTATGCTTTCCTTTCATATTATGCAATTTTCTTATTGCAAACAACAAGGACAAGAGAGTGCAGCTTTAATTACAGGCTCGAATGGGCAAGACAAAACCTTCGGGAGTAAGATCAGCTCTCTGACAGCAATTCTCCCACCTGGTGCAGCACTGAGATACCAGAGGTGGTGCTGAGCTTGAACCTAGCCCTGGGTCTCCATACGGAAATTGGTTTTTGATCACTCCCTATTGTGCCACGTCAGTGATTTGCGAAGACACTCAGAAGCACGTGGATCTAAATTTGCCATAGATCCATGGCTGTGTTCATCAAACATCTGTACCTTTGCACATCCTGATTAACCTCTACCCAGGCTACAGCTGCTCTCAAACAATTTCGGATTCCTATGGACTAGTCACTCCTGTGCCTGGCAGATGCAGTCTGGAACAGGCAGTTCTCAAATACCTCGGCAGGAAGACCAGAACAATGCTATTGCTGAGACCATTCCAGTTCTGTGGGTCCAGCAGGCACAAGGATGTGGGAGCATGCCTGCCTGCATGCAGGATGACGGGGGAGCATGGAACAGCCCAAATTCCTCCAGGGCAAGGGCAGAGGGGCTCCCAAGCGCACGGGTACCAGTGCCCACAGGCGTGTGGGAAACAGCACGTGGCACTGCAGGGAAACAACACATAGCACTGCGGCCTTGGCTGCACAGGGAGCCAAAGGGGCACTGTCCCCACAGGGAGCACGCACCGGAGGTGACACTGCCAAAGCGGCCCTGTCCCCACAGGGGACCTGCACCTGAGGTGACACTGTCAAAGGGGCGCTGGCTGAAAAAGGACCAGGCACCAGAGGCGATGCTGCCACAGGACCAGCCATAGGAGATCGACACCTGAGGTGACTGACATCGGCACAGGGACAGCCTTGGCTGTGAGGAGAGCGGGGCACGGATAGCACCCCCCGGGCTTCCGCGGCCGCCCCTTCCCTCCCGTTACCTGCCGTGCTCCCCTCTCCGCTCCTGCCGCTCCCGCTGCCGCTGTGGCCGCGGTACGAGCCCCGCAGCCGGGCCACCCCCGGCGCCCGTCCCGCCGCGGCTCCCGCCCGTCGCCGCGGTAACGCGGAGGGCGGCGGGCGAGGCGGGAAGGCGGCCGGGGCAGGGCCGGACACCGGCGGAGCGGCGCGGGCATGGGCGGTCACTCCCCGCGTCTCTCCGTCGAACCGAAGGAAGCTGGAGTGAATTTCACCATGGGAAAATTTCACCCGGGGTAACGAACATGTACTTCTCCTTTAATATAATTTAAGAAATCAGTAGGCAAAGCTTTTTTTAAAATTTTCTTAGTTCCCCCCCCCCCAAAATACTATTATTACTAGATAGTGCAAAGGCTGAACATTACCCTTTCCTCCCTGAATGACTAGCCATGCTTTGGTCAAAGGGCTTCAAATGATTTTCAGATTATTTTGCTAACGACCTTGGCCTGATGTCTTTCCATTCTTGTGGCCTTCAATCTGTTTCACTGAACAACAAAATGCTTTCAGGAATGACAGCTATTTCAGCTCTTTACAGTAATAATTTGGGGGAGTTTACATCCCTTCAGATACCAGTGAGTTTTTCTACCAGGATGGTACCATTCCCTTAGCACGCATTGTCCTGAAATTTCACGGAGCAGTTTCAGGACCTGCTATTCTATTTCTGTGCACTACATATCCAGCTTTGGCTTTGTATTTCTTAATATGTTCACTGAGATTACCCAAGTGAACAGCAGTTTTAGTACCAGTTCTAAGGAATAATCTATTTTATTGGGTTCCTACATACTGTGCTATGGCAGATGGTTTTCATGTCAGCAGAAATGCTGTTTCAGGGTGTGAAATAGGATATTTATTTTTTTTTTTTTTAAATAAGAGACTAAAATAAAATTATATGTGGAGTTTCAGGAAAGTCACAGAATGACAAAATTATTAGGACTGGAGTGGACCTCTGAAGATCAACTTGTGGAGATCATTTTGTCCCCTGCCAAGGCAGGTTCACCTAGCACATAGGATAGGAACTCCCTGATGAGGTTTGCCTGTTCATTCTAGAAAATAGTGAAGCCCCTCAGGATGACAGGAGATATTTGTGAGACCAGATGATGCATTTTCCAAGCCCTGAAAAAGTTTTCTTCATTACACTTCTAATACTTCAACACACTTTCCTTCATTATTTACTTACTGCAATTGAGTTAATGTTTCTAATATAATTAATTTCTTATCATTGAAATAGTTTTGAGATTTTTTTTAAATAATGAAATTTGGGGTTATTTATTTTAAATACTGAGCTTTAAGATGCTTTAAGGTCTTACATACTAGAAATAATTTCTAATGTGACTGCCCGCAAATTTCCGTTTTTTCATCTGCTCAATCAAAATGAACTTTTCAGCCATATTCCCAGTGTATATCTTTTAATTTCCTCTCTGTCTTACCCTCTCTCAGTGGTAATCAGTTATTCAGAAATTTAACTTCCATCTGTCATGCCTAAATAGAATTGGGAGGAGGGCAATTAAAAAAAATACAGAAAAATAATTCTAAAATTACTTACCTACATTTTCAGAGCTTTTTAGAATAACAATTACACTGCCAATAGCTGGAGTTGTGTTTCTAACTCTCTTATGTATATCTATGTACCTCTCCCACTATATTAAAAAAATCCTGTATCAAATTGCTGACCTTTTCTATTTGCTTTTGCTCATCCACATCATCTCTTCACTAGAGCTTGTCTTGTGAGACTCAAAACTGTTATTTGTTGACTTTAAAGAACATGCCTTACAGATTGTGCCAGCCAGCCAGCCAGCCAAAAATAAAAAAGCTAATTTCAAATTTGCTTTGATATTAAAATTCATGGAAACCTGTAAGCGCATTTCTGCAGGAACAAAAAGAAAGTAAATCAGGGCAGGTACACAACAGAGTGTGAACAAATGTCAAACAAGGCAAGGTACAACACTGATCTATTTAAAAAAACAAGGGGGACTAGGCATTAGCTAGGTAGCTGCTTTGCAGAGGGATCTCAGATTGGAGCATTAGGCAGTGATTAATGGGACGAAATTTAACGAGTCAAGATGGATTCTGTACCTAGGGGGTGAGAGTTGCTAATACTAAAGCAATAATACACAATTCAATATAGAATATTTTCAGAGCAGAATGAAAGTGGTGGTGTTAAAGAAGTAGCATAATTTAGATATAATTTCAGTGGTAAATGATTATATACCTACTAGTTATCCTTCCTAGGTATTTAACACTGAAATTCTTCAACATGTGTTGGGTTTGCAGTGCAATATATTACAGCAGGTAAAAGCTAAGTGCATTTGTGTATTTAGCTCTAAATACTGATTGTATTTGCAGGATATATTCACAACTTACTTTGCAATCTCATGTGACAGTTTTGATTGAACATTTTGTTCCAGTAAGCTCAGCATAGTTCTCATAAGAAACAGACTCATTTCTTTAGCATAAAACCCACATGATTTTAGTGATATTTATGTGATGGATTCATATCAGCTCTATAAAAGTTTATTAATTGCATTCTGTATGTTAGTTTGAATGAATATGGACATCCCAACTTAATTTACAGAAAAGAAAAGGAATAGCTGAGTATAAGTCATCCATCAACAACTATGCAGGAGTCACTGAAAGACAATAAAATCTATGAAAAAGATCCTTAAGATGTAAGCAATAACAGAAGAATGGCATTTAAAAAAGAACTTTTTCAAGAGGGATTTCTGCTTGTGAAAATGACACAGGCATAAAATGTGCCTGAAGATTCTGAAAGTGCCTAACTAATTTACTGGCAGGAGCTGATAAATCCTGATATAATACAGACATAGATGAAGAGTACTGTTTCTAAATATTTTGTTTTAGTTTAAACTGAAAACTACTCTTTCCTTAAGCAGCTTATGAAATCACTGAAGGCAAGAGCAGAAGGTGTTTGGATTTAGTAGGATTTGCTAGGTAAACCAATTGATACGTCATACCTCAGAGTGGAGAATTGTAAGAATTCACCCTGTAAAAGGAAATCTGAAAATTAAGGGTAGTGTTCTGGGAGAATGCAGGCTGGAGATAAAGGTGCCATTACGCCTGTTTTTGTGACAATTAGAAGTCAGTCTTCTTGTCAGTCTCTGAGGATACAAAAAATAATGGTAGAATCACATAGGTTGGAAAAGACTCTTAAAGATCAATGAGACCAATCTCTAACTCAGCACTCCCAATTAAATCATTAAACCATGGCCCCAAACACTACATCTACACATCCTTTACATACCTCCAAGGATGGTGACCCCACCACTTCCTTGGGCAGCCTGTTCCAATGCTTAACAAGCCTTTCATTGAGGAAACTTTTCCAAATGTAGGATCTAAACCTCACCTTTTGCAACTCTGAGGCCATTTCCTCCTGTCCTATCCCTTGTTATTTGGGCAAAGAGACTGAACCTTAACTGACTGCACCCTCTTTTCAGACAGTTACAGTGATCAATAAGGTCCCACCTGAGCCTCCTTTTCTCCAGGCTGAACACCCCCAGCTCCCTCAGCTGCTCCTCACAGGACTTGTGCTCCAGACCCTTCCCCAGCTCCATTTCCCTTCTCTGGACACGCTCCAGCCCCTCAATGTCTTTCTGCAGTGAGGGGCTCAGAACTGAACACAGGATTGGAGCTGTGGCCTCAGCAGTGCCCAGTACGAGGGGACGATCACTGCCCTGGTCCTGCTGGCCACACCATTGCTGATCCAGACCAGGATGCCATTGGGCTTCTTGGCCACCTGGGCACTCTGCTGGCTCTTGTTCAGCCACTCATTGACCAGCACTCCCAGGTCCTTTTCCACTTGACAGCTTCCCTGCCATTCTGACCCAAGCTTGGAGCATTGCATAGCATTGTTTTGACCAAAGATCTTTGTTGAATTTTATCTGTATAATGCTAGATATTGTCTGCACAAAAGAACAACTGCTTGTTTAAAGCTTGCTGCTAATATTTTTCTGGAAACTCATAATAGTGTTTAGCATTACTGCAACATCTTTCAGTGTGGCATAGTCTTTCCTTTGTAGTTATTCCTACTGAAGCATAAAAATATAAAAATATTTTATGGTTTGACAGCATGTGGATGGTTTCTAGCTCTATAGACAAAAATACTTCTTGGTTAACTTGTTTTTGCTTGTCAAGTGGAATAGTCTGTTGTCTGTGATCTTGTCTGCAATTAAAAAAAAGACTGTTAAATTTGAGACTGTACATTTCATCTGTTGCTACATATCCTACCACAGATGCCTCAGTTTCTATATTGTGCCATACTGACATAAGAATTTATTAAAAATTATTGTGGTTAAGATGGGCAAATTATGGAAAAAAAATAAACACTCTAGAAGCATAAATTTGACTTTGTAGCATCTGAGGGGATTACAGGAAACAAACTGTCGTTTGTTTTCATCCCAAATTTAAATTATTTTTTGATAGTTTGACAGTTTCAGTTTTAAATGGCACAGAAATGCTAACAATTGTACAAGCTGCTTTTGGTCATATTTAAATTTAATGACCGAAGAGTAGATAATTGTAAGTTTTGTAATGTTGCATAGATGTAAGTTTTTCTTTTTTGAATCAAGTGCATTATGTGAATATTCCATTGAAACACCTTGTAGAGAGATAATTAACAGTGTTGACATTTAAGTTGTCATTTGGGGTTTCAGAGATAGCTATTGAGGAGATGTCATGGGAGTTCACATTGCTCACTTGCATAAGAATGTATTCATATAGAATACAGCACTATATTGGTTATATGAAGATGATATTTTCATCTTATGCTTGGGTGATCAGCTGCTTTGCCTTAACTAATTTTATTTCTTTTATCTTTGGAGTCTCTGTTTAGTTTTCTAATTATCTGAATGCCATTATTTTCAGAATTAGTATTGGGGTACAATGGGAGAGCCATTAAAAGTATTGCCGTGTTACCTTCTACAGAAGTGCATTATGAGGCCTGAGCTACTTGGCTTGCCTGGAAAAGCTAAGCCCCCATTTAACTTGACTGTGAAGAGTTATTTGCTGGGGTCTCGGAGGCAGGCACTTAGGGTATTGGCTTTGTCATTCTCTTGCTTTTCTCTAGAAACAGAAAAGAGCTTTCTATCAGCCTAACATCTAAACTTACCCTTCTGACCTTGAGAGCCATAATTCTAGTCAGAGTGCAAATAACTAGTGGAGTATTTGCTTGCTGTCTCTGCCTTCTGCAGATGCTTGCTCTGAGAATTTACATGCCCAAGGCTGTGTCTGGGCTGAGCAAATACTGCATCTCCTTGAACATCCCATTCTGCTTAACAGTTGGCAGCTCACAGTGATGAGAGTTGAGTTAGTGTGAGTGCTCCTTGTGGGGCCAACTGCATCCAAATGTATAACACCACCAGCAGCAATGGAAACTTTGCTTCACCTTGCTGGTAAAAAAAGCAAAAGCAAGCACAGCTTTCCTAGAAAATTCGAGCTAGCAGAAATACTCTACATTTTCTACAAGCTGAAAATGAGGATTGTTCATCAGAGTAACCCAATTACTTCTAAGGATGGAGCCTTAATCCTTGACATTCCCTCCCAGCCTGAGCATCATCTCATAAGACTACATTGCAACTTTATTGCAGGCATAATTTATTATTAAATTGTAAGCACTGTGCTATTATCTGAAAGGTTAACTGGCCAGACAGATTCAAGCCATGGTCAGTTTATTTTTTATTTAGGGTAACTTATGAGATTCGTGGGGAAAAATGTGCAGGACCCATGGAGAAAGACACAGACACATGAATATGCAAACATGCACAAACACAGATGTCTGAATAATACACTTGTTTTGGGTGTTTGACTAGAGCAAAAGATTCTTGGAGAAGTATTCTTGAAGTATTCCCTCGTCCAACAAAGCAGATGTAGCAAGAAAAATGCTACACTGAGTCAGGCCTTTGCCCCTTCATGGCTTGAGGGTTGCTTGGCCAAGTTTCTGATTGGCATTTCTGGGGCATAAGGCAGAGTTCTCCTCAAAGCTCTTGCTGACCTCTCTGCCCCAACTAGACTGAGCCAGCTGGGGTGTTTCGTCACTAGTACATTCAAACCTGCCGCCTTCTGCTACTTGGTAGCTTCAGCCTGACCTCCATCAGGTCTTAAGGCAAAACAGTGAAGATACCAGCAGCAAATTGTATATCCAGGGAATGTTTTTCCTATGAATGGATTCTTCAATTCGTCCAATTTATCAAGCAAAATTAAATTCAAAATTTAATTTAGCAGCAATTTTTAATAGCAGCAATTGTATAAAAATCAGTGCAATCAAAGTATATTAGATACATATATTTGAGTATATACAAAAATTTGGCAGTGAGTAATTTAATATAATTGAAGTTTGGTGCGAATAAAGCAAAACTGACTGGGTTACACTGACCAGGGGTACCGATAGGGCCCTTCCCTCCACACCAAATCAATCAAGCTAAAAATCTCTTTTATATAGTATATGCTAATACATATTAATACAGAATCTTCTGGAAAGCTCCTCCTAGCTTCTGTTCTTAAAATCTACATGATTATGTCGTGTTGTGCGTGCTTCACCAGTACTTGGGTCTCTCTCATCCTTTTGGGGGTCTCATTTTCAATGAAGGCTCTGGGTCTTCCTTGTGTTGGCTTGCAGGTAGTGCAAACACACTAAGCTTAGGGTTATATAACTAAGTATATGTTCCTCTAACAAGCCTTATTCCAGTGTCCAGTGCCTGGAATCATCCCAATTTAGCGCAATTCAAGGCCGAAAGTTTTCTTTCGAGATGTTGTTATCAGACCTACATCCTTACTATCCCTACTGCCACTGAACATCTGGAAGATCTGCTTTGCTTCTTTTTTTTCCTTTTTACTTTGTAACAATTGAGTACGATTTTTCTATTGATATGAAGCAACAATTTTGCTAATATAATTACAGTAATTTCACGAATATAAGCCGCACCTTCTTCATTG
>VRYO01002772.1:12297654-12309955 GCA_009812075.1 Sialia sialis | reverse complement strand
GCTCCTGCTGCTGTGAGGAGCCCGCCCTGGTTCCCGCCAGGACTGCGTGGAGGAGAAGAGTGCCTGTGCCTGGAAAAGGGACTGAGTTTTTTTCTGTCTTATCACTGATTTTTTCATAGCTGATGTTCTTGTTTGTCTTGTAGATATATCAGTAAAGAACTGTTATTCCTAAACCCATACTTTTCTGCCTAAGAGCCCATTAATTTCCAAATTTTAGTAAACTGGGAGAGAGGGGATTTTCACTCTCCATTTCAGGAAAAGCTCCTGCCATTTTCTGGCTACACCTGTCCCCTAAACCACAACAGCCCTTCACTGCAAGAAAGTCATTGAGGGGCTAGAGCATGTCCAGAGAAGGGCAACGGAGCTGAGCAAGGGTCTGGAGCACAATTCCTGTGAGGAGGGGGTAGTGCTTAACCAGGAGAAAAGAGGCTAGGTGGGACTTTATTGCTCTCTACAATTGTCTGAAAGGAGGTTGTGGAGAGGTTGGGGTCAGTCTCTTCTCCCAGGTGACAAACAACAGGATGAGAAGAAATGGCCTCAAGCAGTAGCAGGGGACTTTTAGATCAAATGTTAGGAAAAATGCCTTCACTGAAAAGGGTTGTCAGGCACTGGAACAGGCTGCCCAGGGAAGTAGTAGAATCACACCATTGCTGGAGGTATGTAAGATGTGTAGATGGGGCATTTAGGGACTTGGTTTATGGTGAACTTACAGTGTTGGGTTAATGGGTGGACTCAATCTTTTCCAACCTAAATGAAGCTGTGAGGGGTAAATGAAGTACAGTAATTTCATGATTATAAGCCACACTTTTTTCACTGAAGAATCCAGCCTACCCCAGTAGTGCGGCTAAGCATCAGGTGTGGCTTATTTATGGACAAATCCCAGTGAAATGCCAACCCAGAAGTGAGAGCCAGGTGGGGAGAGAGCTGCCACAGAGCCGCTGCCGGGTGGGCGGTGAGCCGGAGCCACTGGTGAGTGGGCGGTGGGCTGCCGCTGGATTGGCGAGGCCAGCCTGGCTTCACCGCCTTCACAAGAGTGAGTGAGCCGCCTTCACCGCCGCGAGTGAGGCACTGCCGCCTTCGCTGTTGCTGTGGCGAGCGGGCTTGCTGCCGCTGGTGCTGCCGCCTTCGCACTGGGGAGCGCGCTGCTGCTACTGCCTTTGCTCAGACGAGCGAGCCGCCGCCGCCACCGAGCAGGCAGGGGCTGCGGCAGCCAGCACCGGGGGTGGGAGTGCCGGGGCCCACAGCACAGGGAGGGCACCTGGGGCTGCCTTTAAAGGCTTCCCTGGTGTATGAAAGCTGTTTGCAACTTGACACCAAATCCTGTGCTGGCGTGATTCTGTTACTAACTCGTTACTTTGTTGTACATGGATGCTTGCTTTAAAAAAAAAAAAAAAAAAAAAGCAGCTTATATTCGGGTGCGGGTTATATACGGACGAATCCTGTGGTCTACCCGGCTACCCCAATGTACGGCTTATAATCAGGTGTGGCTTATAATTGTGAAATTACTGTAATTACATTACTGAAAGACAGTATTATCACAATGAGGTTTCTGCATTGCTACTTTTGTCTAATAGCTATTCTGTTAAGGTACTGCACAAGTAATATGATTTCCACATTCAGTTTAGAAAGTAGAATATCTTGCAGCTGACCTTTAGCCACTTCCATTGAGTCTGCTCTCCCTCCACTTTCAGCTTCAGTGAATTGGATGTTCTGAAAGCTCGATCTGTTCAGATGCTCTAATGGAACCCCAAATTTGTATGTTAAAATTGAGAGAAAGAGCAAATGGCAGCAGAAGTAGAAATGCCACACCTGATGGACCAGATTTTCATTTTATTTCCATCAGTTATTGCAGTGTAGTGGAATTACTTCTGCACAATTCTGCCATAAATAAGCAATCATGACATTATCGTGGTTAGAGAGGAAGCACTGTCTAGTAAATATAAAAGAAGAATGATTTAATTTGCTCTAATGATAGCCACTTATTTTCTGCATGAAGTGAGAAAAGTGACTTAGTCTTTGTCATTCAATTTTCTTATGATTTAAGTAGGTCACACTAACACTTTGCTATCTTTGGATTGTTGTGAGGATAATTAAAGTTTCTCAAGTATTTTGATATCTCCAGATAGAAAGAGTAAATAAATGTAACCATAATTTTTCTAGTGCACTAACAAAAGAAGTTACAATTGGCAGAAGTTTATTTATAATTTCAGTGGTTGACATAATGAGCCCTTAATGTCAAACTCTTGTTTTTGAAACTTGTGATTGAGTGTATATAGTAGATCTTACAGTCTTAAAAGGGATTGGATTAGTGTGGCTCAAGAAAAGAATGATTAATTTTTGTTAATTGGATGGAAATGATGGAACAGTTCTTCTAGCATGTGAGGAATCCTGCATTATCATAGCTATAATTATAATTCATAATGATAAAATGTACACTTGAAGGGTACAGAAAAAGCATCTGTAAGTCACCTCTTAGTTCTACTCTTCTGCCTTCTTGATCTTTTTTCTTTCTACGTTTTAAAGAACCTCAGAAGTGACTCCTATTTAGAATTGAATGCTGTAATTTTTTTCTGTTTCTGGTAATATAAGGAACATCCTCTCCATAAGACTGCTTCTTCCTTAACAGTGATAGAGTTTGTGAGGGACATGTTAAAGGGCTATTGTAAAACCATGTCAAATTACATTTACTAAATATCTAACCTAAATAAGCCGTCTTGCAGCTTAATCCTGTGACTTCTCATCCTGTCCATCAGAGGAATGCAGAATTAGTTAGTCTTTTCTGCTTTTTGGCAACATTTTATGAAAGAACATACAAATATGGTAGCTTTTCTTTCATTTAGTCTGAACAATCCTGATTCTTTCAACTCTCTCTTTCACTGACTCTGCTCAAATGACTCCTTTGGGGGCACTGCCTGGGATTCCAGTCATCTTTTGAGACAAGTATACATCTCAGGAGAGAAATAAAAGGACTGCCAGTAACGTAAGAAAAATTGGTGTACCAAAAAATTCCTACTTCCAGTCCCCAAATTACACTGATTAACAAAGCCTGAATGAGAATATAATCATATAATAATATAATGAGAATATAAGACCCCAGGTTATGCAAGATTAGCATTTTTTGTAGTCTTAACAGTAGTTCTTAACAGCTGCTAAATCCTAGTAGTTCTATAAAGTATGATTTGGGATAAAACCCCCTGTAGATTTAATTGATCCTTTTGTTAGTTATTGGTTTTGTGCCTTGGCATTCTGCTTTCTCTTTAGCTATGGGGATTAGAAACTTAATTTAGCTTCTCATGAAGCTTGGAATTACTGCATTTTTACTGTATGCAAAGAATCTAGAACTATTAGAATATCACTAAATATCATAAAAATTATGACTAAATTTAGAAAATTGGTGACATTAATAATTTCCTTCAAGAATATCAATCTGACAACCATTGATTTCTTAAATAAGTCAATTTGTTGGTAATCTAAGAAACATTTTAAACTCAACTAAGCTTTCTCAGACTTTCAGACATAATTTCTTTGCCTTTTCTATTTTATTCAGAATTTCTGCCAACTTTATGCCTTTCTTCTGGCTGCTGAGTTTCAGCTTGAAGGAGCCTATGTATACAATGCAGAAGACAAAAGTTAAAAGGTTTATTTCTATGTGCTGGTTTCCCTGCATATGTAGTTTCATAAATCAGAAGTATGTTTATAACTTCTATAGGTAGTTTTCCAGTGGTAGGCATTCTAAAATAATGCGTGATGATTGAGATTGCTTTCTGCAGTATGTTCTATTTACTATTAATATGTTTATGATTCTGAAAGACTTCTTCCAAAGTCTATTAAAATACATGGCAAGCTTCCACAGGTTTTGGATCTATCCATAAATAACTAATAACATTGAGCATATATTTTCACTTGAAAGCATAATGTTGGTATAGTATTTTTGTTTCTCATATGGGTAAAGCTGTTGCCTGAGAGTTGTGGTTTGTCTGAGCCAGCTCAATTTTAATAGGAAAAATTAACTTACAGTAATGTCACGACTATAAGGCGCACTTTAAAACCTAAAATTTTGACCGAAACCTGGAAGTGTGCCTTATAATCCGGTGCGCCTTACAGTCGTGAAATTACTGTATATCTCCTCCAAGACTGGTACTTTTCCATTGCTCAGTGCTAGTGAAAATCTGTCTTGATTTACAATCTATTAATTGTCAGGAAAATACAGAGAATTTACTGTGTTTCTGTCAAGGCAGAGTTTGTCCCGCTGTCCTGAAGTTTATTTATGTTATATTACAGACCAGTTTCCATTCAGGAACGGAAATCTGTACATGCAATTTTTAAAAAACAGTGCTAATTTGCTCACAGTTTGACAATAATTTTGCATTTTAAATACCTTCTAGGCTTTAAAGCCTAACTGTAGAACATCAGTAGTTCTCAAAATATATAGAGGAATTTTTACTCTACAGAGCATGGTCTCCTGTTGCAGAGTGTTTGCCACAGAGGCAATAATAATAATGTCAGAAATATTTGTTTTCATTACACAGAATGCAAAAGCATGCTTGAAATCAGTGGGGATGAGATGTCTATAGGCCATTCTGAAAAGCCTTTAAAATAGTGTAGCTGCAAATTTGCATATGTAAAAAAAATCTTGCAGCATGGCATCAAACAAATATGAAAACTCTAGTGAGCTGTGAGATGTCTACTGAGATGTATAGTAACATCTGTTAGTGCATGGTGTCTAGCTCATAGCTTGCTGAAAAAGCAAATTCTGCATCTTAAAAAACAGTTTTAAGAAGAGGGATGAGTAACTAATACTCCAGAACTTTTAATGGAGTCAAAATTCCTTAATATTTAGCTGCAGATATACTCCCGGGATCTAGAGGTCTCCTGTTACACAGTATCCTGCCTGGTGGCCTGAAGAAGCATCTAGGGGTTCTGCAGTTTGAGCTCTGATGGGTTTTTTTGTTTGGGACAGGATGAAGCTCTTAAGCACCAAAATGTAGAAGTAATTGATCAAGTGCTCTTTCATTAGTTAGCCAATAATTTTCTGAAAAACAGTGAATTTAGCTGTCGCGTCTAATCCTTTGTAATCACAGCTCAAAAAGCTGAGGAATCTCAAATTTTTCTAGGTCCTGCTGAGGAAACAAGCAAGTTGGCATGGAACCAGGTAAGCAACCATCAAAAAAGTAACATGAATGAAAGACTCACATATAATGGCTTGTTACAGAAAATTTCAGACCAGTTCAGGTGTCATTTACAGATTCTTGGTATGAAGGAAAAGCACAATCAAAAATAGTCTGCCTGTACTAATGTGTACATTATGTGGCAGTACAATTTTATTTGTTGCAATTTGGTCACGAAAAAGAAGAAAGGCTATATAGAAATGTATTTCTGATCCATCTCATCTTGTTGTCTAAGGCATTATGCTGATGTGATAATTGAGAAAACCACGTTCTGCTGCTCTGCAAGCATACAATGGGATAATTATGAAAGCTTAAATCATAAAATAAAAAACAATAAAAGACTCCTTGAAGTAAATACCTTCAAAATGTTTGAAAATACTTCAAGGTACTTGATTTATTTTCATAGTGTTCAAACAGTCTGTAATCAAAAAATATGAACAGCTATATTTAAATATCTTGAAAAGAGCAGATATCAACAAGGGGTTCTTGGTACTATATGATCAGTCAACTGGTAGATGAATGCTAGGGCAAGGACCTTGTGAAAAAAAAGTAGGGCAAACATGTGAATTAGTAATTTACAACTGAGCAAATCACTCTATGTCCTAACCTTAATATATTCCTTACCTTAATATTTAGAAAAGTCTTGGGGTTGATCTTCTTTTAAGTGGTGAAATTTTGGCATAAAATTTAAAAAAGGTATTCTGCATTTACTTGAAAGATAGTTCTCTTTGATATGTATTTTTAACCTGAGTGGAACTGCCCTTCATTGTCCATAGGGCCACAAGAGGCACACATGTTTTTATGACATTTTTAAGGCTAGGTGCAATTAATCCTATTTTTAAGAAAGAGCACTTTAAAGTAGGACTGCAGTTGTTTTTATTTGCCAAGTTGTGCATATTTTTCATTGCTTTTTTTGAATAAGTAGGAGGACCGTTTTCTCTGTCTATTATACATACACACACACTCAATTTCACCAAAATCACCTTTAAACTGAGTTGCAAACAACAGATAATTAGAGAGGTTTCTTCTTGTTTGTACTTCAAAGGTATCTTCATTTCTCCAGCATGGACAAATTTTTAAAGCGAACTTCATGTCATATATGACAAGTTAAACCAGATGTTACGTACAGTTCCAGTTATCAAACAATCATGCAAATTTTGGCGAGTGACCAGTTTCTAGGTGTGTTTCCCAAAAGAAAAGAGAGCTTTGATATTATCAGGAGATGTCTGGAGTTTCTGACACTGCTACACTTCCATCTGTCCCCAAACTGATGGTGGCACGTGCATCTATCCATCTGCCACTTCATAACACCCTGAAGCTGAGAACCATAAATCATTCTATTGCTGCAGCAGTGACAGGTGCAGGATAACAGATGCAGTCTCCAATATATTAAGAGAATGCCATGATTTATTTGAATTAAGGCAGTCTGAGGTTAGCAATCTGCTTGAAACTAGATAACCATATGGTGCATGGCTGCTAGATGAGAATATTTGCTGGTAATAACGTACTGTATTAAAATGCAAGCTCCAATATTTAGCCTTGGGAAGTGTCTCTTGACACCTGTGTCATCTCCTTGAGATGCCTGAAGACTACATTATATGTGCTGAAGTGCAGAATGTCACTCATCTTGTGACAGCAACCTTGGCAACTGGGTGCAGGTTTCCAGTAGAGTGAAGTATTTAAACATTCAGATTTTCTCAATGGCCTCTAAGTTTGGCATATGCCTAACAACCCGACTGAGGGAGGGTCTACAGGAATTTTTCTGATGAAGCATTAATTGTTGTTGCTTATTAACAACTTCTTGCTTGTTAGTAAAGATGATCATGTTCAACATATGGGGAAATGCAGGATAGCTCTGTGATTAAGAATGTAGGAAGTAAAAATTACCAGAACTGAAGCACACACAAAAATTTCAGTGAAATTGGTGAGTTTCAGGTCAGGGACAGAGTGTGATCTTTACAGATTCCTCTGTAAAGAAACCCGAGAATTCACAAAGCTATTGGTCTAATAGCAGTGCATTCTCATAGACCTCAAGTCAGGGAAAGTATAAAAACCCAGTGATGTTATTTAGGGATGGTTCTTTGTGTAACTACAGGCCCATTATTCTGATCCCAAAGGTATGAGAAGTTTAAGAAAATACTGTCAGGGAATAAGTAGGGCTGGCTGTTGTGGAGGAGCTGGCAGGGGAGGATGGAGGCCTCAGGCAAGGCTGATCAGGCAATTAAGTACTATGAGTGCCCTCAGGGCCCTGACACATATTTCCATGGAAAAAGAAACCAAAGACAATTAAAAAATGGAGAATGAGATAAATTGCAGCTTGGGTTTACTGAATGTGAACTGCATTTGAATAGGCTGACATCCTTCTTTGCTAACTTATTTTCTAGACAAAAGAAATGGCATTGATGTCATCTGTCTGGCCTACCAGCCATATGGGAAATTGGAAAAGATGCAAATTAGTGGAAGAAATTTCAGGTGAATAGGAATTAGATAGAGGAGAGACAGCTTTTGACGGGGAATGCACTATACAGCAGAAAGTCAGGAGTGGAATTCCTTAAGGAGTAGCCCAGTGAGTGATGTCTGAACTATTTTCACTCTTTTAGGATTAAATGTGAAAACGTGCTGACAAAACCTGCTTATTACATTGTGGGACATGGTTAATTAAAAGGAAGTTCAGGCTATCACACAAACAATAAATAGATGATCTTCAGATTCAGAGTACTTGAAATGGGGGAAAAAAAATCCACATATGTGGAAAAAATGTCAAATCATGAATTTAAGGAGTAATAAAAAGAATTTCTCGAGTCACTGAAGAAGACATGTCTTGAAAAGAAACTGAGAAGGAGATTTCAACAGACTGCTTTTTCACAAAAAGATAATGAGCACCCAAAGAAATGCAACTACAAAACTGTACAAATAATGCCAGGGCATTGCAGTCACAGTAGGTTTAGTAGAAAAACAGATACCAGGTTAAGATGCCATTGAGCAGGGTAGTATCCTAACAGCTGGAGGGACTGCTCATCCAGGAGTGTCTCCCTCTCCACTACAGTGGAAAATCAGATGTCTGAATTTGATTCCTACTTTCTATACGGATAAATCAGGTGAAATAAGTAACACTCCTATTAATTAGCTGTGAATGAGGGATTTTTTCATTTTAACAGACTGTATATAGAAGAACAGCAGAAGAATCTGACCAGACACCTCTCCATGCATTTTCCAGGAGCTTTTTTTCTCTTTTGTCACCAAGTTCCTAGATTTGGTGAAATGAAATAAGCTGACTCACAATGGTCCAATTTTAGGACCTATTTGTTCATAAAGATTAAATTGCTGACAAGCTCAATCTAACAAAAACACCCATAGTTATCTAAAGTCCTGTTTCATCTTTTGAATCAAGGTACTTTGCAGATAACTGTAAGAACCTTGTATCAATGCTCTGTTTACCTTAGTTTCTTTATCTAAGGCCCAAAGGTGGCATATTTTGCCAAAAAACATGGAAAAGGGGGTCATGCACAGGAGAAGATCCCAGCAGACTTGAGTCTCTGTATACTTCCTTGTCTACTGGTGCCTATTGCCTCCCACAAATGAGCAACTAAACAGTTTTCAGAGATGACCTGTAGTACTCCTGAGACAATAACTATCCAGGAGGAATTCTTCCAGGCTCTTAGAGAAAAGTGAGAGGCAGAGAGCACAGTTCTTTGAAAGAAGTGTTTGGCCAAGAGACAAAGATACAGAACTTTGTGGACAACAGGGGTTTTTTTTATGCAGAAAGAACAGATAAGAACAAGCGAGATCTTTTAGGCTTGTTAGGTATTAATTTGTATTAATTCATAGGAAATAGTTACAAAACTTTGAAGTGGAAACCCTATGCACCCAGGCAGCATCAATAAATCACTGAAGTGACTCATTACCCAGCTATTTTATCCAACAACATCCACACAGATGTTTTACAGAGAGTGTGTCTGTATATGACTGATGATATAAAAAAACTGAGAGACATCAGCTCTGCCAGGAATGGCCATTTTCAAGGAAAGATTAAAAGATCCACCAATTTAAGAAAGGGAAAAGAAAATGGGAAAGGAAAAAAAGGAGCAATGGAAGATGAGAAAGAAGAATGGGAAAGGGATACAGAAAAGGGAGTCTTCCATGGCAGCTATCTGGGAGGTGAAATGGTTGTTCTGGTATTGGTGGTAGTAGTGGGCATTCTCCAAGAGTCTTTGTCTCTGGTGCTCTGTCTGGTTTTCTCTCCCAGATATTCTTCCTACAGTAACTATGTGGTTTCATTCTGATGCAGTCCACCTCTTTATTAATCATCCTTATTTCTTGTGCTAATCATACTGGTTTGATTACACACATTAGCCTACGCTGATGGTCTCCTCAGCTTTTGCAAATGTATCACTGGCTAATGCTGGTTGGCTGCCTAAATCACTGCTGTCTCCTATTGGCAGCTACTAGGCAATTCACGTTCCCTAACATAATGTTACACATCAAAAGCCACAAAACAGGGTGAAGAGGAAGAGAAAAACAAAAAGAGTGGTTCACACAGTGGTAGCAATTGCTTCTCATAAGAAATCCAATGCAATGGTCATGGCTGTAGTCCAGAGCACAAAGGGCAAAGCTGGGAGGACAACAGCATGTTGGACAGAGGGGTACAAAACTCTGCCCCAGCACCCTTGAGGTATGAGGGTGAATGTCAGACTGCAATGGGAAAAGCAGCAGAGGTGAAAACAGAAAACTCTTGGCGTTTCACAAGTTGCAGACTGACTCCTCTGATCGGGCTGTGGCACAGAGTGATAAAATCCCCTCTGATCTTCCAGGAAAGCAGACGATTGCTGCAGCCAGGGAGAGACATGGAGTGCTTTCCATAACACCAACGCTTGAGCACCAAGAGAGGATTCCTGAACAACCCCCTCTCTGCCTGTCACCCTTCCCATCTATCTGACTTTTGGAAAACCATTCACTCTCCCTAAGTCTCTCTAAGTTGCTAAGAGGCGCTTACATTTTCTTCTCTAGCTCATGGAAAATATTTTCAAAACTTTACCGCGAAGGCATTGTTTCACTTGGAGATGCCCTTGTCTCTTTCTATGTCTTATGGTGGGGACTAGACCAGGGGTTACAGTCTGAAGTCACTGTTGCTGTTTATGTCCTGGCAGTGTTGTGTGAGCTATGGGATTTATGGGAAATCCATAGTTTGGAATGAAGAATTTGTTAAAATTAAAAGAACCAGGGCCTAGTTGTATGTGCCCTTTTATCACAGCTGCAATTCTGTGCATGTATCCCAACTTCACAGCTTCCAAGTAAGTCACATGGAGGGCAGCAACAAGTCAGAGTCTCTGGTATATGTTTACAAACTCTTTTAGATGTTCAAATAGGCAGATACATAAGAAGAGCATTGTCCTTTTAATATTTGAGGAAACAAAGCAGATCATGGTGTGAGTGATAAGCAGTTGGCTTTGCACAGGTGTCATCTGGTATTCATAGATTCATGGAGTTTCAGACCAGAAAGAAGTCTTAAATCATTTTTATTGACTCACTGCCTTTTGGAGGTTAATACATTTCACCCAGTGAAGTGAGCAATTTGTTCTTTCAGGCTACAATGAATGCCATTGCAATTCCTCTGCCCACTGTAGTTTCAGGTGCTGCTGTAGCTATTTTCCTTGCTTAAGTTTCTTAAAGTTCCTTCTGTTTGTAATTCCTGCAGGAAACTAAAAACAATGGTGAAATATGTTTGACCTTCTGATCCTTTGGCCAGCTGGGCATTTTTTAGCTCTCACAAGTATTCCATCTTCTCTTGTTAGGACAATGTTTTTCACTAACATAGTGTTCATTAAATTTCTGTAATTGTTTTAAATTAGAACACTGAAATGTGTTACTGGCTCTGACTTCACATACCATGGGATTATACATAACATTTGAATCTCAGTGGCATCCCATTAGCCATCAACATTTTGGCTTGGCTTAATTGTGGTCAGCTTTGGAGACAGAATATAAAAGTGATCATCAAATATTCTTCTGCCTTCAGTCAAGCTCAGTAATGAGGCACTCCTTTGCTGTCCATTCATTTTTCAGCTACTGCTGACCCCAAATGGCTCTTTCATTGTTGCACAGCAATGCACAAAGTGCCTGACTTTGGAAAGAGTCCTGTTTCACTGAAATAATGACAAGCAGCAGAGAATTAGCATTCAGTGCCTTTTTCCTAAGGCATCTTCTTTTTTTCAACATCTCTACTAATGACTTGTCCTCTTGTGTTCTTGCACCATGTAAACCTGGATTTTTGTCTGTCTTGTGGCACTTTCACAATCACTGCATTAATAAGACTGTTTAGTAAGTTATAGTAAGGGTATGTATTAGGATGCAACTTCCTTTCTCTCCCAGGAGAAGACAAATTCCTATATACACCTTATTGACGTTTGTTACCACCAGCCTTTTGATGTTACATAGGGATGTAGAACAAGAAAATTGATGAAACAAGAATGATTCAAGTTAGGGCACTGTGAACTGCAGGAGGGTGAAACAAAATCAGAAAAACTGGTGGCATGATTTGGCTTAAAGGGTCACATTTACTGGGTTACACTCTACCTTGGAGGCCATTAGGGAGGCTGCATGGGTCTATCCTGGGACCTGTCCCAATTAGTGTCTTTACTGACAGTCTGGAGCGTGTGCCCTCTTGTCAGATTTGCAGAGGCCACCAAACCATGGTAGATGGTGTCAGGGAGCAGAATGGTCCCCCTGTTATCCAGGAGGTGGCAGTTAGAGAACTGCTGAGCAGCGTAGACGTTCATATATCTATGGGCCCTGATGGGATCCACCACAGGGTGATGAGGGAGTTGGCAGATGAGCTTGCAAAGCCTCTCTCCATTATTTACCAACAGTCCTGGAATACTGAGGAGGTTCCAGATGACTGGAAGGTGGCCAATGTGACACCCATTCATAAAAAGGGTAGGAAGGAGAATCCTGGTATTTACAGGCTAGTCAGCCTGACCTCAGTACCAGGTAAGAATATGAAACACTTTATACTGAGTGCCATCACACAGCACTCGCAGGATGGCCAGGGTATCAGACCCAGTCAGCACAGGTTTAGGAGAGGTAGGTCGTGTTTGACCAACCTGATCTCCTTTTATGACCTGATGACCTGCCTG
>VRYO01002772.1:12251386-12296654 GCA_009812075.1 Sialia sialis | reverse complement strand
AAGATACCCTGAATGAGAGAGACTCAGTCAAAGGGAAAGTTATAATGAGAGAGGTAGGGGGTGTGCATCTGTGTGTCTATTTGTAGATATATGACTGCATATCAGAAAAGTTTATATGGATTCATCAGCCCTGCCATTGTACTTGTGAGCTAGCTGGTGCACAAAGCTACAATGAAGCATCTAGTAATTTCAGTTTCTTATGTGCTTTCTGGGATTCTAATCTCTAAAGTATTGGATAGCATCTTAGAAAAAAGATACTTTCAAAAAAGTGCATCTTACTACATGCAAAGACATATTGCATATTTTAGAGCAATTAAGGAGTGAATGCTCTATCATTTGGTGGTCTGAGATCTCTCTGATGTGTGCTACCCAGTCAGAAGTAAATTAATATTATTAAAATTGCAAGGTTAGCACTGCACAGTCCCATGTCAGACTTCTTGTCCATCTGCATTATTACATGTTCTTTAATTACCACATGCATTATCAAATACTTTATCTGCAGGCTGTCTTTTATCATCAACTTTTCCCTCATTCAGGGAATGACCAGTATTCTTTATCGCTTTAAAACTTTAAAGCCTACCCTGAAAACAAAAATAAATTATTTTTCTTTTGCAACTTTCCATGTGGTTTTTTTAACCAGAATATCCAGGCATGTATTTACTGTCACAAAATTCTTTAGGGTGGAGGGAGATAATATCATTTTAAAGAATGAGAATTAAGAAACAGAAATGAAATGTTTTCCTGGTGAAGTAAGGAACCCAGGTGAGATTTCCTGAATGCCCATCTAGCAGCCACTGCTGCATCAGTACAACACCCCAGTTCAGAGAAAACCCTCAGGATCAGCTTCCCAGTTGCAGCTCCAACAGGTGACTTACTTTAGAACTCTTCTTTAGGCTGCAAGTGAATCCCAGCCTCACTAGGGGAATGTCCAGTCTAAGTGGCTGGCACTGCGCTGGGAACACTAGGGTAGAGGCAAGGGTAAACTACTGCAGTGCAAGGCAGGGGTGGACTTCTTCATCCTGAGTCCACCATTTCTCTTGGCAGCTTCCCTAATAACAGTGGCCTCCTCTCTTTCTCCACACCAACCTGCCTCTCACTATTCCTCTTACAGTAGCATCTCTCTGTGGTACCAATCTTGGCTCCACTGTTTTTCTCCAACCTCGTTTTTCTTCGTCATCTTCTCTCCCTTCATGCAGTAGATGCACAACTTGAAGAGCTGTGCCCAAGTGCTTCAGCAGCGTGTTTTCTGTCTCACTGGGCATATTTCCAGCTGTTTGTAGCTGTAACTAGGGCCACAGATTGAAGTGGGCTCTCAGTGTGACACTTCAGGCCCTGACTAATATTTAATTAACATAGTCCTTAAGCAGTGAGTCATCGCATAATGTTTCTTTTGCAACCTTACCCTGATTTTTAGTGTGTGATTCACGTGACCCTTTGTGACATTTGTCACCCCCTTCACCATCATGGATAATAAACTCCCAGTTATAGAATGACGCCATTCCAGTAACGAAATCAGGAGCTGTTGACAGACAAAATACTGTTTTGACAATATTGAGTATTTGCATTTTTTAATGCAGCTGGGAATCAGAAGATACCAGCTGTATTTTTATTAATGTGTATAAATGTATTCTACCAAGTGATCCATGAACCAAGGTTTCAAGAACTAATTTAACTTTCAAACACAGCGTAGCACTACCATCTTTTCCTTTGAGAAGACTTCCTATGTCTCTAAAAGTGGCAAAAACAATTACTCTTTTGAGTTGCAATTAATGGAAAAGCTATTAGAGGTGTTACAAAACCAGGAATTTCCTCTCTGTAGCCTGACTCCTCTTGCAGTGATCCACACACTGGCTCTTCAACTCCACTGACAGTGATTTCAACATGCTATTTATGAAATCACAAAGCAGATTTTCAAGTAGTTTTTCAAGGCTACATATTCAAGTGAGACCCACAGCTGTCACTATGATGCTTTAGAACCTAGCTAAAGGACTGAGGCTTCAAAAAAAAAAAACCTTAATCAGTTTAATTTTCCTTAAAGGATGCAGTGAAATCTGCATTGAGTGGGGAGAGCTGGGTTTGAAGAGCAGCTTCAAGCCCGTGCTGTGCTAAATGTTTATGCAAAGTGAAGGGAACTATAAAGTATTGGTGTTTGATGGGCTTACAGCTATTGAGTAACTGTCTAAATTAAATTATGTTGGTTTCTCCACTCTCCTTTTCTTAGCAGAAGACATTAGCAGAGCCTTCTGCTTATTTATTGACACTGCTGTTTTCAACATATCTGAATCCCTTCATAAGACTAAAAGAAATAAAGGAGACTGGTATTGCACAGTAAACAGTTTGATGGGTCAAACTATCATAAGCTTACCAATAGAGAAATAAAACAGATAATATCCGGGTTGTTAAAGTTTCCCAGATGGGCAGCTGCTCACTTTTCAGTAGGAACTCAGAAGAGCATTGCAGACATCAAATGTGACATTTTTAATAAGGTTTGTACCACTGAATCACAGCTGTGCTCAACAGGCGGAGCGGCCGAGCTTGGTTCTTTCATTAATTCCGTTCCTTTGCATTATTTGCACGAACGCACTTCAGACCAGATGAGTGGGTCAGATCAAGGGTTTGTCTAGCTCAGTATCCTTCCTCAGAAAATGTCCAGAGCTACATCCACAGGGAACAGAGGAAGCATGCAACAATCATTTGCCAAAACATTATTCCAGCCTTCAAAAGTTTGCAGCTTGGCATCTTTCTGAGCCACAGGTGATGTCTGTGTTTTCAGCCATCCTCTTTTCCATAAATTTATCCCTCTACTTCATATAAACTTCTTACTCTTCATAATATTCTGTACAAAGTTACTCTGTGGTAAAAGCTTCTTTTAAACCCTGCCATCTGCTATTACATTTGGTATTTTTTAGCTTTTCTATTTGGAGAAGCAGATAATAACTGAAACCTGTTCACTCTCTACATTTCACTTGTCATTTTGCTGATACTGCTATAAACCACCTTTTTTGACAGGATGAAGAGTAAGATGAGGCAGATCCAGTATGTAGATATGGACCATTTTCTGTTCTGAGGATCAGTAACTTTGGCAAAAATGGACATTTTGGTTAAGCAAATTGTGAGGTCATGTCAGATCTGATAAACAGTTAAGACTGCAAAAGAGTAGGATAAATTGGGGAAATGTCAAAACATTTCATTTTAACGTTTTCAGAATGAAATGTTTGGTATTGCTAAATTGTTTGTTTGAACATTATGTACCTGAAACCTACAGAGTTCTTCTCTAAAATAAAGTGGAGTGCAAGGCCTACAAAAAGACCAAATAATTTAAAAGAACAACTAAATTAAACACTTCATTTAGGAATGAGTAAGAGATTTCCATGTAAACTAAAACTATTTCAGTTTTCTTTGTAGAACATTTGAATATAAATGTTTTTATATTTCCATTCAGACCAAATTCCTGCTGTGGTTTTTCTATCTACCACATCTTCACCCCTATTTACAGGGCTTTGAGTGTGTTCCCCCTTTCCACAATATTTTTGGTTCTTACTTTCAATTGCCATTCTTTTACTTGGTCATACACATGGAAGGCAAGTACAAGCCTCTTTGATATTACTAGTGCAGAAGAATCTGGCAAGATTTTGGCTTGTTTGTCCTTCCAAACCAAAGTTAGCAAGTAATACAGCTGCTCCATATAATACATTAGGATAGATATGTCAGGGAAACGAGAAAATGTTCACTGAGTGAAAATGATTTAAAATTAAAGACAACATTGGTGAAAAAGCTCAAACAACTTCATGAAAGAATAAAGTTAGGAAAATTTTTAACTCTCTGGAAAGGAAATTTAAGCAGACTAAAGGGAATAGAAGGGTGTGTTCAGAATGGAACCTGATCAGTTTATAAAAAGACTTACGTGACATAGTAACCTAAGATAAAAACCAGACCTTTGTGACTGTTTTGTGCCTTATTCACACTTTACAAAAGTATATAGAAGTTCTCTCATTAGCTACAGATCCAGCATTAAATATGTCAAGAGATCACAGCACTACTGCCCCATAAATACTGACATGGAGGAATATTTTGCTAAACCATATCTGTATGATTAACTGAATTCTTGAATTCTTGAATCCTGGGTAAACATGAACCAGAAAAACTGAGGTATTGTCTCATTCCTAAAAGAGTTGAAATTTGCAATATAAACTGTCTACGCTAAACTGAAAACAAACTACCTCTCAGTGGGCAACATTAATTCTAAACATTTGGAATTGTAGTTTAGTCTGCAGATGTGGTTAAATTGGTGTAGGGAAACTCTCTTTAGCTCCTAGGTGAGACCTACTATTAGAGATCAGCTATCCTCAGAAATTATCATTGTGAAAGATAACAGCTGAGCATTGGTTTAACCTTTTAGGGTGCTTGAATGACTATTGTGGCTGGTGATGTGATTTGTGCTGGAGAGTTGGCCAACCTTGCATCTGGTGCTGGAAGGGAAATGGAGTTGCTCTATGTGAAGAGTTAAATGCTTGCTGTTTGCTGCTCTCCTTGCCCTTATCACCCACTTGTTAATGCCTAGAAGGATTTCTGCACCATTTGCAGTGTGCAATACATAGTAGCACAAAAATCTACAAAGGAGAAATTATTTTGCTGTTTTCTTTCTTAGCATATTTTCTTACTCAGATCTGTGGGTTGAACATGACTCTAAGTCATGTTGTAGCACACAGAAGCCAGCCAGGTAAGTTTCTGTGTGCTGTCAGTGGTACAAACACAGAAGTCACTCTCTGCATCAAAAAGGTGATTGTGAATATAGGTATGCCCAGAGGAGCAAAGGGGATCTTGGTGCAGGTCCAAATGCTTATGTTGCAAAGCAGCTCAGCTTCAGCACCAGTGATGGGAAGGCACCTCTGGCACCAGCCTATGCTTGTGCTGTTTGCTCAGGCCAGGGGCAGACTTGACAGAGACCTGCGTATCGCCATTGCCTGGGCTGGCCATCCCTGGGCTATGGCTGACACCAGTTCCTGTCCCTTTACCTACTGTGCTTTTCTGACTGGTTGCTGTGGGACATGAGAAGTTGTGGATGTCCCATCCCTGGAAGTCTTCAAGGCGAGGTTGTGCACCCTGGTCTAGTGGAAGATGTCCCTGTCCTGAGCAGGGATTTGGAATGTGGTGATCTCTAAGGTCCATTCCAACCCAAACCATTCCATGATTCTGTGGTCAGGAGTGGCACTGCACTTGCCCCCACTCTCACTCAGCCCCCATCTCTCCTGCCCTTGCTGCACCCCTGCCTGACACTCTGAGGGACATCTCAGTTTTTGCAAGGTTTTGGGTACGTGTACGTGCATTAGGAATTGCCCTGCTGAGGATGAGTAGGTGCTCCTTTGTCACAGAGCACACTTGCATGACTACTCACTGGTTGCCCTGTGGCACAGAATATTTTGCAGGGGCCAGCTTTGCTGTCAGCCGTGCTCTGCTGTGGGTTATCCATCCATCCATCCATCCATCCATCCCCACAGCCTCAGGGTGACTCCTGAGGCGTTAATACACAGCACCCCTCGGTGTTTGAGGTGAGGTCCTTTGAGTTCGTGCTGCATTCCACTTGATGGCAGCAGAGCCCACAGCAACGGGAGCGGGCAGGTCTGAGAGCAGGTCCGGTTTATTGCGGATGGCAAGTGGCAGACAATGAGCCCTCACAGCAAAAAGGTGGCTCCTGAGAAGAATATTCAGCATATTTGGATAATAAGGATTTAGCTCATTTGACTATATGGATAATAATAAGGATTGTGAATGTAGAGTGGCAGCGAGACCAGCTCTGACAAGAACTGGTGTCCTCCTGCCTGTTTCTCAAGCTGGGAGGCACAAATACAGGATCTTTTGCAAGAGATGAAATCTCCCCCACTGTAACTATGTATGAGACTAGGTGTCATAAAAATTTATTAGAAAATTCAGAGAAAATATTTCGTGTTTCAGGTCAGTTTTGTCTGCTTTCATTATAAAAGATTTTTAATGTATTTTGGTGTGCTGTGCAATTAGAAGGCAGCCAGAAGTTTATAATTTATGAGGCAGTTTTTGGCATTGACTTTACAATTCTTTTCATGGAAGTGTCCATAGAAAAAGCAAAACCAGAAGAATTTCAGAGAATAAACAGAGAAGTGCAACAAGGACTCAGATTTACAGAAAGAGCATTTTTTGCAAGGTAGTCAGCTGTTCTGTAGGCAAGTCAGGGTTTTAATTAGGTCTACATTTGCAGGTGTTTCCTAAGAGCCTAATCATCTTTGGAGAAAAACATCATTGGGAGTAAACTAGAGGAGCTTGAACTTTTCTGAGCCCTATCTCCCACATGTCACCTGACAGCTGCATAATTTACTGTGTTTTTGAACTCTTTTGACATACTGCAAGGTCTGAAACAGAGGCTGCTTTTTTCATTCTTGTCTTTGTTCCAAGTTTACATTAACAGAAACAGTATATGTATTTTTCAAATCACAACAGACGCCAGTATAAAAATGAATTCAATATTATTCTAATCATCTTGGAAATGTTTGCCATTGCTATTTAATGGCTCTCCATTTTCCTGCAAGGATAAATAACAGTTTTTTCAAAGACTTAGTTTCTCATTGTAAAGTTACATACTCTGTAAACCTAAGGAAAGAGACAAAAGGTCAACTCCATTGGAAATCTCTGTTTCTTGGATTCTGGTGGAATTGCAAGTGCCATGTTATTTCTGCTGCTGGGAAAGCAGGGCAGAAAAACTTAATGGAGGAAATTGGAAGGTCCCAGAAAGCCCATCTTCAGCTTTCCCTGACAAGTGTATTCCTGACCATATTAGCTCTTTTTGAAACCAGATATAGTATAGCACCCCACCACCTTGTGTCCCTTCAAAAGAACATAAACCCTAAAAACACAAAGCCATGATAAAAAGCATTTGTTACAAAAATTGAAGAGGTAAACAGGTGGGTTATATAATCCCTTATCTCATTTTACACCTCTTTATCTTTCAACTGGAGTTCTGGTGTTCCACATACTGTAGGGACCCTAGAAGGAGTTAGGAGGAATAGCAGTGATATTGCAGACTAAGTTACTTTCAAGTTCTTCCTCTGTTTATCATGAGGAAGGCTCAGGAAAATAAAGTAAGTCCCTATAGAGTGGACATGTCAATCCAGCTTCTGCTTTCATTTTTTTCTCCTGCTTCGCGTACTCTGCAGGACTAATTTTACAGAGACCATGAGAGGTTATGGCATGTGAAGAGGGATGATGATCAAGGGAGCCAGAGACAATAGGCACACAAAATAATGCTCACTTTCTTTTTCTGAATCTTTTAAAAATTACTGCTTCAAAATGTGCCTCCTTATTTTATTATTTTTAATTTGTCGAAGCATATGTTTGTGGTTTAGTAACTTCTGTACACTACTGGTAGTCACACTAGTAACTGTTAACTCTGATTTGCTAGTTCACTCCTTTGAGACAGGACGGGGTGAGAAAATCTGTTCATCTACATTGATATGCACTGGACCAAAATTAATCTATGGCAGCAGTACATGACACATTTTTAAAATTCTAAGAATCACAGTTTATTATCATCTTCGGGGAATGTGGGGAAATACGTTACAAGCCTCTGACACAAGCATCACTTCCAGGAATGTAAAAGTTTTAAACTTGTTTAGGTCTTTAGATTCGGTTCCTTGAAGGTTTATTGAAGAATTAACACCTTAGTAATCATTACAAATATATTGCTGCGGCAAATCAAGCACAAGCACATCAAAAGTGTTTCTCACCTGTGGTCATGGATAAGTATTCATCTACTGGAGGCACAAAAGATTGCTACATTTCTTGAACTAACCATTGATTAGGACATTTATGACACATGCAGTAATGTTTGCAGCCCTCTCCTGCAGGCAACTTTGATTCAGAATTCTTTTTCTGAAACATCTGAACTTTCTTGGTGACAATTTCTGTGAAATTTCTCATGAAGCCATCTCCAGTGTTAGCACTAGACCCCAGGATGGAATGGTCACCAGGCAGCTGCACTGCTTGTACAGCAGCTGAGTTTTTGAGCAAACACTCCACACTATTGCCAGTGAGGCAAGGTCACATCAAAGGGGAAGGTGGTGACAGATTCCAAACAGTAACAAGCGGAAAAGACTTTTTCTCCTTTGCTCTATTGACAGATTAGTTTGTTAATTATATATAATTGCTTAATGCTGCTGGCTATATCAAGATCTTGCTCCCATCTGAATACTTACTGCTTCTTGATGAATATCCAGCTATTGTTGTGCATTTAACTATATATTCGGCATTTTCACAGGTATTGTTTGATTCTTGTTCAAAATAACGATATAATAAAAATTTCCTTTATCATGTAGTATAATCTGCTTTAAACATAATTATTACTCCCTTAATAACACTGTAATACTTAATTTAATTAGAACTATATGCTCATTGATGCATCTATTTGATCTTTGATATTATTTAGAGGGTAACAGTCAGTGGCGTGGACAGATTTCAATTACAGTAATTTCACGATTATAAGCCGCACCTTTTTCACTGAAGAATCCAGCCTACCCCAGTAGTGCGGCCTATATTCAGGTGCGGCTTATCTATGGACAAATCACAATTAAATGCCAATCCAGAAGTGAGAGCCGGCTGGGAGGGCGCCTGGGGCTGCCTTTAAAGGCTTCCCTGGTCTATGAAAACTGTTTACAACTTGAGCACCTGACACCAAACCCAGCTGGCAGCAATTCTGTTACTGATTTGTTACTTTGTTACACATGACTCCCCCTTTTAAAAAAAAAAAAAAAAAAAGAAAGTGCTGCTTATATTCAGGTGTGGCTTATATATGGAAAAATCCCGTGGTCTACCTGGCTACCGGGAGGTGCGGCTTATATTCAGGTGCGGCTTATAATCGTGAAATGACTGTACTCTTATTCACAAAGTTTTGAAATTGTGACATGAATTGGAAAGTGATTTGCAAAGGCATTTAGGTTAGATGTTACTTTTCAAATAGATTTTCAAATAGTTTTTATTATTAAAAAACAAACAAACAGAGCTTCTTTTCCACATTAAATGTTCAGGTCTTTTGAACCCTGTATAGTTCTTCATGTTTTCCATATTTGTGAAAATTTGTCAAGAGATTTGGAGAGGTTTTTTAAAAATTCAGCACAGATATAGGGGTTTGGGAACTGTGGAAAGCTTTTCTGGATCAGTAGCTCCAGGTTCTCATGGTACAGAAAGCCATTATGCATTATCCTCTTTTTCAGCCAGAAAACTGAAAAGTAGTTTTAATTCAGGCAGAGTTCAAAGTCATTCCTGCAATTTGAAGATTAACTTATTCATAAAGTGTTGCAGCTATGTGTTCTTGATTTATCTTACATATGTTTTCTGCTCACTGTTTACCTTCTCAAGCAGCTATGTTAGAATAAACAAGCCCCTCTCTGAGCTTTCCCCTCAGATTTTCTCCTCCTCTGACTGAAATGACCATCCTTCAAAGCACCTGCTTCTGCTGAATTTATCCTTCTTGGCCTGTAGTACACAGGGGTTTAGATGACAGTTCACAGTGATTTCTGCACTGCCATTACCACCTTTTTTTTTCCTTGCTGCCTGATTCACCCAATACTGAAGCTGAATGACACTGGGAGAACAAAACCTGCCACTCTGTGTTTGCCTGTGACAATCAAAGGCAAGGAATCTTGACAGGAGCATCTTAATGAATCCACATGAGATGGATGTGGGTGTCTCCACTGGAGAGAAGACTAACTGTGCTCACAGAAGCCCTTTCTACTGTTAAGTCATCTTTTGGAGATAGATTTTTTCACCTTGTTATCTGAAGCAAATATTGCTGAGTGCCATTGGGATATTTAACCTGGGAAATTAATTTCAGATACTAATGGGCAGCTTATTTTGAAGTGCACTGTGGAGACTGGGCCACCTGAATTTTGCTTTCACTCTGTTTTGACAGGAGGTGTCTCAGGTATTCCTCAGAGAATGACACAACCTTGCCTACGGAGAAGCATGAGGCTGAGTGGAAATGGGAAATAATAGTGCTTTGACACAACTTCTCAGCATCCTCTCTCATCTCCTTGTGCCACATGCAGAAATTAAGGATATCCAGGTACTTGGTGAGTAAGCAGAGCTGCTCTTACAACTCAGTGCTACCACTCCTACAAACCGTGGTATACCCTGATGTTTATTGCTCTATTTAACATCTGTATGAAACAGTATAAAAATGTGTAATCTAGTGCTTGGTGTGGTTTGGTCGCTTAATTGCAAAGGGTTTCAAGGCACTGTGCATGGGGAGTTAGAAGTACTCAATAGTGGATGCAGAGGTGCAATCTTTGACTATCAGTCAGATATGGGCTCTGAGCTTCACTGCTGGGACAGCTCTTGAATAAAATGCCAACAGACTTTCTGCCTCTTTGGTTGCTCAGTGTGACCTGGTAAAGACAGTAATAGAAACACCACAGCTTAATGCATAACCATTTCCAGACTCTGGATCCCTGGTACCTCAGGGGGTGACTGCTGCGATACAACAAGGGAAATTGAGGGTTATTCCAAATAATGCCAACTGCTAGTACTTACCCAGGGCTTTGTTACGCCCTTTTCTCAGAGATAGGCAGGAACTGGGACATGCTGTCTTACAAAATCACATATTTCAAACCTTTCAAAACATTACACATGACAGTCAGCCATTCAGATCCACCCAGAAAGGCAAACCCTATATTTGGAAGCTCTTCTTTGCCAAGCTTGTAATTTTCCTTTCACACTAGAATCTTCTTCATACACATGCATGCACACATACACACCTAGAAATCTCTCCTTGTAAGCTTCTATTTTTTTTTCCTAGAAAGAATTACGTTTATTTTCTTTTTAGGTATAGCCTAAATAGCTTAAGCACTTATTTTGTCACTTTCTTGCTCCTTTGTGGGAGGTATTAATTAACTGATTCCAGTTTTTAGAGGTGAAAAGTTTGTGAAGCTACTGTGTAGTGATGGACGTGTGAGAAACACCTGTTACAGTAGACAATTTTGGAGAATGAAGCCATTATAGAGCTTTTATGTCCAATGCTTTCAATCATTTCTGTGTAGATTAGGTAACAAAGTTCCAATTAAACAAAACAGAGACTACTTTATGCACATGCAAAGTCCTGAATAGAGCAACAGAAGGAATAGAATTTATAGAAGTTATTCTGATCAGTATTCTAAAAAGAATACTGCAAAGAATCTCTGTATCAGACTAATTTCCTATGGAAATTAATTTCTCAGCTGGATTCCTTCAACTGAGGGTGGGTTATCTCTCCTCATTTAGACACTTATTGATCTCAAAAATTAAACAAAAAACTCTTGTTCTTTCAACTTTTAGAAATAAAATATGTTAGAAGTTTTCATAGTTCTGATAATATTTTCTTTCTCCTCTTTTTCTCTTGTGGCATTAAATGCAATAGAATGAACAATCTTAACGGTTTTCAGTTTTATTTTTTGCATTTATTAAATTGAAAAATAACAAAACACTTTGGCAAGAGGGAAATGAAACTCTTCTGAGTACAGAGAAGATAAATTTAGAGAAAGCAAAAAGAAAAAAGGTAGAAAAACGATAAAAAACTTCCTATGAAACTTTATTCCCCTGAAGGTTTTAGTCAACAAACCAAAAATCTTCTTTTTTCTCCCATTCCCATGGAGAACTCTGCTAGATGTAAAAGCTGCATCTCTCTCCTTTCTACCTGCTCTAACTTCTCTATGTCTTTCGCGCAGAAGTGATGTGGAGTGCTTCCAGTCAATGTGTAACAAACATAACTAAGAAGGAATCTTTGTTCTACTTTTGGTTAGAGGACAAGAATCTCTCTGCTGGTCTCTTCCACTTTGAAGGCTGGAATATCTGTCTGACCTTCAGCTGTACTTGGGAAGAGCAAGACAGCCATAGGATAAGATCATTTACCATTAGAATAATAGACCTACATGTCTAAAGATGCTCCGAACAAAATTGTTCTCACGTAATTCCAATCATCTATATTTTTAGACCATTATTAGCTTTTAAGTCTTAATTGATGCCAGATGTGTCCATCATGTTACCTGTTATATCATCTGGCTGACAATTTAAAAGTAATATAATGGGACATAAAAGACTTCTTAATGGTACCCAATGTATAGATCTAAAAATAAGAAATCTCAAGAAAAATTAATACCAGCTGGGCTAACTCATAAAAGATCTGAACCATCAACCATGGATATGTCTAAAGAATTGCTGTACTTCTACAGAGACCAAAGCAGTAGCTGGTGTATTACAGTACAGGTCCATTTACTTCAGCAGAACAAATGTAGCATTGGTGCAGAATCTTATCCTTTAAAAAAGATGTCAAGGTGCTACTAGAAAAGGTTTATATTATGTAGTTCTACTTCTGGGCTTACAGCCTGGTAGGGCAGTTGTTTTGCAATGAACTAAAACAATTCACTTTGCTGTAGAAAGCTTCACCATCTAAGTGAAGAATAAGTTTGAAAATGAAAGTAGTTAAACTGTACAAAACTCTAAAACTGAACATGCAATCTTAACTTAGCAGTTTTGTCATGCTTTCTGATTCAACTGCTGTAGATCTCCTGCAGGTGGTCTACAGGTTTTGGTAGTAACTTGAAAGTACACTTATGGGTGTCCTCAGGCTGTGAAGAGGGCTGCAGTTCTGAGAGCTACAGCTTCTTAGCATCCAGGCTTTGCTGAGGGGACAGTGCTGAGGACATATTCACACAATTAAGTGAGTGTGGGTCTTGGTCAAGTCCACCCAGCTGAAGGCAAGCTGTCCATCAGCATCCACACTGCCTTAGGCTCAGACATGGGTCTCCTCTGGATGATTATTGGCATCCCTGTAGTCCTGCAAGGAGGTTACTCTTCTGCATATTCACATTTTGGAATATCTGTAGTGGTTTAAGACCTGATTCTGAGCCAGCTGTTGTGTCTTCAGCACATGAAACTGCAGTTACATGTTGCCTGCTGGACACATGGCTTGAGGGTGATCCACTTGAGTATTGCCTGGCAGAGAGATAGCTGGGATTTTTTCAAATATTTTTGGCAGGCCAGAATGAGCACCATAATCAGAACCACACTCTTGCACACTTCATGTTCCAGGAAAGCTGTGGAAATAAGGATTCAAAACCACCTCAGTACTTGAAATGGACCAAAAAATACCTGACTCTGTATTTTTTGGGCCTAAATTGAAGCTAAGCTATTTTGAAAGTCTTTTCTTGGGTATGATGTGCAAGTACAAATCTTAAAGAGCACAAGTTGTGTGTATTTACCCAGTATGACCACTTTGACAACTTTACACATCCTTATGGGAATTCTGAACCTCCAGTCCTCAAATCACATATATTGACTTCCTTTACAATTTTTTATTCCAGGCAATAGTTACTGAAAAACAAAATAGTTATTGATCTTGTGAGAGTCAGGTTCCACCATATTTTAATGGAAATTTTTTAAATTACCATTAATTATGTTAACTTCATTAAAGATTGATATTGATATTTCTAATTCTATGGGCCCCAGTCTTAAAATTAATTCCTTCAACAGTTTTGTTAGAACAATAAATGAGGAAAAGAGAACTGTGATAATTAAAAAAGATACAATCACTGTATATCACATGACTCTCATCAAGTTAAGCAGTAACTTGTCAAGATATTTTCATCTGGAAATACTGCAGCTATCTTTGTTGCATTTATCTTCTACTGATTACTTAGGCCAGTAAGTTTAGTCTGGTTCAGGCAAATTTTCACAGAAAAATATTACTTCATCTATTTCCTTTTCCATTGTCAATTTCCACAGTTAATCAGTTGGGCAATGCCATCATATGTGTAAAGTTCTGTTTCAGAACTAGTATCAGAAGATTTTTAACAGAAAAGGAAATATAAACCCCAGACTATTTGCCAGGGTAACTAGGAGAATAAACAGGCTTAACAATTTTAAAATAAAAAAATCTAAAGAATAAAATCTTTCTCTGGTACTGAAGTTCTTCACATTTTAAAACTTGGATGGATAGTGTCTGCTGAACTTGTGAATGCTCTTTGTTTTTTGCCTCATGCAAACACTGCAAGATTTCAAAATAAGTTGGTAAAATCCAGTGGCTGAGTGAGAAATGTCCCCTCATTAAGCACTGTCAAATCGTCCCTGTCTGCTTCTGTCTCTCCACTCCTGGGTGATCTGATGCTGAAACAGCAGCAGCATCTAGCCTAGTCCCAGTCAAAAAAATAAACAATATCAAAATTTCCTTCACTTTTTATGCCAAGCAGAGCTTCACAGTTCCAGGTTCAAATAGGCTTCACTTGTTACAAAGCTCACATCTAAAACAATATTTTAAAGGATTCTTACAGGCCTGAAAATACAAACAGCTATTTGGATCTTCATTTGCTCTTAGATGTTTCATATCTTTTTATCACCATGATAGTTTCAAACAGCCATCTAATATACATAGATACAAGGTACACAGTATATATTATGTGCATATATTATATATAATGTAGCTGAAGTCCAGTCATGGCTACCAAGAAATGAAAATCTGAGTTGACTAACATCCTGGGTGCAGAATCTGGCCAGCCCAGAAACTCCTTCAGGGAGTTGCTACTGCAAAACTGACCAATCTCAACATAAAAATAATATCTGCAAATAGTGCGAACCCTTCCTACAGAAGGAAAATTGGTCACACAGGACAATCTTCTGTTGACAGTTATGGTAGGGAGGGGATGTTGGGAATCATGGATTTTGTGCATGCTGTGGTGGTCATGCAGCAGCAGAGGCCAGCTTTGTATATGAACATTATACAGCTTTTACAGTTTGCTTAAAGGCCACTTTTACACCTCTTTTCTGTGATTAGTTCGTAATTTCCTTTTAGTGGCCAAATTACCCTTTAGGAAAGGGCATTTGTACCCCCAAAGGTCCCCCCACAATAGCACACATGCATAAATGAAACTCTGGACAAACAACTTAGCTTGTGCATGAAGACACTTTATGGTCAGCTTACAAGGGATGCTGGTTGCTGGCCAGGATTCTCCAGTCTTTCTCCCTTTTCCTTTGCACACTACTGTCTCTTCTCACTCTGCTCTACTTTCTTTGACTGCTGCAGGCTCAAACAGGGCTGTTAAGCAGTTTGTTAAGCTGCCTTGTTCAGAGCTGGCTCAGGTACCTCTCATGCTTGAGCAATTTCACCTGGCTGTATCACTTCCATTCTAGTGTCTCCTCTCTAGAGAAAGGCTGCCCTGTTACATCTGCTTCATACTCTCTAAAATAAGGACTAAGAAAATGACAATATGTAAGGTGTCTCTGGAAGGCAGGGAGCAAGCAGCTCCGCTTTTGCTACCCTAAAGTACTTCTTGTCCTCATTGGACTTCTGAAAAACTCTTCAAATTAGGATCTAACCACTAGGATTCTTCAGAAAGGAACACACTTCTCAGTATCACAGATTTAGCAGTTCATGCATCTTTTGCTGGCAATCAAACCCTTGACTTGGGTGGACTGTAGTCAGGAGTTGGATAACAAAGCAGTAGGAAGGATGAGGACAGATGATTCTCTTGTGCATGTGCATACCTGATGTACAGTGAAGCAGGCTGGAGCCCTTCCCTTGTTCTCTGTAGAAAACAAAAGACCCATTCACCAATATTCCCCGCCTGGCTATTTTCACTTTGATTCTAACTCAAGGTATTACTCCACAAGGCTGTGGGCCATGTGGTATGTTCTGGCAAGGAGCACATGCCAACCCTACAGATTAACTCCAGGAGGTCTCCAGCAGCCCTGCTCTGACAGATGCAGAGTTCATCACTGGCACTCGGGTTTTCCTCCTGGCTTTGGCTCTGCCAGCTCATGCCATATGAAAGCAGCTGTGCCTTCGGGGCATCAGACTTCTCAGCGGTGTTAATTAAAGCCTACAGGCTAACCTATGTCAATATAATTTCATTCTATCCCATTCTAAATATGCTCAATAAATAGTGGGCAGGAAAGGATTTTTTTTTTTGTCTGAAAGGGGTCAATGAGAAAGATAATTTGAGCATTGCCCCCAAGAACAGCTGGGAAGTAAATGACATTGCCATTATTGGCAGATTTCCACCATTCATCTGTATTAGCCATATGTTGGCTTTTGTCAATAAGATTTTATTTTTGTCCAGTTCTTCCTTATACATATTGGAATTCTTTACAGCCTGCTAGGCTACTGTGAGACATATTTAGAAATACAATTAGTGATCCTAAGGCTCCATTCCTCTGTCCCCAAGGGAACTCCATTAAAAATGTTTCAGTTTTAGGACTGTGCAGCAAAATAACATGGCTTATCACATGGGGAGAAACATTTTGTGCAAATAAACAGAAATTAAAAAGTAGTCAATGAAAACTGCATTGTTCCTGGGCACAAAGAGACAACTGATTCTGTGGCCAATGTCGTAAGAAATGTGCTTCCAGAAAGGAAGCTAGAACCAAACAAAAAGTAAAATGCAAAAGCTATATTAAGAACTTGGTTTCCATTCCATGTTAGTCTGGAAGACTGTATTTTTAAAATGATTTCTGACCAAATAGCTTCTCACCTAATTTTTAATGAATATTTGAACTATATCTAACATACAAGGAGCTTTAGAACATAATACAAAGGACTGAATAGCACGGCCACAGCATGACTCCTCTGTCATCAGTGCTCTCCAGCTCATCCCCTGTGTGCCCTTCAGCTCCAGGCTAAGTCACAGTACAGGGGCAACAGCCTAGGCTGTTGTGACCTATTTACTACAGACCTTCGGCTGGTGAAAGACCAGTTCACTAAGCAGTAAATAACATAATCTGTCATAAATCCAGGATTTATTTGGCCCTCTTAATTTGGAATGACAGTTCTCACTGTTTAGAGTAGAACTGGACATTTTGTCATTCATTTCTAGGTAGGTTGTGGTAGATACACCAGGGAAATATTTCTCCAGATTTTCCAAACTGCATGCTAAACACACTGTCTTTGCACTTGTAGAGGAGATATTCTAATTTAAAAGTAGATTCCTCAACCTTTTTTTGTTTTTTATAACCCCCCATTTTTTTCTTAATGAAAAGGCATTTTTTTCAGCGCTCTTGATTGTGAAATTGAACTGGTGCTCGTTTTTTACTGTGGATAACATTACTAGGTCTATTTCCACCCAAAGGAAATAGATTGAAGGTGATTTAAGAGATCGGTTCCTTTCATTGACTTACTTAAGAGATCATATCCTTGAAAAAGGTGAGGATCCTCTTCAATTCCTGAACAACCTGAACATCCTTCCCCTGTTGTGCAATGTTCCCCTGCCATCCCACAACGAGTGAGATTATCTTGGTTGATGAAGCCCTTTTTTTTAAAAAATAAGAAGCGTGTATGAATGGCCTGGGGCTGTTGCTCAGTGTTACCTACCTGCCTGCTCCTCCCTGAGTTTTGTGTTTCAGGAGTGGCAATGCTGACTTATCTGCACTCTGCATTCAGAAAAATGCTGATCAAAAAATACAGTCTTGCATGTAGATTTGACTTTTCCCACTCAGTGGAGTGGGACAATCCTCCAGGAGGAAGCGGCAGAGGAAGAAATATCACTAGTTTATGACTGAATAAGTTTGCAAATGACATTAAATGACAAACCATTTCATGACTGCAGGTGGCTGGCTGATCCCCTGTTTCTGTAAAAAAAAAATAAAAAATCAGGGGAAGAAAAAAAGCAATATCGTTTATTGACTTGTAAACAGTTTTGTTCACATTAACACTTTGGGGTAAACTTACCTTTATGCTTATCATCCCATTGCAATCACACCAGACCACTGATGACAGAATAGGGCCCTCACTGCAAATGGCACCACAGAGAAATATTGTTAGCAGCTATTTTCTCTTACATTAGACATTTGCCATTTTGGTGTAATTTTCAGAGTTTAATTACTATAATGGGAGCCATGACAGTATCCCATTAGGATTGTTCCTTAACCAGGAACTCCTCAAGGAACACAATCTTACTAAGCAGCCACAGCAGCTAAGAGTGAACAGTCCCATTTATTGTTTAGTTTTGTCATCATCCTATAGGGATTAAAACCATTAGAATATTATTGAAGAAACTGGCCTAGCTATGGCCAAACATTAATACAAGCAATTGGAAACAAAAAAACATCCACTCTTTAAATAAAGGCAAACATGGCAAAAATGCCGTTGGAACCTCTAACTAATTTATGTCCAGAAAAGTATTCAAACACATGCTTTGGAAGTACTATTGGCTTGTATTAAAACATATTCTGTTACCATCCTGTCCTGATGTATCTAAATAGCATTTAGGCATGTGCTGTCTATCTAGCAATATTTAAACTGTTTTCTCCCTGCTTAGAAATTCCCCCCTCTTATGAGACCAACTGGAGTAGATAAAGACACTTGTGTTGATCATTAAATGGTCAACCAACCAAGTCTTACAAGCCCAAGAATGGATACAACTATTGGCATATTTATTATTGATAGCTAACTCATATACAAGTCATTGCTGGATGGAAACTAATTTCAAGATCAGCCAAGGCCTGAAAATTTTGGTTTTTTCAGGGTTGCTTAAAATTGTCTGGATGATTATGCGTGGATGTTGCAAAGGGATCTTTATGATGGTGCAGAATACTTAGAAGGGTTACACTGACTAATGCTGTTACTTGCCTACCCATTTCTCCTGCTCCAACTGAACTGAGTTTGAAAGGGAGCAGCTCAAGACTTAGAGATATATAATTACTGTACAGAGACATTCTTTGCAGCATGTATGCATGTTGAAGTAGTTACTAACTTTTTCAGGCAGAAGAAGGGCATTGAGAAGGGCATGTACACAGCTCTTCACACACTGCTTATGGACCGTGTCTTTGCCACTACACCATTGCAAGCAACACAGATGAGAACCATGTTTTGATACAAACAAATAACACCCCTAACATCTGCATCCCTAACATCTGCTTCCCAAACTACCCTCAGCTGACCTTTGAGACTCTGTTTGCACCAGAAAAATATAATAGTCTCCTGTGTCAATACTTCCTGTGATGCCCAAGAGTATAATGTGAATTAATTAAGAATGTAACCAAGACAAAGACTAAGGTCATAATGTCTTCATAGTGATAAAAGGAGTTAAAAAGACTTTGGAGCTAATTGTTTAGAGGTGGTTATAAAGATTATTAAAGTGTAACATAGTGATGTATTTTCTCCTGTGTGGAATTAGCATTGCTTATCTGTATTTGCACAAGAGTATATATTAACACAAACCCATGATCAGGTGCCATTTAGACAGCCTTCAAAACCTAGCAAGTTACATGCTTTGGATACAAACGCAATGGTCTTGACATGTGCAAAATAACTTGATAACTATATGCTATCTTTGTACAGACACCACACTAAAGACCGTCATCAGCCGAAATCCGCAAGGATCACTTAATTTGCAATTGATCTCAACACAAAACTACTACTTGAGACAAAGACACAGCTGGGACTTTGTTGCCAGGGAGAGTTCAAACTCTGTCTCAGGCACGGCATAAGTCACACCACAGTCACCGCTGTAGTATGGTGCAGCCTAGAAGAACGCTGTTTCTAAAAAACAACTGATTTCAGTGGAAAAAAGAAAGCATACCATGATGATTTTTTGCATACTTTTAATTTAATTTTTTTTAAACAACATCTCCGGTGACCTAGCTCTGGCTGTTGCCTACTACAGATCCACAGATTTGCAGATCCATCGCTCAGTAGTGGAAAGAAGGTTCAGGAATCGTTAGAATTTAAGGATATTTTGCTTGGAGACTCTGCCTGAAGCATCATTTATTAAACAAATATGGTTAGCATTTATGATGATAGTTTGTTATTTCCCCAGTCTTGCTTGATTATGCTTCTGCCTTGGATCAGCTATGATAATATTTATTCCAATGGGATCTCATTAGTTTAAGTGCAAGAAAAAAAATTAACTAGCTCAAAATATTATTTCTGCATGTATTTATTTATAGAAGCATTTATAAAAATGGTTGTGCTTAAATAAGTATAAGATTCTTTATTAATTTATGCATCCATCCATATTAGTGCTTCAGGCTTTGAGGTCTGTCACTATTTAGGTCCTCACACTAAAATTATTTAAGCTGTGGGAAGGTTATTGTTATCTTTGTATTTTGGATCAGACTGCCTATGGTAGAGGTCCTTCATATTGTATTGGATGTAGAAGGGAATAAGGCTTTTAAAAGAGACTGAGAATCAGTCCAATCCATTTACAAAGCTGCCGTTTTACTTGTAAAGCAGACATAGATCAAGAGAGATTTGAAAAGTGAAAAAGGGCTGATTTTTGGAATTAAATTTAATTAGGTAATTCCTTGGGGAGTTTTAGAAATTTTAGCACATCATTCTCAGGCAGTACTTTTCTTTCTTTCAGGCTGCTTGCACTTCAGATAGTACTTTTTATATCAGGATACCTTTTGCATTTAAGGGCCAGCAGTTAGAGGACTCTGCAAATTTCTAACCTTTTGTGCATTCACTTATAATCATTTAATATTAATTCTTTACATACTAATGGCACACTGCTAACTCCTGGGTAAAAAACATTTTTTTTCTTTCTGCATGGTCTTCATGATGTATACAACTTGATTAGGACTGGTTAAAAATGTTGGACACATTCTCAGAATTATTAGTTAGAACTCTTTGGAACTGAAATTAACTAAATTGAGCTATTTGTTAATATTTGCTAAGTTAGCATTTGTTAAATAATTGTGCAGATTAGCTAATTAAGTAATTAACTGTTTGATCTAATTAATGCCCAGGTTGGATGGGACTCTGAACAAGTGGTCTATTGGAAGTTGACCCTGACCATGAAGGGGGGATTGTCTTTTATTTAAAGAACAACAAGACAAATAAGAAATTAATTCTACATTTAAATTTCAGTATTTCTTTGCATTCTTAGGAGGCAGGAGGATTTTAATAAAAAACCACTCCAAATACTGGTAGAACTTTTGAACTCTGCAAGCTGCTTCCTTCAAAAAACAAACAAAAAAAAATCTGAATTCTGCAGCCCATGATGAGAGGAAGCTGTTCATAGCATCTTCTGAAACTCTGAGCTTATAAATTTAGGGGAACTTTATTTAAACTTTATTTAAACTTTTAGTTTGCTTCTTTTATTTCCCAGCACCATGGATGCAGCCAAAGGCAATGCCTGTAGTACCATGTTAAATGACTTGTTTTGCACAGGAGCCAACTTTCAAGCCCTTTTCCTCTTCAAAATATGGAGATGATTTAATTGAGAATGATGCATGGCATATGCCAAGTCCTAAATTATGCCTAGGAGTTGTTTAGGAAACTTTGAGCATAAAAATACTCCAGGCTCTATCCTAACAATTAAACAGTTTAAACAATCACTTGCTGTGTCTAAAGACTGTGCCCAGGCTTTAATTTACTGTCATTACTAGTAGGAGCACATGCTGGTAATATAAAGTATCTCAGGCTTTTTCAATTCTGATCTGTGGTTAGGTGCTGAATACAATCCAGAAATAGATAGGTCCTATATTGAAATAAACTCAAAAGGAGGTGTTTCCCACTAAAGTACTACGAATACCTATTGACTAGCAATACATACCAGCATATTTTGACATGGGATAACTCCTTGCTTTGTATTCTGCCTGCTGTACTTGCCAACAAGATGGGTGATTAATATTTATACATGCGCATAGATCCTATAAAAGTAACAATCTCAAATAGATGAGAAGCCAGCTCCACCAAGGCTGGTCCTGGGCCTTCTTATACCCTAACAACATCTCTGCTTTGCCCTCCCTTCCCCACATGCAGCACTCTGTACACTACAGGTGTTGAGCTGCATTTTTAGATGCAGCCTTCCCTTAGAACACACATTTGCTTTTTGGGAGCAGTGAGGAGCCAGGCTCTGCTTTGGCATCCTTCCTGCCACCTCCTTGCTGCAGCTCTGGTTGTGTGAGCCACACTTAGTGTGATTTCAACTGGTGCTGCTCTTTGTTCAGGTGATGTAGCTACAGACTCTGCCTCCTCTGGAGATGGCTTGTGCAAAACAGGAGGGGATTTGCTCTGACTGGAGGGAGGGAATTCCTTGTTCACCAGAGGTTTTCAAGACTGGACAGGGTCCTAATCTCATGGATGCTTCCCATCCCATGAAAAGCTGGACCAGATGATGTTTGGAGGTCCCTTCCAGGTTCTGTGGTTGTTGCAGGATGGAAAATCAAAAGTCTGTGCTCACTTTTGGGATTTTGCTGTTCTTCTTTCAGTGCCCTAGTTTTTTCTTTGCAGGCTGCTGTTCTGGAGAGAGTTTTCCACACAAGATTTTAACCTTGCCCTTGGAGATGAGAAGTAAGCAATTTTTTCAACTTTGGCAGGGAAAGGTTTGTGAACTCAGCTTCCTTACAGGGCTCAAACTCATGGAGGTAATAGAAGAATTCCACGTTCAGATTTATTTTTTCAATCTCCTAGCTCTGAAGATCCTGTAGTGACTTTTGAAGGAACCAACAGTATTTGAGTAACCGAGTTTACTGAAGTTACTCTGAAAAGTTATGCAAAGTTATTTTAAAAATACCGAGAATGTGGGTTAATTTCTTACATTATTCTACTGCAGACAAGATTCTTACTTGTTCAGTACCTTAATTAAAAAAAAAAAATCTGAATAAACTATTTCGTGCATGGAGGTAGCCACTAGATGGGAGGCAAGAGCTGGTTAGGAACTGGGAGCATGACTTGGGGCTGCACTTAAGGAGCTCCTATCAGCTGTCACTGCCAGTTGTGACAGGCCACCCTGGAGCTGCACACTAACACATCTGGGACCACTTTTACCAGTGTACACAGGGAAGTTATTCACTGAAATACAGTTTTTTAAATTAATTGATGGTGGTGATGAACTGTTGAAGGAGTGGGAGATTTAAAAAATAACTGTGTTAATTCTTTGCCTCTAAATGGCTTTGCCTTAGGAAATTCTCATCTTTCATCTGCAGTGCTGATGGAAACGACCATTGTTCACATTAACTCATCTACATGAGGTCTGTTACAAATAAAACTGCCAAAGGGTTTTATGGGGCAGGAGTGGTCTTAGCCTGTGTGTTAGGAGGATGGAATTCAAGTCCTTGCAAGTAGCAGACCTTCTGTGTAGCTTTAGGCTAGCTGATTTTTTTCCTCTGTATTTCAGTTCTTCCTCGACTTCTCTTTTTTTTTTCTATCGAAGAGGGATATAATGAAATTTCATGTCTTTCCCAGTGGAGATTAATGCTGTGTTAATAATAAGACTGTGCTAACATAATT
Organism: Sialia sialis; assembly: GCA_009812075.1. NCBI lineage: Eukaryota > Metazoa > Chordata > Aves > Passeriformes > Turdidae > Sialia > Sialia sialis. Next base: position 12,273,433 of record VRYO01002772.1, on the reverse strand, counting down.
CTACCCAATATAGAAATGTCTTTGAGCAATTTTTGGATATTTTTTTAAATAAGAAAAAGTTGCAATTTTTCAAAGCTTTGTGTGGCTTCTTATATTTAATTTTAGCCAGAATAACAGGAATTGGATCCAGACAGTTACCTAAAACTATTTGTAGAAACTGACCAAGTAAAAAATTAAGAAATTGAATAATTTGAAACAAAGAGACATACTAATATTAAGCAGAAAGAGTGTGGTTTGAGTAGTCAGAGGACTAAGCTGGTAATGTAAAAAATTAAGAGCACCAGGTGAAGAAAGCAGGAAAAAAACTCAGTTTAACTCTAGACCCTTTGCTGAAGCTTTTAATACAGTGACACAAACAATAGAATTTGGACCTGTGATAAATGACTTCTGTAACATCCTGGAAGTGCAATGCAGAATGGGTGCACTGGCACATCCCATCTTGGGAGCTAGAGTAACTTTCCCGAGACAGACAGAGGAATCCAAAAGATCCCTCATATCCACCTTTACCAGCTTTGGCAATGTCTTAATATTACATTTGGAGCTTCTTTTGCCTTTTCCCCCTCCACTTACACCTTTTTTATGTCTTTTATTCTTACCTAACCTTTTTTCCTCCTTCAGCCAGAAAAAGGGTGTTTACTAATGCTGCTGACAGAGCTGGCCTGTGCACAGAGCAGCTGACTGAATCATACTAACATTCTTCAAAAAAAAAGAACAAATAAGAACACCAAAAGCAGAACCTATACACCAAGTCCTTGTTGGAGTCTGGCTGCCTGTGCTCAAGGCCAGCTCTGACGTGGCCTCATTGGGCTCAGGGCCTTGCCCTTGGTTTTTTGCAGATCCTGCCCTGCTGACTTGCTGGCCCTCCTCAGCTCTTCTAGCTGGGTGCTGTGAGATGGGGCCATGTCAGGGGGGCACTGTTCTGTCCCTCAGTGTCACCTGCACCTTATGTCTCAGCTGCTCCTGCTGCTCCCTGACACTGTATTTTCCATCCTTGCTGTTTTCCTTGCTACTTCTTTCTTATTTTGAAAATTTATCTTGCTTTATCCTCAAGAAAACAGGACAGCAGCAGTAACAACCTCAGACCATTTCCCATCTTCTCCCTACAAAGGACAATATAAACGACGGCCAAATGTGGAAGGTTTCCATTTAAAAAAACCTCTTTTGTAAAAAAGAGAAAGACATTAACTCATGTTGTTAAAATTAAAATTACAGCAATTTCACACTTACAAGGTGCACCGGGTTATAAGGCGCACTTCTGGGTGGCCGGGAAGTCCATGGAATTTGTCCATATATAAGGCACACTGGCCTATAAGGCACGCTCTTTTTTTTTTTTTTTAAGCAAGGATCCACTGCCGGCTCTCCCCGTCCGGCTGCTGGGGCTGCTCTCCCTGGCTCTCCTCGGCCAGCCATCGGAGCCGTGCCTCCCGGCTTCCCCTGTGCTGCCTTGGCTCCTTGTGTGTCGCTGCTGCCTCGGCTTCGCGTGTGCTGCTGGGGCCACTCCCCCCGACTCTTCCCTCCCAGCCACCAGTCCCGCGCCCTCCCGCTCTCCCCGCGCCTGCCGGCTCTCGCCGCGGCTCTTGCGGCTCGCACTTCTGGGTTGGCAATTCTCTGGAATCTGTCCATATATAAGGTGCGCCAGGTGATAAGGTGCACTTCTGGGGTAGGCTCAGTCAAAAAGGTGCGCCTTATAAGTGCGAAATTACTGTAATCAATGATGGCACAATTTCTCCTTTAAGAAGTTTCAGTTTACCATGAGATGAAGCAAGCCCAAATCTCAAATCTTGACTCAGATCTTCCTATCATTCAGTATTCTAATATTATCCTTGGGCTGAGTCTTCCATTTGGCCCACCAAAAATACCATAAAACTGTTTATTTATCAAAAAACTCCCAAGCACTAAGAACTTTTCCCTGTCTGAGAAGGTACATTAACTAGTCACTCTGAAAAGATTGGTAATAGATCTTGCATATCTGTTGCTGAAATTGTGCTTTAAATATGATACATGGAGAAGCTGGATTTTGCTTTGGAGAAGTAGGAGAATATTCTGGCAGATATAAATTTGAGCTTCTAAAGTTCAATGCCCTGACATGTACACTCTAGTCCTCCCCTCCAGATATTTTAACAGTTGCCCAGGTTCAGTCCAGTATTAAGAGTAAGGGTTGGCATCCCTGAGCTCACCACTGCAACCCCGCTGCTCACTGCTGTTCATTACTTACTGCTGCCCAAATTCAGGCAGGAGTATCTGCACCCCCAAAAGAAGTGAGTGCCTTGTCAGCCCTGGAGCTGAAATGATGCTGTAGAGTTTAGAGCCTGAATAAGAATATTTGGAGATGTCCCAAAGGAGCTGCTGTCCTCTGTTGAACATGATATCCAGGAAGGATGAGGCAGCCACTTCTGTTACATGACCCACTGTGCTGCTAACACAGGAGCATTAGCCCATGTTAGAAAGCCTTCTCTGTCCTCAGTACAGAGTTTTAAAATCTTCATGGAGGACTAATAGCATTTAAAGCCCATGCACCCTTTCACTAGACATTCAGATATCCTTTCCTCTCTCCTCACAGGTTCTTAAACCATTTTATTATACAGTGGAGGGAGGATTTGTCCAGGCTATTTTTCTATCCCACCAATATTTGGTCTCCTCCTCTGCTTCGGCCTCTTCTTTCCTACATTAACAGCCTTTCTTAGCAAAATGTTAGAATCATAGAGTGGTTTGGGCTGAAAGAGACCTTAAAGATCATATAGTTTCTGGCTAAAATTTGACAGACTACCACATATCTAGAATACAGATACATAAATAGACATTGCTCCTTTGCTTCTCTCCCCTCCACTCTGCAAGAAGTGGTAGTCTTTCTCCATGGAGTCTCCAGGATGCTTTCTTAGCCTGGATTATTTCTTAAGAGCAAAAGTGTTGTGCTGAACAGGAGGACAATTTGCACAACACTTTAATTTGTGAAATGCAATTGAACTGCTGCTAATAATAGTGCTGTAGTGTTCAGAGGGGACGTTGACCCTGACTGAGTGAACTGAACAGAAATCACATCCACATTTTCCTTCAAGCCTCTCACTGCTATGCCACCAGAACCAGCGGTAAATGTCAGCAGCTAATATTTCTGTTTTCATACTGTCTTAATTTGTCTGAACAAGCCAAGGAAAAAATAACTATGTCCCATTTTCATTAGTGGCTATCACTGGGTCTGGTGCTGTGGAGCAAGTGTGACAGAAAAAGGACATTGCAGGTATTTTTACTCAGAGTGGCAGGGAGAACTGGACTCAGAAGATTCCGGCATTCATTTCTGTGTCCACTGGCTACACCAGACATGGCTGATTGACAACACTGCTTTACACAGGAAAGAAGCACTTTGCACAGCAAACATCTGCTTTCTCTCCCCCACCCTTGCCCATGCTCTGCTCTTGTTCCAGCTACACACAAGGGAGATTCTGCAACTTCTTGGCTCCTTCAGGAACCACATGCTTCTTGATCCCCTCTTCAATGCATCTATACCAGAGAACAAATTCTGTACTTGTAAGCAAAACAGGACATGATCATTTTTTTTTCTAAGCATGAGGTAGGATCCCATACACTTAAAGTTTACCACCCTCCAAAATGAGATTGCCACATCTACCCTTGTTGGGGATAGTACATGTGCCAGTCCTGCCTGCGAAAATGCAAGCTCAGCTCTGAATCATGCCAGATTTCAGATTAGAATTTAATATATATTATCACAGAACACTGATTTTACTCACCATCTAATAAGCTTGCTGGTATGGTCAGTCTATATGCCTGTATTTTGGGATATGCAGCCTACCCACAAACCAGGAGTGGCACACATGCACCAGGATATCACCGTTTGGATTTCAAAGTCATGATTGCCCCTTGCTAATCAACAGCAGTCTCCACCAAAATTTTCTTATTTAGAATATAATTTGGTGATGTAAATTGGTGGAGATATATCTATATCTATATCTATATCTATATCTACACACACACACACACACACATGCATGAATTTTTTCCAGACTACATGTAATCCTTTGATGCAAACCAACAGAGGCAGAGATCTTACCAGAAGCAGAGATCTTACTAGGAGCAGCCGTGGCTTGCATGAAGCAGTTCTTTGTCACCTCAGCCCCTCTTTGTAGTCTCACCTTTATTTAACTGTTAGATGTTTTGCTATTTTTGCTGCTGACATCGCACTTATCTCAGACTTTTCAGCTGAGAAAGGAGGAAGGAATAATAAAAAGGGTTAGCAAAAGAAAAAAAAAGGGATAAAGTTAATGGTGTCATTTCTTTTTATATGCATACAAAACTGTAGCTGTTCATAGGTACCATTACCCATTCTGTTGTCAGAAGTCCACAGCTAAGTATAATACTCAACATTAAATTAATATGAATTATTATTTACCTCAGTCTAAATGTGCAGCACTTGTAAAAGATGGATATCCTCATTATTTTGAAAATGTCTTTGTGAAATAAAGAGCAGAATGAACTTCTGTATTGAAAGGGGAGGTGTTCACTGTATTGATAAGTACCATTCAAAATCAGTACTCCAGAAAAAGACAACGTTGTCAGTGCGTCCTTTTGTTCTCTTTATTTATGGGGTTTGGGATGGAGTTTTATGCAACTGACAATTCAAAAGCAAACACTGCAGTCAACAAAGAGTTAGATCTTTAAGGAGAAAAATGTTTTTTGTCAGGTTGTAGTAAGAATGGCTTCTAATTACAGTGTAGCAGAAATTCTCCATGAATGGAAGACACCATTTGATTGTGTTTAAACTCAAAGATGAAACAATGGCTAATAATTTGTGACATTGACACTCCATGAATCAAAGTAAGTGAATTTTTTACTCCTCTTCTTTATTCTCATCCTGAGAGTTGAGTCCAGGAATAAAGGAAGGGCAGGAGAAAAGTGTTTTTAGATTTTTTTTTTCTTATTTCTTTTTATTCTTCTCTGTTTCATTGGCAATAAATAAAATTAATTACCCCAAGCTGAGTCTGTTTTACATGTAACAGTAAAAGTTGAGTGATCTCTTCCTGTCCTTACCTCAACTCACAGACTTTAATCATATTTTCTTTCCTCTGGCCAGGTGAGGAGGGTAGTGATTAAGTGGTGGCTTTGGTTGGCAGCAAAGGTCAACCCACCACAGTGGGCTGAGCATTGCCTCCAACATGTGAAGCAGAGCTCAGAAGAGGGGCAGAACCTGAAACCATGCTTATGCAGATCCAGTGATCAGGAGGCTGCATGCAGGGAAAATGGCAGAAATGGTGGGTGTTCTCAAGCAGAACAGCCAAACTGCAGCTGTCCCAACAGACGATTGCTCACTTGTACATTATGCAGACAGAAACAGAGCATCAATTATTTTCTAAACTACTCACATGACTATAAAGACAGTGCGTATCTAAGAGCAGATGAGAAAGAGCTTGACTACCATGTTTACTGAATAAATCATTACCAATGCAAGTACTTGTATGTATACAGTAGTTGCAAATTTCAGATCCTAGGAAGATCCTACAGATTTCCTTACTCCAGTGCTCAATTATCTGAATGATCTTAGATTTCTTAACATCTTGTGCTTTCTAACCCTTTCCAGAAGGCTTTTTTTAAAAATTAGATTTGATTAGTCCTCTGAAGTAAATGGAAATTATCTATGCAGCTATTTTTAAATTTCTATAATTAATATCTCTTGCGGCTTTAAAACATATTTTCAGTATTACCTTTTAATCACTAACTGGGCTATGGTTTTATAGTGTCCTACAATTACTTGTACCTCAGGAAGCTCAAGCAGGCAGATGATCATCCTCCTCTTCACAGTCCTCTTTGAACTGTTTCACAGGAATACAGGGGCTGTAAAAGTTTTGCAGCTGGTGGAGGGAGAATCCTCCTAAGACACATAAAAGAAGTCCTGGCAGTGCACACTGCCATGTGGATTTTCAGTGTCTCTGAGCTGCAGTTCTCTGGAGTTTTCTCATTAATTAGAGCAGACTTGGGAGTAATGCTTTGTGCCATGGGTTGTACTAGTTCCAAAGCTGATGTGAATCATAGGAGTGGGAGGGTGGCTGACAGCTGCCTTAGGGCTCTGCTGGTGGGCTGTGACTTTTTGTGATATTACAGCTATGGGCACCAAGACACCTATGCCAATGGATTATATCCAGCTGTGAAAAACTATGAATGGTAGAATTTTTAAAACAGGAATGGTTTGTCTTATACCGCCACAGTTCTTCTCCCCTCTCCTGTCATCTGTTTTCAGTTCTTGAGGGTATACTCCAGGTATGCTACCTAGAAACATTACATGAGGACACGTGAGCTGTTTGAAGGTGTAAAGCCTGCTGGAATACTGTGGGGGGACGGTGGAAATGGAGGAAGACAGATTTAGTAGATTGTCCACAGCGCTTTTTGGGAACTGATTTGAAGAGGACTGTTCCCTGACAGTCCTGGGACATAGTCTTGGAGAAATCTGGTTAGAAGTCCAGAACAGGGCCATGACTAAGACCTCCCTAACCCTTTCATAACTGAATACTCCAGGACAAGACACAACTGTCAAGATTTGACAGTGTCTCTGGTGATGTGCAGAACTACAGACATCTACTAATTTCATAAGCATCAAGGTGGGTCTATGCAAATGCTCAAGAATATATGGAATGTTGTATTTCTTGGACACTCTCAGAATTCAAGCACTATTTCTTCAGATTGTAGAGTGCATGAATTTTGCAGGATAATATGGAAAAGTGTTGTGGATCTGAGGCACTGCCCAAAATTATCATATGATCTCTTTAGTGCAACTCGGTATGTTTGTCGTGCAGTACATCTTTTTTTTAAATTTAAAGATAAATAAGAGCTGACAAAAATTCGCAAGTATCTGAACATTTGTGACATTTTCCCAAGTGATCTACTTACTGAAGGGATGCTGTACTTTGACTTTGAACTGTACTGAAAGTAAGTTGACACTGGCAGCTTACCAAATTAAACAACAAAAGCAAACCTTGATGTTGGCAATGCTTGCCTGGTAAGTCCCAGCACATACAGATCTATATGCAAATAAAGATATTTTATTTTCATTAAGTGATAGATAGAATATTTTACTTTACTGACATGATAATGATTCATGTTGGGAAAAATCCTGGCAGCTTTCTCAAATGTTTCTGGTGTGCTGATGTTGAATGTTTAAATGTGCTGATAATTTCTATTTGAAGTATGAACCACCACCAGCACTTTTGACAGCTGCAGTATCTTCTGTAATCATATTTATTCTTCATCAAAGCTTAGGGAGAGTCAACACACCCCAAGCTTTTAACATTTTGTTACTAAACAGCTATGTTTTATGGATTCCAGTGGGGGCCATCTAACATTATTGTGTTACAGCTGTAGCAATCAAACTTATCAGCAGCAGTTTTGGAGTTAGAAGCGTATTTGTAGAACACAATGGGCCTTTTATGATCTGTGTTCTTAACTGGTGACATTGACAACATGCCTGCCATCTTCAGCCACACGCCTCATGAACAACTACAGGCACCAGTGGATGCTGGGGGCCACCCAGCTGGAGAGCAGCTTGAAAAGAGAGGAGCAGAGGCTCTGGTGGACATCAAGCTGAATGGGAGCCAGCAGGGAACTCTCAATGCAAAGGTGGCCAGTGGCATCCTGGCTGTACTGGGAAAAGTACTGACACCCTGTCAAGGGGAGTGACCACTCTTTCCCCTCTGCTCAGCACCAGCGTGGCCTCACCTGCAGTGCTGTGTTTAGTGCTGGGCTCCTCAGTGCAAGAGACACGTAAACAGACTGAAGGGAGTCTAGCCACAAGAATGAAGAAGTGGAGAATCTCTTCTGTGAAAAAAGACTGAAAGAGCTGAGATTGTTCAGCTGGGAGAAAGGAAGGCTCAGAGGGATCCCATCAGTGTCTACAAATAACTGAAGGGAAGCTGAAAATAGGATGAAGCATTCAGTGCCAGGACCAGAGGCAATGGGCACAAACTAAAACACAGGAGGTTCTCTCTGAATATCAGGAAACACTTTTCTCATGGGAGGGTGACCAGGCACTGGCACAGACTCTCCAGAGACACTGTGGAATCTCCCTTTGTGAAAATATCTAAAAGATGCTATGTGGCCATGCTTTGCCAAGGTGGTTGGTCCAGATAATTTTCAAAGATCCCTCCTAACCTCAACTATTCTGTGATTCTAGGCAATACAATGGAAATGAACATCTGGACCTGCTTCCAAAATTTTTTCACAGCAAAGAAAGGATAGCATCACATGAAAGTTCACATTAAGATAGTACAAAACAGTTCCCCATTTGATATACATCAAACCAAAGCCTTCTAAAGGATTAAGTCTCCTTTTATCAACTGTAATTTTTTTAAAGCTGCATTAAGACACGGAGTTTTTAACTACAGTTTAAAATGTTCAGTGATCAATTTTTGTACCAAGAAAAGAAAGAAAATAGGAAGCCTTGGAAATGGGCTATTATAGACCAGCATACTGATCATAAATAACTGCTGCGAAAGGGAGCTTGCACTTGTAAATAAGGAAATGAAAAGAGATAAAGAGATAAATACATGTTTTCAGATTGCATAATCATAGAATCATAGAATGGTTTGGGTTGGAAGGGACCTCAGAGTTGCAACCTGGCATGAAGCTGAGTCAGGGGAGGTTTAGGGTTGATGTCAGGGAAAGGTTCTTTACCCAGTGGGTATTTGGGCACTTGAACAGGTTCCCCAAGGAAGTGGTCACAGCACCAGCCTGGCAGAGTTCAAGGAGCATTTGGATAATTCTCTCAGCCTCTCAGGTGTGACTCTCAGGTGTCTTGTGCAGACCTAGTAGTTGGACTAGATAAGCCTGATGGGTCACTTCCAACTCAGAATATTCTATGATTCGGTGAACCCCCCTGCCGTGTGCAGGAAGTCTTTCATTGGACCAGATTGCTCAAAACTCCATTGAAGCTGATCCTAGCCCGGATGTTGGAATTGGTGGCTTCATGGAACTTGGTGACTTTGTGCAGAAAGAAAACCTGACCCGAGTGGGAACTAGAAAGCTTTAATAATACAAAAATAACAAACTGCAATACACAGGTTATATTGAATGAAACAAGAAAGCTGGTACAGGGAGGCTAATTCCATGCATGAGAGCAATGGCAAAAAGCAAGGGCAAGGGTAAAACAGGGGTATTTATAACTTTGGAGGAGGGGACAAGTTAGGGTAGAGTTTAAGGAGGGGATCCAATAGGGAAAGGTAGTTAGGAATAATAACATTTTTGCACCAAGAAAGAATCAATGACAACAAGGAGATCAGGGAACTTTCTGGCAGTGATTAACATACTGAATAGGAGGATTTTTCTACTCAGCTTTAATGCAAAGGGTTTTCCTATGGCCTTAAGTCATGGTCATCTATTCTTTTACTTGAGCTAACCCCAACACACTATCCCACCTCTCCCTGAACACTTCCAAGGATGGGGCATCCACAGTTTCTCTGGGCAGTCTGTTACAGTGCCTTATCACCCTGCCAGTAAAGAATTTCTTCTTATACCTAGCCTAAACACCGCTCTTTCAGTTTGATCTCATGATGTTCAGTGATGAATTAACAGGAGGTATTGCTTTTTGATACACAGATGAACAATTTGCTATCCAGGATCTCATGAAATGTAGATGCCATATTGATATTCAAGGTGATTTCAAAGATAGATATAAACCAGGGATATAAATCTTGGAGGAATGTCAATCATTTGCCAATCAGATGGAATTACAGTCTAAAGACAGACAGATAGCAACATAATTGAGGCCTACCAATGGCTTATTAAAACAGCATGCAAAGTAATCACCTTGCAAAGTAGTGCCCGAGTAAAAGTTAAAATGGAAATTATTCAAAAAGCAGGAGTGAAAATCCCTGAGATGTAGGCACAAGGGTTTCAGTGGCTTCGTATTGCTGCAGTTCTGGCATCCTTGACTGCAGTTGAACATGGGAGATCTAGAACTCATAGAAGAAGCCAACAGAAATTATGAAAAGATGGAATGGCATCTCTGTGAAAGGAGGTTTAAATAGATTAGGACTCTTCAGCCTGGAAAAGAGACAGGAGAGAGAGTATGGCAGTGATCTGTCAAGAATGACTTAGAGAAGATACATGCAATAATTATTTTTATATTGCAAGACTAGAAGTTATCAGATGAATACCAGGCAGTAGGCTCAAAAGGCACATTTTTTTTGTACAATACATAATAAAATTATGGGACTCGCTGCTAGTAGATGGTCTGGAAGCCAAACATAAAGCATTACAAAAAGAAGATTCCATGGAGAAATGGAAGTCCCTCAAGACTTGAGCAGCCCCAAAACTAAAGCCAGCTGGCATCTGTGTGGAAGGACTGCATATTGAAATAGTATTTCTGTACATTTAATTAGTTCTTGCGTTTTTTCCTTTAAAAAGAGTGGAAATTCAGCCAGAGTATAATTTGTGTTTAGATAGACCTAGCAGAGCATCTATTCTAACAAGGGGGGTTTAAGCAGACCAAAAATAAAATTGCTGAACAGCCCTTAAAGATTTCAGGGTTAGCCTTTAATTAAAAAAAAACTGAAGAAGCTGTGTATTGTAATCCATCTAGCCTTGTTCTGAACCAAATCAACATGAATTGAATCCATGATTTCTGAGAGAGAAGCTGAAACTTAGAGCAAACAAGTGTTTGATACCTGCAATATCCACATAATTTGAAGCAATTTTTTTTGGATGGATAGATGTCTAGAATTTAACCTGATGTGCACATTAAAGCAAATCCTTCAATTCTTACCAAAGAGAAAGAAAATGCAGATTACAAAATCATTAATTTCTATCACCTTATAGTATTTCCCATGTGTTTCTGAATATTCATTGATCCACACTGGTTGCTCACATGACAGATGCAACTTTTGGAGCATATTAGAAAAATCTCTCTAAGCATACAACAAACCTGAAGAATGCTTAGAATCTCTCTAATACAACAAACAAAGAAGAAAGAATTTTTGTGCAAGTAGCAGCAAGTAGTAGAAGCAAAGAGATTTCTGTTGGGTAGGATGAAATAAAGGTGTATCATGTCCTTAATGTCTCTTCAGTGTCTGTGCAGGACTTACTGTGAGTCAAGTCCTGAGATGCAATGACAACGTTGATGGAATGAACACTCAATATACCTTTTGAAGATACTAGTTATATATTTACTTGAACAAAGTTTGGCATTGTTAGAAACAAATTAGAATATTGCATAAATGCTTGACACAAATACTGTAATTTAAATCAATAACCTGCATTTACAGATTGCCCACTGAGAATCCTTTTCCTAAATAAATTCCTAAAATAAATAAATGAAAGTTTGGAAGAGTATTTGGAATACACATAAATTTGACAATTGAAAATACATGCTTTCCCCTCTGGAAATTCTGCATCACAGATAAACTAATTAATGATGTATGTTGAAGATGACTGAAGTTTATGAGAAACTCCAGAAGATTGCATTTCTCTTGTGTAGAAAAAAAAAATCAAATTACTTTATCCTGTATTCTCCATTAAAAAAAAAAAAAAAAAAAAAAAAAAAAAGGTGTTTTAGGAAAGCAGAAGCAGGAAATTTTATTACTTAAGTCAAATCGGCCATGGATATAGGAAGTTCTGGTGGAGAAATACTGGCAGGTTATTCTGGAAGCAGCTAGCATAAAAATTAGGTTAAGGCGGGGTGTAAGGTTAGTGGTTAATCTCCAAGCGTTCAGGCTTATCAAGTTCTGCGGAATTCTTCACACTCAGCCTTGTTTGCAGTCTTTTCTGATTAATTTTGGCTCAAAGTTTGCAGTGCCTCATGCAGAGTCGGGCTCCCCTGCCCTGCCGAGGGCCACCACAGCTGGGGCCGCAGCAAAGCCAAGGATCATCACTAAGATGATGATGATGTCGTGGTTCAAGGAGTGTCTGCACACTGCTCTTATTCACATGCTTTACTTTTAGGTGGTCCTACATGGAACAGGGCGCCGAAGATCCTTAAGGGTCCCTTCAGAGTTGAGACACTCCATGATTCTGGGGGTAGGTGCCGTTGCGGGGCGGGACGCTGCGGAAGGCGCCGGGCGCGCACCCGGAGCCGGAGCCGGAGCCGGCACCGCCTCCCTCAGCCCGCTCAGGGCCCGCCTGCCCGCCGCCCTCCATGGTTCGCTCCCGCCGGGCGCATGCGCCGCGCCGGCCGGCTCCACATCGGCGGAAGGGCGAGCGGAGCCCGGTGGGGCGATGGCCGGCGCGGGCAGGGAGGAGCTGGGTGAGGCGACCCGAGCCGTGCAGGCCGGCGGCGGCGGGAGCGGCCGAGGGGCGGCGGGATGGCGGCTGGCTGCGAGGCGGAGAGAAGGGGGCGTGAGCTCCAGGACCGGCCGGCCAGCTCGTACCCCCCCTCCGCTTCGGGAGAGATGGTTCGGCCCACTGGGGATGCGCTGCGGCACTCGGCGCACCGAGGCGGGCGGGATGAACCATCCCACCAGGGGTAGGGGTGGGTGCTGTGCTGCGGTGTGTCTGCCGCGCCGGGCCCCGGTTGGCAACACCGGGGCCGGGCGGGCTGAGGGCAGGGCTGCCGTGGGCTCTGCGGGGCGGCGGCGGCCGTTCCCTGGGGCTTCAGTCGCACCTGGCTGGTGCTCGGCATCTTGGTGAAGTCACGGCCTCCGTAGAAGTTCATTTTGTTTCTTTATGCATCGTTAGGTGATCCTTTCATCTGCTCTGGGAAACTGGGTTTGGGTTTTCCGAGGCGTATATGTGCTTATATGTTAGCGGCATTGTATTTATTGCGTTTATTGTATATTAGTCTTCCCACCTTTAAATCTAATTGATAGAGGGCTCATAGATGTTCATCTCTTAGTTTTTCTGCCCATGGATAGACTAGTTAGCGCATAGCAGGTTTAAAGTATGGTTGGGGCTGGGCTGGACACATGGAAAATCTCAGAGCTGTGTTTGCAGAATCACAAAATGGGTCAGGTTGGAAGGGGCCACAGTGGGTTTATGAGCTCCCTGCTCAAGCAGGGCCGTCCCAAAGCTTACGGCACTGAGCTGCATTCACATGGTTCTTGAACATTTCCAGAGAGGGACAATCCACAGCCTCTCGGGGCTACCTGTTCCAGTGCACGGTCACCCACACTGTGAAGAAGCTTTTCTCATGTTCAGCTGGAACTTCCTGGGCATCAGTTTCTGCATGTTGCCTCAAGTCCTGGTGGTTGGCATCACTGAGCAGAGGCTTTCTCTATTCTCTTGGCACCCCACTTTAAATACTTACATATATTAATGACGTCCCCTCTCAGCTGTCTCTTCTTGAGGCTGAACAGGCCCCCAGTCATCCTTGCTACAGTCCCCCAGTCATCCTTGTTCCATCCAGTGACAGTGATACGACTTGGAAGACAGGCTTCAAATTTTATTGTCTCCAAGGCTGATCCATCTTGCATCGAGAGATTGTCACTTTGGAGGAAAGATTACTAAAAGAAATTTTAGAGCTGTTTTTTTTTCTTTCTTTCCCCCAGAAGTTCACATATCTGGCAGTTTTTCTGCCAGAATCCATAGAAATGGGATTTTCCATGGGATTAACTGTTTAAAAATGCAGTTCCACACCTGATAAGAATTTCAAAATCTTCTGCGTAGTTCAATGCTATTGAATACTTAATAAAACCGAAGTCTTGCCAATGCATTGTCCCTTAAGAGTGTGTTAACTGTAGAAATGTGTGACTTGGTCTAGACAGGAATAGGGGATTATTTAAGACTAATACCTGCCCGAATAAATGATTCATTGTGTGGTGGAGTAAAATTTTTTCTCTGAAAGTGTGTAATAGCTATGCAGACCTGTGTGCACTTTGGTTTAATAACTCAAGTGTCCCATTTTATGAGCCTTCTGGATCCGACAGTTACGATGCAAAAGCAAACAGTTCCTCCTGCATATTGAGGGGCTTTATTGACTTTCAGCATTTGCTTAGAAATAGCCATTCTCAAGATTAATATATTCTATCACAAAGCTGAATAAATCTACTTTATTAAGTTACCATCTGTAATGGAGAGAAATAAAAGACCTGAGATTTATTTTCCAAAGAGAAATAAAAATGAGTTCAAATAATTACATGAAGCATAGCTTGGAGTTCTTGACAAACAAACACAACAAAAGCTCATGCTCACTTTGACTATTTTGGAAAATGTAATTATTAGTATTTAATAGGAATTTTCAAACTAGATTTAAATTTTCCTTTTTTATTTTCAAACCAAAGAATATATTTTAGTTTGAGGGTTTTATTTGTTTGTTTTTAAGTCTCTTATATTCAACAGGAGTAGCTGTAGTGGAAAATGAAAAGGGAGCTGGCTTGTGTACAGTTTAATGGAGTTATCTGTTATTTCCCCCTTGAGCTAGGAAAATTTACGAAGGTTTATCCGTCTGAGCCAGCATGCCTCTGGCAGTACCATTCATAGTTACTTTGTCTTGCTCTGTAATTTCTTTGGAGGTGGTGGAAGCATGTGACTGAGTAATGTAGCTGATCATGTGTGCTTTGTGGACAAAGCTGTACTGTACAGTAAATTTTGGAGAAGTGCTGGGAGGTTTATTTGTAGGCTAAACTACCTAAATACCTAAGCAGGCATTTCCTTCTGTGGTTGAGGGAGTAACTGAGCCTTACTTTGAAAATAATTAGTGACAATGTTTTCTTTGTAATTAAATTTATCTTGAGAGCCGTGGTTCTGAATGTTGAATTGAAAAGCCTCTCCACAGCACAGAGGTAACACACTGATCATCTGTGAACTGAATGCAGTTGCTGGGAACACTGAGCCTCTCCTGTTGTCGCAGATGTAGTTGCTGCCAGATATAAATGCTTCTTCTGTGTTAACACTGCGGTGAAGACGCTTTGAATGTGTCTGCTCGTTCACAGATTCAGTGACTAACTTTGTCCCATAAGAGCAGCCAGCCCTGGTTGGTGACAGAAGCTCTGGGTATGCTCCCAGGATCATGAATGTGACTTTCCACACCCTGTGGGAAAATATTAGCATAAACCTGCATTTTAGGCTAATGTAAAGATGATGTGGTGCTGATTTTCTCATTTATGGAGCAGTCAAAACAGCTGCTTGCTAAATTGAATCTTTATCTCACTTATAAAGGCACTGGATAACCCTCTATTTAATAAACACAGTTCACAGTTTGTGAATCTTCGGCAGTGTTTCTGGCCCTGTGGGCATGTTCTTGTGTAGAAGCTGACTGTACGAGACCTCCTTTGCCTACTGCCTTTTGCTGAGCACTTAATATACATGTGAAATGTTGCTCCAAGACGAGCGTGTTCCCTGTCCCATAAATTAATAAAACCAGCTGATGCAAACAATGGTGTGCTGTATCCTATCCCCCAAATCTTCATGTGCTTGTATGTCAGATCCTGTTCATTTTGTTTTCTGACACTGACTTCAAAAACCTGAAGGGAAAAAAGCCCCTGAGGAAATAAAAGCCAGACCGTATTGTTAAATTGGATTGGGAAAAGGGGGTTTTAGACATGAATTTGTCTGGGGTGTGACCTTCTCCAAAAGAACATTAGAAGATTGTAGGTGGCTTTTATTTTTAATATGTCCTTTAGATTGCTAGGCCCACCTGGCAAATTTCTTCATTCTTTTGTCAGTGTTTCTTCCATAAAATGAAAATGATGGAGATCAGTTTTAACCCCTGTGGTGCTGAGTAGTTCAGTTAAATTTGGAAGTGTTAATTGCTTGAGCAATATAGAAAAATTAACTAAATTTCTTGGTGAAAATTTATTTCTTTGCTAAACTTTTGAATCAGAGGATTTCTTCAGTGTGCCTGAAAATCTTGAGAATTAAGTACAGTAATTTCACGATTATAAGCGGCACCTTTTTCATTGAAGAATCCAGCCTACCCCAGTAGTGCGGCTAATCATCAGGTGTGGCTTATTTATGGACAAATCCCAGTGAAATGCCAACCTGGAAGTGAGAGCCGGCCAGGGAGAGAGCTGCCATGGAGCCGCTGCCGGGTGGGCAGTGAGCCGGAGCCACTGGTGGGCGGGTGGCGGGCCGCTGCTGGATTGGCGAGGCCAGCCCGGCTTTGCGCGAGCGAGCCGCCTTTGCCGTGTTCGCGTGAGCGAGCCACCTCTGCCACCTCTGCCGCCGCGACCAAGGTGCCTCTGCCGCCTCTGCTGCTGCGAGCGAGGTGCCTCTGCTGCCTCTGCCACCGCGAGTGAGGCGCCGCCGCCTTCGCTGTTGCTGCGGCGAGCGGGCTCGCCGGCGCCACTGCCTTTGCACTGGGCAGCGCCGCTGCTGCCGCTGCCTTCGCACGGGCGACCGAGCCGCTGCCGCCACTGAACAGGCAGCCAGCACCAGGGGCGGGAGTGCTGGGGCCAGCGGCATGGGGAGGGCACCTGGGGCTGCCTTTAAAGGCTTCCCATGTCTATTAAAAATTTTTGCAACTTGAACAGTTGACACCAAACCCCGCGCTGGTGTGATTCTGTTACTAACTCGTTACTTTGTCGCACATCGGGTGCGGGTTATATATGGATGAATCCTGTGGTCTACCTGGCTACCCGGGTGTGGGGCTTATAATCAGGTGCAGCTTATAATTGTGAAATTACGTAAATTTAGTAACAGTTCAAAAGTTTCTTTGGCAGTATGTCCCTAAGTGTTGGCAAGATTCTAGAGGATACAAAAGCACACAGGAAGATACATAATGGGAAATAGTACTCGTAAGGATTTTAACACTATGGATTTAATCTCACTGTATAACTGGGGGCTGATTAGTGATTGAGATTTGGTTCTTTGACCAAATAGTGTTCAGATGCATCCAGGACAGTTTGGTGGAGCATGGATCTAATGTTGGCTGAGTTGTGCTCTGCACCATGTGCTTTGTGAGAGCAGCCAGACAACTTCATTTCTGATTCAAGTATTAAAGGCATATGCTGTTCTTGTGCTGCAGTTTCAGATTGTATTGAAATTGCACATACTGGACCCTTGTAGGAAGGAATCAAAGTAAATGTTGGTATTCAGTGCCAGTTTTCTGGCAAATGTTCCAGAAGAATTATTTTCAAGCTAGATCCGAGTATGCAAAGCTCAAGCTTTTTTGTCTCGTGCTCTAGACTACAGGTTTGGACGCATTAAATTTGGATGTGTGCATGTGGACTGTGGGAAGCAGCTGCAGTATTCCAACAGTAGAGATGTATTATCAAAGGAAAACCCATGCTTGGAAAGTCACATGTTCCAAAACTCCCATTAATGTCTCTGTACCATTACTGTTAAAAGGTTCATGTATTTAGGCCAAAACTGTACAGCAGTCATGGGATGACGGAGGAATGATGAGGGAAAGAAGCAATTCAAGGACATTTTTATGGCTAGGATAGAGAACACATAGCATTGTTGGAATGTTTTGTATAATGCAGTATTTCAGAGGAACATGTAGTAAGTCATAACCTGTATAGTTATGACAGTATAAGTTGATGATATTGCTGTATCCTGTGTTTTAAAACTAATGGAATTTATTCTCAAATGCATTATTACATTAGAAAAGGAGCAGTGAACTCCCCACCTTAGTGTGCACATTGGAAATGGATATTCTCGGGTCTAATTCAAACCATTTCTGAGAAAGTGCGTGAATGGGGCAGTGGGACAATGATAACAATAATCCTGAGATAATGTGTTGGCTTTAAGCATGGGGACATGACTTTTCCGAAGACAAATAGCTTGTGTTAGGAAAATTTTTATTACTTGAAAGATGAGGGGAATACTTGAGTATGTCTGAATGTATTCTTAAATGACTAATTTTGTGATCAGAAAATAGATCAGGAAGTTGGGAAAGAAAGTAAAATGGGGTGTCTAAATAAAGTTCAGAGTCTTCTGTGTGTCATCTGGCTGCATGGTAAACAGTGTAGATGTAAATGTGTACTAAACGCTCCAGTCTCAGGTTGCAATGAAAGAAGAAAATTTTAATTTTCTCCCTTGGCTAAGCAGTTGCTGACATTCACCAAAGGTATTGGTCCTATGGGTCATGCTGGTCCCTTGCTACTGCTAACTAAGAGCCTTACTTGCTGCTGTTGTCATTATTGTTTGACATTATGAAGAGCATTCTAGAAAATGTGATGGAGACAAAACTGGAAAATTAATTATTATTTCTATGTTGTCGAATTTCGTGTGATCACAAACTTGCATGCTTGTAGTTTGCTTGTTCCTTCAGATTGTTAGTTTAGAATCAATACTTTAAAGAATGAAAATCAGCCTAATTAATTGCTTACTGGTTGAAACTTCCTGCTCACTCTGATCCCTGAGGAGGCAAACCTTTACTCCAGAACTAGAGAATGCAGGTCTTTGTGAGTATCGAATGAGCCCGGCAGGGACTCAGAGCTGATGGGGAGGGTGGTCATGTCATCTTCAAGAACTACCCAGCACAATGCTGATGGAGCAGAGGGAAGGAACTTTGGTGATCCTTCTTTTGATCAATCCATAGATTATGTGCCATGTGGAGAAGTGTGGTGAAGTCCATCCTGACTTGTATAATTAGAATATCACTGAGTGTAAATTTGCTTTACAGTGTACTTTCTGGTTGAGTCTCTGACCTCTGATTTTTGTTCTTGACTGGGCATCTTTGCGTCTGCCAAGTGCTTTCATTACTGGCTTTCAACTTTTCAGACGTGAAATTTTGACAACCCTTTGGTGTTTTCAGGAGAGTTTGAACTATATGATTTAATTTTAATGATTTGGATAATCTGCTTTTTGCACTTGTTCTACAGTTTTTCTTTAGAAGTTGTTTAGCATTGGCTTCAGTATTCTCAATCTGCTCTCCAGCTCCAGTTGCTTGGCAGGTTTTTTTCCTTCTTAACTATGTCATTGCAGAGGTGCTGCCACCATCACTGATGGACTTTTCCTGCAGCAGATCTATCCTGGAAGCAGTTGGCATTGGCTCTGTTAACATGGTGGAAGCTTCCAGCAGCTTCTCACCGAAGCCACTCCTGTAGCCCCATCACTACCAAACCCTGACAATGGCTGCTTTGTAATGTAAATGTAAATGTGGTGTGGTTTGTTTGTTTGTTTGTTTTTAATAGAAAATGTTAACATCACAAGATTTCTTTTTTTTTTTTTTCCCTCAAAAGTTATGGAACTTAAGACTTATTCAATGTATTTTATGCATGGCTATGTGGTAGGCAAGTGTAGGGTAAATAATCTTTTTGCTCTTGGCAGGATTTGCTTTGCTTAACTGTAGTAATTCAAAATGGTTATAATTTCCTCAACATTAAGCTGGCATAAGCTGTTAGTTTTGCCTGAAAGGCAGTTTTGTTCACTACTGACTGCTTGCTGTTACTTGGTGCTGTTACTTAGCTGGAATTTTATGCCAGTTTAAAAGGTTCTTGAAATTGCAGCTCTCAAAGCATGCAACCTGATTCCTATATTTTGGTTCTTTCTTCAATGAATGGAGATACTTTCTGTGACATCTGTCTTACCTCTTTGAGTGCAGTGTTTATTTCTGAAGTAGCTACCACTGGTTAAGACAAATCTCACCCTTTTGTAATGATGGATGACTTTTCTGTCTGGCTTTACGTTGCATTAGCTTGCAAAGTGATTTAAACCAGTGACATTTTCATGACAGAAAGTTGATTTTCTCAATTAAAAATGTGTTTGGCAGTAATAATAATGAAGTTGTGCACCACTTTAAAGAGAGAGAATATCCTGTGCAAACTTGTGTTCTGTATATCTGCTTAAATCATCTTTGTAGTTAGGAACATATTAAAACCTTGTGGCATGGGAAGTTTGAATTATGTCTTCTGAAGTGTAAGCTTGTTTCTAATACTAATGTAGTGTTAACTCTGTTGTACAGGCATGGAAGTAATGAAACCTTTAATTGATGAAGAAGACTCAGATGGTATCTCAGATGAAGAGCATGAAAATACTCTCCTGCCGGTTAAGACGCATTACCAACTTGATACTGAAGAAGGCATTACGTATGTGTTAATCTTAAGTATCAGCTTCGTCTTGCCTCTGACTTGTTTCTTATGAGCAGTTTTCTGGACTCTGAAGGGGTCTTCTTGCACCTGCAGAGCAGTTTTGTGGTTATAAGGACTTAGCATAATTCTCCCAAAAAGCAGACCATTCTGAGTAGGTTTTTATTTCTTTTGAAGCTTACAGTGTACTGGCTGTAGAATATTTCAAGGTTCCTATTCATAAAGTGATTAGGCTACTTAAAGCCCAAGCAGTGTTTGAAAAAGTTTTTGAGAGACTCTGGAGATAATCTGTTTCAAAAATTGAATTAGAAAAGCTTGTAAATATTTTTCTCTTTTTTTCATTTGGATTAAGCTTTGACTGACAGAATTGTGATTTGCAACTGATGATTGTTTTGAATGTTATAGGTTTTAAAATGACATTGACAAAACTTAGTAATTTTGACTCTGAGGCAAAAGAACTATGAAATTGCTGAGAAATTAACATTTCAGAAGCTGGAGTAAAGAACTGAAGGTCAGACTTGTGTGTTCTATTTGAGGGTACTCACACGTAAGGATGAATAAAAATGTTACTTGAATTTGCTGCACTTTCTTTAAAATAGTTGGACCACTGTAAATTCTAAGTTGAAACTTGAAATTTATCACTTTATTATAGACAAAGGGTGTTTTGTTTTTTAGCCTCTACCTTATCTATGTGTACTTCTAATGTTGCATTTTATCCCCAGGTTTATGCAAACACTGACTCACCTCCTCAAGGGAAACATCGGAACTGGGCTTCTTGGTCTTCCGCTTGCAATAAAAAATGCTGGCATTGTGGTAAGAATTCTTTTTTCATAGACTAGAAAAATAATCTAGAAAGATTTACAGATGTTTGTCTTGAAAAAAATAAAATTTCAATGCATCTTATTTGTCACTGCCATCTTAATAGACTTGTTTCTTCTCTTTAATTTGGGGAAATTTGTACTGAAGATTGAGATTTTATTGTTTAAAAGAAATTTACTGCTTCACCCTGGAGACTTCATTGCATGACTTGCATTTTTGCTTAGCCAAAGTATTTTTCTGGTCCAAACAGAAAGTTTGTCAGAAAAAAATAAATATTTTGGTTTACTCTTGTGATATCTCATGGGGATTGTTTCTATGGGGTTGTGTTTGTAACAGATTTCTCTAGAGACAGATTCTATGTCTTAGGATGAAGCATCAGTTGTTAAATCAATCTAGTGTTTCTGCAGAAATGGAGTATAGCCCAGGTTGTTTATACCTGGTAACAAACAATGCATTCCTGATGCAGGGTAAATTTAATCAAGTAAAATTTTCACTTTAGGAGTAAATAATCTTGTAATTCCATATTACAGGTTGTTCAGTTTGAGAATGAAAGTTACGTGTGTGCAAGGCAAATTCTTTCTAGGAAAACTTCTGATCAAGTTTCTATTCTGAAACAAATGATTTAATTTGATAGTTATCTGTAACTTGTAACTTTTACTGATATTTCCACTTTCAAGTGGTTCAAATCACTGAATTGTGCAGTCTGTGGAGTCTCCTTTCTTGACAAACTTTTTTGTTTGGAGGAGTGAAGTACCCATTTCATACCTATGGCTTGACCACCCCTGAATAGCCTTCTCTTAAAGCAGTGGACTGAAACTGTGGGATGACATGAAACATCAGCAGCAACACCCAGCTGAGGGGGGAAATTTTTAAATTATTAATGTATTTGCTACAATGTGAATTTTTTTCTTGTAAAGATTTTTCCACAGCATGTTCTCATGAAAATTTCTATATCTCCTATGTTGTCCCTTTTTTTTTCCACACCAGGTTGGACCAATCAGCCTTGTGTTGATAGGATTTATATCTGTTCACTGTATGCACATCTTGGTACGTTGCAGCCACTGTCTATGTCAGAGGTAAATTTGGAACTACTCATTCAGTTGCTGAGTTTAAGTACAGTAATTTCACGATTATAAGCTGTACCTTTTTCACTGAAGAATTCAATCTACCCCAGCAGTGCGGCTAATCATCAGGTGCGGCTTATTTATGGACAGTTTCTGGCGAAAGGCCAGACCGGAAGTGGGAGCTGGCCGAGGAGAGAGCTGCCGCGGAGCCGGGCCGGCCAGGGAGCTGCCGTGGAGCCACGGCCAGGCGGGCGGGGGGCAGG
>VRYO01002772.1:12231106-12250386 GCA_009812075.1 Sialia sialis | reverse complement strand
TTTTTTTTTAATTCCTCTTTTCTGTTTGTGATTTTTGGACTACAAAATACTCTGGTGCTGTAGCAGCTTCCTCTGTCAGTTTAGAATCTTCCCAAAATCTCAGTGTGCGCCTAGTAATGGTTGCTATGCTTTGTGCAACACATTGAGAAAACATATTTGTTCTCTGCTCATACACAAAATGAGGTTGGCTTAAATTGTGTTGCCCAGTGCCTTCTTCCTTGCTGGCAGATAATCAGGTCTTTTTCAGTGCAGTTTTAATTGCTTATTTTCAGTCCTTCTTTATATTCATGGAGCTTCTGAGTCCTCATAACTTTGAAAAATGTAAATAATTTATGAATACCCAGTTTATAAGTACTTTATAGGAGTAGAAGATAAACTAAGAAATGCTGTTAATGTCTTTCATGATTATATGTAAGCTCTGCCTCTGAATTGTGGTGACTTGATGCTTTGAAGTTGTAGTGCTGAAAGAATGTGTTAAAATGATGCTATTGAGCAGATAAATACTAAATGTTCCTCCAAGTGAGACGTACAGTACTGTGGGGAAGCAGTTACTCAGATTTGACTGACAGAGTATTTTGATGAATAGTGACTTTTGTTTTAAACATTTTTATTGTACTGTCAAGTGTTACAGAGGAGCAGTGGGAGGGTCTCATGTTTCAAAGTGTAATGAACTTTTGAACTGCGTAGAATCACAAAACTATTCATGTCCCTGTAGCTGGAAAATCTTATTTTACCAGATCAATATGATATTGTGCTGTGAACAGACCCTGTCATTCCTGATTTTTTCCTCTGTAGTTTTAAATGGTCTTTAAAGTTAATGACCAAAATAAGATCATTGAATCACTTGTAATTAACTGCTTGTGCAACAAGAGTTGAATTCTATTTAAGTTTTTTGTGACTTTTAGATTTGAGATTAATTCGTTGAGCTCATATAATAATAATGATAATATGATTTGGGAGTAGTTTATGAAAAAGCCAAAACCTTGTTTGTAAGAAACTCTAATGCTGTTGAACTGGGTGGAAGCTACACTGTGTTTCACATGCTTGTAGAGTGCTAAATAGCCCTTCCTGGGTTAAAGAAGCCCAAATCATACCTCTGAAATTCAGCGGGAGTGTTGCCACAAGTGACAACTTGTTATTATCATGGAAGACCAACACGATTTTCAGAGTAGGGTTCTAGGTCTGCATAGTTTCTGGCTTTTTATTCATTTTTTGATTTCAGGATGAAGAGGTCCTCCCTGGGTTATAGTGATACAGTTAGCTGTGCAATGGAAGTGGGACCTCTGACTGCTCTTCAGAAACGATCTTCTTGGGGCCGGTAAGTACGAATTAGAATTTGATTGAGTAAATGTATTCTTAAAAGTTAATGGCTACTCTTGGAATAATTAGGACATTTCCATTTTACTAAGATTTTACCTTCCTTAAAAGTACTTTTATGCAGTGTTATTTGTTATCTTCCTGGGAAGATGACTCCATTAGGCATTTCAATTTTCAGTTCTACAAGAGTTCTGAAGAAAAAGAATTCTGTTTAGTAGCATAGGAAGAGATGTGTTATAACCAGAAATGCTTTCTGTGTTGTCTAATGCAGTAAAGTAGTTTAAGTTTTCTTTCTCTTTTCCCAGCATTTCTGTGCATTTCAGGTTGACGCTGCAAATGTTAATTGCTTTAATGTATGTATTCTGAGAGGAAGCAAAACAATTATTTGGTTCCTGTTTAAATATAACATACAAATAATGGAGAAATATTTACCGTTTTTGCAATAATGACATGAAGATACAAATAGCTTGTTGTGTCTATTAAATATGTTGTTCTTCTCTTGCAAAAAACTCATTATTTTTTCTTTGCCCTCTATCGCTGTTTGTAGAGTTTATAGTATGACTGCACAGTAGTGGAATTGTGAATCTGAAACAGATATGTTGCTCAATGTTAATTTAAAATGGTTTTTACCTCACTTGCGGAAGACTTTTATATTCCTGTTACTTTCAAGGGTGCAGCATCTTATTAGAGCTAGTGTTTTAAGATGTGTTGTGATGACTTCATAGGACTGGAGCTCAATTAGAGGGAAAATTGGTTTATTCTGATATATAATGACAATTTTCTATTGCACCAAAGAGTTATAAGCCTCAAATGGGCAGTTGGGTCTCCGGAGACTCTGTGCTGCAGCAAATCCATTCTCTGGGGCAGATCTCTGCTCTGTGCTTGATTCTAGCAGAGTTTCATTACAGTCTGTCTTCAGGCCACCATTGTGCATCATTTTTTTCAAAAACAGTCTGAGCCACAGTGTTCCTTCAATGATCACCCCCCCTGTTTTGACATAGGAGGAACCTGCACTGCACTGCTTGTGAGATTAATGTGGCACTTGAGTCTGGCATTCTGATTACTCTAAAAAGGAGCAGCAATTGCATATTAGGTAGCAATGGGATAATTGTTTGGATCTTAAGTATAATGTATGTTTGTTTTTTCTTCCTCAGGTATATTGTGGACTTTTTCCTAGTGATAACACAGCTGGGATTTTGTGGCGTTTATGTCGTGTTCTTGGCAGAAAATGTGAAGCAAGTGAGTAAGGCTGCCATATGGAAGCAGTTATGGGTTTAGATTCATTTTCCCTCCTTTTATTTCCTATAAAGCTTTTGGTTAAAAGGGGCAGTGGGCAAGGCAAACTAAATTCAGATCTTGTGAAAGTGTCTATTTCCTTCTGGCTTGTTCGTTGAGTTTAAAAATTAATTGTAGAAATGATGTAAAACAAGGCATAAAATCATGTAGGAGCCAGTTGTCCTAGATTTTTTTGTTTGCTAGGCTTTCTGCTGACTTCCTTTTTTTCTCCTCAAACTCCTGGGCATATTTTATCCTTTTCATGTGACTGGTATTTTTTTTTTTTGTTTTTCTTGTTTAGTCCCTTCTATTCACAGAATCCACTGTATCTAAATGAATCCTGATTTTTGTTCCAAAAATGCCTGACATTGACATTTCTACAGCTTCCTCAGTAGTCAATTCCAATGCTTTCTTTATCAGTTAGACAGCTGCTTCTTTGTAGAAGCTTCAGATTTCTTATTGATATTGTAAGTTCTTTATTTCAGATTCTAGATAGAAGTAATTTATTCTTTTCTATTTGTAGATACCTTCTATATTTTTTAATATTTTTATCCCGTCTCCCCTTTATCTAATAGAGGGGAGACATGATATAATCTTAAAATTGTTTTTGCTCTTCTGTGACTGCTTTGCGTTTGGTCACATCTCTTTCTTTCAAGTTTTATCCCTGAAGTTGCTTAAGTCAATGAAACATTGGAAATGGCTTGCCACAACCACAAATGCCTTTACACATCAAAAGCAACCCCAAAACTTTCAATAAAGCCCAGCTACCCTTTTTTTCCCTACTGCCATCCATCACTGACAAAAGAAAACAAAACCATGCCTATCACTTTTGTGACAGCTGCTTCTGCTTTCATTCATCTGCTTTGTCACTGGCTCTCGCGCTCCAGTCTTTCTAAGCTCTTTCTCATAGGGGGATTCTGTTGATGGGGTCCTTCCTTGGGGCACACATGGCAGTTGCAGTTTGTCTGCAGTTGCAGTCAGCAGTTTGTCTGTCTGAGCACATGGTCCATGGAGGATCAGCCAGCAGGATGGATGGATGGATGCTCAAACACAGGCATGTTGAGCTTGCGGTGTTGTCTCTTCCACGGGCTTTTTATGATTCCAGGACTCAAGCAATGTGTGCTCTGCTGTTTTTTCTGCTCAGGAGACTATGGTTGGTCAGTTGTCATAAAGCTTAATGAGTGAGTCTGGGCCTGTATCTGTACAAGCCCTGGTGAGGCAGCACCTTGAGTTCTGTGTCCAGGTCTGGGCCTCTCACTTCAAGAAAGACGTTGAGATGCTGGAGTGAGTCCAGAGAAGGACAGTGAAGCTGGGGAAAGGTCTAGAGAGTAAGTCATATGAGGAGTGATTGAGGGAGCTGGAGTTGTTAAACATGGAGAAAAGGTGGCTCAGGAGTGACCTTACCACCTGCTGCAACTGCCTGACAGGAGGGTGTAGCCAGGTGGGGGTTTTTGTTTTCTCCCAGGCAGCCAATGACAGGATGAAAGGACATACCCTGAAGTTGTGCCATAGAAGGTTAAGGTTGGGCATCAGGAAAAATTTCTTCATGGAATGGATTGTTCAGCATTGGAACAGACTACACGGTGAGGTGTAGTCACTATTCCTGGAGGTGTTCAGGACGCAACTGGATGTGGCACACAGTGCCATGGTCCAGATTACAGGGTGATGATTGGTCAGAGGTTGGACTCAGTGATCTTTGGGGTCTTTTTCAAGACAAACGTTTTGGTGACTCTCTGATTCTATGTATGCTCCTGTGAGTGGTGAAGTGAGGAATAAAGTGTGGTAGGTTTCTGAGCATTAATTGTCCATATGGATTCTTACTCTACCTATAAGGTAGGTAACAGGTGTCTTGGCATAGCTTCCCTTAATTTAATTAGGAAGAAGAGTGTCCCCTTGGGCAATTAGCACATGGAAGATTGGGTTTTTTTATCCCATTGTGAATGAGTATTTAAATTGAGTATTCATCTACTGATGAAGATCTGTCATGAGGCAAATTTGTGTATTTGGAAGCTGGGTACTCTGTAATTTGTATATTGTGAGGGAAAAAAAATCCCAGCCTTTAAAACTGCACTTCTATTGTCAGAATCTGTCTCTAAAGCTAAAAATACTATCTGATGTCATTTTGCTGGCCTTCTGAAATGAGATCTTTAATGCATGCTTTGTAATTTTTATTGCCTACTTTTAAATTTTACAATTTTTTTATCTCAAATAGTTACCTGATCAACTGGTTATGTATGTGCTGTGGCCTTAGGCAAAAAATGCAACCGAATACTTGCTGATCTTGGCTTTTGTAGACTTGGAAAAAAACCCAAACCCTAACATGTTTTTCAAGAAACTCGCTTTCTTGAGGAAAATTGAAAGCTCTTACAGGAAGTCAACTGCTACAAAAGCAGTAGCTGCAGAGACCTATAGCTTGGACCCTATGGACGGGTGCATTAAAATCATTAGCAATTCAGAAGTTCCACTTCCAAATGTACTTGATTTAGACTGCCCTGTGTTTGCTCTTATGTGAGGGAGAAGTCTGGTTCTTCCTGGCAACTTTCTCTTGCAGAAATCAGTCCCGTAGAGGGCACCAAATAACAAAAATTGCTAGCCTAAATCACTAATGATTTGTGGTACTGAAAGAATGGGGAAGGTGGACAGAGGGAGTGGAGGGGCAGGAAGGGGAGAACTAAGATAAAGGAAAAACATAGTAAAAGTATTACTAATAGCACACCTTGACCAATACATCTGCATCATAATCTGTACTTTGTTGATCATATTTGCACGTTGGTGTGTGCAAATTCCACCATCAAAACAGATGGAAACTTACATTGAGATTTTTCTGCATTACATTAGTATTTCCCATATCCTGTGCTGCACAATCCTGTTTTCAGTTATATTGAATAGCGTGTCAA
Organism: Sialia sialis; assembly: GCA_009812075.1. Lineage (NCBI taxonomy): Eukaryota > Metazoa > Chordata > Aves > Passeriformes > Turdidae > Sialia > Sialia sialis. The sequence goes on along the minus strand of VRYO01002772.1, from coordinate 12,244,897 downwards.
GCTTTTTCTAAGGGATATTTTCCAGGAGCACCAAAGAAACTTAGAGTGGTGACAAAAGTTCTGGTTAACTCTGTCAGGATATAATAAGAGGCTTCTGGGTCAAAGTGTTTCAGACTGGAGAAGAACAGTGAAGCTGGAACAAAAAAAAAATCTTGTGGGCTGAGTGCAGCAAGGCTAGAGAAGGAAGACACAGGGATAGGAAAAAGAACCTGTGCTGAAAAGAGCATGGTCCCCTTTCATGCCATATTTGTCTTGCATTTCCTGTTTGGGTATCAGGAGAGCCTGCATCAAGAATCTTGGCATTTCTTAGAGGTATGGAATTGTGAAGGTTGGTTTTGCTAAGTTCATCAAGTGCCTAAGTGACACATCCACACATTTCTTGAACACTTAAAAGGGTGGTGATTCCAAGACTTTTCTGGACAACTTCTTCCAATGCCTGACCACCCTATTTAGTGAAGGAAAATTTATCAGCTTTCTCATGAATGTTTGCCGAGATCTCCTCACAAGTGTCCTCTTTCATTGTTTGCTGATAAAGCTAAGAAATTGAAACACTTTCTTGCTTTTTGTGAGCATAGATCTTTAGCACCCTGAAGATGACCCATCAGTAGCACACTATGTAGTAGAATTCTGATTTTTTTTTTTTTTTAGTTTTTTTAGGAAAAAACCTCATGAAACTTTGGAAATGGTGCTTAGTCATAAAACTGGATGTGTTAAAAATGTTGCAAAGTACAGTATTAAGTCGCTGTTAAGTGCCAGAACTAAATGAACTGTGAAACATTTATTTGGCCTGTTCATGCAAAATTGCGGGGTTAAAATATAGTCTTCATCTCTCTGATAACATACTGATTTTGTCCCAGATCTGGCCTTGTGTACTGTAGTGGCTATTGCTCTGAGCTGAGTAAAGAAGAAATTAGGATGAACCAGTGAGTTTAAGGACTGCTGTTTTGAGCTCTTTGGATGTTGAAAAGTCCATAAAATTGCCTGACAGAAGGAATGTGGTTTGGGATACAGGCAAGGAAACAGTGGTCTCAAATGAGGAGACTAAGGAAATGGAATTGTTTCTTGCTTCTGAGATAGTTCCTGTAAGAAGGAAGCATGTTCATTGGTTCAATGGAATTTTTTGCAGCCTCTAATTGTGCATCAGTTTTCTGAGTGGAGCGGGAACTTGATATCTAGATTTGCACAGGTGTTTGATCTTTCTGGATTCAGCTGAAGCTGGTGAATTCAATGCTTGGGCTGTGTAAATGAGTGAAAAAAACCAGACATCACCCCAGCATGGTAAATTAATGCTTGAGTAGCTGAAGTAACTCCTGATGAAATCTTGTGTCCTGGATTGTACAAGCAGAAGAATTGCTGCTAGGTAGAGGGAAGTGATTGCCATCCTTTACTTGACATTTGTTTCCCATAATCTAGTGTACTCAGCTGAGTTTTGGTGTGCTCAATATTGGAATGTCATTGATAGACTGAAGTGAGTTTAGGGGAGCCTCTGAAATGATTGGGGCTGAAACACCTGTCCTGTGAGGGCTGGGAAAATTAGGCTTGTTCAGCTTGGGGAAGAAGTGGCTTTTGGAGGACTTTGGAGCAGCAAGGACTGCAAAGGGTTTGTCTAGAAAATGAAGTTCTATACTTGGTGAGGTCAAATGGGAGGACAAGAGAAAGTTGTCAAAACACAGGAAGTAGGTACCATTTCTATCTCAGACTGAAGTCAACTGTGACTGCGAATCTGGTTAATGCAGAATAGTAATCTGTACTGAGCAGGTTCAGAATTTCATAATTTGTATATTTTTGATTTTTTCTCGCCTTCCAGCTAGAATGTCTTTGATCCCTGCCTTCTTTCTTTAAACTGTGTTTCAAGGAACAGGATCTGCTACAGGCTTGTCCAAGTTGTGAAGTTTTTGAGAACCTATTTGGCCTCCATTTCCTTCTCCAGTGAATTCTGTAGCAGGGAACAACGTAAGGAAAAGGGTTACCATGCTTATTATACAGCAGGTTATAGTGTTGTGGTTTATTGCAGGAATATAACTCATACCTGAAAGTTCATATAACTTGTATCTGAAAACTCAGGTGGGAGGTGGGAAGGTAGGGCCAGGGAGACACAGTCTGAGAATTTTAGTCAGCTGTGTTTTGCTGATTATGCATCAGTATCCATTCACTTGATGAAGATTGTGGAGAGTTTGTGTAGCCATAGTGTGTTTCTTTCTCTGTGCTTTCCTCAGTACTTCAATGAAAGTAAAAGGCAGATAATTATAAAGGCTATTTTATGTGACCACACTTACCTAACACAATGTGGAGATGTGATCTCATCACACCCACCATCAGGGTAGCTGATCACAGTAGGCCAAAATTTGAATAGAATTTTGTAGAGTGTTGTACATTGCATTTTCTGATTATATTAGCCAGTTGAATGCCTAGTTGGAATTTGGTGCTGGTAATAGGAAAAAAGTATTTCTAACTTCAGGCACTTTCTAATGGAGATTATGTGTACTAAGGGAATGCCTCTGTCTTTAAGAGAAGACTGAAGTGTTTGAATGCTTGAAATTGTTTGAGTAAAAGCTGGTTTATACTGTGGTATTATGAAAATATATTTTAGAGCCTGAACTGTATCTTGCCTGCTAATTTTTAGTTTAGTTTGGGTTTTTTAAGGAGTAAATATTTTATTTATTTTTTCCAGTGGTTCATCAGGCTACGGATATTTGTATAAATAGAAGACATCCTGGGTTGAATATTTATTGTAGCAGAGAGTTTATGTGCTCAAAATCACTTTGTGATTCTTAGAAGCTCTTCTACCTGTCTTTGTGTGCAGAGCAGCTCTGGCTACCTGCAAATGTATGCAAGGAAGTAAACACAAAAGACCTGTTAAAGGCCTAAAGTGCTTGTTCTGTTATTTGGTTTTAAGTATGGTGGGTAAGCAGGAGACTTCCACAGAGAGCTGTACTTCATATGGCATTAGGGAAGTAATTTGGTTAAGCGTTTGACTTACTGCTTGATAAAGTCAAGTTACTGTAGCTGTGTGAATTCAATTCTAAATGTAATTAGAACTTCTTTGTAGCTTTCTAAAAACGGTATCTTAATGAAAACTAACAGATGTTTAATGTCTTGCAAGTGACCCTTTAGGTTCTTGGAAGATAGAAACCATCATGACCAATGATATTTTCATATAAAGTGAGATTTCTGGAAAACATGTGGTTGCAGGCAGAATTGTATTGTTTAGCTTTCTCTTTCTCACTGTGGCAAAAAAAAAAAGAAAAAGTACAGTGATTTTGGTTACAGACAGAATAATTTTTAGTTAATTCTCTCTTCCTGAATTTGTGGATTGTTTGAAACAATGGAAATGAAGCAAGTTTTTCAGTTCTATATCAACTTAGCCTTAGCATTTTTGTTTGTCTCTGTGCTATAAGGAATTTTTTTTTTCCACTGAGTATCTTTTTGTAGCTATCAAGTCAAAGGCTTGATGCAGCATGAGCAGATTAAGTACAGTAATACGCTAATTTGTAAGGTGGTGAATGCAGTGGTAGAGAAGGAGAGGATACCTAAGGGAAACAGCATGATGAGATTTAAAACAAATTGCACTGATCTCATTTTGCTGCAAGCAGAATAATTACCAGCTCTGGATGTTTTGAGTGTGGTGTGCACACAGCACAGATGGCTGTGTACATTTCCACAAAACAAATTTTTGCCAGTTGCAGCCACACTGACTTTTTCCCGAAAGAAGCAATAAGAGTCGCGAATAGTCCCAACTCAATCTTCTGATTTGCACTAAAGGCAGCTATTGTAATGTTATGTACAAAAAAACCCTAATGCACTTTCACATTGTGTACTACTTTTAATTTATAGGCATTAATTTTTATCAGTTTATCAGATACAGGATTCTGAATTCTGTTGGAGCTCATGGTTTTTACAGTTGAGTTAATGTTCATTAATAAAAAAGTGAAGAGTGAAAAAAAATCATTTGAATTAAGTGAAAGGCAGGGATGTTCATATTCTAACATTATTTTGTATGTATGATGTGCATGGTGAAGGCATAGGGTTGCTAGGCACTGAACTCAGGTGCTATAGCATTTAATCACCTAACCCCCTTACTCCCCTAGGAAAATTCAAACTCTTAAGAATTAAGGGTTTGAATCAGATATGTCTGGCTTGCTTCCAGTTTACCAAATTCCCTCTTTCTAACAGGACTGCATGTGTGAATTTCCTCTTTATCAGTGGTGGGATAATGACGCTTTCAAGCCCTAATTTCATCATTTGCCTTTAGTATGAAAGTGTTGCTAGAAGAGCCCTGTCTTCCCCTCTGCACTGAGAGTGCAGGTACTGGGATCTCAATATTCCTGTCACTCACCAGGTGAAGCACAGAGGCAAACTTCCCTATAGGAGAACAGCTGTGACCATATACTCACTGCTACCACTGTTCAACATGTTGGTTTTGTTTGTTTGTTTTAATAAAGGTCCATGAAGGATTCTTGGAAAGTAAGATTGCTCCCATGAACATTAGTGCCACTAGCAGCTCCTCTGAGAAAAGGAATACTGATTTAAGAATATACATGCTGTGCTTCCTGCCATTCCTGGTCCTCCTGGTCTTCATCCGTGACCTTAAGAGCCTATCCTTGCTTTCATTGCTTGCCAATCTGTCCATGGCTGTCAGCCTGGTGATTATTTACCAGTATATTGTTAGAGTGAGTATAAAGAAAGTTTATTATCTGTTTTTTTCAGTGTGGCAACTTATGTTTATTGAATGTGGCAGTTGGTTTCTGATAGATATGTACTGACTGACAGTTTCTGTAAGGCACTATTATCTTATATTTGAGGCATCTTAATTCAAAATAATAAAAATATGTATTTTGCTGAGTGGGAAGTGGAGCATGGGGAGAAAGACAATGAGAGATACAGGCTTGGCAAGGAGGCAGGAGAAGTTACGAAAAGAAAATTGGGTAAGATTGTAATTAATTATTCTGCAGAACTTTGGTTTGTATTACAAAGGTGTCTTTTTAGTGTCCCTCATGGTTATGAGGAATATCTGTGCAGTGTAAAAGCAGGTTAGAAAGAGGAATACACTAAGAAGTTTGCAGATAAGACTTGAGTGGGCACTTTCCCTTCTGTTTTAATTGATGCTGCCTTATACACACCAATGTGATACATAAATGTGAAAATTTTTTAGTGACAGTGATAGAACCTAGAATAAATACATCTGCAGGTTTCTGTGTGGGAAGGTGGCTGTAAATGTGCATAAAGGACTAAGTTTGGGAGGAAAAACAGGGCTTGTAAATAGCAATGTATACACCACTGTCAACATGTACTGAATTTTCTTTTGTGTAGCATAATCAAAATTGTAGGAAGAGCTAATGCACTGTTTTGCTTTGATTTCTTCAGGATCTAGCAGATCCTCGAAAACTGCCTCCTGTGGCTGGCTGGAAGAAATACCCACTGTTTTTTGGGACTGCAGTATTTGCTTTTGAAGGAATCGGTGTGGTAAGTGCTTTTTACTGACTCTTCAAAATCACTGGTTCTATGCTGGGGATACAGACAGTTTTACTCCTGTTGTTATTTTGCTGGTTTTGTTGAAGCACCAATCTCCTGTGTTGGTATGAAAAGGATTAATTTGTCTGGTCAAATAAGATGAAAGTTGTGGACACAAGATCCCCATCACTTGGATGCTTAACCCTGTCCCAAATTGCAAAAATACCTGTAGTTCCAAATAGTTAGTGTCAGGAAAACCTACAAGCACCTGAGGTTTATGTCCAAAAAGGAGACAGAGGAGTCCTGCAACTTTATTTAGATAAAGGGAGAGAGTCCTCTGGGGCGCACACCTGAGGTGTTTTCTCTCTTGAGGTTTTGGAGGGTGCAGCCTCTTTGTATCCCAAACTCCCAGCTTCGTGTTGCTTTTTCCTTTCCCCATTGGCTTAGGTACTGGGAAGGTGCAGATTTCCCAAACTGCTTATCACTTATTCCCCCCTTGAACCTACTATTTTATCCCATGGTTCAGAAGCTTAGGCTTGTGCAGACCCACTTGGTTGTTCCAGGAGCCACGGTGTCCGGGCTCTGCAACAAAACTGCTGCCCAAAATCAGTGGAGACATTAGGACCCTTTTAAAAGATGTTAGCATCCATCCCTTCACCCATCAAATTATTTATAAAGATGTTAGCTTTCCTCTCATTAGTTAACTACTTTTGTTCCACATGATATATTTTTAAAAGTAGCTAAAGAAGCTTCTGGGAATGGTACATCATAAATTGCTGGGAAATTACTGTATATGCTTTGTTATATATTTGCATACTTAAGCAACTGTTAGGCTTAAAATCTATGCTTTAAATTAAAAAAAAAAAACAGCAACTGTTAGGCTTAAAATCTATGCTTTAAATTAAAAAAAAAACCAACCAACCCCTCATTCTGTCCCCACCCCATCCCCCATAAAGCCCCCAACCAAGCCCAAACTAAAACAGCTCTAAAGCAGCATGCAACTAATCTGAAATGATCATCTGTCACTCATGTAGCACAGAAGATTTTCAAGTTTGTTTTCTTTTTTGGATTATGATTTAAATCAGATTATTTTACCTTGCTGCTGTGTTGCCTTTTAACTTATATATATGTTACAAAAGTGTATTTTCAAACTATTTTCCACTGTTTTTCTCATATGAACTGCTTGATGCAGAGGTTTAGCTACCGTATATCTGAGAGTGTCTGAACCTCTTTCCTTTTGTCATCTGGAAGTTTCATAATAGGTAATCAGCTGTGTGTCTGAGATTATTTGATGCCTGCAGGTCTTGGGCAAAAAAACCTCCCCAGGCTCAGAGAATCAGATTGGACTACACTAAGCTTGTTACTTTTAGTTTATGTGGTCTACCTGGGACAGACTGCACTTGCTTGTGTCATGCACTGTTGATCTGATGCATGTCCCAGTTGTATCAGTTTTGCTCATGTACTGCATAGCAGATAGGTATTTGTAGCTAGGATATCCCAACAGAGAGTCCTATAAGCCTCAGGAAGGTGGTGAAGGCTTATCATTTGGAAGCAGTAGTTTATTGAATTATAGGTAGGGAATTGGTTTATGGTAATTATTTTCTGGCATGTTAGATCCCAAATTACACAGCTCCTTAAATTTACATCAGTAGTAGTAGTAGCATTGACTGCTGATGCAAAACTTTTAAAGAACTACCCAGAACATTTGCTTGTTTGACTCCCTGGTTCTTACTAAGGACATCTTTAAGAACTCAAAATTTTTTTCTCTCTTTTATTCAAGACCTTAATAATGTAGAGTTTATTCTATTTGTATCTTTAAAATGTAAAAATACTACTTTATATTATTAGATACTAGCATTATATAGGTAAGGTATGTATTTCTGCACAGGCCATCTCTTTTTTTACATTTTTTTACTTGGTCGTAATTTACTCCCTCTTCAAAACAAATGGAAAGCATGGTTAAGTTTTCACCTTGTTATTAGTATTTACAAACTAATTAAATGTTTATGTTTATTATGGTTCAATACACTTCATGTGTGTGCTTACATTACTCAAGGCCATTAATGTAACATGGCTACCTTTACAAATTGAAATGAAAGTGGAAATAAACCTTAATGTCTGTTCCTTATATGCAGAATGATATTAATATGTCGCTGCCTCTCAGGGGTATTTTGGACATGCCGAATGTTTGCTGTGCATACTTATGCTGTATTTGCATGCACAATAGAGAAGATCTGGAGAAAAAATGATTTCATATATTTGAATAATCAGAACTAAACCAAATTGTTGAAGCATGAAATAAAAAAAAAAAACAATAAGTGAAGCAAAGAGAGGCAAGACATTTCCTCTTTACATAATCAATATTTATGTAAGTCTTGATGAATGATTTAATTGATAACTAAGTAGTACACAGCTCAGGAAGTTACCATTGTAAACCTGTTGTGTAGCTGCAGTGTGATAACTTGTTATCCCCTGTCTCTGTGTCATTCCTATATCCTTGTGGTTGAGTTGTTCTGGTAAAGAAAAAAAGTTCAGTTTAATTAGATTGGCTCTTTAATCTACTCTGTCTGACTGCAAGCACTTAAAATGGATTTGTGTAATCTTGGACTTGTTTTTAGAGACTTGATTTTAGATTCTGTTCAGGAATGTTTTGCAAATATCTCATATTACTGTGAAGTTGTCTAAACACAGCATTTTAAACAGAAGCCTTAAGGTCTTAATTCTCGGAAAAGTTGATTTAGTTTGCTTGATTTTACACAGTAAGTTGGCCTGAAATAGTTATGAGGTCTCATTTTTCTTGTTCCTTGAATCTGAATGTCTGTTAGGCGAATTCTCATCTTGAGAACTGCCAGATTACTGGGTGTTATGAAAAGGGACAGTGAAATTCTGAGGTTTTGGGCTGGTGCAGTCATCTTAAACAGAATCTTACAAGAGAGGAAAGCAACCTCAGTGTGTTTGTTTGGGGGATTTTTTCATCCCATAGTTCCAAAATACTTATGTTAATTTTTTTTCTTTTGGTTTAGCACTTGTCATCACTTAAAATATGACTATAGTTCATTATAACTAATACAAATCAGTTAAAAACAGAGGACCTGTTCAGAGCTAATAAAACAGAGGGTCTGTTCACTAAATGGAACGTGTTTTGGAGAGCTGCAATGATTCAGCAGATTCCTACTAGAATTTTCTTCTTGATTTTGAGAAACCATGTTTGTCTTATAGATGATGAGTGTATGAACATGGGTTTTGTTTAAAATGTATTGTTAGCTTAGGACCGATTAGCTGTCATAGTGTTATAAGAAAATCAGCAGTGTGGAATTTGGAATATTGTTGCTTTGGCTGTAGTCGATCCCTAAATAAATAGAGCTGAAGAACCTTAATTTTACAGACTTGAGTCTGTAATAACTCAAAGGTGGACTGTTTATAATTGAAATGCAGAATCTCAAAGAAACCAAAGTAGTGCCTAAAAAGTCTTGTTAATACTAAGAACTAGTTCAAACATTTTATTAGCCAGTGTTGTAAAAGTATTTTGAGATTTTTTTTCATTAAAATAAAAACAATATGTTGAATTGATGATATTAATGTGATGAACTGAGCTGTTAATATCTGCCTGTGAGATCAGTCTAGACTCATATTTGAGGGCAGCTTTGAACAATTTTGTCATTTTGCTAAAGTCCTGGCAAGTTGTTTTTTTGTTGCTTCAGAATGTTAATGTATTAATCCTTCTGAGTGATGCTTGCAACAGGAAGAAGTGCTGCAGTCAGTTGCTTGTGCTGTTAATTTAGTTGCTGCCTCTTAGAGGTATCTGTAAAAACGAGGTTACTGCAGGTTGGTCTAAGGTTGCTGCTGCAAATGGTGGCTGTCTTGACAGCTGGATGGAGATCATTACTGTGACCCCTGGGCAAACAGCAGCTGAGAGCTCAGTACTGCCAGTCTTGGGGGTTACCATTCATAGTGGTGAGAGTTGCTTTGGGATTCCAGCACTTGTAAGTTTAGATTTTAAGATCATCAGGGTGACCTTGTGAGAATCCTACTGGCTAGTGACATCAGTTTAGTTTGTGGAACAGCAGTAGTGGCAGAAAGGCAGGACTCTTGAGTGGATGCAACAAACCATATAAGATACTTGGTTTTGATTGAACTTTCAAGGAAGATTTTGGTTCAGCAGGCAGAATGTTGATTAGGAAGTGGAGAAAATGTATATGCAGCCTTCAGTGAACCTTTTTAAATGCAGGAGTGAGCGAGGGCTGTGAGATTCTGCAGCTGCTGCTTTCCGGAGTTTGGTTCTCTCTTGCTGTGGGTTCCCTGTGCCAGATGATGCTGGCAAATCATGGGGCTGGTGTTCAGGCCACAGAACAGAAGAGAGTACCAATGCTACTTCTTGAATACAGGAACCATGGGTGATGATGTAGAGGGAAGATGGCTTTCACAGAACATGTAATGTTGTTTTGTAAGAACCATGTTTGAGTGCCTCTTTCATATTCCAGAGGGGAATAGGCCTGGTTTTAAAATTAATGTGAGATTTTGTTACTGAAGTAAAAGTAACTTCAGGCTGAGTTTGCCCAAAATAAAGTTAAGAGTCTTGAGCAGACTTTTTAGAAGGATGTAAACTAATACCTTCAGGCTTGGCTGTGTCTGTAGCATTGCCATATTCAGGTAATAGCTTTGCATAATGTTGTGCTTATGTAATACCAGTTACAGTTAATGAATATTTTGCATCAAAAGTCTGTTCTAGATTAAAAAAAAAAAAAACAAATGTGGAAGTAATATTTTATAATAAGCTTCAGGAGGAAGAAGGATGCAATAGAATCATAACATTTAAACAAGAAGTATAATTTTCCTTCCCCATTACATATAAATATGCTAAGTTAACTACAGTTTTTTACAACTGAGTATGGTTTTTTCCCCTCCTGTTGAGTGCTGCAGACAGATTAGCTTAGTGAAGAGAAAAACATTACTTTCCAACATTAATTTCAGGTTAGGAAAATAAGGCTTCTTATATTTTGGCCTATTACTTGAAAATGTCTATTCAAACTGCTTTTGAACTTGGATATCACAGCTTTGCAGCTGAAGATAGGGTGGTATTTGTATACCAGAGGACAGGCTCTGGAATCACATTAGGCAGCAGCTAACCAATTCCAGAAGATATAAAAAGAGAAAACTAAGTGGATTATAATTTTAAAATGTCATTATTTGGATTTTGAAAGTAATGCAGATGAGGTTGTTAGGCCTGTGGCTTTGAGATAAAAGCCTCTCATTGTCAAAAACTCTTGACAGATTAGTATTATCCTTAAAAAAAAAAAAAGAAACCAAATGGCATGCTTCCCTTGTCCTTAAGACCAGACTGTATTTGTCAGAAGCAGACATTTAACAGGTAGTGTGACATCATCTAAATCTACTTGTGGCATCAGCTCTTTAGACTGAGGTATATAAATTCCATTGGTGTTCTTTTGAGATGGTGCAAAGGCTTGTATCCTCAAAATACGAAATGTGAGATGTTTTTGTAATTGGACAAGCAAATGTAGGTGACTGTATTTGATGACTTTGGAGATGACCTAGTACATGGTAAATGTGGACTTTAGACGTGTCAGCAAGAAGTAGCTACTGTGCAAAATCAGGAAATAGTTATGAGCAAATGTGTTAGCAAGAGAGAATGTTAGATACAGCAGATAAAAAGATGTTGTGTCAGAAACTGTAGAAAATACATATTCTGCCCAATTCAAATGAATGTTGATAAAGTATTGGACAACTTGATATCACCTTTTTCAAGTTAAACATTCCTTACCAGTAGTCTGCACTTCCTGAGAATGGAGAAACTCGCTTTCACCCTGGAGAACCATTTGTTTATACTTTTGTTTGTACTTTTTATTGCTTTTATTACTTCTTACTTTAGAGGCAATTCTTAAAAACACAAACAGAAGGTCCCCTGGATTACTTTCTTTCAGGCAGCATCCCACCCACATGCTTATAACATTCAAATGTTTCTTTTTCCTTAGAAAACCTAAGATACGCATGCATTTCCGCTTATTTACCTGAAACTTTTCTTAATCATTATGTGGTTGGGGACTTTGGAGAAGCGGGCAAAGAGCAAGAATGACAGAGTGCCAAGTTGTCATGCACTGCATTGCTAGCTTTTGGCAGGTGGGTTTTGGGCTCTGAGCACAGCTTCAGTGGCATACAGAAGCTAATTTTCCTTTTAGCATGACCCTGTCTTAGATGGAAGACTTGTCTGCCTTAACTGTACATTCAGTAGAGGCAGAGTGATGCACTTACGCTGATATTACGTATAATTAAGAAGCATAGTTAAATAATTTTGGACAGGAATATTTGTCCAGTTTATTTTGCTTTTCTGGAGTCAGATTTTTTTTGTTCCCCAGGCCCATCATTCTGTAAGTCTTCCAAACTAACTGCAGGTTTTTTGAACTTAATTGTGATAGTTGGATTAGGTTTCCTTTCTGTTATTTTCTGAGTGAATACTTACCTGCAGTGTATGGAATTATCTAAGTAGTATTTAAATGTAAATCTTCATGATGTGATGGAGGTTTTGAATATAACCCTGAAGATGCAGAAATGTTAATAACTTTTGCTGGAGAGAGCAGCTAGCTAGAATAAATACCTGCATCCTTGGTTTTAGGCTTGCATGTCTGTCATTTAATCAGCAGCATCTTTAGCTTTACCATCTATAATAGGCTCTGTGCAGACTTTTCATTGATGAAGGTAGCATTGCAGTGTTGTGCACATATTTGTGTCTATATGTAACAATAAATAAAGTTTAAATTCTAGTTTACCTCGTAAATATTTTGCCAACATATTTTTTTAGTTAAATCTGTTTTAAATCATTAATAATTTACATTTGTTGGATCAAGGATGATGGAGACAACAGCTGGGAAAAAAAATATTTTATTGTATGGCTGAAAATACTAGGTATTAATAGACCTATCATTTTGTCAAAGGAATTTTTAACTCAATAATGTCCTTGAATGTTCACTGAAGAATATCTTTTCTAAACCTAAAATTTTTTATTCATACATGTTGTCCCAGAGTTGAGAGCCCTGATAACATACTGCTGAACACTTCGGCAGGCATCAGTAATGGCTCCCTAATAAATATTGTGGTTGAAAAATTATGCTGACTTGTCAGAAGCAGCAGAAGAAAGAATCATAAAAGAAATGGGAGAGGTGGAAAGGGAAAATGTTGTAATGGTGAAGGCATTTGGAATGAAAAGATTAGAGCAGATGGTTTGTGTTCTTCAAATTGTCTTTGTGCATTCTTGACTTGTGTTGTGCTTGAGCTGTGTGAGTCCTTCATGTGAAGGGTGATGAGTAGGGCAGCTGTCAAGGTGGTGTGCTCTCAAGGCAGGCTGAAGTGTATGGAACTGTTCTAAGAAAAGTAAAATTGTCAATGTCTTCTCTTCCTTCTATTTGGATTGATTGGAATTTTTCAGAATTGGATGGTTATTTCTTTCAGTGATGACCATGTAAAATGTAAGATGTGACATGCAAAACACTTTCTGTGCTGGGGTCCTGCTGTTTTTTAACTGTTGATCCAGGAATGTACATGGCTGTATTTTCAAGGCTCCTTATCCCAGGGCTGAAATTTCTGTACTTAGAGTTATAAAATTTTGTAGGTCCTTAATCTTGTTTGTTTCCTGTCATACTCATTAATCCTCAGTGGAAACCATTGTAATTTATTTTTTCACTTCTGCAGTAATGGAATTTGCACAGCCCCGTTGAAGACCTCGCAATATGTGTATAGTTTGTTGTGTGTCTCTTCAGAAGCTAAAGCAACATATGGGTGAAGGAGCATTTAAAATAAAAGACAAAAGAAGACACTTTCTTTTAAACCATTTGCATTGATCAGATGGAAGTTTGTAAGTTTTTTTCCCTTGCCTACAAGGAAGGAGGTAGGGATAGGTGAGAACTTAGTAATCATAACTTATTTTGAGGGGACTTAAATTCTTTCTTTGAGGGGACTTAAAAAAATGTGGGTTTGATGATTGACTGGCATAAACATTTAAGTGCCTTTGCAGCTTTGGCAAATTTCATTTTTACCTCCTGAGCCAGAAAGAGTCCAGAAAGACACAATCATATTGTACATCTTCATGTATTATTGCAGTAGATTGAAATATACCCTCTATCAACACTTGCATTTCCAAGTAATTTTTTCTTTTATCACTTACCTTGTAAGAATTTTGAGAGTGGCATAACTTGTATAGAACATGTTAGACCATAGTACTGTATAGTTTTTAGGCTGCAGTCCAAGTGACTGGGGCTAGTGTCACAGTCCACACAACCTGAGCCGGGTTTTGTTTGACCACAGGGTGCAAAAGATAACAGCAAGAGACTA
>VRYO01002772.1:12211307-12222762 GCA_009812075.1 Sialia sialis | reverse complement strand
ACCCGGAAGTGCGGCTTATATTCAGGTGCGGTATATAATCGTGAAATTACTGTACTTAAAATTTTACTAAATTATCAGGAGTCCAATATCACTAAATTGTACTTAAATTATCAGCAGTGCCAAAGTGCTTAAACTGAGAAGTATTTTAATGTTTTCGTTCTGATCAAATAATGTCTTACAGGTTATATACATGCATCTACTTGTTAAATTTCTGTTGTAGTAGGTTATTAAAGTAGTGAAATCTCAAATTATGGGGAAAAAAACCCCCTGCTTTGATGACCTGAATGCTGGCTTTTTTATTCTTTGAAAAAGAGAACACATGTAAAGAATGTTCTTAATTTTTAAGTGCTACTTTTTCAATGTCTTTTCTTCCTTTTCATTCCTTGGAGTCATTGTGAACTAATTTTAAATATTCTTATTCTCATTTTTAATATTCTTAAGAAGTTTTGTTTAATTGCCTGATTCCAATGTTTAATACATGAAACTATAAAAAATGTGTCTTGAAGGATGAATGTTTTTTTCATTCCTAGAACTTTCATCTATTTCTTGCTGCTTGTTTGCTTGCTTTGTTTTTAGACTGGTGGTGTAACAACTGAGATTTGGGCCTTAATGTTTTTTCGTTTCATGGGATTTTTTTGTGTTTTCCTTCCTTCCTTCCTTCCTTCCTTCCTTCCTTCCTTCCTTCCTTCCTTCCTTCCTTCCTTCCCTCCCTCCCTCCCTCCCTCCCTCCCTCCCTTCTTTCTTTCCTTCTTTTTCTCTCTCTCTTTCTTTCTCCCTTCCTCCCTCCCTTCCTTCTTTTTCCAAGGCAATCCCTAGCACAGGTATGGGCTGGGCAGAGAGTGGATTGAGAGCAGGATGATCTTTGAGATTCCTTTCAACCCAAACCATTCTGTGATTCTCTGACATTTAAAAAAATCCCCAGAAATCTGCACATGTTTACTGTATCTATTCTATGTGATGCAGCTGAAAAGAAGAATACTTATATTTCTAATATAACATGGCAGTCCTTGTTGTTTATAAGATTAGTGAAAAGCTTGTTTTAAATGGTAGCTTTGGGTTTATTTGTGCCTTAAGAGAGGTGCTGTTAAAAAAACAAGGAGTGAGAGGAATGTGGAATAAGCTAAGGTTGTTTTTTGTTGCTTTTTGTTGTGCTCATGCAAGCAACAGAATGAACTTTATTCTGCATCCCTGCTGTCTAACAGAGTTGTTCACATAGGAGTTTTCAAATAGCTCCTGGCTACAGTGCAGATGTGATGATGATGATATTTGTCCTGATGGCTTTGCAAGCCTAATGTAAGGAAACAGATAATAAAAGAGCTGGAAACTGGTGCTCTATAGGGCTAGAAATTGGCATTATAAGTGTAATAACCTCCAAGCTACTCAGGGCACATATCCACAGTTAACAAAGTCATCTGTTTTTGTCTTGGCCTGGAGAGTACCCCAGAGCACCAAACAAAATTAGGAGCAGCAGCTCAGTGGTGTGCTCAGGGATTGTGATGTATGATGCTGTTGCTGTGCAGGATTGTGGGTCTTCCTGACACAGTACAGAGGGATAAATGGTGGCAATTTACTGGGCTAGCAAAACAAATTTCCAGTGAACCGTAGGAGAGTGTTTTGCTATTTGGTCCTCACATAAAAAGCCAGTAAGTTGCCAGTTTGAACTAGAGAAACTGCAAGGAGTGGAGGAATTTTTTTGTAAGACAGTGAGGTGAAAGAGCCTGGAATATATCTAAGCAATGAGACTTGGCTTATGTGTTTAATTCCAGCTGGACAACCCCTGTCTTAAGAATAAGCCTTTCCTGATAAAGAAAATTAAATTTAAATTCTGCTGCTTTCTGAGTTTTATTTGATGTCCTCACAGATGAATTGACTGGAAGAAAGGCTCTAGACTGGATATGTTCATAAGTTTCATTTAAATAGAGGACTGCTTGTATTCCTAAAAAATTCCTGCTCGATTAGTCCTTTTGGATAAATGACTTGATGCTGTTCTATTTTAAGATGGTGTTTGGAAGTACAAATTGTCACTCAGCATAATATATTACTTAGAATATGTTGAAAATGGACTTAAAGAGTAGTTTTCAGTATTTGCAGATGTAAATTATATAAAATTCTGCTTTAGTACTTGTTAGTGTCCTTGGTTTATGTCTCATAGGTTCATAAAATGGTTTGAGTTGGAGAGGTCCTTTAAAGATTGTGTGTTCTGATCCCTGTGCCGTGAGCAGAGAAATGTTTCCCAAGACCAGGTTGCTCCAAGCTCTAGTCAGCCTGGCTGTGAACACTTCCAGGAATGGGGCATCCACAACTTCACTACCCTCATTGTAAAAAATAACTTCTTTGTTCTCATTTGGGGTCTTATCTTCTGGAGGCTGAATATGAAGGTTCTTTCCACCATCTGTTCTTTGTTAAGATATAAGTGATAGTTTTGTGCAACAGTTCCCTTCCTGTGAATCCCAAACATAATGACCATACCAACATTGGTGTATTGAAGTTTGACAAGACTTCACTTGGGACTAGTTCAAGTGAAAGCTTTGCATAATTATTGCTCTGTTTGGTTTAGCTGTGTTGTTCTGCAAGTTTTGTTGCACTACTTGCCAATGGTTCCACCTTTAAAATGGGCATAATGAAATCTGAAATGAAGAATTGAAAAGAGGTTTAGCACATATGAATGATTTAGATTTTTATTAAAGGGTAGCCTAAGGAGTCATCTTTTTCTGATTGGAATATAATATTAAATTGCTAGTAAAATCACCTCAGTAATACAAATTTTTTTTTTTTAATTTGGAAAGTTCTAATCCTCAGAGCTGTAGAAAAATAGTGTAATGGAGATGCTTACTTTGAACTACTTGTGTTTATAAAGTTTTGAATCCTGTTTTTGAATATATTTTAGAAATTACTTTTGTAAAGGCTTGGGTTAGTTCGAAACCTGAGGAGTAGAGGTGAATTCTGAGTATCTGGTCAGCTAAAATTTAACCAGCTAAAATCTATCTAAGCTTCTGGAATAAGGACAGTCTTGCAGAGCTCTGGTTTCCTCTAAATTTCTAAAAGCTGCTCAGCAGTCAAAAAGATGGGTGTCACAAAAGCTTCTAAATTATCTATACCATTATGTCAACAGATTAATTGATGTAATAGTTTTTCTATTTGTGTATTTGAATGTGCCTTTGGAGATTGCCTGAGTTGTGTAGAGTGATGGCCAAATCTTTGATAAAGATAATTTAAGACCTACTAGTCAAAATGTATTTTTAGTTGAAGCTTATTTTTCTTCTCTTCCTCATATCATAGAATCATAGAAAGTATGGTAGAAAAGAGCTGAGCTGTAGAGATATAATTTTTGTCATGCCATGCCATTTGGCCACAGGACAAGGGGCTAAAAGCAACCCTGGCTGGATTTTTTTACTAATGCAGATACAGACTGTGATACTCTAAGAGAGAATGCTTTGAGTGACTCCTGCAAGGCTTTGAGAGCTACAAAGATCAACGTTCTATTTGTTCTTTCCCTACTCTTGCTGCCTTTTTTTTATTTTCTTACTTGTGCATGTTGGCTTTTCTTCAGTTGAACATCATTTTAAGGACTGAATTAAAACCCAAGATTTTCAGTGCTTGGTCTGCTTGGCATCATCTTCTGTTGAAACAGGTTGTGTATGAGAAATATTTTCTTTCCCATTTGTGAACACACACAACACCCCGTGGCAAATGAACCAACTCCTCACCCAAAATTTTTCTAATGTCCATAGAAAGAAAATTGTACAAAGAGACTCATAATTTCTGTCAGTGTGCTGCAAGCAATGACAAATCCTTGTAGTAATGCTGCACAAATAAAAATATATCTAAATTTGAAACTGTTGGAGGCATGGATAGCTCTTAGTCATTTGTTTACTCAGTCACAAGTAACAATGGTAAAGATGTTGGAACTTTATTGGAAGATTTACTCTAGTTGGCTTATGTTTTGCAATTTCTTAGGCAGTTAGAATAGTATATTCATGCTTGCCGGGGGAATTTTTTTTCATGTATATATATGTGTGTGTGTGTGTATATCCTTAGGGCTATTATCAGGCTAATTTTTGGTGAAGAATTTGCAACTTGCATACTTCTATAACTGTAAATGTTTTCAACAGGTTGTATCAGTCTGTAAAAATTCTGTACTCCTTTGGGATTTTTGTGACATATTCGATTCAGTTCTACGTCCCTGCAGAGATTCTCATTCCAATTGTCACCTCCAGAGTGAGGCAGAAGTGGAAGTTACTCGGTGAGCTTGTGGTGAGAGCGCTATTGGTCTGCTCAACCTGTAAGTATGTGCAGAACATCCGTTAAAAAACTTGCTATTATATTTTGTTGGGACCTGCTTATTTAAGTATATGTTTTGTTGTTTATTTTTCCAGAGGCTAGCAAACTTGAAATTTTGTTTCAATACTTCAATACATTTTAAATTTTATGAACAGGTGAAACTAATGTTGTATTTGTATTTTAACCGCATTTGTTTTAGTAGGTGTGACCAATTATTTGACAATATCTTTTGCCAGTAATACCTTGAAGCTGTCAACAGGAAAATAAACCTTTTTCAAATAGCATTTTTTAAGTGAGACACACATTGCTGAGATTTGTCAGCATTTATCTATGTGATCTTCAGTACATGCTTGTCATGGAGAAATTGTTTCTCTGTTTTGTTGATCTGAGGATTAAGCCTAAAGGGGTATTGGCTCTGTATCCATAAAGAAGCATTGGCAAATACAGATGCCTGGTCACAGAGATCATGAAGTGCCACTTACTTTAGGTAATAATGTTCCAAAGTAGTTTTGCATCTCTCCTTTCACTCCCTGTTACTCCTGTTGTTTTTCTTGCTTGTCTCCTAATCTTCCCATCCCTCCTGCTGTATCCTTGCTTTCTCACAGCTGGTTGGGATCTACTAGCAGGAGTCAGCAGAGCTGACACTGAGTAGTCAGTGTAGTCTCATCTAGGAATCAGTACTCCTGAAGATAATGAACTGTGAGGGAATATTGAGCTTTGCCTTTACAGCTCCCAGCCAAGGTGCTCAATAACACTGCAATCTTTTCTCAAAGACATTATAAAAAATTGTTTCTAGTACAAAGCTGGTTTCTGGACTCAGCCATTTGTATTGAAATGAGCTTTTACTATCGTAAAAACAATCAAAACTGATAAATAAGTAAAAGAATGCCAGACCTCGATTTTTAGGGCAAAGTATTCATGAGAGAGAAGATGTTTGGTTTGTTGTCTCAATTCCCTTGATGAATGCAGTAACTAATGTGCTGGATGACACATAAGGATTGTTGTCAAAGAAAACTTTATCATCCAGTGAGACCTTCTTAAGGTCAAGACTGTTGAGAAAAACAGTTTAATGTCAGTGCAATTTAATTACTACAGTAAGCAAAGGGAAATAACATCAGTCTAATAACTTGCTGCTCTGAAAATACATCTGCTTTGTGAAATTAAAAAAATAAAAAGAAACACCAATTTTTTCTTGAATGATGAAGTATGGATCTCCTGAAACATCATATAGCCTGTGTTCTGTTTCAAGTGATCAAGGTGTTAAGATTTTAAGATTGGGGATAGATGACTATACTGTTGCTTATAGCCAAAGGCTTCAGGGATTTATAGCTGAAAGATAGTTTCATGTATGTGTCTGATGAAAGGAGCCGGTAGTGAACAGGCGTAAAGGCACATTTCCCTTATTGACTTGGGAAAATTATAAATGACTTCATAATATTCAGCCATAGGTTTTTTTCTTAACTTTATTGTTAACCTTTGTAATTTGCGGATAATTTCTGAGAAAGCAGAACTGGGAAACAATCTCCAAGGAAGGAAAATAGAAAAAGGAAATCATCTCTATATATGTAAAGATACATATATTAAAAAAATATAGCTATATATCTAAAGATGTAACATTAGAATGCTGTATCTTTATGTCTGAAAAAGATGTGGATAGTAAAATTGTACCTAGTGTATGCCATTGCAACTTTACCTGTAGTATGAATCTCTGAAATGGTGCTGCTGAAGGGTTACGGGTGTTACTGGGATATTTGAGCATGTTAAATTGTTTGCTGCAAGGCACAAAAAAGTAATATTATAAGTTTCCTCTTAAAGGTTGGATGTTTGCCAGGCTCTTGTGTGATGTGTCGTATCAATGGCATTTCAGGTTTTTCCCAAGAGGTTTCTACAACTTGTATGCATGCAGTAGCTGTAATACTTTTTCACCAACAATTGTGTAAGCTCCCATGCTTGCTTTCATCTTCTGTTTATCATTTTTCATTGAAGCACTGGTTTTAAACAGAATTAATTTAGATAGCATCACTTTTCACTAGGCTGCACTTTGTCTGATTGCAGAAGATGATTCCTAAAATGATTCAGAAAGGGTTTCTCTAATAGAAAGTAAAAATCCAAAACGTTCTAAATTGCATTTTAGAAATTAAATGGTTTTGATATCAGTGACGGAGTATGTTGTAATGTCTGGGCCATTCAGAGGTTATACACTGATTAAAGGGAATCTGCTTGCTTGAAAATAATTCTTTGAGAAGAGAAACTCAGCTGTGTTGCTAGTAACACATTAGCTTTTTAAGAGAAGACACAAAAAACCACTTATTGCTAATACTTGGGGCTTTTGCATGACTCAAAAATTATGTCATTGTTTTATTGTTGAAGTAGATGAGATACCTTTTTTGGAAGAAGCAGTCACAGGAGTCTTTTTTTTTTTTTTTGTCATTTTTTTCTGGTCTGATAAGGTTTGTTTTAAGTAAGGACTTGACAAATGACTGGGGATGTAACACACACCCAAAAGCCATCTGTGTTGCTTAGGGCTTTTCATTTCTTACTTGCTCACTTTTAGACAACTTAGCATTGCAGGAGAATGATCTCGGGAATCTTGCATTTTTAGCTTTCCATGTTCTGCTTCCTCTGCTTTTTTTCTATTTCATTTGCAAGAGACAAACATCTCTTCATCTTTGCTTGGATTTCACTGTATGTGATGTAGCAAGTTGGAAGATCCCACCATATTTCAAAAATCGTGACACAAACTATTGTTTTACAAACTCAGGTGAGCACCTGGTGTGCTGAGTGGAAGGGTGAGCTAATCTTGTTTTAAAAGGCCAGCCTAGAGCTGGAGACTGGGTTTGGTGGATGCTGAAAGCAGATAGGAGCTGGATGTGTAGCTAGCTAGGCAGAAATAGGATTGAAAGTTGGGCAAAGCATCACTGTGGTGGGCTAAGTTAGGAATTAGGAACACACGAAAATAGAAGAAATAGGAGAAGAGTCCCCATGGGATTTGGAAAGCACTAGAAGAGATATGCAAGTGCAATTTTGTGTGGATACTCTCTTGGTATTTGCAGTATTTGAATGTCAGAAAACCTCTGTGCTTTGAAATATTTGTCAGGCTGAAATTTTTATAATGTTGAAAGTATATACCCCAATTTTACATATTTTAAACACATGTCACAAATATAGTTTGGATCTGTGTTTGCTGCATGTATTTGGGTGAAGGTTGGGCATCATGACCAAGGTTCAGCCATTAGCGAAGCCTGTTGAATGGTGGGATTGTACGTCCAGCACATTGGGATTAACTGTCAAAGTGTGAAGCTTTTTTAGTTTGCTTCTGAAGGAACTGGACCATCCTGGATGAATTTTTAAACGATCATTTAATATTGTTATGTAGAAAGCTTTAAGTTTTGTCTTTCTAGAGGTCAGTTTGTCTGGGAGAATAAGAAAAAAAACCCCTTTTTACTCAAATCACTTCTTTGGTGCCCATTGCTTGAAATAAACTGCTGTTAAATCATGAGTGTTCCTTACATGCTCTTGCTTGGTACTGAGATCATGGTGGTTCTGGAAGGAGAGAACTTGGAGAGGTTTTGTTCAGCTTAAGCAATTGATTCTTCTGTATAACAGCTTCAAAATATGCTGAGAACTTTGGGAACTGCCAAGCTTTAGTCAATGTTGATGCTAAATGGCATCAGTCATACTCAGTTCTGATGCCTCACAGTAGGAATTGAAGTAAAAAATTTAGTATGGAGCAAGAATATAAATTTCCACTGCAATGAAAATGTAAATATCTCACTGTCTAGTAAGGGCCTCCTCATGTCATCTGACTGAAGGACACTGAAATTAAATCTGCTTGCTGGATATGTTGGAAAAAGTATGGGGGAATAAAAAGTAGTGTTAAGAAAATATTTTATCTGAAAAGATGGCAGCAAATCCATGAAGAATTAAGGGAATAAATGGAAAAGAACAATTCTAGCATTTCATTTTTAAAGAATAACTTGTGTTTGATTTATTAAAGACAGTAATGAAAGAATATTTTGTGAATTGGTAAAAGCGGCTGAAGAATATCAGCAAATATAATGGATAAAAGTGGAGTTGAGCATTAATAGTATCTTTTCATCCACATAAGAAGTTTAGAATATTATTTTTTAACAGCTTAATTTAGGGCTGTGTTCCTGCAGCCACGGTTCTCCTGTTAAAAGGAAAATTAAGAAATGCTGTATTTGCATGTGGATGTGGAGATATCACTTAAATTGTCAGCTGTTTTGATTATTATCTTGAATTGAAAGAAATGTAATTGAAGGGCTGATCCAGGTGAGCATGAACGGAGCTGTTACTGAGTGGCTTGCAATTAAGTCTGAGCTTAATGTGCAATTTTACCAAGGGGAGAATAGATGCATTATTCAGTTGAGCTTATCAGTTATGTTTATAAGTATTTCCCTATTTTAACTGTACCTGGTTTTAGGGAAGAACAGTTCCCTATGCTGAGCAATCAGACACAAGGTAAGATGATGTTTACCAGAGGTCTTACACTGTTTATTGACATAGTGCCAATAAAAGATTTACTTAGAGTAGATGCAGGAGGTAATATGAAGGAGTTTTAAGATCTAATAGATCTTAATGGATGCTCTTAGGATAAAGCAATAATAATTTATATGGAAGAGGCTTTTGTATCGATCATTACACACTGATTTTTTTTAATAAGAGTTTGTTCATTTCCAAGAGTAATATTAATGACAGAAAAATGGAATAGTTAGATTAGTGATTTAAGAAAATTCCAAATGGGATATAAAATATTTGGGTTGACTGCTAACGTGTGCATCAAAGTGGGCTTGAACACAAAATACCGTAATTTCACGATTATAAGCTGCACCTGAATATAAGCCGCACTACCAGAGTAGGCTGGATTCTTCAATGAAAAAGGTGTGGCTTATATTAGTGAAATTACTGTAATATGAATTGTCAGAGGAATAAAATAAAATATTTGATTAATTCATTTAATTTTTCCCTATTGTATTTTGGAGTTTTATCTGGGGCATTTTGGATATAGGGAGCTGGTGAGAATAATTCTTGCTTCCAAGTAGAAGATCCTGTGCTGTGGTTTTAAATTGAGAGATGATCATTGCCTGTTTTTTTGACATATGCTTGGGCATGAGAAATAGATATGTGAAATCTGATTTTTTCAACCTTTTTGAGTATCTTTGCAAGAAAAATAAATCTCTTAATTTCAGGGTTAATATATCCTGTTATGAGTCCTTTCTATTGATGTGCTGTTATGAATTGTCATATCTTATGAGTTGCCATTGGTGTAGGCATCGATTTATGGACGTATAATAACTTACATTCTTTTTAACAGTGCAAATACTAAAATTTTGTTTACCCAGTTTTGATATATGGATAGCAGGTATCTCTGGTTTATGATTAATGGCTAAATGTTATGGTATATTTGAATGGTGCTACACGTTTCTTATTGCTTATTGTTCTAGAGACATTAATGTGTGAATACATTTTCCAAATAGAACTGTAGGGACTAGCAGAATGGTCTGATGTTAGTATTCGTCATTGCGAAGTTTTGTATTTTAAAAGGTGTATATAGAAAGTTCAGGTTGTAAAGTAAATTTCTGAAAAGCTATAACAAGTCCTTCTTTATCTGTTTGGTGATTTTTAAATTACTTTGGTGCATGTTGGACCTCCATTCAGGTGTTAGAATTCTGAATAAAATTTGATTTTGTACTTCAGATTTTGGAGTGCAGTCCTTTTCCAAAATAAATCTGTGGGAAAGAAAAAAAAGTGTGGGCTTGAATATTGGGCACTGGATATATTCAAGAACTGTCTGCACACAATCCTGTGCCATGTGCTCTGGGATGGCCCTGCTTGAGCAGGGAGTTTGGATCAAATGACCCACTGTTGTCCTTTCCAACTTACCCAATCTGTGACTCTGTGATTCTGTGATTTGTAATTGAGGAGAAAAATGGAAAATTTTGAAAGACTTGTAATAAGAAAATTAAAAAGTAATTTAGAGCTTGTCATGAAACAGGCTAGATTTTCATTCTGAGACATTTGTTCCATAATTTACAGAACAAATTAAGAACAACTTTAAAACTAATCAGGCCTACTTTTTTTTTTCGGTTGCACTCTATATTTTCTATCTGTGTACTTAAAAATATACTAAAATGGTGATGTGAAAATTCTTTGTCCAAATAACAAATATATATATATATATATATATATATATATATATATATATATTCCCTAGCTCATAGGAAGTGAACTTTATTTGAAATATTTCAATAATTCATGAATTTGTGTTTCTCCATTATTTTAGCCCATTATATTTCTATGCATGAACTGACTTAGAAGAGAAGGCCATTTATTAGGTTTGTTCTTAAATGTCATACACAAGCCAGTGATTTTCTGTCATGGTTATTGAGTAGAGCAGCTATTTTTATATGTACCCCTTACGCATTTTTACATCTATTCAGTGCTTCATACTTGAATTTGCCTTTAAGATCCAGAGTTTCCTAAGGGGAAAGTAAAGGATTCAGCAGATGGAAAAACATCAGTTTCTTAGTGCACAGTTAAGAGGAAATAGATAATGGTGCTTAGCATTTTAAAAATCTCCCCATTTTTTCCAGGACATTGGCATATGTCTTCCTTCCTTCCTTTTGATGTGCAACAATACAGAATTGTAAAGTATGTTGAGTTCATGGACATACCAAAGAAAATAGCGTGCCGTGCTTTGCTTAATTGGTTAATGTGAATTGAGTAGTGTTGAATATTAATCTGTATGTTTTCCCTTGATAAGGTCCCTCAGTGTAGATGTTGTGACAATGAGAAGCATTAATTTACTGCTACAAGAAAGTTTAGGGAACTTGTGGCACAAATGACACCCCATTCACTTTTTAATCCTTTTGTTTTCAACATTGTGTTCAAAGATTCAGTGGTTTGTTCTTTCCTGTTGTATCCTGCAAACCTTATTCTGTCTAGATTTTTTTTTTTTTAACATGGAAGTTTTCCTGGGGCTGACTTGCACTGTGGCCCCACTCCTTTGTCCTGGCACAAACAGAAAAGCTGTTTTCTGGAGTTCAGGGGGTAGGGGGAGAAAGAGGAATACAGTAGTTTCATGAATATAAGCCGCACCTTTTTCATTGAAGAATCCAGCCTACCCCAGTGGTGCGGCTTATATTCAGGTGCG
>VRYO01002772.1:12117390-12202670 GCA_009812075.1 Sialia sialis | reverse complement strand
CTTATATTCGTGAAATTACTGTAGTTACTTTTTGAACCCTAAAGCTGCACTAGAATCTTGAGACTTGTTCAGAGACTGGTGAGTTACTTAAAATGTAATTTAGTTTTGACCTTAAATTGATCTAGCTTGTACAATGAAGTAATTTACTGCTCATGATTTGGAATTGAGTTTCTTAAACAGCAGCTTTTTAAAATAACTATACCAGGTAATTGAGTATATAATTGTAGTGCCCTTAATTTCATAATTCCATAGCCTTTTCAGAATGTTGCAATCAGTGTAGAACTGTAATGGGCCAAACTGACACTAAGGAGCAAGATACTATTTGCTCTCCAGTGGTGGGTGCTGGTATTGGCTGCAGCACCACTGCAGAGTAGGTGATGTGTCTACCCGACCTCTAACTCAGTGAGGAGGGATGATGGAAGCTTAAAATAATCCACTGGCGATCTGGGAGTTTCTGGAGCTCATGCAGGAAAGGTGTATTTTGCAAGGAAAAGTTACACACGGAGAAGTAGGGCCAAACAGCTGAATGGCAGGAGAAAGATGATACCATCTTTTTTCCTGAAGACCCATTGTCTCCAGGAATGAGAGAGTCCTGATGGTGCTGGAAATGTTTCTTTCTGATCCCAAGGAAGTTCCAATCATTCACAACAGATGGAAAGACTAGAGCAGTTTGATCCAGCTGTTAGTAGTTTATGTGCTAAGCTGCATGCGCTAAATCATCTCAAATGGATTTAGCTTCTTTCTTTACAAGTTCCAGTCTTTAGTTGTTCTGAACAAAAAAATATTTTTGTGTGTGCTTCTACAGTCCACATTTTGATTGCATTGTCTCCTATGTTTATTTGGAAGTTAAGAGACAAACTGCACAATCCTTACGCTTTTGGGAACAAAAAAACCCCAGATCTTTAATTTTGCAACTGGATATCTCATTTAGTAAGTGTAGCAGTAAGGATCTGAGATTTCCATAAGTGGAAACAAATATTCTACGGCAGTATACATGGTGGTTAAACTTCTGTGATTTTTTTCCAATAACTTGTTTTGTAGATACAGTCCATAGCTTCTCATCGTTCTAAGAGGCAGCAGAGAATTCAAAACCAAGCAAAACGTTTCCCTTTAACAAGCATTTCAATTGATTTTTCAATTGTTCGTTTTGGGAATGTGGTTGGATTTCCTTTCCAAAGCATATAAAGCAGAGGCTTTCTGCTACCAGAGCCATCAAGTCCCATCCATTTCAGGTTTTTCATGGGGTATGTATGGTGGTTTTCAAACTGGATTTTGAAATGGTAAGTACTGCTGTAGTGTTGTACTGAGGACACTCCATGTACTTCTAAGGAATGACTCCTAACCTTTATGGTCCTCCACAGTATTGTTTGTATCTCCATCTTTTTAGCTGGGGATTTGCTCTCTCCTGATGTTTGTCTGTAAGTGGTGTGGAATTCTTGCAATGCAGGACATGGGAGAATATTTTTTATTACTGATAAGGAGATACTTTTTTTGTAAAAAGTATATTTCAATATAAAATGCAGAGTCCTTTTCAAGACAGTGCCTTCGCAGTACAGAAATGAAGGCAGAGACCCTAGTCAAGACCAGGCTATCACTGCACATTGCTGGCAGTGGCAGACATGCTGCAACATCTCAATTAAGTCTAGTTTAATTACCCTGCTATATAATCAGGTAGTAATTCTGTCTTATGGATCAAATTCCAATTATCTCTTCATTTCCATTTCATTCCAGTGACCTTCATGTGAGAAAGCTGAAAACCGTAGCATAATTGTAGGGGTTTTCTGCTCTGTAAGTGCTGATGCTTATCAATATGAAGTTAAAAAGCAGCTTAAACAACTGAAAATTTTAATTAGATGTTTATTTAAAAAAAATAAAAGAAAAATCTTTATAGCTGATCGCAAGCCAATGAACTGAGTGAAGTGTTTGGGACTGAGCCTTTATGTGTGTGGTTTTTATAGATTCTGAAGGATAAGATGGGTGAACAAATCTGGGATCCGTAGCGGTTTCCTGCACATGAATGGGAAAAGATGAATCCTCATTTTAGAGAAGTGAAAGACATTCATAGTTATGAAGTGGGAGATGGTCACTCACACAGAGTGTCAGAAAGAAATGACAAAATGCTTTTCATCAGTATAAAACAATCTGATGGTTTCTTCTGAAATTGGCAATATGTAACTTTGTTAAAGAAACATACAACGTATTAAGACTGAAGCTCTGTGATGAGCATCATTTTTATTGTGATACAATAACAGAGACCATAACAATTCATATATTTGGCTAAAATCTCAATTACAACTTTTTCCTAAATTTGTCATTTGGGGTTTTTTTACGTAGAATTTTGCTATGGGCTAACACAGAACAAATTAGTCAGATGCAAGGTTTTATTAATTAAGCCTAATATTATATGAGTATAATTCAAGTACAGTGCAGTTGTTACAATGACACTAACACTCATAGCCCAAGTTAATCATGATAGAAAAGCTATATGCAATATGAATTTGCTGTACAAAATGAAAGGTTGCTCAATGTGTATATGACCCTAACAGATTGTTAACATGTACTGTAGTCTCAGAACTAAGATAGAAGAAGTTAGGCAAAAGTCAGTTTGACAGTTTGATGGCTAAAGAATTGTTCTCACAGCTAAAACAAGCTAAAATCAGCTCAGGCTCATACATGTCTAGACAAATCCAGGGACCCTGCACTCTGAGAGTGTACAGAGCCTGTGGACTTTTCTGATTATAGCAAAAAAGTATTTAATGGATTGCATGTTTAATTAAGTTGCATTTTAAAATATCCCTATGGATGCTGACAAATTGCATGCAAAACTGTTGGAAAAATTTACTTGAAATATATCAGATATTTTAAAGACTACATACTCTGTTTAGAACACAGTTCTGTACCAATTTTTTGTAGTGACAGAATCTTCCCTTTGCTTGGATAAGAAACTTTCATTCTGTCAGTTCCCAACTTCTAAAATGTTCTTTCATGTGCTCATATTACAATGTGCTCTTGGGATATGATGTCTTAATGGAAGAACTGAATATTACATTCCATTGTTAGAAACCAGGTGTTAATTTTGAGGCTCCATCAACATTAAATCTAATTTTCTTCTTCTTTTTTTTTTTTTTTTTTTTTTTTTTGTAGACTTTTAAGGAGTTATTTCTGTTTTCCTTGGTCTACATCAACAGCATCTTATCTCCCTGAAATAGCAATGCTAGTGTGTATGTTTTTGTCTTGTGGAGCTGTAAAACATGGTACTTATACTGTCTGCATTGTGCCTTATCTTCTCTCTAGAGGATGGCCACTGAGCTTGTGATGCATATACATACTAGGATAATTAGATGTTCCTTTGTTACCATCTTGTATTCTTGCCACCTACTTGCTTGTCCAAGTGCTCTCAAGAGGTGTTGTAATCATTAGGTACTTCAGAGTTCTGGAGAGTTGGTGCCATTTAGCACATATGTGACTCATTGCAAATACTTTGGTTTTGAGTGGTGTTCTCACAATGCAGTTAATCCCCTTGGAAGGTTCAGGCTCTAGAGATAAAGAAACACTCTTTGGTCATTTACAAAGAATCTCAGTATAGAGATAATTAGACACAGGGTATCTAGGACAGTATAAAATACAGACTTCTATGTTGTTAAAAAGGCTGATATTCACAGTGCCTGTCTTTGAGAATTGCACATAATTTACCATCATAGAAGCTTGGGAAGTCTTCTAGTTCTTGTCTGGTGTAAAATCCATTGCATCAGTAGAATAAATTGTTTCACTCTGTTTATTTTATAAGTATACAAAAATCGAATTAGTGAAAACATGCAGTCTCTTAAACCTTCATTTGTTATAATGTCACACTGAAAAAGGTAAATGCTTTTATTACCAAGTTCATGCAAGCGCTTTTTCAGTTTAGATTTTTTGAAGTCAACCTTTATTCTGTCTTACTTTATGCTCAGTATTGCCTTTTAAATTAGTTGTGTCCTTCTAATCTGTCTGTGTAACTCTATGCCCTTTATATGGTCAAATTGTTTTTATCTGAAGCCGATATGGGTTTCTTTCACTTTTGAAAAGTACTGAACTTTTGAATTGTTTATATATCATATATACAGTATGTATGTTACTTTATGCACATTACTTCAACAGCAACAAAAAAAGAAAAAAAAATACTGGAAAAAATTACATAAAGAGCATCTGTATATAAGCAGTTCCATTATACAAATAACCAACAAACAGTCTTTAAAAAAGCAAATGAAAGCAAATCTAGGGTCGTATGACAGTAGAGGTAGAACAGAAGGCACCAGAGGAACTTGTCAGTCCTGTTGTGCTGCTCAGGTGGCTTTTGAGTACCTCCAAAGATGGAGACTACACAGCCCCTCTGGGTGACTAGCTCTGGTGTTGACCACTGTCACAGGGAAGATGCTCTTTACCATCTTCAGGAAGAAACTCTTGTATTTCAGTTTGTGCCTGCTGCCTCTTGTCCTCTAGCTGGGCAGCACTGTGAAGATTCTGACTCTGTATTCTTTACTTTCTCCCATGAGGTAAGTGTACATATTGACAGGATCTTCCTGCAGCATCTCCAGGCTGAATAGTCCCTGCTCTCTCAGCTCTTTTATGAATAATACTCAATCCTTGAGTCATCTTTGTGGCTCTTTGTCAAATGTACCGGTAAGTTCATGAACTATGCAGTTATACATCATTTGAGTCTAAAAAAGCAATTTTAAAATGCATTTAAGCATTTTAAAAGCAAATTTTTTTAAGATCTCAGTTCTCCTTGTTCTTGAAGCTATTGCAATACTTTGAAAATTCAGCCTAACTCTTGGAGACATTTGAAATAAAGAAGAGGATGGGTTCAGAAGGGTAAACATGAGAGTTAGTTGAAAAAGGAGTAAATTTTTAAATCCCAGTATTTCCTGTATAAGATTATGAGTCAGAGCTCAGTGGAACATTTGATAGAGCAACATAAAAGCCCTTAAGACATCTTTATTAGTGAAAGAGGGGTAGGACACAAGATAGCCTGTTCCTTAAAACTCCTCATATAAACAAACGGTTTTTATATTTATGATAGACAAATAGTAAGGTATTTATGGTAGAATGTGACTTAATTAAAAATCGTCCTTACTTATTGTCCAAGTTTGTAAAATGACAGCATGTTAAGGAATGAAAGCCTGCTATTAATAAAGCCTAGATCTAGACAATTATCACATTTTCTGAAGTGCTGAGCCATACAACAAATGTAACGGAGGAAAAGTGGTAATTGCTTGGTGATTGACATTTCTGACATCCAGTAGAGGTTTGAATATTGTTTTCACAGTTTAGTTCCTGATACCTGTTGGTGAGGAGCATTACTAGTGTGAGGTTATTCAGCAAATTTGAAGCATCCACCCATAGCTAACAAGATAGATTTGATCCTTCAGCTTCGCAGTAATTTGAGAGTGTTTTCAAAATCAATACATGCACTGAACAGCAGAGGTAATAAAAGGATTTAGCTCTCACAGAGTGTTTGCAGGTGTTGGACTCATGTCTATCATGCTTTACAAGTGCTTGTAGTTTCTGAATGGTTCCTACTTGCGTACATACTGTTTGTACGTTCCTGTGTCATTAGATCTGGAGCTCCACAGCACTGGTCTGTCTAGGCTGTTTTTTCTCTTTCTGCCAGCCTCCTAAAGAGGATAATGCTTTCCCCTTTCCATAGAATATTTTTCCTTTAACTGCTGGTTCCTGCTGCCTTGAGACCTCCACAGGTAAAAATCAGTTCTGGAGCTGAATCCATTACTTCCTATTTATGTAGGCAGTAGATATTGCAAGAGTGAACTAGGAATGGTTTGCTACCAGAAAAGTTACAGCTTCCTGATGAGTTGCTTGTTATCTATCAGGAAAGACTCAAAATTGCATACATAAAAACTTTTAAAATTTGTTGTTTTGGTATACGTTAGAACTCCATAACATTTTAGCTTGATTTTTTTGTGAGTCAGATAGATCTACCCTATTTAGCTTAAATCACAAGACCAGACTCATTCAGTTCGTTAGACACTTCCCTGTTACACTAAAAGTTATGAGCATCTCTGCCATCAGCATCCTTTGGAGGGGACAAATGCAATTTCAAATCATAGAGGAGCTCAACTCTGCTTTGAGGGATGTGATCTCTCTCACACAGGCAAAGCAGTGGTTGCAGCAGAATGTTGGAGAAACAAGTTAATAATTAACCAAGTGAGGTACATGACTGCAGATAGAAAAATATACAAACATTTAATTTTAAAAATACTTCTAAAACATTTCCAAGGTTGTTTTGTTTACATAAGCATGTTTCATGAAATATCTGATGAGGAAGCAAATGGTATGTAGAGGTGCTTTTTTTGAATGAATCAGTCTTCCAATTTCAGCCCACCTAAACTTGGTTCAGGAATGTACTCTCAGGCATATGACTACTTTCATTTTTTCAGTGGTGGAACTAGATCTTAATGTGATCTACTTTTTATTGCATGAGGAGTAAATTCTGCAATTTTCACTTTTCTGGTAAAGTGTCCGCATTTTAATTATTGTATCAATTACTGTGTTTTTTCCTATGGTCATGACAAACAGTAAGGGGATAGTTGGTCTTGTTAAAATGGGGAGCATTGAGGTGCCTCAGTCACAGATTACTGAGTTCTCTCTACTTTTGCAATACTGTGATGAAATTACATTGCAATTGCAATTTTCCAAAGGCAATTCCAGTGTGGAAAATGGATGCTGGTGCTTCACATGCATCATGATTGTAGAGCGCCTTGCAAACATGAGTTAGCTAAACATTATTTTTGCAATAGATAAAGGGTTTTTAAAATACTATTGGGTTTGCAAATTAACCTGCTCTCAGAAAAGAGCATGAATAACTTTTCTTTATGCCAAAATAATTTACAGTACATGGTTTAGTAGTTAGGAGAACAAAACTTGATTCAAAAATCTAATTATGGTGATGATTTACATCTGATTGCTCAGTTTGTAGGAGCACAAAGAGAAGAAACCACAGAAGCGAGGTGTCCCATAGTATGCTGAAGCGGAGCTGTATTGTGAGTTTTAGGGGGAGAATAGATTATCAGTAGAAATTCTCCGGGGAAAGATTTTCAGCAATGCTGTGAAACTGTTTGTTTCAAACCCTTGTTCTCTAAATGGTTTTGTAGTATTTCATATTGTAGTTTTTTGAAAATGTCATTAAAGTCTTCATTGGCATTACTTAACGCTGTACACAAGTTAGAAAAGACGTTTCTTATTAGAGGTTATTTGTGGGATCTTTTGTTGCACTCAAGTTAGGAATTACTATGCTGCAAGAAATACAATATGTACATAAGAGCTATGGCACTTCTGCTGCATTTTTAAATTCAGGCTTCTTAAACCTGTAAATGAAACCAAAAATCTTCCCAGGGATTTCTTATTCACAATCAACCACGATTTTTAAGCATATCTACTTTAGCTGATAAAAGATAAAATGGACATTGAAGTAATCGTGGACAGATCATCTTTCCTGCACAAAGAGAAATAAAATCTATTCAAAACTAAATAATTTTCCTACCTTATCCTATTCCAGAGGAAACAAAAAACTGATTCTATGAAGTTCTGTCTTCAGTCCTTACTAGCTGTAATACTTCTAAAAGCAGAGACATTTCTCAGGTTGCTTTTGTAGAAAAACTTAATGATAAACAGTAATAGATTTAGTATGCTTTGTATGGATTACATTCCTGTTGAGAGAAAACCTCAGAACTATGGCATCCTGAGGGAACAGGTGTGTATCATTTGCATTTTAATTATCACTGCATTGATTTAAATTGAGTTAGGAGGCTTCCATTTACATTGGAAAACGTGATGCAAACTTCATTCTTGCACTCAGATGAGAAGGAAATCTGTAATCTGGCTTTTCAAGGTACCCATGGAGGGCAGAACTTACTGCAAATACCTGTGGAGTACTTTTTAAGGTTGATAAGGAAGTTATTTAAAGCTAGTGTGAGTAGTGATGATGGGAGCTGTCAGTATTTGTATTGAAATATTTAAGTTGGAAATGGAGTATGGAATTTTAGTATTTTTATTGAAACAAAGGGGAAGGAAAATAATTAATATGCTAAACTTTAATGTTTTTAATTTTTTTCAAATCCTGCAGCTAGAAAATGAGTGTTTACCAAATGCTTTCAAATAAAACTTAGGAATAAGGATTTTTCTTAGTGTTTTTCCAGCATTTTTCCTGTTGATTACAGTAATTTCACCCTGATAAGCCACACATATTTCACTGCAGAATTGATCCCGGAAGTATGGCTAATCACCAGGTGCGGCTTATTTATGGACAAATTCCGGTAAAATGCCAACCTGGAAGTGCGAGCCGGCCGGGGAGGGAGCCACCGCTTTGCCGCCATTGTGCGAAGCTGAGCCGCTTTGCCGCCGCTTTGCTGCCGCTTTTTGCTGGCTTCACGCTTTGCCACCAGTTTTGCTGCCGCTTTGCCAGTGTTGCACGGCCAGCCTGCCGAGCCGCCGCTTTTCAGTGGCGTGGGGAGCCGTGGCAGCCAGCGCCTGGAGCAGGAGTACTGGGGCCTGCGGCATGGGGAGGGCGCCTGGGGCTGCGTTTAAAGGCTTCACCGGTATGTGAAAACTGTTTGCAAATTGTGCACCTGATAGCAAACCCCGTGGTTGTGCAATTCTGTAAGTAACTCGTTATTTTGTTACGCATGGATCCTCGCTTTTAAAAAGGAAAGTGCGGCTTATCACCCGATGTGGCTTATTTATGGACAAATTCCACAGTCTTCCCAGCTACCCGGAAGTGCAGCTTATAACCAGGTGTGGCTTATGAGTGTGAAATTACTGTAAATGCATTTTTGTCAATATGATAGCGTGAATGCTGAAAAATTGCATGGATTTCGACCTGGAAAACTTGGTATTACGTTAAAATTGTCAAGCACATTCATTATGCAGCGTGCAGTTTTGTATTCAAGTCTGGTCTCAAATTGTGTTATTTTGTATTCTGTAGTTTTGCTGGGAAGCTTTGACATTACAAAATCATTAAATCAAGATCATCTGTATGGTCTCGATCTTTTCTGTTATTAAAAGAGCAAATTATATTCTAGATATACAAATATATACAGTGCCTACGTACTCTTCTGGTTGTCAAGGATACATGAAAAGCACTTACATCAAGATTTAACATAAGAGCTCCTGACCACTAAGACAGTGAATGGCATGAGTTTGCCTATATTATGATTTCAAGACCAGAGCCTTAAATATTAATCTATACAATATGAATGCATTCCCTGCTTTATTTTGAACTTCTGCAGTTGGAGTCCCTCCATCTGTCCCTGGTACAGCTAACATAGAAAGGAAGTTTGTCTTCCTATAAAAGTATTCCACATTTATTGAAATACCTTTCTTGGAATGGGATTAGTACCTAAAATTCTATTGGAGTAAGAAGCAATATTCTTTCATTTTAGGCAAATGCTTATGAGCCAAAATAAATAGGCTTATCAAGCTTTATTTATTTCATGACCAATTCTGTCTGGGTTTTGGTCATTGGATTTTTGAAACATCATCCTCCAAAAAAATCTGACTGTATTTCTACATTTTCTTTTCTCCCAGTGCAGACTAATCACATTTCATAATGTTCTCATCACCTGTCTGATCTGCATGTTAATTAACTCTGTTGTTTGAATGTTAACTATCTCTACTTCAGCATTTCAAGTTTTGACTTCATGGCTGCTGAGTGAAATGTTCCAGTACCTTCATTTGACTACTCAGCCAAAAATTCAACTCTGTAGAATTGGGAAAAAATACCTTAGAATTTTATCTCCATAAGCAGGCAAAAATTTCAAAATTAAACATACATTTAGGAAAGTTTAGATGTGTTGAGACTTTTTTTTTCCTAGTGCTTTTCTGTTGATATCCTTGGATATTACAGATCTTGAGGGATTTATTTTTGTTCTTCAAGTCAGGCTGCTCTGTGTCTGACACATTAAATGCTGTCATTCAGACACTTGTCATGAATTATCCTTGTGCTGATACTTGGAAGTCATCTTAAATTTCAGTTTATCCATAGGAAGCAATTTAGGGCTTGATGAGGTGCCTAAAGGGGTATTTAGCTTTGACTGTATGAAACCATAGTGATGTTCAGATTTACACAGCCTGATACTTTTGTGCAATGTGCCAGCGAGGTTTATCTCATTAGTTTTATACAACTGCTTGTGGTCAGGCTGTGAGGAAAGCAGTCACATTATTTAGATGCCATAATACACAGATACAATATGGGGGAGGTTTAATACTGACTATTTTTGAGGACCTGTGTGGGAAAATATGGCCACAGCAAATTGGTTGGATAAAATCGTGTTGCATTGATTTCAGTCTTTCTGCAGTTGAATATACATCTGGGCCAGCTGTGAAGTTATTTTAATGCAATTTCTTTGAAAGTTCCTATTATTTGATTTTTTTTAATTTAAATGATCCATTAAAACAATTATCAGTGCGAACTGCTCTGTTCTAAGCTCATATTATAATGTTTTTGATTTTGTCCCACACTTTGGGTTTTTTTGTTTGCAGAACTGAGTAAGGTCAACCATAAATAGTCCAATCTGCACGATAATGTGGTGACATGGAACTAGGTAAAGTTTAGCGTATTTAATATCCAGTATCATGAAGTATTTGGTTGTTTACAGAACATCATAGAGTATAATGGGTATCATGATTATGAAGGGCCATGACCTCTCAGTTTATTTGCATTTTTTAAATTTTATTATTTGAAATAGGCGAAAGTATTTGATAAAAACAGCTACAAAGATTTTAGAAGTTTTTTAATATGAACCTGTTGAGAAAACAAACAGATTGTGTCTCTTAATATGGAGAAAGATTTCTCTGTTGGATGTGTGTGACAGTGTTAGAGGTATTGGCAGTTGTGCTTAGGAAGACTTCTTTTAAGGTACAGACTAAATAGTTATTTGAGTTGAAATTCAGTGTGATCTATAAGGGAACATAAAAAGCATGATCAGTCTCATCCCTAATGTAATTCTCAAGCTGATAACTAAATACTGAATTGAATTTTGGAAGAAAATGAAACAAGCTTATTGAGCTTTATGTTGATACAGCAATTGCTCTTTTTTTCTGTCTTTAACACGATATAAACTCGAAAGATGATCAGACCTTCCAGGTTCTATTCCACTAGTTTTACAAGGAGTAACTGTGTCAACACTTAGGATGTAAGAAGTGCGCTTATTTGGAGAGTATTTGGCTGTGAGCATTCTGCAGCTGCTACATCACACATTGCATAGTTAAGCCTCAACTGAGCAGCGCTACAATGTTGATTGCTGCTTGTCAAGCATTGCAGGCTGCTCCCCTATACTTAATTGAAGTAGATATTTTCTACAAGTATGGGTTTCCAGCAAGACCACTAGATTTCAGAAGTTTCTATTGTATATAATTTTAAACTGTATTATTATACAGGAAAAGCCTTTCTTTAAATTAAATTTTGTTTTCACAAATGGAGAAGTGAAATAATTTTGGATCCTATTCAATATCATTTCTGAAAGGCTTCATTTTTAGTGTACAATTTTACAGGCAGTTGAACAATAATGTAGAGCAGGCTCTTTTTATTTCTGACACTATATTTTTTCAGACTTGTACTATAAAAACAGTTCGTGTTGAAGTAGGCAGCCATTTTTGTCCTGATGTGCAACTATTGCCTCGTATATGTAGCTTTTTGTTTAATTATAAATTCTGCATTTTTCTAGGTATAAAGAAACCAGTGCAAAATAGCACAATTCTGCATCAATTTGATTTTATGATAAATTTTTTTTAAAATTACGTACTCCTCAGAGTATTTCCATGTATCTCTGTTGATACTCTTTTACAAAAAGATTGTCTGAAGTCAAAAATTGAGACTTTCATTTGAGATTTTTGTTTACTAAAGGCATGAGAAATTTCATGGAAGGAAGTAGACCTCTGTGAAATAAAATTAAAAGTTGTATTTGTATTTGGCATTTATCACAATGAACTCTTTCTACAACTGTATTATAAATGTCCAAATATTTATCATTACAGTATCTTACCTTATTACAATTATCATCACTCTGGTATTTTTCTTCCTTGAGAATAATTACTTCTCCTTTTGTTTCACCCCTTTGCATCTCAATTTCTTTTAGTGCAGCTAATTCAGGGTTTTCAGAGGAGCATTAGTATGGCAACAACTGAGTCAGTTGATGCGCTGTTTTCAACTACTCATCCTGATGCAGCTTTGTAACTGTTTGACACTCAGTACATTGAATTGAAAGTGACAACCCTGCCAGTAATAAAAGTGGTGTTTGTTGAGATCAGAAAGTGAGCTATGTTTCTCTCAGGAAGCCATTAAAACTGCAATAGGACTACATGATCCAGTGCTCTTGATGGCCTCCATCTGGGTACACATGCTTGAATCATGGTTTGGGTTGGAAGGCACCCTAAAGACCATCTAGTTTCAGCTCCCCTGCCATGGGTTGGGATACTTTCCACTAGAGCAAGTTGCTTAAAGCCCCATCCAGCCTGGCCATGAACACTGCCAGGAAGGGGGCATCCACAGCTTCTCTGGGCAGCGTGTGCTGATGTCTCACCACCCTCATATTAAAGAATTTGTTCTTATTATCTGATATAAACCCATCTTCATTCCATTAAAACCATTACTCCTTGTTCTATCACTACATGCCATTGTGAAAAATCCCTCTCCAGGTCTTTACAAAAGCCCCTTTTACGTATTGAAATATGCTAGAAGATTTCCTCCAGGCTGAACAACCCCAACTCTGTCACCAGTGTCTCAGCCTTCCATCTTAGGAGAGCTGTTCCATCCTTCTGATCATCTTTGTGATGATCAGAAGGCCCTCCCTTGGACTTGTTCAAATAGGTCCATGTCCTTCTTGTGTTGGTTCCAGAGCTGGACACAGCTCTGCAGGTGGGATCTCACCAGAGCAGAGCAGAGGGGCAGAATTCCCCCTCTGGCCTTGCCCCCCTGCTTTGGATGCAGCCCAGCACGCATTTGGCTGGGTCATGTCCAGCCTCTCATTCACCAGCACCCCCAAGGCCTTCTCAGCAGCGCTGCTCTGATCTGTTCATCCCCCTGCCTGTGTTGGTACCAGAGATCGCCCCAACCCAGGTGCAGCACCTGGCACCCAGTCTTGTTAAATCTCCTGAGATTCCCATGGACCCATTTCTTGAGCTTATCCAGGTCTCTCTGGATAGCATCCCATCCTTCAGGAGTGTCAACTGTACCACTCAGCTTGGTGTCGTCTGTAGAATTCCTGAGCATGTGTTCAATCCCTTTATCAGTGTTTCATAAATTAAAGAAAATATCTTCAACGTTATAGCAAAGATTAAAGCTATTCTGGGACACAACCTTTTTTTGTGGTGTTTAGCAGAGCTAAACCATATAGTGCAGGATTAAGTTGTGCTGAACTGATTTTGATATGAAAGTTAAGGATGAAAAAACTTCAGTTTTCTGATGGAGAGGTTTTGAAGCAAATTGAACTAACATGAATTAAGTATAAAATGATCATAATGACAGAGATAAAACCAATAAAAGAATAAAAGATCTGTTTTCTGAAGATAAAGCTGTCACAGTTGTAGTATAATTTTCATAGTGGTCTTTTGCTCTTAGTGATCTCTTAGTGAAGCAGCCAGCTGAAGTGATTGCTTTTATCATGGCCAAAGCCCTCCTGTAGGTTGGATTTGGGTTTGCATTGTTATTAACTCTCAGTGTATTGGTATTCCATTATCCTTTCAGTAGTGGGTTACAGCTTGCACTCCAGAAATTCTTTAGAAGTCATTTACTCTTTCTGATCACTTTTTTGCTTTTCTAGCTTAATCCTGGCCTACACAGCCCTTTAAACTGTAATCAACAGTGAATTAGTAACATAAAAATGAAACTGAAGTACTTTCAGGGCAGGGGTGAGTCAGCAAAGAGAAAACAAACTTCTGAAAATGTTGTGCAGAGAGTGTCTGATGGGCTAGGGAAATGACGTCTCCCTAACATTTCAAAACCAGATTAGATGGCTTCTGTGAAGAGCAGAGAGTTGGGACTTGATGATCCATATGGATCCTTTCCAGCTTGACACATTTGTGATTCTGTAGCTCAAAACAGATTTTCACAGAATGTGCCTGTCTTTTTGTGGAAGCCACTTTACAACAAAAGAACAAATGGGTCCATTACCCAGGGGATGACTTCTCTGGTTTGCAGCACTGAATAAACTAGCCTACTTATCTGAGCCATCTCATTGAAGAAAACATACATTTCTGAAGTTTATTTCTTTATATTTCTCTGCATAGCAGAAAATGAAGTCTGAAGAATTTCCTCAATAAAATCTTGGGATTTTTAGGCATTAGAACTCTGCCTCAGGCTGTTGCATCTTGTAATCTTTACTCTGTCCCATGGTTGTGTTGCTCAATTGATCTTTATTTCTTATAAGCATGGGTTAAGAAAAGGCAGTATATAAAATATGGAGCAAAATTCTAAGAGATGTTGTTTCCAGTCAGGTTGTTACCAGTCTTTGCAACTTAGACACAGAAGCCATTTCTCCCTTAGGGTATGACTTCCTAAACTCAAACTAGGAAACAAGACAAAAAGAGAACCCTGTCTCAGCTGTGGCCTATGGGGTTTCATTTCTCTTTGGATGTGCTGTCCTCACAATAAGCTGGTAGAAGAAAATGACCTAACAAGTTCAGCTAACAGATTAGGGAAGTGTTTAAAGCAGTGATGTGCACACTTTCATGGTTTAGCCACAAATGCACCACATGGAAAGGTTTGACTTCTGAGCAAGAGGGAAATAATTCAGCTAAACATCTCCAGGTATTTACACATTGCAGACATTTTGTTTTGATTTTCTGGTGATAATTATTTTTAATGCCTACAAGTACAACCAACAAGACAGACTCCAGTGACAAACTCTGGTCCAGTGAATTCCCTGCTGTGGACTTTGTCCTGTGGAGAATTCACTGGAGAACTGACACATACTTCTGTGTACTATGTTTGAGGCAACTGGAGATCACTCAACAATGGGGCATTTAGGTAAGATTTTATACAAATTTAGGAGTGACAGGAAGTCTGATTATGTTTCTTTGTCAGCACTACTTGTTGAAGAGCAACCTCTGCTTTCTTAGGGGAGGCAGGGGCGGTGCAGTCAGCATCACACAAAAGGTATGAACTCATGTAAAAGATGAGTGAAAACTCATCTGCATTTCTAGGTTAGCATGAGACAGCATTTAAAATTTGAATAGTTAAATACCATATTTAATATATACTGAGCGAAAAACAAAATCAAAAATTGATTGTCTGTCTCTTAAAATGAGGCCTAGCAGGACACTGCTGCAAAGTTGGGTTGCAACTTATTTTCAAAATGCTTTCCTAATTTATTGATGAGGAAATACATTTTTCCTCAAGTATAGATAGATTGCTGTGCAGAGAGCCAAATGTACAGAGTTCTTTCAAGATACCGCAAAAGATAAGCAAGTTGCAACTAAGCATTTTGAAAATTGCAAGGTAGCAAAAGGATTCTTTGAAAATGTTTGAGAGGTTTTCACAGTATATTGAAAACAGAATTAAATCAAATACTCAGGGCCATCTAAGTATAACTTTTGTGCTGCGTCCTAGTGCCTCTTTTTCTTTTCAATAAGTGTGAAACATTGCTTTGCTTTCGGTTGTCTCTTAAGAAATTACTTCATAGCTGGAATTAGTCACTCCAGGCATTTTCTTTGCTAGTGCTTCAAATAAGCATAAAAGCTAGAATATTAATGATGCCTGAGTGTTACTCATGATTTGTGGCTTGATAAGCTGATCCTCACAAAAGCTTTCAAACTTCTGCCTTATTTTTAAAGGATTGGAGAGAGGTTGCTAAGTGGTAGCCGCTTGTTGTGCTTTCTGAACTGCTTTTGTGAAAATTAGCAAATTTTAATCTTTGTTTTGTTTTCATCCAGCCTTACCATGTGTCATAAGCACCAAACACTTAATCTTGAGATACTGATGGAAGTGTATGAGAATTAAGTCCTCTGTGGATTGATTATAATGATTGCACCAGACTGTAGAGTTAGGGCTTCAAAGATTTCTTGTCATAATAAAGGCAGCTTTAAAGTGTTAGAGAAAAAATAAGGAAAAATTCATAGCATATTTAAGTTAATTAAATCCTTGTGGTTGTTACCACAAGGTTTTGGCATTATTATGTTATTTTGGTTTTTATTGTGTTTTTCCTTCCCCTGGCTTACTGAAATACTGCAACTCACTCTGAAGAGGAAGATGCTTAAAAGTGGTTGCATGACCTGCTTGTATGGATATACTTGCTAAAGTCATGCCTTAAGAAGGGAGGTATGGATAAAACCTTGCCATTTTATCTTTCTTCTCATTGGCTTTCTTTTTTGCACTGTAACCATTGAGTGATTTGTCTCATCCAAAAATAATCCCTTTTCTTGACAGTGTATGAAATACCTGGTAATAACAAAAGGGAGGGACAAAATCAGAATGTTCCTGAGCACAAAAACGGTTATTAATTTAATTTGTAATAGATCCTTCAAGGTCTTTAGGAAAGGATTTCACAGATCTGTTTGTAATCTGTCAATATTTGGTGCCATTATATACAAATTTCTTCCTATACCTTTTGGTTTTTCATGCAGTATCAGAAGTATTATTTTTTATAATGAACTGTAATCAATATTATATAATGCATGCAAATTACATAACCACATTTTATAAAATTAAACCGTTTTAAAATTACTTAGCTAATTAAGTATAATTACCCCGTAAGCATACTGAATATTCGCATCCGTAAGGTAAAACACTAAACTTTCATTAAAACAAATGGAGAGTATTACCAGCAAGGTATGGATATTTTTTTGTGACACTGAGAGCAAAATTTTGTCTGATCATGTTAACTGTTCTCCACATTCTCTGTGGTGTTCAGCTGTACCTAACCTATAGAATGTGGTTTCTTTCTGTGACTTGATGTTTACATTCAAGATGATCCATCAGTTTTTGTTTATGCCCAGAAACCAACAGTCGATACTGATCTACCTTATCATAAGCCCCATTTTACTTAGATCCAAATCTAATATACTTTTTTGTCCTTTTATTTATGTTGGAAGTTCTCCTAGTCCATTCTGATACCATTTGATGATACTGTTCTCCTGTGAGTATTTTCGTTGTTCCCTTTTCTTGTTTCTTTCGTGACTTTTTTCTAGAGGGAAACTAATTAAATTCTTGCTCATCTGGTTTATAAATAATATTATCTCTTCTAATTGAAAAAAAATTTGTGGCAGTTTTGTGTTTTACATGTTTTCTAAATTGATTGTTACTGTGACAATGGGCAGATCAATATTCTAACGTCATGGTTATAATCACATCCATAAATCACTACAGTAATTTCACACTAATAAGCCACACTTCCGGGTAGCTGGGAAGACCATGGAATTCGTCCATAAATAAGCCGCACCAGGTGATAAGCCACACTATTTTATTTTTTTTTTCAAGCAAGGATTCATGTGCTACAAAGTAACGAGTTAGTAACAGAATCACACAGCACAGGGTTTGCTATCAGGTGCTTAATTTGCAAACACTTTTCACATACCGGTGAAGCCTTTAAACGCAGCCCCAGGCACCCTCCCTGTGCCACGGGCCCTGGCACTCCCACCCCTGGCACTGGCTGCCGCGGCTCCCTGCCTGCTCAGCAGCAGGTCCCCACGCCGCTCAAAAGCGGCAGATCGCTGGTGAAGCTGGCGAAGCCGGCTTGGCGGCTCACCGCCCACTCGCAAGTGGCTCCGGTTTGCCACCCACCCGGCCGTGGCTCTGCAGCAGCTCCTCATCTGGCCACAGCTCTGCGGCAGCTCCCTCCCCGGCTGGCTCGCACTTCTGGGTTGGCATTTCACCAGAATTTGTCCATAAATAAGCTGCACCTGGTGATTAGCCGCACTTCCGGGATCGGCTTGATTCTTCAGTGAAATAGGTGCGGCTTATCAGTGTGAAATGACTGTATTTACAAAGCTCTTGGCAAGGAACCCTTTAGGTTGAGAGTAAAACATTGCTCCACATTCAGATCAGTGTTTTGGGAGCACCAAAGCAATGTAAGATCTTTGCTATACTTACCCTTCAAGGTTAATTTTGTTTTACAAAATTACTTTAGATTTAAATATTACATTATAAATAACAGTGTGATCCAGAG
Source organism: Sialia sialis (assembly GCA_009812075.1). Lineage (NCBI taxonomy): Eukaryota > Metazoa > Chordata > Aves > Passeriformes > Turdidae > Sialia > Sialia sialis. The sequence goes on along the minus strand of VRYO01002772.1, from coordinate 12,184,518 downwards.
CTAACAATGAAATCGTTGCAGGAGATTTTTTTGACAGTAGAAAGTTAAGGGTTTGATGAATTTCAAACATACTGGAATTTAACTTTTTTCTTTGCTAGTTTACAAGTAACTTTTTTTAGCTAGTTTGCAACTAATTGCAAATAATTTTAGTAATATGAGGACCACAGGCAGCAAATGTATATAATAATTTCCACAAGAATATTCCAATAAATTTTGCTTAAGGCAAGTATTTATACTAAAGTATTGGGAGACAGTATTACATACTGTGAAGATTTTTTTTGTTGTTGACTTTATTAGTTGATATGGTGGCTGTAATGTCTGCTAGTTTAAAAATGGCATTATAATAAAGTAGTATCTTATGCTTGATATTTAGTATTGCCTTTTATTCTGCAGGAGTTCACACTGCTTTATAAAGTATATTTACACATAATCATTTCACTGTCCACTTGAAAGCATTACCGAAGGTAGAGTTGGTATGGGGAAAAAAGCCCCCCATAAAAGAGAATGCAAAACATTTGAGGACAGCCAGACAAAAAGTTTCTGCTCACACAACACAAGCCCAGTTCCTTTTTTAGAAAAAAAAGATGAAAGGTAATTTTTCAGGTGAAAACCCAGTACTTGGAATGTAAACCTCAGTCCTTCAAGGAGCATATCCAACCTGTTCCCCTATTCCTGTGTAACTGCTGCAAGCACATTATTTCCCTTCCCCCATCAAGGTGAAAAAATGGTGAGCTCTTTGAAATTTACAGATAAAGGATGATTTGTGTTGGTGCAGACTACTGATGTGCAGTCATGTGTCTGTGTTGGGTATTGATTTAGTTGGGTCAGAAGCAACTAAAAAAGAGTGCCTAGGAGGTGCCCCTTCCCTTGGACATGCCTTGCATGCACCGAGTGTTGCCAGACATGAGGCAAAGCGTGACTGAGCAGGAAGCCCCAGCCTGCATGGGATGAAGCAAGCTGCTCTCTTTGACCTTCATTCTGTGAGGTGAAATGCCAACAAAATTAAGACTAAAAACATCTGCATTTTTTGATGGATTTGTAGTGCAGGACATAATTCAATACTTAATCAGCCTAAGCCTGTCAGCACAGGGAGCTGAACCTCAACCAGGAAGCCAAGGCTCTTGGCAGCTTCTTGTTGCTACATCATCAGTTACCACAGCAGGCTCTAACTAGCCCGTGCCTGTGACGCCAGCTGTTGCAAAGCGTTATTTTGGAAATGCATTGGTCATCCCACTGCAGTGTGATTGTTAGTGACTGTAACCTTTTTAAGGGCATTATTTTTTAATTTACTTTTGATACGTTGCAGCAAGCTCCCAAGTTATTTATTACTATGTCAGTAATAATAGAGTACATGCCATATATTATAGCTGCTAATCATACCCAAAACCTCTGCTGTTCACAGCCCCAAATAAGTAGGCCAATTCAGATACTTAAAACCAACATGAGAATCCGTGTAGTTGCTTTTTGTGAAAAACTTTTAACATTGTGTGAAATCGGAATGTGGCTTCCAATTTGAAAATGGCTAAAATTTCTCCGTGGAATAAAGCATTTTGTCTTGTAAAGTACTTACCACTGCTGTAACTTAGATAATATGATGTGTAATCTGAAGTTATCAATAAGAAGGAATTAACGTATTTGTAAGTGATTTTGCATAAATTACCGTGAAGTATCACTGGGTTAAAATATCAAATTTAATCCAATTTTGATTCAGGATTAAAAGTTAGTGGTGTAAATTAATGTTTACTTAAATGTGGTGTCAACTCACTTTCAACAAAGGTACTTTTTGATACAGGGACATATTCAGATATTAGTGTTGTAGTGAGCATATTATTGTTTTCTAGGTTTAAAGAACATAATTCATGTAATCTTAATCATTTCATATTTTTATCAGTTACAGGAAGCTTTTACTTTCCCTACTAGCTGTAGGATTTTTAACAGCCTCCAGGTAGAGCATTAACAACTATTGTTTGGTCCACTGAGGTTTTTAATTTATCTGTTTTCCCTCCATTCAGACACAATACTATTGTGGCAGACAGTGTCAAAGACCTATCTAAAATTGAGGTAAATGATATTTACTGCTCTTATCCATACATCCAGATATTGTATCAAAGAAGGCTATGGATGGTCAAACGCTCTGCTCCTATTTCTCCTAATAAATCCATTAATTTTCTCTTCCCAGATTCTCTTTTCTCTTTCATATGTCCTGAAATATACTCCAAGATGACTTGCTCCATGATTTTTCCAAGGACCAAAGTAAATATGACTTGCCTATATTTCCCTGTATTATTCTTTTGGCCTTTCTTGACAGCATTTAATTTCCCTTGTCACCAGGGATTTCCTCCAAGTTCCATGACTATTAAAAGACAATACAGAGTGGTGTTAGAAAGACATTGGCCACTTCTCTTCAACACTCTTGAATGCAACCCTTTATGTTTTGTGTATCCTTATGGTTTGAGTTGTTTCAAATAAGCCCTGATTCAATCTTTATCTCCTGATGGAAATTCTTCTTACCAAGGTCTTTCACCTGACAGCAGGAACTGGGAGGCTGACTGAGGCCAAGGCAGCACTGAGTACTTCAGCCTTTACTGGGTGTGCTGTCGCTAAATCCCACGCTTCATCCAGGAGCAGGCTCACTTTTCTCCTTTGAGCCTTTTGTTAAGTGTGGTTGTAAAAGCTTTAATTATCACCTGTAGCATCCCTTAAATGTGTTTGTTTAGTAGAATTTTGCCTTTCTGAGACATCCAGACTTGTCCATGTGATGTTTCTAAATTTCTCTTTTGTAGTATGTCCTCGCTTAAATCTTCTCTTTGTGGTTTTTCTTAGTATAGAGCTGTGTCATGAATTCTCTCATGAAGCAAACTGGTCTGGTACACTTACTTTCTTGTTTGGAAATTCTGCAAATTAATGTGTTCCTGCTGGTGGAAGCTGTAGCACATGTAAACAATCTCTCTCTCCCCAGAAACATGTGTTAGAGACTCCGAAGTTTCTTTAACGTTATTCAGAATAGAATAGAATCTCCTTGTTAGGTTGTTTTTGTAATACATGGTGAGAGCAGGGAGAGCTAACTTACTCTATTACTTAATATATTGTTTAGTCCTTAGATGGTGATTAGAGAAGATAATTTACCTGGCATTATTGTTACAATTTATGGCACCCTGATGGATTCTATTACTACAAAAAGATTCCAAAATAACAGACACTCTTTGTCATTTTAATAATCTGTTTCTTCAATTATCTTTATTAAAGAAATGTAAAATTTTATTATGAAACAGAAAAAGAAGCCTGAAGGATAAAGATAAATAATTTTTACTATTCCTAAAGGTGTCTTTGGCGATGTTTCTCCTTCATATTTATGTATTTATGGAGCAAAGTATATTAGCTTGAGATTAAAGCTAAGTATGTTCAATTTCATCTTCACCACATTATTTCTTGCTTTATGTAGTAATCAAAAGGTGTATAATGAAAATTTTATTTTCAAGTGTAATGGCAAGACAAACTTTTTAATATAAAAATTTTAATACAAAATTATTTGAATTTATTATTTCTTTTGTTATGAAACAACAAAATAGCAGCCATGTATCCCTGCTTACTTTCTTGTGGGATAGTTTGATATAAACAGTGCATCCAAGACAAAGACTGGGAATTATGGAGTGGTGATGGTGAATATTAGAAAATACAACTCTTTAGCATCACTGGAAGCAGCCTGACTGGCTCTTCAAGGCTTAGGTATTCATCCTGACTCTTTTCTTCACCTCTGCTCTCTGTAGCAAAAAATATAAGCAAACATTAATTTTGCTTGTGTGGTTCAAAACCTTTCAGCTATCTCAGAGCAATAGATTATTTTGAGAGAGTGAGACAAAGTGGACAGAAGTTCATTTGTGGACTCATTTCTGGTGAGCCTGTAGAATCAGAAGGAGACTGACTGCCAGTGGGAAGTGTCAGTACTCTTATGGTGTAGGATCATCCATTTGGAGCTCAGTATTCCTGAGTTTTGCTGTAGGCTTTGCATTCATTTCTTGAATCCAGAAATGCATGTTAACATCAAGTTGCATTATTTCACTGAAGAATGTCTAAGATTTGTATGCTAAAGTATCAGCAGCAAAGCTTGAATAAAATGACTGTAGAGAGAAATGAATAAATAAAATGCTTGAGATCTGACAGCCTGAATAGGTGCCATTTCTGACCACATGGGTTGTAGTTAACTAAATGATCAAATGCATTTACACTTAATCTAGTGCATGCTGTGCCCAGCACATCTGCCTGCTGGTTTTATGATGATGACTAAATACTGCAGCTCTGGACAAACTACAGCACGAGGATGTTCCTTAGCCTCTCACACCCTGGTTTTCTTGGTGTGTTGCCATCCAAGGGGAGTGTTTAGTAAAAATACATTAGTTCTGAAGATCTGATGGGGCAGGCAGAAGAGGATGAGGAAGCCAAGCAGTTCATTAACTACCACTTGGACATTTGTTTCAGAGGGAGAAGTCAGTCTGGCTGGTCCCAAGGAGGAGAGTAGGGGAAGAATTGCCTCATAGCTGTGTCACTGCTGCTTCATCCCTGTAAAGCTACACCTGCTCACACAGCCTCCTCCTGTATTGGACTGTTGTGACACTGGATTTTGCTTAAAATGGGTGCAGGTTGTGGAAGCTGAAGTCTGAACTAACTGCACTGCCTGAATTTTGGGGTTATATAGAACACCATATATATAGAGAGAGAGAGCTTGAGGAGGAGGAGAATGATTTTATTGGTGGGGGAAGGGAGGACTGCTGCCTTGAAACAGTTATCTCATACCAGTGGTACATGCCAGTCCTTTGCCCTGGATGTAGGTATTTTAAGTAGCCTGGTAAGAAGGCTGGACTCAGTGCTGCTGTTAAATTGCTCATTGGTCGGATGTCATTCTTCATGTGTCCTTCTGTTTAAGGAATAAAAATAATTTAAAAACCCTTCTGGTAGCAGTTTTGAAATTTTGGATGCGAAGTGCTGTAAAAACTAGATTTATTTACATGTTTGAGAAAAGTGAAGGGCTCTTGGGAAGGGATGGATCTGCCCATTCCCTGAACAGGGCCCTGCTGTGTGTCAGGGCAGTGTCCTGTGTCACCTCTCCTTGTGAAGGATAAGGATATTGAAACCATCTTCTCGTGTGTGACTCTGGTCTTTCCAACTAACACAGGACAAAGCAATCAAAAATGTGCTGGTGTAGTGTGAGGACAAGTGATGTGAAGTACTTTATGTTTCTGTCTCTCATACTGTATGTTCAGGAAGATAATGATGAAGGAGTTTTTCATTCCAAAGAGAACAAAGCCAAACTAGATGATGTGGGCAGTTGTCCTGTGTGCAAGCTGTCCCTCTTTTTCTCTCCAGTCTGCAAGTAGAATTTGTTACCTCATAGTGTAACTACAGTCTGTCTTCTGCTTTGTTCCTTTTCCCATTTAGTTTTGATTCTGAGATTGAGCATATTTAAAAGTGTGCTTTTTAGAAAATTGTATTAAGAAAACTACTTTTCATGAAGACAATCTAAATAGATTTTTAAAAATATTATCTTCTATACATATCTTAATGTCTCAACAGCTGAGACAAACACTACCTAAAACCGTATGTTAATTGTCATTTTTAGAAAAAGAAGTATACAGTAATTTTACACTCATAAGCCACTGCTGGTTATAAGCTGCACTTCCAGGTAGCCGGGAAGACCACGGAATTTATCCATAAATAAGCCTCACCGGGTGATAAGCTGCACTTTTTTTTTTTTTTTTTAAGCGAGGATCCACGTGCAACAAAGTAACGAGTTAGTAACAGAATCATGCGATTGCGGGGTTTGCGGTCAGGTGCTCAATTTACAAACAGTTTTCACAGACCGGTGAAGCCTTTAAACACAGCCCCAGGCGCCCTCCCCGTGCCGCAGGCCCTGGCACTCCCGCCCCCGGCGCTGGCTGCTGCGGCCCCCACCTGCTCGGCAGCAACTCCCCACGCCGCTCAAAAGCGGCAGCTCGCTGGCGAAACTGGCTCAGCAGGCTGGCCGCGCGAAGGTGGCAAAGCCGGCTTGGCAGTCTGGCCGCACAAAGCTGGCTTGGCGGCTCGCCGCCCACTCGCCAGTGGCTCCAGCTCGCCACCCACCTGGCCGTGGCTCTGCAGCAGCTCCCTGGCCAGCCACGGCTCTGTGGCAGCTCCCTTCCCGGCCGGCTCGCACTTCTGGGTTGGCATTTTGCTGGAATTTGTCCATAAATAAGCCACACCTGGTGATTAGCTACACTTCCGGGATCAGCTCGATTCCTCAGCGAAATAGGTGCGGCTTATCAGTGTGAAATTACTGTATTTCTAATTTGCTGATATGTAATACCGGGATCTTTAACTGAAATCCTTTTTTAAACTTCATCAACACATAAATTATTTACAAATGTTCTTAAGTTATTATTTACATTGGTTTATCTGCAGATAGGTAACAGTTTCTACTTGGTCTGGTTGTCCTTTGTGCATATGTATCAAAACAGTTTGGTGTCCCTTGTGGAAGGCATTCTCTCATGGAAGGCATTATTTTTTAGTAATTTACATGAGCAACTTTCCATGGAAACATTAAAGCTTGTTAGATTTTGATATTTATTTTTAAAAGATTAATAGTTTTAGTTGTGATGTAGGACTTGAGAAGACGATGTTACCGTGACTTGCCAGTTGTCCAGCCTGCACATGTAAGCTCCTTGCAGCCAAACTGGCTGCGCCTTCTGGGGCAGTCCATATCAGAGAAACGTGTTTCCATTCTCACAGGAGGTAAAGGGAAAAAACCAAAAAACTTTGGGCAATGTGAAGGGCGGTGTTGCAAAAAAGGAGGAGGGAGTTGGAAGAAAATACAAATGTGCTGCATTAGGGAAGGGGATCCCGGAAACACTGCAGTAGGGGGCAGGGAAGAAAAGGATGCCAGACTGAGTGGCTGAGCAGTAAGGAAAAATGGACAGAGAGTGCAGCCTGGGATATTAGATTAGGAATGAGAATTCAAGCTGATATTTTGAATTGCTGTTTTACCTATGGCCGAATTCTTGGCCAAACATTTAATTTAAGCATTTTAAACTCCTGGAAGGGGCCCTTTCTTTGCCATAGCATAGACATCTATGTGCAAAAAATACAATTTTGTTTTGTGTTTTTGGAAAGTCATATGGATGTCAGACACCCATCTTTATACATCAATGTTGTAGTCTGCTATCTGGTCCTGGAAAAGTGGTACAAATAGAAAGTTTGGGATATGCTGGCTTCCTGCAGGACAGGGGCCTCCTCAGCACTGTCACTGCCTTTGAAGAGAACTGATTGTGCATCACTTGACACAATTACTTTGCTTTTCAAGTGTGAAGTAACCACTCCCTAGTAACATTTTTTGTGTTTAAGAAGCCCCTAGTCTTTTTGAATAAGCCTATTTATAAAATCTGCTGTTAGGACAATTTGCTTGGGTCGTATTTTTCAGATGCAACATTTGAATACCACTGACCTGATTTTTTTTTGGTCAGAATTATTTTTGAATACCTAGAGAAAATCTAAAATTGGATATTATCAGAAAAATAATTTCTTTTAAAGATTTTGGTGAAGAAATATTGAACAGCTTTATTATTGAGCAAAAGGAAAATATAGCAGAAATTGTCATTATTATTAGCATTTTAAATTTCAAATTTGGTTTCTGGCTTCCTAGAGATGCTTGTTAATTAATTCCTACCAGAAATATGGAAAAAAAAGTCTTTTTAAGTGAGCTCTGTGATAAAAGTGTCCTGATGAAGCTATAATATACTTTGCTTTTGAACTATCTATGTAGAGGACCAAAGTTATAATCTTAACTTAGATTCATAGATCCTAATTACAGCTGAGCCCATTTTGCTCAGGTATTTACCATGGCATATGCATTACTTTCTGATAGAAATAAGGTAGATCAATATTTGATTACTGGAGGAAGTGTTGGAATATGGTAATCACTTATTTGACTTCATCAGCAGGTATAATGCATTTAGGTTGGGTGAAATGGCAAAACTCTGTTTTTCCCCAGCAATCTCACTGGAATTTCCTCCCAACAAGCAAGTCTCGCGAATAATTTGCTGATTCTTTAACAAAAGGGGAAAAATGTAAAAGAAGCAGCACTACCAAATAAAGAGAGTAAAATTAAGAGTATCTTCCATGGGGGTGTCATGTCTTTTGTACTGTAGCATTCCTCCCCTCAGAAAATCTCAGCTGACACAAATGTGGGACTACATAGCTGAGAGAAGCTGGAGAAACCATGAGTTGTAGTTTTTGAGATTAGACTGCAGAGTTTAAGGTAGAAGCCATATGTTACCCCTGCAGAATGCTTTGTTCATATGGCCCCCACTTTTATTCAAGCTCAAAGACAATTTAACTGTTGCCCAAAAAAAACCCAAAAACCACATCTTATTGCTAATCTTGAACTTACTTCTTCAGCTGAGATTCCCAGATTTTCCAAACCAGAAGGTTTCATGGCTGCTGATAAAGGATCAGAATTTCTTCTTGACATTGTGTTTTAGAAACCTACAAATGGCTAGGAAAATCAGGCTCCCTACCTGTGAGAATGCCCCTTGTTTTCTTCTGGAAAAAGAAGCCCTTTCTTAACTCCTGAATGCCTTCTTTGGTAGGTAATAAACATGCATTGTATTTCTCTTGGCTTGTTAGGGAATAAATAAGACATTAATTAAAACCTTGAAACACTTTTCCAAACCTCCTCCCACAGCAATATCCAGATTCATACAAAAGTGTATGAGTCAGACAAACGTTTGATAAGATTCAAATCAACACACAGCATTTTGTTTTGCTGTAACTTGAAGCAATTACAAAGTAGAGTAGGATTTTTTTCCAATTAAAAATTATGAAACATAGTCTCATTATTTTAATAAAGCAGAGTGTTTGAATTTAAACTATGAACTATAAATAAATGAATGTCTTCTAAACTCTGGACACATGTGGAAGTGAAAGAGGTCTATTACAGAAGTTGAAAATCTATATTTAATGAATACACCCACTACATCTATTAAATTGGCAGGATAATAAGTGTGCAGCCCTCTCTTTTACTTCAAAACAACACATTCAACATAATCATGAGCTGAGAGTTTTACCAGACATTGCAAAATACACTTCAGATGCACTTTTCAATTACTTTTGGACTCTTGTATGGCTGTGTAAGTATCACATTTGCCAATCTGGTCTGTATGCTCATCTTGTATTGTTTGCACATTTATGGTGCCTACTCCTGTGGCTTGGACAGTTTCGGCTGCAAAAGTTACAGTGTCGGGTATTTGGTGACTTTTATTAACTTTGGCATCATTCCTTTCTAATTTCATTCAGCTTTGTCCTGGATAATGCATAAACATGTGACATTTCCAGTCTTCAAATGTCACATCATGTAATGAAGGAAACTGTTTGGCATTGAGTAGGTCCATCCTAAAAGTGGGAGAAAAGAGCTTTTCTTAACTGTTTTTGGAGTAGCAGGGTGTTTCTAAGGTTTCCACTTCTGTCTCTGCTCTGTCTTTCTTTGGCCAAACGGTGCCTCTCATATCTCTGTAGAATCCCAAAGTGTTAATAAACTATAGTCATCTCAAGCAGGAACAAGTTAATTGGTATTGTTTTGGGGTTTTTTTCGGATCTGTGAATGATACGTTCCTTTCAAATACCATGGGCTGGAGAATCCACTATTCTTCTGCAGGTTTATACCTTTTAGTCTTAGCTCCTTTTTATGTGAGAGCTCTATAGTTACAAGTTTCATTAAGATGTGTAACAAACAGGTGCCAGGTAGCAGTGGACAACTGTTATGTCCTGTAAGTGAATTTTGAGTGTATTTTCCAGTGCAGTTTTCCCCAGGTTATTCTCAGTGGAGAACATCAACAGGAGCATCATTTGAGTATGTCTTTCATAATCAAAGTGTGTCAGAATTTGATGCAGCCGGTGCTATTCAGCCACAGTAAAGACACTGCAAATAGTACAAATTCATAGTTATACGTTATAAAGCTAATAAACACCTTTTGTTTTTCATCCTCATATGTTATGTTGCGTTCTCCTTCCTGCTTGTTCCATTTGTTCATTGCCATGAACACTGTCTGAATAGCATATGGTCAGTGAAGTTGCTCTAAAGCCAAACATGCTTTTATTTTGGCTTCAGAGTGAAGGGAGTTATGGAAAAACCAAAACATATTGCATTATACTTTTTGTGTGCTTTTACACCTCTTTTCCTCTTCCTCTGTCTTTACGATTGCTTCTTGGTCTTGAGGAGATGAGGTGGAAGGGTGTAAACAGGCTGATGCTGTGGATATTTACACTAATGTCTGAAAGTTGAAAGGCAGTATATTCATGGAAGGGAAAAAAGACATTTCTACCACAGGGGAAATACATACAGGGAAGTTCCATACGGGGGTCATATAGAGGCTTTTGAAAGCTGTTTTCTAGTCCAGGACTGAAAATGTGACTCGACAACTGATGTATCTGAGTTAATACTAGGGGCCTTGTCAGTCAAAGCAGTGAAAACCAGACGTGTTTCTGGTCCAGCATGACAGGTTCTGTTTCTATAACTGTTGTAGTTTCAGGGTGAGACTGGCCAAGCTTAAAAGGCTTAGTGAGCCTTATGTTCAGACTCCTCTTGGCAGGACCAAGTTTTCATTTAGTTAACTAGGCAACTATTGCAATGATGTTTTACAAACTGAATGCAATTATACAAACCAAGATTTTTCAAGTCTGTAGGTAAAAGTCACTTAAATGTCTTGTGACTGCCAAGTCATCAACAGGCTTTGTTAATTTTGAATAATTGTATGTGATTTTTAGGTTAGTAGTTATACAAATGAATAGACAGTAATACACTGTCTCCTAGCATGCAACAGGCCCTTCAACTCTTCCTCAGCTTTTATTCTTTCATCCTAAAAATCTATCAACAACCAAAAAAGGAAAAGACTTCCTTGCAATTTCATATCTTTGGTTTCTCTATGATTTGCAGGCCAAATCTATTTACCCTGTAAGTACAAGAACACTTCAACTTGATGCTCTGCCAGCTCATGCAGAAATTCAGAAGTGAAACTGGGTCTCTCAGATGAGCACAAAGATGCAGTTTACTGACAAATATGTGCATTCATCTGTGTAGTGCACACCACATAGAGCTGGAAAAATACTGTATGATGTAACTTTGTAAAAAGCCTGACCTGCTTGATTATGTGTTTGTCGCAGTTTTATTTCTCATGAGGACATTGAATCTGAAGCCACCATTTCTCTTGTTGTGCTTTAGGTGCTGTAGCAGTTCTGATCCCTCGCCTAGACCTGGTGATTTCATTCGTCGGAGCTGTCAGCAGCAGCACTCTGGGACTGATTCTGCCACCTCTGGTTGAAATCCTCACTTTCTACAAGGAAAACCTAAGTTTATGGACAATATTTAAAGATGTTTTTATAGCTGTTGTTGGATTTGTTGGATTTTTAACAGGGACATATGTGACAGTTGAAGAAATCATTTATCCTGCATCCACAGTTCTTGCTAATGCAACAGGGAACTTTCATGCAGATGTAAATGCTACAGACTTGGTGGTTGGATTAAAGTAATAAACCAGGCACTGTGAACTATTTCATTCCTTAACAAGAAATTCTTGACTCAGGACCTGCTTTCAACTACTGGTACTGTGTAAAGAGGTACAGTTTGTAAGAGGTGTAGGATATACATGTGAAAATACATTATTTTTTTAGAAAGTAATTATATATCTCTTCTGGACTTTGAATGAAAAGTTACAAGATTTTGTTTTGTTTATCAAAGCAATATTACTTTCATGCAAAAACATTCAGCATCACACATGATAAGCAGTTTATTTTTGTACATTTTGTTACCTTGACCCATTTTTTACATGATTTCTTTATTCTTGATTTCAACTATCGGAAAGTATGAAATACTGTATTTTTTATTACCTGTGGCTAGAAATCTGTAGACATACATATCTATATTTCTATTGAAACCTTAATGATTATTTTTGCATTCTTATGTTCTGCCTTAAGTAGTACCTAGCATGCCCTTTGTGTATTTTTGCTTCATTTGTCTATTTTGGAAGAAAAAATAGTAAGTTCATAAGTTGGTATGTGGGTAGAAATTAAATTTTGTTTAGCAAGCCTGCATGCTGAGTCGCCATGTACAATCCTGATTTTCAGGGTTCATATTTAACTTCCTGTCTCACACTTCATAGATGACTTTCACTCCAAATGTTGAAGCACTATTTTTGGTATTGTTTTCTAAAAAACTCTATAGTTTGTGCAATAACATAACTTAAGCATAACTTAATTTATCATAGTCATTCCTGTTATGAAAAAAACAAATTTTTCTAAGGAATATTTTTAATCATAACGTTTCCCTAAGAAATATGCTATGCCAAATCTTTCCATTGTAGTCATACGAATTAAGATAGAAATATATGTAATATTTTGCCTGCCTTCAGTATATTCCTCAGAAATCTACCATTTGGTATTCTATCATTTGGCATGACAGTGCTAGAGTAATATACTGCTAAATATATCTATATTTATATTTTCTCTTAAGAATATTTCCACTGTCATCTACCATCTGGTGACTGTAATGAGCACTTTTATCTCCGTGTTAATGAGGGCATTTCTGATAGGGCTTTGTTGTAGCATGTGGTTGAAACTGCATGTATTTGTTCAAGCAATAGTTCTGAGTAATGCTCAAATTTTGATTTTAGCATGGACAAAGTTAAATACTTGGCAGGCAATTGGAAGGGATGAGCCTCTGCCTGTGTGATACCACAGAATCAGCCTTTCTTAAGGAAGTGCCACAGTGGAGCAAACACAGGTAGCTAGCAGAGAAGAAAAAGGTAACTTCAGCTTTTCATTTTGAAGGTTTTTTTAGTCTTTAAACTGTTTTAAAAGACATTAAATCTCTATGTTTCCATCTGTTCCATAGTGAATCTGTTGCTTACCTAACCCATACACTACACACCAAGAGAATATATTTCTGTGCAGCCTATTTTACTTGACATTAAACAGTTTTGCAAGAAACAACTTCGGTAGGACTGAGAGGATTTAAATGCAAGTTACTTCTCCTCTTGGTTTTTCATCTTTCTATTTGTGTATGGAGAGAATAAAGGGCTTTGAAGTACATTCATATCTGTTCTGCTTCAGTTGTGTCCTGGTGAGCAGCTCTGAGAAGGTGCAGAAGGACTTGCCCAGTTCAGAGTTTGGTGGTGATTTTGTCAGGTGCAGGTGAATACTGCCACGGTTCTATCAATGAATGTTTGCTGAGCTGGGTACCCACAGCCTACAGAGGTTGCCCTGGTACCCAGTGATTGTCACATATCCTTGTAAAAGTCAGATAACTTGTTCAGAAGCTTGATAGGTTTGAGGGTTCTGACCTTAGCCATCAGACCTTGGAAAGGCTGGCCGGAATACAAAGCCATGCACATCCTCCTGCTCTGTCTGACTGCAGTGCTGCCTGCCAAGGCGCAGGTTTCCAGAGCAGCAGTGGCCACCCACTGACCAGCTATGAAGGGGTGTTTTAATGCAGTTGGCCAACGTCGCCAAGTCTAACAATGTTTTACCTTTTGAATCTTTAAAATGTTTATTAATATATTTTGCACAATATCAATTTTCTCCTACAGTGTAGGATTTTTTATAATTTTAACACTCATACTGCGCATTTGCATGGCCTGCTCTTTCAGAAAGAAAGAGTCAGGAATCTGAGTGTCCTACTTAGGATAGGATTAAAGCATCATGTGGTGAAAAACTAAGTCTGACTAATGAGAGTGTCCTGTGAAGCATTGCCAAAGATGTAAAAGAGAGGAAATTCTGATAGAAACCTCTTCTGAGTAAGTGTTCATTCAGCTTTTAAAGTGCTGTAATATTAGTTGCAAGTTAAGAGGCAGGGAGTAAAACTAAGAGATCTCATAGGTATGGTTTACATTAAGATAAATATTCAAGATGGAAATGTACTTTAGCACAAGCTAAATTAAACTGCAAAATGTGTGATTAGCTTATGTTCCTGACAAGGAGCAGAAAGCTATTGTATTTATATACTGTACATGAACTTGTATTTTACAATATAATATTGTTAACAGTTTTAATGTAATTTAATCATTAGCTGCACTACAGGTAACTGGATAATTTTCTTGTCTGTAACTGTTCATCCTCAAGTATTGGGCAAGTAAGAGGATGGGTTTGCCTGATGTTCTGTAAAACTTTAATTTTCTGTATCAATAAACTACAAATTACCCTGGAAACTCAGTGTTATCCTGCCTGTCACTACTACTGCATCACTAGAAGAAACAGCTGTCCTAGTGCAGAATTTACCTTTGAAGTTGTCCAAGGAATGGTGATTGACATGAGACTCACAGGCAAGCTCCAGAGCTGATTTTTCTTTGATGATTAATCTCATTTTGAAGTCACATGGGCACTCCTGAAAAATCACACCTCCACTCCAAGGATTTTCATGAGGGCACAGTTAAAGTTAGGCTTCTGCATCTTTTTAGAGCTGCACATAGTAAATAGTAAATAAGTTAATTTATAAGTGTAAAAGGGATGCAGGTATTCACTGAAATTCCAGTTCCTGTTTAGAAAATAGGAAAAAGAAGAAAAATACAGACATTTTTAAATTGGACAAGCCTATACATATTTGCTCTGGACTTAGCCTTATCTATAAGGATGGAGTGCTGTCTCGACATGTTGCTAGAGAAGGGAAAGTGTTGACTTGGAAAACTCTTGACTAGAAGTGAGGACTGAGATTAGTTGATGGACAACCTAAGAGATCACACTCAGTTTCTCTCAGGGAGAGTGAAAGATAAGAGGGACATAATAAGAGGGAAAAGTGATTATTTTAATCACTTTTTAAAAAATTCTGTATTAAAACATTTTAGATTAAGGGCTAGAGAAGCTGTATACATCACCTAATACCATTCTATAATTGCTGGAATGTATTACGAGCCTTGTCAGACCTCCTTCTGCTTTAATTTATTTGGTTCTGTATGGATTCAGCAGTATTTCTGCTGCTTAGAGATTTCTGAAGTGTCAGACTGTTCTCTGGCAGAAAACAAGCAATGCAGGTACCTCTGTTGAAGTTCATTTTAAACATGCTGTCCATGGGAGAAACCACTGCAACATGTTGGTAGGGTTTTGGGAAGGGAGCAGAACCTTCTCCTTGGTTTTGTTGTTATTTACAGATGTTTTGGCCATTCTGGACCATCTTAACAGGACACAAGAAGTCTGAATCTTGCCCAGTTAGCTGAGTTACCCTGCAGACTCCCACATGGTTCAGATTAGTGTAATGTAGGTCTGTGAGCTGACTATACCCCTGGACATACGTACTGAAACTGGTCTAAATACTGGTTTGAACTCAGTAGCTCAGTGGTTTTATCTCCGAGTTCTAGAGTGCTTGGATGAGTAGCATCTGATAGCAGTATTTTTTTTTACTCTAGGTTTAATTTGGGTTTTTTTTAAATGCTTTTATTAAAGAAACAATTATTAAACAATTTTGATTAAACAATTAAGAATTTATGTTGATTTACAGTTCCACAGATTCACTTCAAGCAGACAGTAGCTGGGATGTAGAAAGCAGCATCTAAGTAGACATTCAGTTTGAGCTCAGCAAAAATTTCTCTGCATGCAAAAGGAGGTGCCTCTCAAATCACAGAGAAAGAATCTGCAAGGCTATATGGCAAAGCTCTCATCTCCACAGACACAAAGGAGCACAGAGGCACAACTGTGAGTGGATGAACCCCACTTCAAATAAATTCACCTTTGTTTTCTATTCTTACAAGATTAATTTCAAAGGAACCAGTTTCACAGGTTGCACCAAATGATTAGGTAGCCTGCCTTGTAGCATGGCAAGGAAAGGGAGCAGGGGCCAGTGGTGTGGCTACAGACCAATCTCTGTCAATGCAAAGGAATGGGGGAACTCAAATATCCTTATCAGAGAAATGGAGCCCCAATCTGACATCTTCTAGGGTTTTCACAGCACAGCTATCAGTCCAGGGTATGTACAAGACTTGTAATGGAAATTTGGAGTACCAGCCAAAAGTGGGAGAAGAGATGAGTCAAAGTGCATTGGGGAAAATGGAATTTTGTGGTTCTGTGAATGTAGAGATAAAAGGGTCCAGTCAATCCCATATGAGCTGGGAATGGTCAATACAGTTGTCTGTCCATGTCCTGTGCCTGACCAGTGCAGTCTCTTTTGCTCTCACTAAACCAGGACTGAATCCAGCTGTGCCTGGGCTTCTCTCTCTGAGGAAGAGATTAGAAAGCAAGGGGGTCCTTTCTGCACCTTGTGACTCAATGGGAGGGCTTCTTCAGTAAACTTTGTCTGAAGCTTCTGCTCCCACCCACAACAATGTCCCAATACGTTCTCTGGAGGGGAGTTTCCACACCTTAGCCAGTTGTGTAAGGGAGAACATTGACATGATCAAAAGCATTATCCCACCTCACAGGATCTGCTTCTTACTGGCCTCTTCTCTTATCTGGCTCAAACCCTGGCTTGGGGTGTGTATATACACATGGTTATGTGCTTATCAGGAATATGTGCTCAGCCTCTCTGTGTGCTGGACATGGAGCTGTGGCAACCCCACTTCCTTCCTACTCCTAGCTTTGGCAGCTCTTAACAGACCCCCTCATGTTTCCTGAGAAAACTAGTTTCTCTGGGGCTCAGCATCATTGCCTCATAGTGCTGAGCTTTGGCCCTTCTGTCATTTTGCAGGTAAAAGGTACATGTGCTTCCTAGGACTCCTTTACCTTAGGTAATAGTTTCTTTAGTGGTTTTTAAACAGCTCAATTGCTTCTTAAAATTTGTGGATGTGCCATTTTGTGAGGAATTTTTCATGATATCTCTGGATAATTTATACTGTACAATATTTGTCTCTCAACCTGATGGATTTATTTGACTTTGGAGGACTGAGCTCAAGCTACTGAAGCCAGTGAAGTCCTTTCAGTTTTGTTCTTATAAATGCACTCAGAAACAAAGTTTTATTTCGGGAGCATTCCCATTTGTATCTTGGATACTTAGGGAGAATTGATTGTTCTATATTTTAGTTTTCAGCAACTTTCCAAAAATTCAAATGCCATCTTTAATCTTTAATGTATCCAGCCCTCTAAATGTTGACACGTAAATGCCATTGGAAATTTCAGAGTTTATTGATATTTTCATCTTCATATCTAATATAATTTCTTTGCAGAACAGAACATTTTTTGTTGGTTTCACTTGAGAGAGACCAAAGTCCTGGGAAACCAAGGCCACTGCTCTTTTTTCATACTTCCCCAGGGTTAATGAAATAATTGTGAGGATTTGCTAGACTTTCAGCATCATTTGTTCTACACCATCTCACCCAAAGCCTATGGCATTGTTACTGTGAATGGATTCATATTGAATAATAAATTGTTGGAGCAATTCTGGACCACAAGATAGAGAATCCATTTGTTCCTACTGCTGGGTAGGCTCCAGAGGGCATCAGCCTATGGCTCAGCAAACTTATTATTAGTAAATATGACCCAACTATATACAGGACTAAGTCCATCAATGGGGACTTAGCCCCTTTCACCTTGTGAGCTTTACAAGCCACCCTTTAAAGAGTACACAGCTTTTACAACACAGGTACTACTCTGCACTAATCTCCAAAATTTTGCTGAGAATAATTACAGTAACTTCACAATTATAAGCCACACCTGATTATAAGCCGCACCCCCCGATAACCGGGTAGACCACGGGATTTGTCCTTATATAAGCCTCACCTGAATATAAGCTACACTTTTTTTTTTTTTTTTTTTACGGCGAGGATCCATGTGTAACAAAGTAACAAATTAGTAACAGAATCGCACCAGCACGGGATTTGGTGTCAGGTGCTCAAGTTGCAACAGTTTTCATAGACCAGTGAAGCCTTTAAAGGCAGCCCCAGGTGCACTCCCCAGCCGGCTCTCACTTCCGGGTTGGCGTTTCGCTGGGATTTGTCCATAGATAAGCCGCACCTGAATATAAGCTGCAATACTGGGGTAGGCTGGATTCTTCAATTAAAAAGGTGCGGCTTATAATTGTGAAATTACTGTACGTGGATAGTCAGATCTGATTAAGCTTCTTGCTTTCCCTCACTTAACAACTTTTTATTGTCTCAAGTTTCTGTTAGAAGCCTTGGTGTAATAACCTCTGCAGGGTTATTGCATCTGAATGCTCTCTCTCCTGAGTCTGATCAGTCCATGGATATTTTTGTGTCTTCGCAACCTAATGTTTCACCCTATCTGTCGCTAGGGGTGTTCCTTACTTTTCTGTTTTTTAGTGAATTCTCTGCCATTTAAAGTTCCATATTTCTGTTTTAATTGCTGAACTCATGTCAGCTTGGTTGAAAGGATCTTTTTATATATAAAAATAAGTACATTTTATGTTTATTAAAACTACCCATTGTCTTCCTACCTAAGCTATTTTCTTGGAAGTCAGTGCTATGTCTTGCATCCAATGACCTTTCCTGGCTCAGAATGCAAGGCTAGGTCTATCCCTGGTTCTCAATTCTAGACAGTCATGCTGTGTGTGAGCTGTTGTTTATGCTCTGCCTTGTGTCCACCCAACCTCCAATACCTTGTTAATTCAAAACACCTATATGTGTGTATATATATATATATATATCTATAATAAATGCATATCTGAATTATATTTTTTGTGAATCTCAAATTTCTGCTTGTTTTATTGAACCCAAGTGTCACAGCTGATTTTAAAAAGTGAGAATATGGGGAAGTTCAAGGATTCAGTTGGCAGTGATTCTAATAATCAAATATGCCTGTCTCCAGTGGAGTTATCCAAGAAACAAAATTATGTGTATTCAATTCAATTCTCTTCTCTTCTGGAAAACACACACTGTTTGGGCTGGGGTGGTGGAGTGACAGCAGCACTGGTGTGGACCATGTCTGAGCAGAAATGCAGCTGGAAAAGCTGAGATGAAGATCCAGGCTAGAAGCTGGAATACCCTTTTAGATATAGTCCAAGGATATGGGGACTACCTAGGGAGATCATAGCTAACAAGACCTGATTTCCTGTTGAGAAAATCACCAGCTACAAGCAGTGGTCTCAGCTCTTCCCTGAGGCCTTTATAGGCTACTTTGGGACTCATCATCTGTCCTATTTTCTAAAACCTCAGACTACACACTTAAGGTGTGCCTTGTTCACAAAACCAGTCAAGCTCTGGTTCTTCCAGATATTTCTTTCCCCCTCTATTCAGCAGACAGTTTCTATTTCCATCAGATTCAGCCAGCTCAGCTGATTGTTTTTCCTCTTTGCGACTGCATTTCTGCCATGTTACATTTCATTTCAATAACGTGCCTTGCCTGGCACTGTCACATGCAGTGCCAGTTGTCATCACAGTTTCTGTGGTTTTGTCCTGTAAATGTTGGCATCTCCTTCTGAAGGCAAAGCTGTAGTTTGTAAGAAGCTTGTCAAACATTTTATTACAGATATTTTTTCCTTTTTTTAAATCATAAGTGCAACATTTCTTAATTAAAATGGAGAAGAATGACCCTTGTCAATGCCCTAAATTATAATGCTCTCTTTTTATGTAGAACAGGGCTATGGATCTTGTGACTGCCAGAGGCCAGGCTGGCATCACAATTCTCCTAGAACAGTCATGTTGTTCAATTCAATGACAAATGATCCCTTACAGACACTGCAATTCCAGCAAAATTTGCTGCAACAACATTATTTTCCTAGTGTAGTTTGTTTCTTTTGGGGCTTGGGGGAAGAAATATGCAGTTTGTCCTGCAGTGAGGTCAACTACCGTGTGGCAGCAAACAAGTTTCTGGCTTGCCTGGAGACTTTACTTTAAACTGTATAACTTCCAGCTTTGCAGTGATTATTGACTGCCATATTTCAGCCCTTACTCTCACATCTCTGTATTCATAAGAGAAATTGGGGGTTTAAAATTTTTTTTTGTTGGGAATTTCTTGTTTATCTCCCCCTTTCCACATTATTTTAGACTTAGCTGAAGTGATATTACAAGAGTAGTAGTGATGTTCAATAAAAAAGTGTGAATCAAAATGGAAAAATGTATAAAGCCCTCACAGTATTCTGAAATCAAAGTTCTTGCCAGCACTGAAGACAAGGGGCTGAGCTCGACTAGAAAACATAGCAAATAAATCAATTTCCCTCAAGAATATACCTGCCATAATGTCTGCAATGTTCTCACAGACAGTCAGCTCACTATGAATTGCCTTGGAAGCACCTCTGTAAAATAATCTCCAGTGTGCTATGCTTTAAGGAAATAGTTCAGATCTGTATCAGCAGCAGCAAGGGTTTAGCTCACCCCAGTAGTGAAGCAAGTGAGATAACTGATACCTGTTTTCCTGTTTTCTTTCTTCTTTCCCTTCTTCTTTACTGCTGAAGGATGACACTTCAAAAGCAATAATGCAGTGTATTCCTATGAAAAGATCTAAACTGGAGGGGTAGTTACCCAGAACTGTCTGCAATACAAGTTCTTTTTTTGCAGTATCTATTTTTGCAGTCAGGAATGCAGGTGAGATCCCCAGGTCTGATAGCCGCTTTGGAGAGCCTTGGCTCATATCAGCACTTTCATAATTAGAAAGGGACCATCCACCAGGGAATTATGGCAGATGTTTAGTGCTCTGTACACATAGATGTGGATATGGGTGGCTCACTTTGAGCAATATTTGCTGAGAGTTACAGGTATTTATTAGCTGTGCCTTACCCATGCGGAATAGTATATAAGAAGTTATGAGGATATTGTTATCTCCTGTTCAATTACCTCCATCAATGTTTGGTACAAACCAGGATTTTCTGTTTGACTGATCCATGTCATGAGCAAATGTAATTTCTCTACATTATAAAACACCTCCCCCAGCATTTTTTTAATCTTCCTCTTTAGTTGTTCTGGTGGGGCGATATATTTTTTTTCTGTTTTTTTTTTTTTTTGTTTGGTTGGTTTGTTTTTATATTTTTTGTTTGTTTATTTGGTTTGGTTCTTTTAACAGAAAATTACAACATCATAGAAACTTTTGATAAGACTCTAATTTTTTCCTAAACTCTGTTACTGATATGGGGTCACTGCTATTAGGAGTCTGGAGGATTTATATCTAGCAAAGAACAGTGTGCATCTCAAACCTCTATGTCTCTGTCTATATAATCTAGAAGTGTAACTTCACTATTCATTTACTTAATTCATTAATAATCCCTACTCCCTGTAGCCATGTGAGGAGCTCTGGGATTAACTGATTTGAAATTTCTAGGAATGTTCCAATTTGTGCAGCAAAACCAGTGCCATGCAACAAAAAGGGTTCCATGCACAGCCCTCAGCTGTGTTGGACAAACACCTACAGCACTTGTCCTGTCACTTCTTTCTTTGTTGCCAAAATAACATGGCAGGCACACATGTATGCATTAGGAAACCAATCTTTCTGCCAGATCATCTCAAGGAGCCATCACATCATGTTTGCTCATCTCAAACATCCCATTCCAATGGCTCTGTTGCCTTTTATAACCCAGCTATGAGTCTCAGAACTTTAATTGCACTGAATGGAGATAATAGAAGAAGGTGTATTATTTCTAGCTATGGGTAGATGAGTAAGTAGGTATCACTTTATATGACACATGCTTCAAAACATTTTAATTTAAAGAATTTCTCCTTTCACACATTGGAGTGTCCACTCCAGACCCTTAAGTACTGGCCAAATGATGAAGCACTTAAAAATGTAGACTCTATAATGTCTCATTTCTTGGTCTTTCTGTTCTAGAGAGACATGGGGAGAAAGCTCTGGAACTGAAAGGTGAGATCTAATGATAAAAAATACTAAATTTCACAGTCAGACAATTGTAGTGTCTATTCAACAATCAAAGAAACAAATTATTACTTCTACCTGACTTTTTTCTATTTTCTTCCTCCTTTCTCATAAATATTTATGGTCTTCTTAGCTATTAATTTTGAGAAAGGTAAATCGGGGTAAGTTTAATTTTCATTTATCTGTTCAGTTATCTATGAGTAATATCTGTGTAAATGCACTCACCAGGTTCTCAAAGGCTGGCTTTCTGTGAGGCTGCTCATGGCAAGCAACAAACACCTTCACATTTTTCCCTACATCATCAAGTGCCTCCAACAAGGTCTGCACAGCTCTGCTCCTGAGACACTGGATCCACAGCCTCTCTGGGCAGCCTGTGCCACCAGTGCCTCACCACCCTCAGTGAACAGTGCCCTGTTTCTCTTTAAAACCATTCCCCCTTGTTCTAACACTAGACACCCTGAGGAAATGTTTGTCCCCATCCTCTAAGTCCCCTTTAGGTACTGGAAGGTACTATGAGGTCTCCCTGGAGATTTCTCTTCTCCAGATTTGGAAGCTGTTACCCAGTCCAATGCCTCTTTCTGTCAGCAGATCCTGATTAAGGCTGGTTAACTGCTCATTGGGAATATATTTATCTTTTGAGCTGAACTTTCTTTGCCCTTTTTCATCTTGTGAATCTCCTGCAGCCTTGCTGAACACTGCAAGTTACCACGTGCCTTTTAAATGGTGTTTTTAATTGGAACCTTATAAGGACAAATGAGTTCAAACTTCCCTGTAATAACTTCAGTGATTACAGTTCACAAATCTGAGAATTATAATTTCTTTTTCTCCGATTAAATTGATTTTTA
Organism: Sialia sialis; assembly: GCA_009812075.1. Lineage (NCBI taxonomy): Eukaryota > Metazoa > Chordata > Aves > Passeriformes > Turdidae > Sialia > Sialia sialis. The sequence continues at coordinate 12,161,920 of VRYO01002772.1, read as the reverse complement.
TTGGACCTATAATATATAGAGAGACAAAATAAATATCCACAAGAAATCATGCAGTTTGGGATAATGACATGCTGCTGAAAAACCTTACAGGCAAGAGAAGAAGAAAATAGCAGAATATATTTTGCAAAATGTATAAATACAAAAAAATATATACTTCTGCATTACTGGTTTCATTTAATACTTCACAGTGCTTAACTGGCATTTAGAAAAAAGTATGGAAACATATATAGCCCAGGACTATGAGTAAGGGACTAAGGCCTTCTTCAACTTCTCATCCAGCTATTGGAGCAGAAATGGATATGTATTAATAAAACATGGACTGATTTTAGTTAGGCTAGGCAAAAGATTTTATACTCCTTTTCAATTTGGCTAGAAACTGAAACAAGAAAAGGAACAGCTGTGAAAGTGTAAAGACAATATTCACATATATTCATAGAGCTTACAAATGAAAAAGGGCATCAGGAGATCACCAAACCTGTGCCAAGTGCAGTACAGGCAGCTACTTTGCATCCAGCATATCAGCCCTGAAACAAAACGGCATCCCGTCATTATGCAACAACATCAAGAGGCTAAAAAATCCAGCACTTTCTCTGGTATTTTTCTCAGGAGTTTAGTCTCCCTCACTGCTATATATGTTTTTGTAGTTTCTAATTTAGATTTCCTTTTTGCTTCCAGACATCTTTTTAAACTTTTTGGTTCAAGACACTGTGTTTTCTCCCATAAAAATATTCCAGCATTTGAATGACATAATTTATTGCTTGTCTTTAAAAACTAATTCAACTCAATTTTCTCACTGAAAAATAATATTTTGTCATCTTTTTCTAGTCTTTCCTGACAGCTCAGCAGTGTGTGCTCACTGCCCAATATAACCCTTACTTTACTGTTGGTAAAATCCATTGGTGCATAAATATTGCATTTCTTTTTCCCAGGAATATGAATTTTCACTTATTTCAATGAAATCATTTCCTCAACACCAGCTTGCTCTTAATAATGTCCTGTCTCTATTTTTCTCTCTGCTCTTTTTTACATCATCAGCTCTGCAAAACTTATCTGCAGTGATTCTATATTTACTCCTAGTTTGTTGATGAAAATGTTGAACAGTGTCAGGTCTTGCATTGATCTTACTGGTCTCAGCTCCAACAGCTAAAACATTTTAAAGCTGACAAGGCAGTGAGGTCTGAATGGTTTGGTTCAAGGTTCAGGCCAGGAGACTTTTGGGGCGAATGTGAAGATGCTGCTGGGAGGCAGCCTGGAGCAGAGTTACTTGTAAATGCTGCTACCAGAAAAGTATCTTTATAACACTACTTATTACTGTTTCAAAGCTTATATAGGGACTTCACCTTCTTAGAGCTTCATCTGCTCGGCTGCATCAGTTGCTGGTTTTAAATTGTTCCTCACTTCTTAAAAACTGCATTTTATTTCCAGTCTTACAGACCTAGATTTGGTCTACAATCTTTGTGCCTTATCATGGCATTTATCTCTTACAGAGGGAATCCTTTTCAGCCACTCCTCAAGGAGGTGTGAAAAATTCACACCTGAATTATTATTTCATTTTCTCTTTTGTAGAAAAACATGTCAAGTTTCTGTTCTCTCCCGCAAAGCAGATTGCATATGTATCTCACTATTTTCTCCTTGGTGACATTGTGTTCTGGGAAATTCTGCTATGCCGAGGCAATGAATTATACATTTGCATATTAGGATCTTTGCCTGTCATATCCCCTTTTAATGACCTTGACACATTCAGGGCAGTTCACCAGTCTGGCAGAGGGCATAGCTATCACCTTGAAAATGTTGTCAAAGATACTCTTTGAAGTTTTCTCAAAATTGTGGCTTGGGGAAATGCATTCAAATGAACCCTGTGGGGCTGCCAGCTGCTCTGATTGTCACACTCGCCCATGGAGCAGCAGCAGTCACAACCCTTGCACGCCACCACAGCTTGCAGCAGTATTTATCCCTTCAGTTTCTACAAGATGGATGGGGTGTTTTGCTACAGGAGGAAAGGAAACAACAGGCTGTAAGCACAGATCTGTGTGATATCAGGTTTCATTAGATTTATTCTTCATGGAGAAACCTGTTTACACAGTGGACACTCTGTATTTTATTTGATTTGAGTTTGGAAGACTTCTTTGTAGTTTTGAAGTCTAAGAGCCATTCACAGTTTGAGGAGGAGGATTCAGAAGAGCTGTGATGGCTGGTTAAAATGGAAGAAAAAATCCTAGGTATGATATCAGCTTCTGATCCCATTGAGTATAAACTAACAATCACAGCTATCACTGGGTACATTTTGCCCTCCTACATGACCTACATGGCAGCAAAGTGTAGATCGTGTTTTGAGTCAGGTTTATATTGCAGAAACCTGATCCTGCTCATGTTCCTTATTTCAGTGATTCCCCTGGGACAACAACTCATCCCGAGTCTGTGAAGGACAAAGTACAGAAGGATAAAAAATGCTATTTTATGTGTTATCACAAGTAATTTAACCACTGCTGAAGTGTAGAAGTTTTCAATAATGTAAAGAGAAGGAAGGAAAAACTAAATCATGTCCATGGAGCTGTTTACCTGTATTTTCTTTATTAGCACAGTATCTGAGATCTTAGGTTACAGTGACATATTTTTCCTCATAATATGCCTGAAAGATAGAGGAGCTGTATTTGCATTTCATGGACGGTGGGAATGGAGGAATATTAGTGGTGTTAAATTTGCTAGTGCTTCTGGGTATCAAACAAAGGTGTCTGTCATGATTCCAAATGAGACCCAAAATGTCTCAAAACAAACAGACAGCTCCAAACCAAGAAAATATCTATATGATCTGTTTGAAAATATTATTTAAGGTCAGTATCCAGAACTTCTTGCCTCTAAAGAAGAGGAATAAACTTTGATAAAATGCCTAGTGCAAAGCTGGCATAATGTTATTTACTTTTATGGAGGCTTTCCAGCTTAGCAGAGAGGCAGATAACCAGCGTACTGGTGAAAAAGATTTGGTCCTCAGAAGCATGAGGTAAAGAAATGACTATGTTTATAAAGAATAAATCTTGCCAGATTTTTTTCATAGAATGGCTAAGACAGTCATTGAAAGCAAAGCAGATGATCTAGTTTATTATTCTTTTGGATTAAACCACATCATTTCCTTAAGCAGTGAGCAGGAACTGCAGTGTTTGAAAAACGCACTCTCAGAAAGAATTCAGATGAGCCTGAATACAAGCTCTTCTGGGACTGAAAATAAAATTAAGAACATATAAGGTTAGCACTAAGGGTAATATTTTTGGCAGAGTGAGGTGGCAAACCAGGAATCTTTGTAATTACTGTTGTCAAGTAGTTTCTTCAGTAACGATGCAGAAGAAAAAGATTGTGTGTTAATGTAGTTGAATGCCCTACACTGAGAGGAGTCAGGCAAAGACAGAGATGTTGGGGGTGGGAGTAGAGCAGGAGGAGGAAAAGAAGAAAAATCAATGCTGAAAATAAAAGGTACTGAGTATTAAACATCCAGTGTGAGGTGATTTGGGTTGCTGACATCCAAATTTAACTGCTAAAATATAAAAACATTAAAAATGGTACTAGAGAGATCAAAAGAGCAAATACTTGGTTTAAATTTGCTAGCTACACAGGTCATCTGCCAGTCTGGAGAAGCTCTTCATTATCCTTGAGGCATAAAGTAGCAAGTTTTGGTGTTTTGGAAAAATCTGTAAGAAAAAATAAATATTTAGGAATACTGGAGTTTTTCTGGAATTTATAGGTGAAAAGTATCCAGTAAAAATCCTGGGATTAAGAGAAGATATCTCAAAAGGAGAATTCTAGTGAAGAGATATAATGATATCACGTAAAACTTTTAAAAGACTGCTCAAAATCCACAGAAAATTTTATAGTTGGAACATATTTTAAAAAAATAAAGTCTCAACTCAAATTATAACTGAAGTATCTAGGAAATTGTGGATCTTATCCATTTTCTCTCAATGTTTGGGAGGGATTTTTTGGCAGATCTTAATAAAATTAATGTTTACATAAGAGAATTTTAAATATGAGCTCTTACCTGTATGAATTCTGACCTGTCAACTCTGAATGTGTTACTGGCCTGTGATCTGAAAACAGGAAAAAAGAAACAGGGTGCCCTGACTTGTACCAGTCACTCTAAGTTACTGAGAAGGAATACAAAATATCCACTCCCAAAACTGCATAGAGCCTTCTGGAGGGATAAAATATTGTACTGAAAATGAGTGCACATTCTGGAAGGGTAAATACATTTGATCTTTTTCAATCTTCTCATGAAACATTTGAAGAAAGGCGATAGTGAAATATAAGACATTACCCAGCATGGTTGCCTGAGCCCCACTCTTGTGTATGGAGAAGTACAGTAATTTCACGAATATAAGCCGCACCTTTTTCATTGAAGAATCCAGCCTACCCCAGTAGTGCGGCTTATATTCAGGTGCGGCTTATCTATGGACAATTTCAGGAGAATTGCCAAGGCAGAAGTACGAGCCGCAAGGGGAACAGGCGTTCCCGCCCCTCAGCTCCCGCCCCCCCCCGCTGCCGCCGCTCCCTGCGCTCGGCGCTGCTGCCGCTCCCCGCCCCTCCCTGCACTCCCCAATGCTCGCATGGCCGGCGCTGGGCACCACTGCCCCTCCCTGCGCTCCCTGCCACTCCCTCCCTCCAGCTGCCCGCTGCTGCCGGCACTGCCGCCTCCCACTGCTGGCCGGCCCCTCCCGGCGTGGCCCTGGCCCTGCCTGGCCTGTCAGCAGCACCCCCACCCTGCCGCACAGGAAAAAAAAAAAAAAAAAAGTGCGGCTTATATTCGGGTGCGGCTTATAATCGTGAAATTGCTGTATTTATTCTGGTGTTGAATCTAGAATCAGGGTTAGGGTTAGAAGAATACTGCACCAGTTATACCATGGGGCACCTTTGGTAGGCAACAGATGACCTGCGAAGCCAGTCTCAAGTTTAGTTATTTTCTCTGTCTTTTGGAAGTAACAGTGTATTGTGTTTGCATTGTGAGGTTTTGGTAGTGGGGGTGCAAAGGAGGCATATCTGAGAAGCTGCCAGAATCTTCCCCCATGTCTGACAGAGCCAATGCCAGCTGCCTCCAAGACAGACCTGCCACTGGCCAAGGCCAAGCCCGTCAGTGATGTGGCAGTGACTCTGGGATAACATAGGTAAGAGCAGGAAAACTGCTGGGGAACAGCAGCCAAGGGAGACTGATGAGAATATGTGAGAGGAGCAGCCCTGCAGACCCCCAGGTCAGTGCGGAAGGAGGGGCAGGAGGAGCTCCAGGCACCATTCCCCTGCAGCCCCTGATGCAGCCCATGGGGAGGAGCTGTGCCCCTGCAGCCCATGGGGGTCCATGGTGGAACAGAGATTCACCTGCAGCCCCTGGAGGATCCCAGACAGAGCACGGGGATGTCTGAAGGAAGCTGTGACTCCATGGGAAGCCCGTACTGGAGCAGGCTCCTGGCAGGACCTGTGTCCTATGGAGACAGGAGCCCACGCTGGAGCAATGTTTCTTGGCAGGACTCATGATCCCACACTGGAGCAGCCTGTTCCTGAAGGATTGTGCCCTATAGAATAGATCCACACTGGAGCAGTTCATGGAGTTTCATGGCAGGAACCTCAGATGGAGCAGGGGAAGGGTGTGAGGAGTCCTGCCTGTGAGGAGGAAGGAGCAGCAGAGACAACAACTGATGAACTGACCCAGCCTCCATTCCCCATCCTCCTGTGCCACTGTGGGAGCTGAGGCAGAGAAATCACCAGTGAAGTAGAGCCCAAGAGGGGAGGGGTGAGTGGAACATGTTCTAATTTTGTTCTTATTTCTCATTATCCCACTCTGATTTGATTTTAATAAATTAAACTATTTTCCCCAAGGCAAGCCTGTTTTGCCCACAATGGTAGTTGGTGAGTGATCTCTTCTTGCCCTTACCTCAACCCATGAGCCTTTTGTTATATTTTCTCTCCCCTGGCCAGCTGAGGAGGGGAATGATAGACCTGCTTTGGTGGCAGGGCAAGACCATACATGCGCACGGTCTCCTGTCTGCCCTTTACCATTTTCCAAAATAACAGAGTTATCCTAAAACCCCTAAAAAACCTAAAAAGGGCTATTATAAGCATTTCTCTTTATTTTTACTATTTTAAAAATTATTATTATTTTTATTTCTTCCCTTTTTTTCTTTATTTTTTTCTAGACCCTTAAAATTTGATGTTTATCACTGTCAGAATTTCTCTCTTAGTTTCCAGGCATCCTCAAATTCTTCACAAAAAGGGCAGTTGTTCAGAGAGATGTTTTAGAAAAGGCTCCTAATTTCCTAGCTTTACATGGACATGATTGTTATACCACTTTCTGATGCAGGTGGGAAAGTGGTTACACTGCCTTTATGTAGGAAGTGCCCCTTAAAGTCTTTCAGAAATAACACGGATTTGCATCCTCCCATCCCACTGGACCTAAATACAGCTCTTTAATAAATGTAACTATAGATAGATCTTGGAATAATGGCTAGTTATTAAAAATAAAACTAAGCAAAGCAAACAACAAAAAAGAAAAAAAAAGAAAAAAGAAAAAGCAAGAAGAAAGCCCTGTCTTGCCACTGAAAAAGCTACATTAGACACATACAGCACCTTCCATGAGCATTAGTGGGATGGGTTTGGACTAAACTAAACACAGTTCTAATGGTTTCTCAGCAAAACTGCTCTTTCACAGTGGTGTTCCAAAGTTTTGTGTATTTCCTAGTCTTTTCTGACATCCTTTCTTGAAGAATTACTTTCAGTGGACTGCACTCTTGTTCTGATGTTGTAGAGGTGTAATTTTCATTAGCTAAGAAAAAGCAATTCTTTATTACCTGGAGGCTTGTGGCCAAGTAATATTGTTTCTTTTAACTACAATAATTAATCATTTCCTGTCCTTTCTCTTTAGATCCCTTCTAGATGGATTCTTGTGGTCTCAGTCTCAAGTGGGATACTCACTGTAGCAGGGAGAAATGAGAAGCTGATCAGACCCACCCCTTCCAGTACTGCCTACACTTTTCTCCTCCCTGACACCTTCTTGTCATTGCAAAGGTATTTGTGCATAAAATATCTTTAGTGTTATTGTGCATGAAATATTGTATGCTTGGGCATTAACCCCTCAGCAAATCTCTCCAGGCCCATCAGAAGGCATGGAAAAGTACAATGAGACGTGTGGTGCATTCAAGGGGCATCTTAGGAGTCACAATCTTGAGCCTAAATTGAGAGCAACTTCCTCAACATGTGTTCCTGTGACAGAGCAAAGCTTTCATCTGTGTCCCAAAGCACACCCTGGGATGTGGCACTTTGAGACAACCCTAGTGGCAATGGGAGCAGAGTAAGAGCAGAGAAAAACTCAAAGCTATGATCACTTGGCAGCAGGTCAGGGAGTTGGAATGACCTGGTCATATTGACCTTTGTAGTGTAAGAGAAGGGAATGAAGGGCACCAGTTACCAGCTGGAGAGTGTAAAGGGTTTGTGAGCAATATTTTCCCCATTAAACTCCTCACAATATTTGTGCAAAGGATTTGGATGTCCTTTGGGCTGCTGCAGTGAAATGGTAAAGTGATCTGCTGTGGAATTACTGCACTGAGCAGTATTACAGGAGGGGAAACAAGATGTGGGAATGTGGTCCTGGCCTCATGATGGAAGCACCCAGCCTGGAGCACTGCTCTTGGAGATCCAGCCTGGTGCAAAGGGAAATGGGCGTGGGGTTCTCTGCCTGTTTTACATACCTGAATTGCAACATAGGCATGGGTTATGTACTCCAAAGCTGCACAATACTGAGAAAATGGGACAATTTGGGGATTTTTTTCCCCTTAAATATGCCACATGACTGTTTTGTGCCCCACAGAAGGGAAAGAAATAGTGAAAGATTTCATGGATGATTATAAATTTTGCAGCATGCCTCCTCATTTCGTGCATTGACTCTGACTGGGTCAACTAGGAAAGGTTTCAGTAAGGAGTAGTGGAGGAGTTAATACAAAGGAGCCCTGAGAACCCAGATCACTGCCCTCTCTGCTGGGAACAGCCCTTTGGACACCAGGAGTGGCAGAGATATTGGGGAAACAAACTGTACATGAAAACTAGAGTGCCTTTAAGTCATGTCACTTTTTGTTTCTGGGTTAAGCCCTTAATTTTGGCTTCTAAGTCACAATATTAAATGTATTTTTTTGTCTCTTTGACAGGAGTATCTTTGTTTTGCAATCTCTGCTTATGGAATAAAAGGTCTCCCTAGGCAGAGGAAATGGATCATGTCATCCTGGAAAAAAGCAGAGTGACACATGCAGTATTTCTTGTTATAAACCTGTGTAAAAATCCAGTGTGACAGTCAATCCTGTGCAATATGCAGATGATAGATTAGTTAGTTCTAATTTGACATAGCCTGTTATCCCTGAAGTAGAGATTGTACCAGAGCATTTCTTAGTCCTGTTTCAAAGAGTAATCTTGATAATATGATGGTGGTTGTTAGAACAAAAAAGGAAATATACCTAAACTAAATGACAATTTTAACAGATAAACCATGACTTCACTGAAAGTTTATCTTCTTGTTCTCAAGAAAACTTCCTGTGTTCACTTATTTTCAGCCTTAGACAATTGTGCTGTGCCCTGCTAATAGCAAGAGTTTGGCTCCAATTGTGCAACTGTGCACTAATTGCCTGCAAATCAGAATTAGATGTGAAGATGCCCATGAGTTTCCCTCTGAAAATAAAAAAAAAGTCACTCTCTTTCCCCCAAAATTACTGTCATTCACTTTGACTGAAATATTCCCTCCTCCACCATGCATTATGCCCAACCAAGCAGGACTTAATAGCATTCCATTGATACAGCAAATTACTTTTTACTGGGGATGACACAGCATGGTTAAAAAATTTTGCCCCCACTTTCATTTTTTCCTATTCTTCCAACATGATTCACCCTCCTACACCTTTCTTTCCATTGCCTTATGAGTAATTTCTCTTTATCTGCATCAAGCAAATGTAATGCTGTATAAAAGCTGGAAACAGCTGCTTTTGTACTGTAGTTACTATTAATAAGTCTCTGGTGTTAACAGTTATCTGATCAACACATCCTGATTTTTTCCTTGTGAAATATAACATTGAATTTGTAAAAAAATGGAAAAAACATGCAGATCAGATGTTTACACTTCCTCATAACCTGAGCAGGATCTCAGATATGCCCTTTCCTTTAGCCCATCATTAGTAAAAGTAGGTTGCATGTGCCCACCCTTTTCAAGTTAAACATCATTCCTGCTCTTAAGTGGTATTGGTGCCCATGTAGTAGAAACAGTGTGAGAAAACCTACCAGCTGACACAGCATGTATGTTGTCAGCTTTCTCCACAGTTCAGAACATGAAAGAGATGTTCCATGGAACAAGGAGGTGCAGCAGACTGGGATGGTCACAAGGAAAAACATTTGAGATGTGTTCAACAAAGGCTGGCAATGCGGCAGCTATAGCAAAGGAAGTGGAAGCCTCTCATGGGCTATTATAATTTCATTTAATGGCAGACATACAAAAATAAATCAGTGATCTCCCTTTTTGTCAACGTTGTCAAAGCTAACCATGAAACCTGTGCGTAAGACCACCTGTGGAGGTGACCATTTCTCTCCCTTCAGGGTGGACAGTTGTGGGAATATGCACAAAGTTGGACAAAAGGAATTCCACTTTGCAATGTACTAAAGGGAGAAACATCTGTGGGAATTTCTAGACCCTCAGTCCTGACAGAGAAGAGACAGTTTATGTAAATGCTCTACCTTTGCTTGACTAACTGGATGCATTTGTGTGCTTCAGCAGCTCTCAGGGGAGCACTATCCCCCCGAAGTTTCCCTTTTAACCAATGCTGATGGGAGACAGGAGAAGCTGGGAAGTATATGCAGCTCACACTGCAAAGGTTTCTATGCAATAGCCAAATGCTTAGTGTTACATATATATGTGCCTTGGGCTGAAGGTCTTAATGATGAGTTGGAAAGAAACATTTAAATACTCTATATAAAAATGAATAATTAATGCATTTGAATGTGTGATTCCAAGACTTTTGTCCTGACATAACAATGTGGAAGGACAGTCAAATCAAAAGAGCAAGTCAACAGTAGCCATTCCCTGTTGTTGATGTGTCCTTGTACCAAGCCATCCTGCATACCTTCCACAAGTCTACCACCACTTGTTCATTTGGCAAGCAAGGGAGGTAAACGGGTGCTGTTTTAGGCTGTTTTCACTGACTTGAAGATGACTATCTTCAACAACAGCTCAATGTTTCCTCTCTGGAATAGAGCACTAGTCTAGTGGGACGCAGCAGTCTTTGAGAAAAGTCAGCGATGGCTTTGTGGAACCACACCAGTTACACCAGCACTCAAGAACATGCATTGCAGGCATGGGAGGGAAGAGTTGCTCCAGCACATTCTAATTCAGGTCCTTTGCACAACATGGAAAATAGTTATGCTGCTTCTAGAAAAGCCTTGGAAGCAATAATGAAGTTGGATTGCAAAAGATTTCTACCTTGTTATTGAATATAAAAACAACAGGAGGATTGCAAATGTCAAAGATTGTGTTATTAGGAGGGACTAAACTTCTTCATGAGCCTTACATTTTTTCTGATTCAGACTCAGCTGACTTATTGAAACAACTTCAGAAAGAACAAAGGTCCACCAAGTAGCTCTGAAGATGTGGAAGGGCCATCTGTTGCTGAAAGTTCCAGTTACTCCTTCCAAAGTACAGCAGCAGGGGTTGCAAGCAAAAATCCTTTTATTTATTGCTCTGGAAAGTTTTCAGAAGAAGTCAGGTTGTGGCTGCCAGACTAAATAAGAGATATATGAAATGACTCCTGTGCCACAATGCTACTTCTGCTACATATAAAATCATTGAGTTATTAGGGTTGGAAGAGACCTTAAAGATCATGTAGTTCTGACTCCCTGCCATGAACAGGGACACCATCCACAAGCTGATCCAAGCCCTGTCCAACTTGGCCTTGAACAATTCCAGAGATGGAGCATTCATAGCTTCTCTGGGCACCCTGTTCCTATGCCTCACTGCCCTCCTGGTAAAGAATTTCTTTCTCACGTCTAATCTAATCTAATCTAAACCTGCCCTCTTTCAGTTAAAAGCGATTTCCCCTTGTGCCATCACTACACACCCTTGTAAAAAGTCCCTCTCCAGGTTTGTTGTGGGACGCTTTGGGTACTGACTGGAAGGCTCCTGGAATACCTCCCCAGAGCTTTCTCACTCCAGGCTGAACAGCTCCAACTCTCTCAGCCTGTCTTCACACTAGTGCAAAGGAAAGAGCTAAAGGGCTGGTTGCAGAGAGCTGAGCTGGCACGGAGTGAGCTCCTGCATCTTCATGGAAAAACTCAGTGTATGCATTTCTTCCAGAAGCAGAAGAGCTCTGCTGACTTGTTCACACACCTTCCTGAAATTAGCTTAGGGGTCTTCTACTGTGTAGGATGTGGAGAGCTCCCCAGCATCCTTATGTCCCAGTCCCTAACTTTAATTTGCTAGGAACAGGCTTGTCCTGCATTCTATACTGCATACTGAAACCTAAGCATTGCTTTTAACCCCACTGGAAATGAAACATATTTCCAAATTTTACAGTCTTGCACCTGGTTTGCAAACATAGATAAGAGGTAAGCAACAATTAACATGCCAGATGGACTTGTATTAGTTGTATTTAGGGCTGATATGCATGATTCTGAAGATTGAAAAGCAATTTTTGAGGCTGCTTCTTCATTTGAATTCCTGCTCCTTATGCAGGATAGAGACTAAACAAGGTGGGTGTGATTTCTAAGAGCTTGAGTGACTGAGCTGAGCTGTATTACAAAAATAATTGAGGGAAGTGCAAATACAACTAAGGAAATAAAAGTTAAGTGATGGAAGTGATGCAGGATACTAATTCATTATGACTTGAATGTGTGTAGTCTTCAGAAAGATTTTACATTTATGTGAAAATAGTCTGAATGTAAATTTTTCTTTTTGTTTTTGCATTCATGTATTACACTGTTTAAAAATACAATGTGTGTAAACACATTTTAAAAGATGTTTTGCAGAAGAAGCAGAATGGAACTTATTTTCTCTTCCAAAGTTTTTGGAAAGTCTAAGAAGTGTATTGAAAAGACCGATTGTTGATAAAAAACAATAAATAATTACATTATAAAAAAGCAGTAGAAAGGAAAATCAGAATACAAGATGGCAAAGAAGATAAGACCGAAACACATCAAGGAAAACAGAGAAAGATGATGAAGAGGTGAAGTGAAACAGGAAGAAACAAAAGAGAAGTGAAAGCTCAGGAAAAATATAACGTGTGGAAACTAGCAGTGTATTTTATTCTGTTGTAGGGAGTACAACACGGAGGAAATGTCCTTTAGCAGAATGGCTTGTGGCCTAACTCCAGGACACTGCATATTTCAAGGGTACTTATTGTGCTGCAATGTGTATTTTCAGGATTGAAGTCTGCAAAACTGGTTAACCTCACCAGAATGCATTGCTGACCTCTCAGCCAGAACCCCTAAGCCAATGCAGAGACCAAGAGTGGAACACATTTTACCACATCTGGCTGGTCACAGGACACTGCCTCTGTATGCTACAGACAGGAATGGGTCCTGCCTGTTGGAGCAATGCATCTTGAACTAGAGCAGAGAACCAAAACAGGCTCAGGGAATCATGACATGAAAGAAATCTGGCTGGAAAGCTAAATATAGGCAAGGTGAACTTCATCACCCTGGCTTCTTCAGCAGGCCCTGGCATGGTTTGAAGGAAAAGCTGAGTGTGACATTTTGTTAAAGCATTGTGAGTCACCACTGCCTTCTGCTAAGGCTGGTGTAAATGAGCTACTACTGCATATAATAAAACCACAATTAAGCCTTTGGGGAGCATGCATCTGTAAACAAATGATGAATGGCTTATATTCTCTCTTTTCTTCTCATATGCCCAAGTATGAGCCCTGAAATAAATTTCTGTAAGAAATTTTTTAATGGAAATGCACTTTTCCAGTCAAAATGGCTTTTCCATTAAGTGCAAAGCTCTGTTTCACTGACTTGTCTTGAGTTAAGAGGACCACTGGCATTTCATAGGAGACTTTGCCAAATGTTGGAGAAGAGGAAGTTTCTTTCTTCCATTTCTGCTTTTCTGCAATTCTTTAGTGAGATCAAGTTGTTGGCTTCTTTTCTTTGTTCTTCCTTGTAAATCTGAAGATAGGTCTGCTGAAGGCAGATGGACCTCTGACAACAGTAGGTTCAAAAGCTCCTTGGCCACTTCCAAAGGATGTCAGCAAGCCAGAGGCTGCAAGCAGGGTGCCCCAGCTGCTCCATGCTGACTATTAAACTGGTATTGTAGGCAAGCCTGTGTTATTCTGCACTCTGACTTACAAGGATGATAAACTCATGTGTGGGTGAGAACAAGGGGCTGCTAACTCCAGCACAGCTCTGCTTTGCTATGAGTATTCATGGCCCTGTGTGCCTGCTGACTTGCAACTTTCCTAGGTTAGCTACCCATATCACTTTGCTTTTCGGAGGGCAGACAAAACCCTTAGGCATAACTTGAGGCAACCGTCAAACTGTGTCCAGAGTCTCTGTCAAACTGTGTTGGGTGGGCGCTGCATTTTGCATCTGAAGTTACATTAATATTTTATTACCTGACTTCAAACAAAGAAACCACAGACAGGTAGTGAGGGCTGTTGAAGACATAAATGAAGAAGTCTGGGTAAGGAGTACTGTGCTGTGGAAAAGCAAGAGGTATTTTCAGCTCGTCCAGCAGCTCACGACAGCTGCTGGCTGCTGGCAAAGTGGCATCAGTGAGGGGACATGCAGTGATCGGAGTTTTAGGAACAGGGAGCAACTAGCAAACCTTTTAAAAATGCCTTCTAGTGCAATCAGTAGTGTTAATGGTCAGTGATTTTTGAATAGCCAGCTGAAGGCATTCTGCTCCTATTTGCAGTTTCTTCTTAAGACTGAATTTAAAATGTGGCTGAAAACCAGAGTAGTGCCCCAGTATCCATTGCTAAATTCAAAAGGAACTGATAAACGTGGATCATTCTGGAGCCAGGCTGTGCCCAAGCACAGGTAGGAAGCAACATTATTACCTCGAGAACAGAAAATATTTAAAACAAAATCAGTCTATGCTACCGTAGAATAAAAACACTAATAGCCCACACTCTCCTACATTTACTAGCTCCCTCCCCAGGTAGAAAAGTATTTTTGAAACTTCTAAGACCTGCAGAGACTGATCTGCAGTGTTTCCAAACCACTGAGCTTCTCTGGCCCTAGGGTGAATTTACAGAGCTGAAGGAGGTACAATGCAGATAATAAAAATGTGCTTGCAATACACTTACCCCTGAACATTAGGTTTCTTGATTATATCAGTGTGTTTCAGGGAGACTGAATGTATCCTGTAATGTCTCCAGATCTAAGCAACTACCAACGTGTTAATTATGGATAGTACACCATTTCTATCCTTTTAGGAAGGTGAGGGCAGTATTTGCACTACCAGCCTTTTATGTAATATCTTTGTGAGTAAAACATAAACAGATATGAAGGATTTTTACTTAAGAACACCTGGTCCTGGCAAACCCCCATTTTATAATGGATAAATTATTCCCTGAAGGGTGGAAGAAGGAAAAAGAAATAGGAATGAAAATAATGTTGGCTTAGCTCTGGTATTTGAACCAAATTACTTTTTATTAATCTGCCCAATTTCCTCATTAGATTGTCACAGATTTTCCAACAACGTTACTTTTGTCCCAAAACTTACTTCACATTTATTTACAAGTATCACATTAATGCATTAAGGAACTGTTTCATTTTTTGCTCACATGGTGAAAAAACAGATATGTAATTCCCTCTGCAGTCCTTTATAATGAGAAATACTTCAGGAACAGGCAATTTTATAGAACTTTAATTGCTTCTCCCTCTAGCAAAATGTCTGCAATCACTGATGCAAGGGCCCTCCTTTACTGTTAATGAACAGTCAGCAGTGCCAGCTTCTCAAGCCATCCATTGCAGAGGCCATTGACTCATGCCACATATTCTGGTACTCTTACCTATCTGTTGAGAGAGGAACAGCCACTGTTTCCATTCCTGAAACTCTGAATTATTCCAAATCAGTTTTCTCACATTAGTCCCCTGTAGTGGGTTTGCCTGGGAAGCTCTTGGTAGCAGGGGATCTACAGGGGTGGCTTCTGTGAGAAGCTGCTGGAATCTTCCCCCATGTGCAACAGAGCCAATGCCATTGGACTCCAAGAGAGGCCACTGCTGGCCAAGGCCAAGCCCAACAGCAACAGTGGTAATGATCTGGGATAGTGCTCAATAAGAGGGCAAAATATGTACTGTGCGGAAGTAATTGTGGTCAGAGACAGAAAGAGTCAAAAACATCCAAAGGAGACTAGTGAGAATATGTGAGAGGAGCAGCCCTGCAGACCCCCAGGTCAGTGCAGAAGGAGGGCAGGAGGTGCTCCAGGCACTGAGCTGAGATTCCTCTGGTGCAGCCCATGGGGAGGAGCTGTGCCCCTGCAGCCCACAGGGATCAAAGACTGAGCAGAGATCCACCTGCAGCCCCTGGAGGATCCTATCCCAGAGCAGGGGGACACACAGAGAACTTTGTGACCCTGTAGGATGCCCACACTGGAGCAGGTTTGCTGACACACTTCTGATCCCATGGGGAACCCACACTGGAGCAGCCTATTCCTGAAGGATTGCAGCCCATGAAGGGACCCATGCTGGAGCAGCTCACAGAGAACTGCAGTCCCTGGGAAAGACTCATGTTGGGGAAGTTTGTGGAGGACTGTCACCCGTGGGAGGGACCCATACTGGAGCAGGGGAAGGACTTCTCCCTCTGATGAGGAAGCAGTGGCCCAAACAGCTTGTGATGAACTGACCAGAGCCCTCACTTACAATCCCCCTGCACTGCTGACAGGGAGAAGGTAGAGAATAGGGGTTAAAGTTAAGCATGGGAAAGAGGAAGTGATGGGGGAAAGGTGTTTTCAAGATTTGTTTTTGTCTATCCTTATCTCGGTCCATGAACCATTCACTCTATTTTCTCTCCCCTGCCCAGCTGAGGACAGCAGTGACAGAGTGGCTTTGGTGGGCACCTGGTGTCCAGTCAGGGTCAACTCACCACACCCCTCTTCACCAGGAGAAACTCCTCCCAGAGGAGATGACATTGCAGTCTGTCAACAAGATGCTGGGGCTAGTTTTAAATTTTATGCACAGGAATGTGAAATAGAAGAGATCCTCCTGTTGGAGTGGAACAAGAATTACTAGCCTAAATACACTCTGCAACAGGGAGGTGGTACCTTTTCTTTGATTTTAGCTTGGGTTACTTTATGCTGCTTCTTAAAGGGATTAGGGAAGGAAAAAAAGAAAATTATCACAGAATGTGTTTTGCTCATTTCAGCTGAGTCATACGACACCAGATATAAATCATTCATCCTCTGAAAAGAGATGTCAAAAAATACATCCAAAAAATCCTTTTCATCCTTCCTTATACAGCTCTGACTTAGACCCATGATGGCAATATTTGCAAATAAAGAAATTTTTTTTAGAGTGAAGTTTATAAGAATCCATGTGTTTTCTTTACAAAAAAGGGTGTTAGATACTTTCTTTTATTATCAATTTTTCTGAGCTACCAAGAATTCCCTGCATCAGGTTTGCAGACTTTTTCTTCAGCTCTTTCAATTCTTTAGCCAAGTGGAATAGGGTGCTCACTGTTATAAATTATCTTCCACTGTACTCCAACCTTTTTATGAAATTTACATCCCTCTGAGCAGTGTTCAGTTGCCAACCTGTTATCTCCTTCCTCTGGCCCAATTAATTTAGAGGCAATCAATTTAATCCTTGAATAGTTTGAACAGATGCTTGCCTCCCTCCAGCTCCTGTCCATATTTCTCTGAAAGATTTTATGTTGGTGATACATTCTGTGTGCCAGACCACATTGCACATTCAGGGGTAGCATTCTGGAAGAATGGAAGTTCATGTATTGGAAGAAGAATTTGTGACAGCATGTCAGATAGTAAATAAGAGTTGTCTTCATTTATGCAAACTTAAGCCAGGGTTAAATTCAACCTGTCTCATAGGATTGGCACAGGACTTGTACAAAACCAATGCATTAGGATTCATTTTGCTTAAATATTTTTGTTTACAGAATGGCTTTTCACACATCTTTATTTGCTACATCTTTATGGGACTGAATAACTAAGGAGAGAGGAAAGGAGCCAAGACAGTTCTTTTCCTTGATTCATTAAAAAAGCTATGAGGTTTTTCATCAAGGGAAGTTGGTGTGTTCCTGTGTTCTGCAGCAGTACTTTTGAAAGTCAGTGTTCTCAAGCTGAACCTTTCAAAAGGAATTTTAAAGAAAGAATTGGTCCAGAGCCAGAAGGAAAGCAATAAAAAGGAAAAGAGCCACAGAGAAACAAAGCAACATGAGGCTCTGCAGTGGGTAGTATTGTGGGTAGCATTGGAACTGGTGACATTTATACAGCAATAGCATTTAACGGATGTAGTCAAGGGAAAGGGCACTTTAGACTTGCCTTGTACTCACAGGAGCTGAGTGGCTGACAAGGGCTGATAGAAGAGTGCAGAGGGGTGTACAAAGGACAATTACTACCAGCTGAACTATCTGGTCATAGTCCACCCAACCCTGACCCTCCCATGATCAGAACTTAGGTGTAAATTGTTGAACAAAGCATCAGCACTCCCAAAGCAGTGACAGTCTTAGCAGCTGGTTAAGTACTTGACTGGTTACTCCTGCTTACAATCCCTGTCCTATGCTTGGATCCCATCTTCCAAAACCCTGTCCATTCATAGAGTGACTCTCTCATAGAGTTAAAGACATGGACAGGGACATGATTCTCCATTAACATTGCATCCAAAATAGACTGGACAAGGGAAAATTAGTTCAATTTATTCTTAGTAAAAGAAAAGGATAATAAGAAAAAAGAACTTTAAAAACCTTCCCTCTATCTCTCCCTTCTTCTCAGGCTCAACTTCACTCCTGATTTCTCTACTTCCCCCCCCAGAGAGGCACAGGGAGATGAGGAATGGGGGCTGCATCCAGTTCATAACACTCCTCTTCATCATCATGTCCCTGCCACTCCTTTCTCTTCAGGGACAGGATGCCTCACACCCTTCCCCTCCAGTGAGGGATCCCTCTCATGCGAGGCAGTCTTCCATTAACTTCTTCCACTTGAGGCTTTCCTATGGGACACAGTTCTTCATTAACTGCTCCAGTGTGTGTCCCTGCTCCAGTGTGGGCTTCCTATGGAGTCACAACCTCCTCTGGACATCCCCCTGCTCTGTCTGGGATCCTCCAGGGGCTGCAGGTGGATCTCTGCTCCACCATGGACCCCCATGGGCTGCAGGGGCACAGCTCCTCCCCATGGGCTGCACCAGGGGATCTCAGCTCAGTGCCTGGAGCACCTCCTGCCCTCCTTCTGCACTGACCTGGGGGTCTGCAGGGCTGCTCCTCTCACATATTCTCACTCCTCTCCTCTGGCTGCTGTTCATCATTTATTCATTTTTCTGTGGCATTTTATCACCACCATTGCTCAGCTTGCTCAGTGGCAGGTCACTCTTGGAGCCAGCTGGCATTGGCTCTGTTGGACATGGGGAAAGCTTCTGGCAGATTCTCATAGAAACCACCTCTGTAGATCCTCTGCTACCAAAAGCTGCCATGCAAACCCAGTACACCCACATAGACACTGATATGTGCATGTGTGTTTGATTAGTGTCTGGGAAAGTTCCTTGGACTGTCTTTGTTCTCACCTCTGATTTTGCTGCAGGACTCTCTTTTGGGTATTGCATCTTCATTTTTAGTAGTTACACTCACTCACTTGTACACTTACTCTAAGTATGTGACAGCTGCTGAGTTCACAGGCTTCAATGGAATTCAATACAAGCTATGTCATTATTTTCTATGTGTATTGGTTTTAGGCCAAATAACACAAAACCTGGGCCTGATACAGTCAGACACTGGAAAAAATGTTTACTACTGTTCTTGCATCCTAATAAAGTCCAAGACCAAAAAACCCCAAATTATAATTTGAAGAGATGGACCACTTAAAATGTGGGAATCAGAAGAGTTGAGAAAGATACAGTGGTAGAGGGCAGAGATTAATGGCTAAATTGTAAATTCTCTCTTTGGGACCTGAAAGAAGTAGCAGGGCTATTAAAAACTATTGAGAACCAACTGCTTAAAAATTAAGTGTTAAGTGACATACTAACATCTATCTAGAAATCAATAGTCCACTGAGGAGCTGAATCCAGATTTTCTGACTCCTAGACAAATATCAACCTATAAATCCTCTGCACAGAATCTAAGCCCCAGTGAAAATTCCTATTATCTTCAATGAGAAAGTTTCCATTCTCAATTTCCCCCCATATCTCACTCACGCAATACATCACAAATATCCCAGGTATAATGTGTACAAGATAGGAAAAAGAATTGTTCTTGGAAGTCATCCTGTGCCTTAGAGTGCAAAATCCCTGACAATGAGAGCACTGTTGTGGTGAACCACTCCCGTTCGTATTAACAAAATATGGGTTTGAAAGTTGTTTTCTGCCTCCTTGCCTGTGTTTCTGTGCATCCATCAGGAAGCCACAGAAAGCTTACAGGTGATATCCTCAACAAAAAGCAAGATACTAAAGTATTTCATGTTACAGCTTTAGCTTGCCTCCATTGGGGAGGATGGTTTATTCTGGATAGTGCACAATAGTTTTGCTGTTTGTCAAAAGACTGAGAAATTTCTTTACATAAAGAATAAAGTTGATTCACTGGAAGCAGTTTTACTTCTCCTGCCCAGAAAACTTCAAAATGTCATATTTTGCTGAGAGAAGAACATGACAAAGAGGAAAACAGAATAAAAAACAAATATAGGACATCTTTCTCATGAAGATTAGAAAGAAAAGGAACTTTTCTTAAAGGAAACGGTGGAAGACAAGAAAGAACCTTCACCTTCTTTCCCCAAAAGCATCTAATGTTTTGAAAATGTGCTGAGCACAGGCCGGGAAAAACAGTTTCTTGGTATTTTGTAATAAAATTTAAAAGCATCTTTTTCTGTTATGGGGAATATACTTACCACCCAATGCTTGCAGTCAAGACTTTGCTAGTCTTGCCCAGCCTCCCATTACATTAAAAAAATATGTTGCACACCCTCCCATCCCAGGTTAGGAATTGTACATGCTCCAAAACAACCTCTCCACACCTCTGGACTTAACCCTATTTTCATTCTGCCTCAGATTACCACTGCTGCCAAAATTTATAATGATTTAATCTGAAGACATCAGCTAAACCTGAACTGGGGTTTTAAAATCATGTAGATTGGTGGGATTGAGTGAACTGAGTGTGCTAATTTATACTCATGGTCTGTAAAATTTTAGCTGTCCTTGTGGACAACTTTCTTCCTAATAAAGACATTCGGCAATGGCCAGCACAGCCTTCATCATCATCATCCCACTCAGTAATATGAAAAGTTTTATCATCATTATTTCATTGGCCTCTAGTATCTAATGTTTTATTTCTGGGAGTTTATTGATGTCTTTGAGTTGCAGTCATTTCTCCTAGGCAATTCCAGCTTTCAAATTAAATGGTATTGTACTCATAGCAAAGTGATAATCACAGTATTTTTAGTCATCATTGGATATGAAATATTACACTGTTACGATAATCTTAAATTAAATAAATGTTCATCTGATAAATTATTCTTAAATTTCAAATCAATTAATGCACCATAAAAATTAAGTTAACTGCACCTAAAATTGCAAACGAGGAAATAATAAAGAAGGAGTAATAAAAATAATAATAATAATAATAATAATTTTTAAAGCAGCAACTATCGTTTAATGGTATTGGCTTTATATCTTATTGGTCATTACATGATCTTCACTCTTTTTTGAAACATCTCAGATCTGACTTGTGCATTCTCAGAGATTTTTCTCTTTTGAAGTAAATAACTGAAGCAATTGCCAGAGGGGAGATTCTGCTACTGTCTTTATGGAAATTTGTACAAATGAGCTGCACCTTTGTCTTTCCACTGTGATTAGCTGAGATCATGTCCTGGAGCATCTGCACCATCTTGGGCATCCTCAGGCTGTCCTTGGGGCAGGGACTGAGCTCACCTATAGAGGACAAATACAAGCAGGCAGGAGGCATTGTTCTGTACTGTGAATTAGGAGTTACAAGAAGTGGTTGGGTGGGTTTCTACCCACTCTTTGAGCCCCAAAGTCCTTGTAGGATACCTGACACCATAGTTTTGCCAATGGAAGAACCAGGGCTTAGCTGCCAATCCAGCTTGCACTGGCATCCAGAGGTGCTGAAACTTACAGGTTTCAGAGGGTGGCACACACTGCTGTGCTGTTTGGTGCCACGGCACGTAATGCTGACTACTCTGTTCTTTCACCAGCATTCTGCTTTCGCTGTGCATTTTCTCCACTTTACTGCTTCCTTTTTTGCTCTGTCCCCCTTTTTTTTTTTTTGCAGCAGGGCTCACATTTAGGTACCACTGCAGAAGTTAACAAGAAACACTCAAGCTCATGAAAGCTCAAGAGTCTCCAGTAAATTCTTGTTGCCTTACATGGCATGCACATAATTATACATGTTGATAAACATAATGATTTATTTACACCTTATCAAATCAATTTGTCACGTAAACCTGAACTACAGTATAGTGCTAATTAAATAGGAAAATATTTTAAAGGGGATTTCAGGGCAAACAATTCCAGGGTACCAAACAGAAGAGTGCAATGTATATCACTTATTTTCTTTTTTGGGCAGTGCAGCTATCTATACTTGAGCTGTCACCTTAGATGTGATTTTTTATTGATGTTGTTTTGAACTATGCTAAGTATATTCATGACTTCCCATAATACATACAGAAAATGTGTGTATCGTTATAGAAGAGGCAAGATGAGTGGCTAATTCGCTGACCATTTCTTTCTAGAAATCTGGGTTCAAACACTATGTTTTCACAAAGGAGGCAAAGGATGCATATTACAAAACACACCTGTCTGCTTAGCATGGTGACAAATGCCTGGCATGTATTTAAAGAGGAGATTGGGAAGATGATTCAGTGATCAGAAAAGTGAACTGCAATGAGATTTAATAGTTCTGTACTGAGGACTCCCAAGGAATATTTTAAGATCTAAATGTCAACTCCATATCTGCAGTGAAGAGTACATCCCTGAAAACTGAGCATTAATCCTTTGTTTCCACTACAGTTACTGGGCAACCTTAAGTGTTGCCATGAAAGTGAAAAATAGCTAAGCAAATCAATTTAATTTTTAATCGCATTTTCCCGAGACACTTCACTATTATTAATAACATTGCTTTAAATTTATGTGTTCTGCAATGTCTTTTCATGGGAGGATGATGAACCTAATGCATTCTTTTCCTCTCTAAGTTCTCTCCTGCACTGCAATCAACATCAGGGGTTTTATTTACATTTATACAGCTTTTTCGTTTTCAAATCTTGCTCACTCCCTTAGTCAAATTAGGGCATGTCATTGTATGCCAAGGCCAAGGAGATGCCTTTTTAAAATGCAACATAGAAAATCATTAGCCCTCTTACTTTCTTGTTACAGTTTAAAATTTTACATATTTTCATTGCACATTCAGTTAGATAACAGTAAGTTTCCCAAGGAAAAGTTTAGCTATGGCATGTTGCCAAGCTAATTGTTTGGCCAAATACAGGAACAAGATGAACAAGCCAAGTAATCATCCTCGAACACAGTGGTCCCAAAGAAAGCTCTGTGTTTACAGGGACCTTCATCTTCCAAAGTTAATTTGGAAAGGCTTCCTACTGTGTATTTCAATAGAAAACAAAATGCAGTTTCTAATTTACTTGTCCTGAATAAGAGTCTTAAACTGTTGACAAATGAGTGCTGTAAATGTCATCTGCTTGGGATGTGCCCTGTATACAGCGATAATACAGGAAATTTCTCATATAAAATTCTAAAATTTTAAACATTAATCCAAAATCAATGGAGCTCCCTCTGCAGAACTGGGTGCTTTGGGGGTTTTTCTTTGTCCACCCAAAATATGCTATTGTGCTGATTTTTTTTTTTCTAATTACACAATAGTGGAGAGAAGACAGAAGTAGCAAGAAAATTGGCACACACTTGAGCATGAGCAGAATAGTGATTCAATTTACTAACCTTCCCATCACACCTAGGGCTTGGGAAATAGCTGATTGTTTCCAAACAAGTTCAGAATTTTTTTTATTCCTGAAAATGTCAGCTGTGGAAAATCAGTATGAAAATTACATAACATTATATTGCTAAGCACCTGGAAAATAGAAAAGTTTTCTACACCAATTTTTCGTGATAGATTAGACTGGGCTCATAGTTTGTACACAGAGTGATGGGCCAAACTTGGCAGCCTTCTTAAATAATCCTAACTCTTCCTATTCTTTTAAAACTTCATCACTCATAAAGCAAAAAATCTTCTTGCAACCATCTTCCCTCCCTGACAAGCACTTCAAACCCCTGATGAACACACCTCTTTTTTCTGTGGTGATTTTGCTGTGTCTTTTTGTCACTGTGCTTATTCCACATATATATGGCTTTCTGATTCCATCTTTAGGTAGCTTTCATTCTGCAGAATATAGATTTAATATAGATAAATAAATTTATATACATATAAAGTATCTTTTCCTCAATTATCTCTAATTCTGTCACTTTTAGACACAAAAAACCTGTCATGGGTGCAGGGTTTGATATTTACTTGAAACTGGGCCAAACAGCGTGCTAGGCAGATGGAGCTCAACTTTTGTCACTGGTAGGCTTTTTTTGTTTTATCTTGAAGATTTTGCACATGTAAAAGAGGTCTCAATTTTAATAGCCCTGAAGAGATTTGGGTTAAAATATGACAGGATCAAATATGAGAACAGAACTTGGTCTGCTGTCTTCAGTGGCCTTAAGGAAAGAAAGAATTTGGTGCCTATTGCTCAGGTTGGCACTTAAAACAGTAAGAAACATTGCCAATAACATATTTGGCCTGAGGACATAACAGTTCTTCAGAAACACCGATAATTAGTCTCATGGTACTCTTCTGTAGTTGTTGTAAGCTTTTTTTTATGCTTATTGTGCAAAATGCAGTGAAACGCTGAGGGTTGACCTGTGACTCCAAGAGCCTTCAAATAGAAATGGTGTTGTCATGACCCTTACCTAATGTCAGGGCCTATTGCAGGAAGGAAAACCTGAGATTTTGAGTGATTTCAGAACATGAGTCATTTTTCCTGAACATGAGTCAAGGGTCCTGTTGAAAACAAAGGGAATACCAAGAATGGATATTCTACAGGTGTCTCACCAAAATCAGCAAGGAAGAAGCCTAATGCTGTCTGATTTTTTTCCCCCTGAGATGCCCATGTTTTGTTTCCTGCAAAGCCTGAGCAAGATTTTCAGAAAAACCTTTCAGGGCAGGTCAGCACTGTATTATTTATTAACGTACTCACCATATGAAAGGACGAAGTCAAAGTGGTAAGAGTATTCTCTACATTTGGCCTGGAAATTCCCCTTTCAAAACAACAAAACAAAACAAAAAAAGCAACCCCAAAGTAAATTAAAAGAGCATAAAACAAGAGCAATAAGATGCTCTAGGGAAAGTTTTATAAGTCCATTACTATACACGCTTCAAGGCCACAAGGGGAAAAGGCCTTGTTGATGTGCTTGGCATAGCTATGGAAAATACACCCACTTGTGTTTTATTGTGTAATTAAATGCTCTGTAAATTATTGATGTACCATGAGGGCACATGAGAGAATAACAAAAAAAGAGAGTATTACATGGAACAATTGCTTCAAACCAGTTGTTGTCAATTTCCTCAGATTAGCTGATGTTTTCACGTCTTAAAAGAAAGCTAATTGATATATGAATGAGGGAAGGAGCAGACAGCCAAAAGCATTACAGTTAGTATTTCACAGCTGTGTTTTTTAAAGTATAAAATTGCCATCGATAGTGTAGCTAGGGGGGGAAAGTTTATTTTCAAAACCCAGTCTCAATGGGAGGATATTTTGAAGATGTCACAGTCTTATCCTGAATTTTTTTCTTCTCTCCTTCTGGTAATCATTTGACTTCTGAGAAATACAGGGATGGGCAAGAAAGTCCAATGAGTTACAGTCATTTGTGCTCAGAAAACTTTCATTGTAAAGGATTTTCTTGAACATATATTGCTGCCTTCCACAGGATACAATCAGAATTTTCCACTTGTTATCCATGGCCTCTGACATAAATAGTCAATAGATTCAGATCACCATGAGATTTTCTTGCCTTAAGTTTGTCATAGACAAAACTTAATTTTTAATATATTTTTTTCAAAAGGAATTTAAAAAAAAATGTTCTCAGATTGCTTTTAGCTAATATGTCCTTCTAATTGTGAAATACAACAGATTGTTTTCTGAAGCACTGACTTTTGCATCACAGACAGTGGAGTGCAATTCTCTGTAGCACATTTCCTCTGGGTATCTCTGTTACCAGGGATCTGTTTTGTTTACTTCTGGATATGGGTCCCTGGAGACTCACAGATAATGTGTTGATTGTTGTCTGACTATGAGGTTTTTCAAGGACACTGGGTATATTTTGACAGTAGTCCAGAGAATATGGTCAGGCAAGGCAATGAAGACAGATGAACTGCTTATGCATTGCAGTAGCTGAAAGAAAAGTGTTATTAAAATTGGAAAAGACTTCTAACAAGCATTCTATCAGTGATTTACCTGTGCCCCATGAACAAATATGTACGTGCCAATATTGTGAATTTCATAATTTGTTATTTTGATGATGCACATCAAAAGAAAAAGTTTACATTTCCAAATGCACTTAGTGACAAACAAAAAAAAGCAACACCCCAACACATGCACACACAAACACACAGACAAAACCAGTCAACAAAAGGAGAGGGTAACCTTATCTTTTTTTTAATAAACCACATGTGGAAATGACAGAATTTCCCTAAACTGATCAGATCTTTCTGTGTTTTGCCCCTCTCTGTAAAAGATGCTGGCTGTACACATCACTGGGGACAGACACTCGGCTTTCAGCACCGAAAGCATGGGGACCTATCCTGGTCTCACACTTATGAATGCTTCCTGTTCTTGCTGTGGCCATCCGTCTGTGATACCCAAAGTGTTCTTTGGGTTCAGCTTTTTTAAAAAATCCTTTCTGAAAATAAATAATCACCATCCACCTTTGTTTTCTGACAAAAACTAAATGGACAAATCATATTACATAGTAAAAAGTGGAGGGTCCTTCTAGATGACAGCTTGTAAGAATTTCATTTCAGGGACAGAGAGGAAAATTGAATTGAAAAAAAAAAACAAACAAAAAAACCAACCAAAACCAAAAAACCAAACCAAAACAAAAAACCTCCAAAACAAAACCAAAAAAGCTCAGCATTTATTTACTGTAATTCTAACATCCCCTTTTGTATTTTTTAACAGTGGTTTGGGAGAAAGAGGGCTGATTCATGTTCTCCAGATGAGTTGGCAATAAGATTGCTGCAGTGGCACATGTCCAAAACCCAAGCAGAGGAGGGAGAGAGGGAGGGAGGACTGCAGCAGTGCTGTGCAACCAGAGGGTTTCATGGATCAGTGGTTCATTCAGCGCAAAGAAGATATGCAGAGATGAAACTGAGATAATAGTTATTTTCCACATGTATGCCACAAGGAAAATGAATTACCCTGGAGGCATTTTAGAGGATGGGAGGGTGGCAAAGCAGTGGAGATAACATCCTGACTAGAGTTTGGTCTCACAGGACGGAAAGAGGGCAGAGCCTTAGTTTCTGGATTCAGGAGGCTGCAGGCAGCAAGTCTGAGATGAACTTTCATTAATACCAATGCAAGTGTTTGAGTTGTCAGAGGCTAAAATAGTGACCTGTTCTTGATTAAGGAGAACTCAGAAATGTTACATTATCAAGTCATGCACAACCTCACGGATGAAGTGGGTGGCCTTTTCCTTGGGTTAATTAATAGTAAATATTTTGGTAGTATTTTAAACATTCTTAATCCAGTGTATGGGAGTCATCACATCATTTCATGCCATGAACAGCAAAAACATCACTTGGATACAACAAAATCAGTTTGAGGGCTATTTCTTGTAGCACTTTGTGCACAATATTCCCTGACTTCATAGTTTGCAAAGGAAGGTTTTTGTGAATTCATTCACTAATAGTTTTACAATGTCATGGTCTTTCACAATGTCATTGACTGGACAACCAGGCAAGGGTCAGGAATTATAAAGCAGTGTTTAGTTAGTGTAGTTTTGTTAGTAGTAAGATGAAAATAAGTCACAAAGGGTTCTGGAGTACCAACAAGTTCTGGAGTGTCAACTCTGCCAAAACCTTTACTGGATGCTTAAATGGATGAAAATACAAGTTTAGGTGATGTCTCACCAATAGAAAGTCTGAAGACTAGTAACTAACTTAAAAACTAGTAAGCAGAAAATTATTTATTACAGCAAGAGTTTATTTTGCCTATTTCTTTGCTGATTATTGCCTTCAGCTGCCTAGTGGGATTTTCTGGGTAAGAGATAAAAATTAAGTGAAATAACTCACTCCTAATGAACCATTGGTAATTGCAGAAGTAAGTCATTACAATGAGATCACTTCTTACTGGAGAAGTACAGAATTTTGTCCTTCTTGACAGGTTAGAAGACTGAAGTCAATCCAAAATAGCTTTTAGATGCCTAAACTTTCACTGACTTCACTGGAAGTATGTGTGGGAGAGATGAAATTAGATGACAAACACTTATTCAGTCCCTGACTTAACAGTTTAAAATTATTTTGCTTCTTGTTGGGAGAAGGTGATTTCATAGAGACTTCTCTATTATGGCCTTCACCACACTGTCAGGAGCAGGTCCTTTATAAGAATATACTTGTTCCTAAAACAAAGAGGCAAAAGCCAGATTAAGCCCAGGAACTTTGTATAAAAGAGTGAGATGCCAAACCACATCTTGTCACAGAAAACCCTTGTGCCTGGGGTGATCCTGGTTGTGTTCCACAGTCCTGACAGTTTTGGGTGTGTTGTGCACTCTATACAGTTGCTCCTGACCACAAGATGAGTTTAATCCCTTGCCTGCCCTGTGCCTGTGTCCTTATTTGCTCAGGAAAAGCCACCTGGAATAACTCACCTTTGGCAGACGCACAGTGACAAAAACAGCAGACACAGTGATAAGGGTAGATGAATTGCCTTGATGGGCTCACGTACTCTCAGGATGTGACAGGATGCTGTTTTATAAAGCATATACATGAGGAACAGATTTCAGAGCACAAATGTGATGATATGAACATCTTGGGTTTTCTTTTTCCCTAGAGCCATGGATAATTTTGCTATGAGATTGAATTAGGGTCAGATGAAGAATTTGCACTAACTCAGCACTCCATCTGTCTTGAGCAGTACTTGGGTTGCTCAGAACCATAAAGTGCTGGTGAGCCATTGAATATACAACTAACACTGAGGGCCAGAAACAAAACATATTTATAAACACATATGACTTTGATAAATGATTTCTTACCCTGGTTCTAAAAATCCAACATCTACCCTTAAAAGATGCTTTAAATACCCAATTCCTACACTTTGCCAATATAGAAGTTATTAAGAAGGAAAGGGCAGCCAAAATTAGGGTTATAGGTTTAGGTTTGGTTTTTTTCCCAGAAAATTTAATCCCAGACTGAGGATGAAAATGTTTGAAATAATATGAAAGGAATAAATGAATGCATGAAGCTGTAGGAAATTTGGATATAAATATCTTGGCTTGTAAGTAGCATTCCTCTGCATTGGATCCAGATTTCTGTAGCCTCAACTGGAACTGGAAGACCACAGAGATGTGAAGCTTCAACACGACCAGATGCTTTGGGATAATCGCTGGCATCGTGTGCATGGCTGCAGCCTTCTTTAGTCCAGAATAAACCAAAAGCCCAGGATAAAACTGATTTAGAGCATAAAGAACTATGAAATATTTGCTTGTCCTGTGCTGACTGTGATCATAAGACTTTAATTGATTAAGACCACTTCAATTATCGAATAAGCAAAACCCAAAAATATTATCTCTTCCCACAGGAGTGCACAGCTGTTGCCTACACACCTTTAATTCTTTACTTATTGTGAAGTAGATGTTTTAAAAAACTACCCTACACAAGTATTGCAGATGTCTCTTAAATTTTCTGATTAAATGACTAATGAATTGCAACTCATCTCATAAATTATTTTATCTGTCACATTTCCTACATCCTTCGGCTTTGCTTTCTAGCACTGAATATCTGCAATTTGAGCTAGAATTAGCTTGTATGATATGCTGCAGAAATAGGGCACAAATATCCTTTAGATAAGGGAAAAATATTTAAGAATTAGTTATAGGTTTCTTTATATGTGGTACTTTCTCTCCATCTTGCCCAAAGCATCGAGGTATGAAAATCCAAAGGTTGTTAATTTTTTAAAAACTCTACATTGAAAATACAATTTTTATTTCAATCACTGCCCTGCTCCAGATATAATCACTTTTAAAATTTTAGTTTCCTGGGATGTGGTTAGTTTTATAGTTAAAATAATCAGCAATGGCATATAAATAATAAGAAGGAATAAATAAGAGTAGGGAAAAACTGCTGCTGCTGTACTGCTGTCAGGACACAGCCATAGAAATTTCACAGGTAGTTATTATTGCATTTTGCATTCTGTTGGAATGAGATAGTTTTGAAATTATAATGATGCTCAGATAGTAAAACTGTGTAGAGCTCCAGCATTTATAAAACAGGTAGTAATCTTCCCTTTACTCTGATGGTGTTTGCAAAGTTGATCAACTGTCCCAGAACAAATCACTGGAAAAAACCTGTATTTCACACTGGCTCATTTTCAGTGTGGCCACCACTCAGGATGGTGCAATTGGAGGAGCAAAGGATAAAGAAGGGATAGGGAGTGCATAGGACAGAGGAAATTTCAGAAGAAATGTATATAAAACAAGAATTTATTGCTCATGTGAATGAAGTATTAACAGTCTAATCCAAGAAGCAAATAATAGTCCAGACCTAATAATTACATAAGAAAGAAAAATGCTTCAGTGCAGAGAAAGCTTCAATAATAATGCAATAATGACAGCTACACAATTACAATTATTATTCTCACCCTGCTTATTTTCTAGACCCCTTCCGCCTCACTCTTTCCCTGCTCTGAGTCGTAAGTTGGTGGTTTTGTTTTGGTGCTTGGTGTTGAAGGGTGAGCTTTGGCCCACTGCCAACATCTGGAAATGCAGGATGTTCACGGTGGTGTTTTCCTCTCCCTCATTTTGAGACACACATGGGGCCACATTCATGTATTTGCTAACATATTTTTACACCTTACTCTTGTTGATTGCTCTGCAGCTCCACGTTACACCTGAATATACGATAGATGATGCATTTTCCTTGTGCTACAAGTACTCATTCTTTGTTCTCTCTGTTATCCCTAAGCCAGGTTTGGCTGGCTCCAGCTTGTCTGCCTTGTGCAGGTTGTAGAGGTCAAGGAAAGCTTATCTAGGGCAAGCCCTTCCTCTGAGGCTTAAAGAGCTCAGTACAAAGCTTTTACTTTCTTTGTGACAATGGCAATACTGTACTACAGGTTTACATGGTAATAACCTGTCCATTTTCTGCAGTCTATTTCCCTTGTGCAACATGTAGTTGTTGAATTAGGGATGGTTGAAGGACATCCTGCCCACCCTTTTGGTATCCCCCTGTGGGACTGTTGTGAATTTTCTTTATAAGAAACCTTTCTATCAGACATAATTCCAGGGAAGAAAAAAACCTTTCAGAGAAAGTTGACTTAAACCAGCCTTAATCTTTGTTCTTTAGATCTCCCAACTCCATTTCTTAAAGACCAGCTGGAAAAAAAAGAAGAAAGGGAATTCATTATGTTAGTCACATAGAAAAATCCATAGAAAGGACAATCTTCCTAAATGTTGTAGGAAACCAGGCCCATGAAGATGTTCATGTGGCTGGAATCTTATCCAAACTAGTTGGCACGGGAACACTAATAAATCAGATTAGGCAGGTGAACCTACATTCCTGTCATTTTAAATTCAATTAGCTTTCCTTCTGTCTGTTGAAGATATTCCAAGGAGTCCAGTGGTGAGTCACTTCATCTCAACCACCCACCCAAAGAAGAGGGAAGACAAAATGCAGATGAAAGGGAGTACAGCCCACAAAGGGCCTGCAAGTATTGAGCAGGGTTTTTGTGATAAGCCCTCATAAATATAACTTTATCATAGAATGATTCTCATAGAATAATGTAGTTTGGGGAAAAAATTGTCAAGTTAAACTGTAAAATTATGTTGAGTTTTATTATTTTATTATGCCCGTGGTCGTCTGTCAGGCAAGTCTATGCTAATTCCAGCACTGGAATCTTGCTCCTTCATTACCAGCTGTTCCTGGTGGTGTGGGCTCTGGGGCTGGCCATGCACACACACATGGGGCACAGGGGGCACGGCCCCATCCAGGCACAGCTGTCCCACTACTTCCCCACCTGGATGTTCAGAGCCAGCCAGCCATCCCTGCGGTGTCCTGCAACAGCTCAGCACTGCCTATTTTACCTAAATCACTCATGTCCTAACATTACTTGAGTGTTTTCTCAAAGATGGTTTATTTAAAAAAAACCCCATAAAACCAAAAAAACCACTGGGTTGTCTATAGGAAGAAAGAGACCCAAATCAATAAAGCGTCTTGTGATAGTGACACTTCCTCTCCAAAATGTGTTTTTCTTGTACACTGGTGGAAGGAAAGTGCTGCGAGACTGTGACCTGGTCGTGAGGAGGTTTGTAATCTTCCTCTCTGCCAGCTTCTGTGACCTTTTCTTCTTGGGATTCTTTCTGGCTGAAAGGCAATTGCAGTATTTACCCCAGCAATGTTAGGGAGCTAATGTTCTTTAAGATTCAAACCATGGAGATGGAAGTTCCTTCACAAACAGAAGTTGCTGGAGAAGACAAGATGTAGTTAGCAGCTAAGGAGTTGCATCAGAAGTACGCAACAGTTTATGATCAGATAATTCAAAAGCCTAGGAAGAAATAAGAATAAAGAGGGCAGATAAAAGTGCACAAGAACAGGTACTCTATTGGTATGCAAGTGATGAAAAAAACTAAACAATCATCTTAGTTTAAAATGAAGAAAAATGTCAAGGCTGATATTGTGCTATCTTTATGAGCTTGGTACTCTGTGGATGGTCCCAGTAGAACTTAGGGTGAAAATTTGTGTTTCTGGAATGAGGTGAAGAAGGATTATGAGGGATAAAAGGGCAAAAATCATAGAATTGATTACTTCTGGTGCTCTGAGGATAATAAATAAATTCCCTGGCCAAAAGCGTAGAGTAATTCCAATGCACAGAGCTAATGTGTTTATCAAGCAGGATGAAATCTAACAATCACTAAGAGACTCAAGTGATGACTGGGAGCAAACTCTGTTGCTTTCTTTGAGCTGCACCAGTGAACTGGCAAACATTCATGATGGGATGCCCTGTTAGAATCAGGGAACCTTACATGAAGTATGTTTGTGAGAGCAGGTTTTTTTTTTTGCTGCGTGCTAAATACGAAAGTTCCTACATTCTTACACAATAACCAGTGATTGTGCTGGAGGTTTGATAGCAGAATCCTGTTACTTACACATCTAGATACTTTCAAGCCATGGTAATAACCAGTGCTAACAATCAGGTGGAATGGTCTGTACCACTTCAGGTGTCTTATTTCCCTGCAACAAACCAAGTACTAGTAGCAGAGAACCACCATGTGACCCACAGAAATCAAGAGAAGGCACTAAGAGTAATTGGGTTTTTACTTGTTACTTCAATCAGCCTGCTTAATTCAGAATGCTGCATGGACAGTGTGCTGGGATAGCATCAAACATAACATTTGCAAAGATGTGCTTTGGACTAGGCTGTGGGAACGAAATGCAAGATTGAATGAATGAATGAATGAATGAAATTGCCTCCAGTCTGGATAATTACTGTAGCACTGTTTATGGCATTCAGTGAACCAAGACAATATTTGAGGGACACTTTGGTTCTGGCAGGGTATCTCTAGGGGACACAGAATAACAGCCATTGCAATGGGATGTATTACTCTATACTGCTTGCTGCTGCAATCCCTAAAATCCCCATCATATCCACTAGAGCAACTTCTACTGGTGTAACTGATGAAGGATTAATCCATGCAAGGAAAAGACTCTGCCTTTGAGAAGCTAGTATCCAAAGTCCATGCCTTCTTTTGAGGCTCAAAAGAATCCTTCACAGTTAAGGGCTTTGACTTTTATCTAGGTAGCCAAAATCTATCTCCTGAATATTTGTTGATGCAAATTGTTCCTTGATGGTAAGTTACCAGGGAGTTATTTTATAAGCAACCAGTTGCCTAACTCATTCCCGTCCCCCAGTAGGGGCCCTTGCATTTGGCTGTGATGAATTTTTACCATATAATTTGATAATCAAGCATGAAAAGGATTAAAAAAAGCAATCAGACATATTTTTCTCTATTAACAGGATTTAGAAGTTAGGTATTAAAGCAATTAAGACTTTAATATTTCATTGATATTATTATAATCTTTACAATTACCTTTTAGGTGGCAAAAAAACCCCACTGTATATGTTAAGTATTAGCATTTCCCTAAAGAGTTATTTTCTGTCCTTGTAGTTTTCTTCCACCTGCCATCCACAGTTTTTTCTAATAGATACAAGAAGAAATGCAAAATCAGTCCTTAAAATGGCTTTTTCTTCAGGAAATTACTTGTTTTCTCTTTCTATGCATATGTAGGGAACAGACCCCCTCCTGCTCATGATAGAGGGCTCAGAGTTTTTGCCTCTGAAGCAAGGTATTTTAGTGCCAAGAGAGTGGGCAGATTTTTAAAAAGGCTGGGAATTTGGGGTGCTGAATTCCCTTGAAAATCTGACTATAGTGTTTCTATAAAAGTGTTATGCCCTCAGTAGAGGCTCGGTTTATTTTTTGAGTTCTTGCCAACTGCTAGAACGGAGCCATTGAAAACTCATTTTCTAAATTACCCCTTTTAAAGGCTGCCCAAACCAACAGGAAATTTGTCTCTGTTATTGATTTATTTTAAATGAACTTAATGAGTCTAACTCTGGTGTTCAAAGGTAGCCATTAATTAGCTAATGTTTTAACATAAAATGATCAATGGGTTGAAGAGGACACAAATACAGTTAACTATTGATCGGTGGGATTAGGACATGGTAAACTTCCAGTCTGCCTCCTTCAAAAGCCTGCCTTTGGCTAAGAGGAAACTAGAACAGATTATCTCCAGAACACTGCCGAGGGGAAAGCCTCGTGGGAACCAGCAGCACATCAGTTCTGTTATTTTTTTATTTTTTTTTTTTCACGTGGGCTAGCATTCCTCATTACTACAGCACATACTTCGGGCTTTCCCAGCCAGAGGAGCTCTTGGCCTGGCTGGATCGCTGCACTCGGGAGGCTCCAGGCCGTGTTGCCCCGTGTGTGACTCCTGGGCCGGTTCCACGGTCGCTGTCCCGCTGCCCTGTGTGACCCCCGGGCCGGTTCCACGGTCGCTGTCCCGCTGTCCGGTGTGATCCCTGGGCCGGTTCCACGGTCGCTGTCCCGCTGTCCGGTGTGACCCCCGGGCCGGTTCCACGGTCGCTGTTCATTGTCCGGCGCTGGCTCTGCCGGCAGACACGGGCACCGCCGGGGCTGCCAGCCTCAGCCTGCCCCCTCTCCTCGCCCCTGGGCGCTGCGGATCGCACAGCCGCTTCCCGGGGCTCGGCACAGCCTCCCGCGTGTGCCGAGCCCAGCCCCAGCCATGCTGCTGCCCGACCTGCACAGCGCGGCCGCCAGCGCCGACCTGGCCCAGCTGCGGCAGCACTGGTGGCTGAACAAACATCGCATCAATGGCCACAACCGCGACAAGCAGTAAGGACAAACAGCAGGCCCTCCGCCTCTCCACAGCGTGGCATTGGTCGACATTATCTGAGTCAGGGTGGTTTGTTTAGTTTGTTTATGTATGCATTTTGCAGGCAGCAGCTAGCATCCCTTAGCCAAGGACACCCCGGGACTAACAAGTGTTAAGGATGAAGTAAATCAAGATACTGTTGTGTCAGTAGAACAGACAGCAGAAGCATCCCTTAGTAAAGGACATCCGTAAAGCCTGTAGTAAATCAAGATATTGATGTATTTCGCAATATATATTTTGGCATATATACTGTAGCTGTATTGTCTTCATTATAATACTGAAAATCACACCTACAGATTAAAAAGACCCTGCCCAGGTGAAGACCCCTCCCCTAAGCATGCATAGAAGTTAGCTGTGGTTACACAACATGTGTGGAAACTATTAACCAATCATAGTAGAGGAGCTGTACTTGGAAAGTTATTAATTCTGAACTTCTATGTATAAATAACAGCATGGAAAATCCGGTGGGGTGTGCTTTATTTGTGAAATACCACTGAGCACCCAGGCATGTGTAACTCTGTGTCTCTCTCAAGTGTCTAATTATTGGCTTGCTGCACACCAGATAACAAACCCAATTTTACAGGGAACACTCACCCTGGCTGGAAGAGCCAGCAAAGCCCAGCATTGTGCCTGGCAGCAGGACCAGCCCCAGAGCACTAGCCTTATAGGAGCTGAACTGGAATAAGAGACAATACAAGCCCCACTCTGCTCTGGCCTGCTCTGGAGCCTGGGCCCCGTACTCGATGTTCTTGTCCCATCCCTGTTTATCCAAGTGCTCAGGCTGGATGGGGCTCTGAGCAACCTGACCTAGTGGAAAGTTTCCCTGCCAATGGCAGGGGTTGGAACTAGATGATCTTTAAGGTCCCTTCCAACCCAAAACATATTAAGATTTGATGGTTCTGTGGAACACATCAAGCCTTCATTCAAGCAGAGACAGCCCCTTTCCAGGTGCCAGACTGAGTGACTTGGTTTAGCAGGGCATGGATTCACAGAAAGCCAGTGCAGCTGGCTTCCCAGTGCTGTCAGAAGTCCCATCCCATCTGTCTCTGGGACAAAGCTGGTGCAGGACTGATGGGGGAGAGTGGGGAGGAGCTCAGGAGCTCATGCTGGTTCTGTACTCTCTGTAGACTTACACAGCCTCCATTGCAAAGCAGTGTTTACCCTAAGTCAAGGACATTTTCAGTGTCTCATGGTTTGCCAGTGAGAAAGTACACAAAAAGCTGGAGGGAGCTTAGCCAGGTCAACATTCTGGAATGGGATTTGGCATCAGTCAGTGGGTTGTGGGCGACAATATTGTACATCACAGGTTTTCCTTGGCATTTTTTATTTGCTATCATTATTATAATATTTATTTAATTTCCTTTGTTCTATTTATCAATCTGTTATAATTTAATTGGTTTTAAAGTTTTAATTTTGATTCTCCTCTCTGTTCCACTGGGATGGGGTGGGGAGGGAGAGGGTGTGAGCGAGTGGCTGCATGGTGCTTAATTGTCATCTGGACTTCAACCAGGACAACTGCATATGTTTAATTTCTAGGACTCCTTTGCATCTTGCTTGCATAAATGGCCATGCAGATGTTGTTCAGTTTCTGGTAGAAAAGAAGTGCAAGCTAAACCCTTGTGACAAATTGAATAAATCACCACTAATGAAGGTATGCAGAATGGGCATATGTTCTCTAATCTTTGATGACGCTCATAGTTTCCAGTGTTGGCAAGGTCCAGGGGTTCTGACAGTGAGAAACATAGATGTTGGAAGTTATTCCTCCTTTGTGTCTTATTTCCAGGCAGTAGAGCACCAGAACAGGGACTGTGCAGCTATCCTGCTGGAACACGGTGCTGACCCGAACCGCAAAGCTGTGAGCGGCAACACTGCCCTTCACTTTGCTGTCATGGTTTCTAGCAAATCCCTAGTGGAGCTGCTACTTGAGCACGGTGCAGATATTGATGCTAAGAATAAAGTAAGCTTGGACTTTGGGTAAAGCTGCTCTTCCCAAATCACCTCTCTGTTATTCTAAGAGACATGATTTCTCCTTTCAGTTGGGATACACTCCACTTACTCTTGCAATCACAGAAAACTGTGAAGAAATGGTCAAGTTCCTTCTTCAAAAAGGAGCAGATGTGAATACTCAGGATAATGTTTTTAGGTAAAGGGCTTGCCAGAAATGCATGCGGGAGTCCTTAGCGCTGTTTGAGTTGGATGGGAGGCATAAGAACGAGCTTTGAAAAAGGACCAGGAGTCGCTCAGAAGGATCTCCTGTGTAACTTGTGAAAGCAGACCTGGGCTCGGTTGATTGCTTTCTTCAGGGGGGGGATTTCCACATGGAGAACTGCGAAAAAGCACTGTTTGCTGTGCCACATGCCCACATGAGCATGCACACACAGGCACACAGGCTCTGAGTCTGCTCTGGGCAGGTGTTGTCCAGGAGACCTTCTCCAGCACTTGTAGGCACTTCACTCTGCCTGTAGGAGAGGGGAAATGAATTGTTTAAGGAGCAAAGAGGAATTGAAGTATTGATTAGGCAATGTTTGCAAAAGCTGATGTATTTACTCTTATCTCTTGGATTCCCTAGGACCCCTCTTAGAGTTGCTACTGTTTCTGGGAATAAGAAAGCAGTACAACTTCTTCTTCACCATGGTGCTGTTTTTCCTGAGTCAAACAAGGGACTCCACCCATCTCAAACTTCCACCAAAATGGTTAAAAATTATGTGTAAGTGTTTTACATCATTGTTAGAACAACCACATTCTCATAATGTCTGTGCTGATGCACAACACTTTTTTGATAACAGCAGTAGGGTTAAATGAGGTGCTGAGAGCTTTGTAGAAGCTGAGCTCAGTGATGTCTTCTGATGCATCTCTTTCCATGTCAAGAGTAGATTTAGAAGTTGAGGAAAACTTTGCCCCTTCTCCCCAGCTGTCTCTGAGAATTCACCTGTGTGCTTCCAAGTTCCACTGCATTGGCAGCAACTATTTGCCTTTTGTTTCAGATATCATGTTTGGATATCTAACTGATATCCCCTGTGTGCTTAACTAGGCTAAGGAAAGAAGCCCTCTTCCGCAGTGGTGGAAGCCAAATGATGGGTGAATGTACTGCAATGTTCTTATGAGAATGCCTTGTCTAGCTATAAACAATAGCCCATGAACTCTTTTCTCTGGATCTTGACTTTATTTCTTCTTCCCCTGCTCCTTCTGGCAACCTGTATTGATGGGAAGCACGAGAGAAGGGAGGTTGTATAAACCCCTTTAGGAATAAAGTGTGCTTGAATATTGCTCTTACAATATGTAGTGCTCATTCCTTCGCTCCAGGCTTCTGGCACAGTATAAATGTCGTGATAATGCACCATTATGCACAGCAGCCTTGACCTGGAGAACATGTTTAATTTCTTTTCTTGTTTGTTTGGGTTTTTTTTTTTTTGTTTTTCTGCTTATTACACAAAACCAAGCCCCAGCTAACCCAGAGTTGTTAGAAGACAACGCAGGTCTTGGAATGCAAGCACAGTATTTGTTGTCCTCCCTCTTGATAACCCACTTGGGAGGTCTCCAATTTCTCAGGTCCTCAGGCTAACCACGGGAATTTCTGAAGGGAATTTCTGAAGCCCTTCAAAGTGAGGACCAGGACTGAGGAGTCACTAAACCATCCCAACGTGCAGAGTAGCTGCACCATTAGCATGACATCTAGCTGAGGCAGAGGCTTTGGTGATGTCAGTCTGCCAGGAGTCTTGTTCAATTCATTGGCCCATGTAATGGAGAGGAGATTTATCAGATGAGACTGTAGCCAGACTGCAGCAGGTGTGAGTTACTCCACAGATAAGACTAGGAACTGTACTGTCAGCATGCTTATAAGGAGGATTTCAGTCTCCACTGCTCTAGGACTGCAGTATGTTCTTTTTGCATGCGACCCTTTAGCAGTTGTCTGTGACTATGGGTAGGATGGAACATGCATGACTTTTGTTCTTCCTGCAGAGAATTCATGGAAATCTGGGGGGATTTTACCTAATGCATCTTCTTCCTTTCTATATCTAGTATTGCTAATGAACAAATTGGCAGCTCCTGCTATGAGACAACTCCTGTCATTCCTTTGGAAACACCTGAATTGGAAGAGTCATGTAAGCTACTTTTCTATCAGAGATGATGAGGAAAATCACTGTGGCCTGTGACAGAATGATACCCAATCAATGGGATGCTGGTCTGGAGGGATGGGCCAAAGAACTGGAAAATAAACAACACAACAACATGCTTCTTATCTTATTTCTTAGGTGATGTGCCAAAAGAAAAAGCAGCAGAAAAAAAAGACAGTGGTCCAGCTGCAAACCAAAATAAAGTGTCTGTGCGCACTATTACAAGGCAGGCCTACAGAGGTAATTTCAGAGGGACTAGATGGTTAACTTTGCAAGCCTCCCTGGAGTGAAGCAGGTGAGGAACAGCACAGTGAAATAAGCACTCACAGAAATGACACACTTCTTCTCTTTTGTTTGGAGGCTACAAAGCAGAGGGACCAGAGAAAAAGGAAGACAAGTTCCACCTCTGGAATCCTAAGGTACCTTCTCTGAGGGAGGAAATGGGGTCCCTCTGACTCCCTGGACTCTGGGTTTGTTTTCCGTTGCTGCTTCTGTCACACTCTCCTAACTTGGGCCTTGACATGCTGCTTCAGACAAGCTCTTCAGTTAGGACTGGAACAAAGTGAGGTCCAACTTACGTCGTGTATCTCCCTGCGGCTGGTCCCCAAGCTGTGTTTCTAGGACAAAGAAGTAACACTTCCTTCTGGTTACAGTCCTCTAAAGTCCTAGAAGGCTGGAATTGTGAGAATTGCTTTTTTGTACCTCACAGATCTCTTCTGTAGATTCAGCCAATGTTAAATGGTTGTGTATGACCCATAGTTTAGATCTTTATTTTTTCTGCCTGGGTTCTCTCTAGCTTGGACAGGTGGATCTTTTCCCATTTTGAAAGATTTGCTCAAGAGAGATGTCAAACACACTGGCTATGCTTGCCCTTTTTGTTCTTTTGTCCCCTGATCCCTCTCCTTAAGACTGTTGGCAGACGAAGTTTGGAGCAGGGAAGTGGGTGTGGAAGCAGCCTGTGCCAGTTCTCATATGTGTCTTTTAAATTACACAGCCTAATAGTGAAGTTCCAGATAAAGCAGCAGCCTCTATGCTACATCCTGGTGGCATCTA
This sequence comes from Sialia sialis, assembly GCA_009812075.1. NCBI lineage: Eukaryota > Metazoa > Chordata > Aves > Passeriformes > Turdidae > Sialia > Sialia sialis. The sequence goes on along the minus strand of VRYO01002772.1, from coordinate 12,121,882 downwards.
CAGAACGTTTCTAGAGCCCTCTGTCACCAAGGGAAGCATCAAAGGTAATTTCAGAGGGACTAAATGCATTGTAAGCCTCTCTGGAGTGAAGCAGGTGGAGAAAAGCAGAGTGAAATAAGCACTCAGAAATTACTCACTTCTTATCTTTGGTTAGGGACCTGGAAAGCAGCAGGAGGAGCAAAAGAAGGACACTATGGCTCCCTCTGCAATCCTAAGGTACATTCTCTAAGGGAGGCAGTGGGGTCCCTCTGGCTCATTAGCTTTTCTGCTTGTTTTCTTTTGGTTCTTTTCCTGCCACACGCTTGTAACTTGGACCTTGACAACCAGCTTCTTCAGGTACTCTGTTCAGTGAAGGCTGGGACTAAATGAGGTCCAGCTGATGTCCTGGGGCTCCTTTAGGCTGACATCCAGGCAAGATTTCTAGTATAGCACAGAGTAGTAAAGTTCCTTGGTTATGGTACTCTGAAATCTGGGAAAGGTGACATTGTGAGGATTGCTGTTTTTCCATCACATAGCTCTCTTCCCTGAATGCAGTCAATACCAAATAATTCCTGTTGACCTACAGTTTAGTGATTTATTTCTTCTGCCTATCTTGGGTTGGTAGACTTCATCCCATTTTGAAAGCTCTGCTCACCAACTAATGTTGTGTGTTTCCCTGGGGGTGACCGCCAAGTTGGATTTCTGGGAAAAAGAAGTAACGCTTCCTTCTGGTTACAGTCCTCTGAGGTTCTAGATGTCTGATATTGTGAGAACTGATTTTTACCTCCTCACAAATCTCTTCTGTGAATCGTCAATGTCAAATGGTTGTGTATGACAGTTTAGATATTTATTTTTCTGCCTGGGTTTTCTCAAGCTTGTGCAGGTGGACTTTGTCCTGTTTTGAAAAATCTGCTTGAGAGAGATGCTGTGTTTGCCCTTTATGTTCTGTCCTTCACTTGATCCCTCTCTTGCTAGACCTGTTGGCTGAAGCAGAAGCTTTTTGTGTGGAAGTGTGTACAAGGAGCCTGTGCCAGTTTTCACATGTGTCTTTTAAATTACACAGCATCTCAGTGGTCTTAGAGACAAAGCGATTAACCCCGTGCAGCGTCCTGCTGGAGAACGCAGCAGAGTAGGAATGCGCTCTGCTGCTGAGGAGTGTGGCAAAGGTAATTTCAGAGACACTAAATGGTTACATTTGTAAGTTTCTCTGGAGTGAAAAGGATTTGGAAAAGGAGAGTGAAACAAGCGCTCAGATCTATGATGAGTTTCTTATGTTTTCTTAGGGGACTTGAAACTAGCAGGAGGAGCAGCAAAAGAGGAAGACACTGATTCTTCCCTGGATTCTGAGGTATCTTTTCTGAGGGAGACAGTGAGGTCCCTCTGACTCACTGGCTTCTGGGCTCATTTTCCTTTGCTGCTGCCTCTGCCACACACTTGTAACTTGAACCTTAACCAGCCACTGCTCCAGATAACTTGTTTAGTTTAGACTGGGACAAAGTGAGGCCCCAACTAATGTCCTGAGTCTCCTTGTGGCTGACCTTCAAGCTAGATTTCTAGAATAGCACAGAGCAGTAAAACTCCTCTGAAACCAGTGAAAGGCTGGCATTGTGAGGATTGCTGTTTTTCCATAACTCAGATTACTCCTTGTCCTGTCCTCCTGTAAAAGGGGAGTTCAGGAGGATTCTTTTTGATAGATTTCTCAGACGAAAATAAAACACAGGTGCAGCAATCTTATATCTGAGATCTGTTTAATGATAAGGCAAGATAAGTGCTCCAACCAAAGGGGGATAGAAAAGAGAGCAAAGAGGAAGAAAGAGAGATGGAGAGAGAAACAGCAGACAGGGACAGTTCACTGCCCTGCATCCTGGGCGGGTTGTTGGCATCAGCTCAGCAGATGGAGGAATGTGCATGCTGCAGGCTACCATGAGTCTGAGTGGCTCCTGCGGCCAGGTGGGATTTGCAAACCACAGCCAGTTCTGTGGTGTGCCCCATCCACACTGCCGTGGCCACAGGCACACTCCCAGAGGAGCTGCAGGTTCTCAGAGCTGATCTGCTGGGGCAGCCCAGTCATGGAAGTTTTCTCTCCCCCAGTTGGCTGCCAGGTGAAGGCTCACCAGGGACAGGGCTCCCAGCAGGTGTGCAACCCCTGTTTTCACCTCATGTATAACATATGATCAAGTGTTAATAAAATTCAGATTGGTTTCTCTCAATTCTCTAAGTGTGCTCAATGTCAAACAGTTCCCATTTGACCTACACTTTAGATGATAATTTCTTCTGCCTGGCTTCTGTCTAGCTCAGGAAGGTGTGATTGACCATATTGTGAAAACCCTGCTCAACAGGACACTGAACTTGCTGGCTGTGTTGGCTCCTTTTATTCTTTTGTCCCCTGATCCCACCCCATAGGCCTGTAGGCAGAAAAGGTTTTGAGCAGGGACAGAAGTGGATGTGGAAGCAGCCTGTGGCAGTTCTCAATGTGTGTGTCTTTTAAATTACACAGGCTGATCCTAAAGGTCAAGGGAAAGTGTGGACCAGTCCATGGCTTTCTGCTGCAAACACCAACAGGTTGGATGCACGCTCTGCTGCAGTGGAGCGTGGCAAAGGTAATTTCAGAGGGACTACATGGCTACTTTTGTAAGCCTCTCTGGAGTGAAGCAGGTGGAGAAAAACAGAGTGAAATAAGCACAGAAATGACATGCTTCTTGTATTTCTCAGGTGGCTCTCTAGCAGCATCTGTAGAAGCAGAAAAGGAAGATGGTGATTCCTCTTGGGATTCTGAGGTACCTTCTCATAGGGAGGGCAGTGAGGTCCCTCTGGCTCACCTGCTTCTGAGCTCATTCTATTTTGATGCTGCTTCTGCCACATTCTCCTTACTTGGACCTTGACATGCTTCTGCTTCAGATAATCTGTTCAGTGAGGATTGGGACAATGTGAGGTCCAGCTAATGTCTGGGGCCTCTTGTAGCTTATTCCCAAGCTGGATTTCTAGGACAAAGAAGTAACTCTTCCTTCTGGTTACAGTCCTCTGAAGTCCTAGAAGGCTGGCATTGTGAGAATTGCTTTTTTCCCTCCTCACAAATCTCTTTTGGGAATTTTCAATGTCAAATGGTTGTGTATGAACCACAATGTAGGGATTTATTTTTCTGTCTAGGTTCTCTCAAGCTTGGGCAGGTGAACTTTGTCTTGTTTTAAAAATGCTGCTCAACAACAATAATGAATGCACCAGCTTTCTTTTTGTTCTTTTCAATCTTGTTCTTTTCAATTTTGTTCTTTTCAAATTATCTTGTCCCTCTCCTTAGGTCTGTTAGCTGAAGCAGAAGCTTTGGGCATGGAAGTGAGTGCAGAAGCCCCCTGTGCCAGTTCTCACATGTGTCTTTTAAATTATGCAGCCTTTTTCTGAAATCGTACAAGAAGTGTTTGCTGGCAAGCAGTGTCCTGCTGCAGACTGCAAAGCAGTGGGTGTGTGCTCTGCTGCAGTGGAGAGTATTGAAGGTAATTTGAAAAGGACAACATGGTTACTTTTGTAAGACTCAGTGAAGTGAATAATTTGAAAAAGGAAAGTGACAGAAATACTCAGAGCTATGACAAGACTCTTATCTGTTCTTAGGGGTCTTGCAGCCAGCAGGAGGAACAGAAGAAGATGATGATTCTCCTTGGGATTCTGAGGTACCTTTTCTGAAGGAGATGGCGAGGTCCCTCTGACTCACTGGATCCTGGGCTCGTTTTCCTTTGTTGCTGCTTCTCCCACACATTCATAACCTTAGAATTTGATGACATTCTGCAACTGGAGATGTGCTGTTCAGATGGGACTAGGACAAAGTGAGGTCAAGCTAATGTTCTGGGCCTCCTTGCAGCTGATGTCCAAGTTAGATTTGCCATAAGGATAATGTAGTAAAGCTCTGTGTTTGTTACAGTCCTGTGAAAACTTTGTAAGGCTGCCATTGTGAGGATTCATTTTTCCATCTAACACTTCTCTTTTGTACAGTTTTGTGCAGTTAATATCAGCTGGGTTCTCCTATGACCTACAGTCTACAGATTTATTTATTTTGCAGACATTCTCTGTGCATTGGCAGGTGTACTTGGTCCCATTTCAAAAACCATGCCCAACACACATGTTCAGTGTGCTTGCTGTGTTTGGCCTTTTTGTTCTTTCCACCACCTGATCTCTCTTGTTAAGCCTCTTGGCTAAAGCACAGCTTTGAGTGTGGAAGTGGGAGGAGAAGCCTATGCCAGTTCACAAGTATATTTTTTTAATTACACAGATTGATTCTGGAGATGAAGGGAAAGTGTCAGCTGCTGTCCAGCTTCCTGCTGCAAACATCAATAGGCTGGATGCACACTCTGTTGAACTGGAACGCGGAAAAGGTAATTTCAGAGGGACTACATGGTTGCCTTTGTAAACTTCAATGGAGTGAATCAGATGCAGAAAAGCAGAGTAAAATAAACAATCATAGCTATCATGTCCTTATCTGTAATGGTTTTGAAAGCAAAACTAGTGAGAGACTCCAAGGCAGAAA
>VRYO01002772.1:12085206-12116390 GCA_009812075.1 Sialia sialis | reverse complement strand
TTTATCCCTTCTCCTGAGAATAAGGTACCTCGCTCTCTTCCTGAGCTCTTACACTATCCTTGGCAGGAGTCACGTTTCTTCATGCTCTCTGCTTGAAGGCAGTGTCTTACTGTATTCCTGCTAAGGATTCTTTTTCCAATTCTTGTTTCTCTTTTTTCTTGCTTGCTTAGCTTCCTACAATACAGAGAAATGATATTCCGATAAAGGTTGAATCTTCAACTCAAACCGATTCTGAGCAGGAGAAACAGGTGACTGTTAGAGATATATTCAAATATCCCTAAATAGAACCTATCACTGTAAGCACATATGTTCTTGCTAGTGAGTTCATTTTGAAATAGTGCTGAGAAGTGGTAATTATTCTTGACCTGTTCTGTACGTTTCCCAACTCTTGTTTCTCTCTTTTTCTTGCTTGCTTAGTTCCCTACATTACAGAGAGAAGATCTTCGGCTAAAGGTTTATTCTTCAACTCAGACAGATTCTGAGCAGGAGAAACAGGTGACTCTTAGAGACAGATGCAAATATCCCTTAATAGAACTTATCATTGTAAGAACATGTGTTCTTCCTAGTGAGTTAATTTTGAAATAGTGCTGAGAGAAGGTAATTATTCTGGACCTGAGCTGTATTTTGGACCTAATTGCATATGTATTTGAAGCAGAAGGGCTGCAAAAAGAGGCTGCTTGAAGTCCCATTTAGCTTCATTTTGAACATGTCCAGGGATGAGCACAACTCCTCTGGATAACCTGGTCCATCACAATACTTGAAATTTTTTTTTCCTTCTATGTAATCTAAATCTACCATCTTTTCATGTTATACTATTGCCCTCTGACCTGTCACTACAATCCTTGGCAGAAATATCTCTCCTTCTTTCTGTGCTAAAAGGCTGTAATAAGATTTGCCCAGAGCGCGCTTTTCCCCAAACTGAAAAATCCGACGTCCCTCAGCCTTTTTCCATGGGAGAGGAGTTCCAGCCCTGTGAATGTCCTTGTGGCCCCACTCTTTTCATCAGGTCCATGTCTGCCTTGTGCTGGAGGCCTCAGAGGGTGACACAGTTCTTTTGGTGGGGTCTCACAAGAGCAGAGTAGAAAGGGAGAATCGCCTCTCTCAACCTGCTGGCCAGACTCTCCCTCAACCTGTAGACTGATCTAATGAGGTAATTTCATCAGTAAAAGCATTGCTTTTGTTCTCACATTTGCACAGATTTTGCTGTGCTTATGAGACACCATTTCCTTAGCCATTGGCCAAGGAAATCAGTGTAGGAGAGATGAAGTAGTAACACAGGTTTTGAAAGTTAACATCAGAGTCAAAGTACTCCACTTTTTTTAAGATGTAAAAGCTTTCTACTGGGGATTGTTCTTATGGTTTGACAGCTCAAGGACCTGAAAGAACCTTTTCACAAGAGTGATTATTACACTGAGTCAGGGAAGAATGCCCTAAAGGAGAAGAAGGTAATAACAGTTTTGAGGAACATGCAAGGTCACCTGGTTGGTTCTTCAGCTGCAGCTATCCCCCAGCAGGACGAGCACATTCAATGGTAAGACAGTGGAGCAAAGCTTCACTCTGTGTGGTTCTGTGAACACAAGAGGACTGTCATCTTGTACCCCAGTGAGATACAATACATGATTTTCAAAGATGCTTTTGTTTTAGATTATGCTCTTCCTTTAAGACTTCTGTGATAAGGCCTGTACTCCTTTTTCAGGCTCCAAATTCAAATGGCAAGGCTGGAAGCTACTGTGCAGCAACAAGTCAAGACTATTGAAGTTTTTGAGACAGTCCGGCAAGTCTCTCACAGCAGTACGCTCAGAGCTTTCCCTGTTCATGACCCACAGAGCCTGGTTCCATATTCATGTGAGTAAATTTAAAAAATTTTATGTTTTCCTAGAGGGAGTCTTGGAGAGATCAGACAATATAATTAGATAACCTGAAGGACCCAATCATATTCTAGAATGGATGTGGGGGTACATGTTGGAAGGAAGACATATAGCAGGTGGTTTGGGAAGTTTGTACATTCCTAATATGTCAGCCAATGCAGAAAGGAGGAGGGCAACATGCAGTTGGGATTTTAGGATCAAAGGAGGCTGGATCCTCCAAAAACTTGAGAGACCCCACAGGGTTATGGCTCACTAGACTCTCCCTTTATTCAAATAAAGTTAATTTTTGCAGGACTCCTCTGTGGACAGTGGGTTTTGGCACTGTGATTTTCTGCACACTATCAAAAACTGTTTTGGAGTGAAGTTTGCAAAGTGAGCCAGTCCATGAGGCTGGGTCACCCTGTGGATATCTCCACCATTTTGGATGTCTGTTCCCATGAGATTTATAAAATTTAGCGATTTTGTATCTAGTGATAACTATCTAGTGATTACTTACTGTTGTTTTTTGTCTGTGGCTGTTTCACTTATTAATAAACTGTTATTTATTCACTTATATCCACTTGTATTTGTTCCTTATTGGTGAAAAGGGACTGGATGGTACTAAGGGAAGGTAACTCATTTTAGAGTGTACACCTCTTTAAACTGTCTTAAACCAAGACCTGTTTTGTAGAACTACCCTGGGAAGATGGCTATTGATATTGTTCTTGGTAGATAGGTTTTCTGGATGGCCAGAAGCCTTTATCTCTCACACCAACAAAACTCAAGAAGTAACAGAAGTTTTATTAAAGGAAATTATACCCAGATTTGGGGTACCACTGGGCCTGCTTTCAGACAAAGAATTTCATTCTGTGGCTGAAACAATTCATAGTTCATGCAAAGTGCTTGGAAGTTACATGGAATCTCCAGACTCCTTAGATACCAGTGGAAAAGTAGGAAGAACGAAGCAAAACTTGAAATAGCAAATAAGTAAGATTTGTAAAGAAACTTCCCTAAGATGGCCTGAAGCTTTGTCTTTAGCCTTACTAAGCATTAGAATACAGCCTAGATCGAAAGAAATATTAAGTCCTTATGATATTATTTAAGGCAGGCTGTATCAACCTAACTATCTCAGGAGAAAGCCATGTGTTAGGAAATAGTAATTTAAAAGAGTATGTATTATATTTGGGAAAAAAACTCTTAGTTTTGCATAGGTTTGTTGTTTAGCATCTACAACAGCCTTGGACATTCAGATACATCCTCATCCCAGGGTTTAGGTATACATTCACATGTGGAATAATGAACCACTTAAGGAGAAGTGGAAAGGACCATTCCAGGTTCTCCTGCTACTCACATGGCTTTGAAAACTGTTGGCTGAGACTCCTGGATTCACTACACTTGGACTAAGCCAGCCCCAAACACTTCATTGGACTGTTCAGCAGACAGCAAATTCTTTACAGATAAGATTGAAAGGAAACATTAATGAATTGTGCTTGGAATCAAGTGAGTTTTTGATGGTTATAGAGTGTATGGTATTGTTCATCTGAAATTAGAAGTTTTATGAAGACCATATTTCTGTACTTTTTAGAATAGTACCTCAAAGAGATGTAGCTTCCTGTGCAGAAACTGGGAACCTTAGATTTAGTTCAAGGGCTTGGCAAAATGTACAGTTTGAGTAAAATCACCACCTGTATACCTATAACTGAGTCAGTGAGCCAGACAATTCCCCAACAGGCTGCAGAGACTAATCTGCTAAACAAAACTTTGCGGGAAATTAGGAATTAGTCACTGAAGGGTTGGCTACACTACTTGAGACCTTAATCTGTATTATAATTATTGGAATTTGTTTAGAATCAATTCAGTGTCAGACAATTGAAAGTAATATATGAAATTAGGGTGAGAAAACTTCTCTCCTTCCCAAAAGGGGGAATTGGAGTAAATGCTCAGGAGCCAGGAATATCATCAATTGAAAAAGCAGTGCTGGAATAGGAGAACACTAAAAATACCTCTTGGTGGGATTGGCTGACCTCATGGCTAGCAGATCTTAGATGGCTTAGAAAATTTCTTATAACATTGGAATTGTTGGAATTGCTGGAATTGCTGGAATTGTTGGAATTGTTGAAACTTGAATCAAGCTTTCATCTCAGCTTCAAGAAAAAAATTACTAACTAAAAATACTTAAATATTCAATGTTTCATAAAAGAATAAGATGAAAGTCGAAGAAAGTATGTTTGTGCCAAGTCAGTAAACTCCTACATATGGACTTTGAAAAAGTTTGTAGTATTTAATAATACTGCAATGATCTAGATGTAAATTACTTAGACTGAAAGCCTATTAAATTATTTTTTGGTAGTTCCAGATTGACACGTGTCATAGCTGCTCTTGGAGACTGTTACTACACAAACTGTGTAAAAACACAATGAAGTCCAGTAATTAGAAATTCTTTAGGTGTTCACCTCAGCTTTAAATGTTAACCCTACTTCTCCTCTCCTCTGCCTGCTGCTTTGGCTGCAGGGTGTCCTCCTTTTAGTTCATAGGGGGAATAGATAAAAGCATTGCTATCTTAACTGCTGAGTAATGTTTTGGTAAGAGCATTGTCAAGAGACTCTAGAAGAGAGAAGAGTCTCTAGAAGAGACTCATTATGATTCAATTGCTGTCTAATTGATACCTTCTCTGTATGTGGAGCCACTTGATTGGTCTCCATTTCATGTTGTGTAGCAAATAGTTTTGCCAAGAGTGAAGAAAACGGAGTATTTTTGCATTTGCTATTCCAGCCACAATCCTTAGGCTAGGGATAAATGTGTGAAGGGTTGTGACAGGGTGTCAAAAACTCAGTTATTATTATCTTTTGGTTTTCTCAAAACTACAAAGCCAAAATCATAATCCAAGAGCAATATTAGGACAGTTATTCTGAAAGAGAGAAGCAGCTTAAGATACCAAAATTCTCTTCCAAACTTGCATATCTCCCACTTGTACAGTTCATTTGAAAATAGCTCCACTCTGAAGTACACCTAGCTGTACATTACCTACTTTGAGACTTAGTCTTCCAAATCTCATCAAACTGTTTCTCCTAATAAAGAACAAAAACCAAATTCTTACAGAAGGAAATATCAAAAAGTCAAGATTACACTAATAGCAATTTAGTACACAATGTCAATAATTTAAAGCTGTGATTGAAATTGACTTTATGATAGAATATTTCTGAAAGTTTTAGCTGCTATATTTCAGATAGAGCTTCAAAACTCCCTTTCCAGGCACTTGCTCCTGTGGGGTCTTTACATCCATGCTGGTTCTTGGGTTTGTCCTTTTTGTGGCAAATGTCCCCTGTCCCCCCATAAACGAAGTGACTGGTTGTCTTCAAGCTGTCAGACACAGGAGACAAGTTGCTGTAGTGCTGCCATCCTCTTCAAACATGACCAGTTATCTTCCACTTCCACAGCTGGAATTTGTCCTTGGCTGAGTGATTTTAAACTTAACTTTTAGCCTTGCTGGCTAAACATTATGATTCAAACAACAAAAGAGCTGTAATGATTTAATACTCAAATATTTATTTCAAAGTAGTGCTGATTTCTGGTTAGAGAAAGAAGGATATGTGGCTTAGAATGACTTCAGGAGGAAGGCTGCTTTAATGAAGATGAAGGCTGCTTTAATGAATACAACTAACACTAATGACAGAATTTTAAGCTTACACACAATTGTGCTTTGACTCAGATTCTTATTTTGAGGTTTGGAGGATGCCTGTTCCTTGTTCAAATAGCCCTGCATTTGTTAATATTCATATATGCAGCACAAGCATTTCTATGGCCTATATTTAAATACTAATATTTATGTAAAGCAATTTCACATGTTAAGCCACCTGTTAATTTGGTCTCTAATTGTGGAACTGCTGTAATACAACCCATTTCACCACTGCTTGTTGGAGAGAGCGGCAACACTTAGAAAAGAAAAGGAGCAGATGGTATCTTCTCACGCCTGAGCTGCCGGCAGTGCCATCCATGTGAGGACCTGCTGCAATAAGGGGCTGTGAGACCCTTTCTTGCTTTCTCCACTTATTTCCTTTTTCCTACTTTTCTATCTTTCTTCCTTACTGTCTTCCTTGGTATCAAATAAAAGTGAGTTATCATTTTGGTTACCAACATGTGACCTTGTTTATGTCTTAATCTTGTTGTGGGTATATTCAAATTCCTTGCACACTCCATGTTCATGGTTTAGAATGCATTGCTGGATTAGGACATAAATCTTTCTCTTGCTGGTATACTCATCTCAATAGCTGATGTTACCACTGTGTGTGGTGTCTTTCACATAATGATCTCAAAACATGTTAAGGTCAATAAATGACATACCTTATCCAGTGGTAATTATGTAAAGGAGTAAAATGTGTTCGCATTATTCATGAGGATTAAGTAAAACACACAGGGATTAAGCTATTCTATCCATAAAGGCAGCATGGGAAGTAGCAATAAATCCTGTCAATCCTTTTTCTACTCATCCCAACTGCACGTGATGCTCACTTCCAATCACTAAAATATGAACCAATTATTGATCCCATTCTTCCTCCTACAGTTTCCGATGATATGACAAGATAACCTGACTTTAATTCTGCTTCTTAGGCTGGTTGAAAGATTCTATAAGAGAAATGCTTTTAGACAGAATCACATAATGGTTTAGGTTGGAAGGGATCTCTGGAGGGTACCTAGTTAAACTTTCCGGCTCAGGCAAGACCATCCAGAACCAATTATTCCAGACCATGTCTAGACATCTTTTGCCACCTCCAAATATGAGATTCCACAGCCTCCCTGGCCAATCTGTGCCAGTGCTCACAAGAAAAAAGTGTTTCCTAATGCTCAAAGGGAACCTTCTGCATTTCAGTTTGTTCCCATTGCCTCTGGACCTGGTCCTGAAAAGACCCTGGCTCCATTTTCTTGTTTCTCTCCAGGTGCAGGACTTTGCACTTCTTGCTGAACTTCATGAGATTCCTGTGGGCTCATTTCTCCATCCAGTTGAGGTCCAGCATCTTAGCCATATTCCTGTGAACCATTACTGTGGGATGATGTTAAATTGAATTGACTCATGGGGGAGCATTTAACAATCTGTAGGCAAAGTTAACTACATGACACAAGACCATCTTGGCAGTGTAAAGGTTGGATGTCTGTGAGTTGTAAAGAATTAATGGTCTGAGACTCACTAAAAAGAAAGAAAGTATGAAATAAGAGCTAGGTGCCAAGTAAGAATGCTGAAGGGGGATTGAAAGCTGGAGAAGAGTTTTAGCACAGGAATAACAACAATAGCTGGTGTACTCCAGCTCTGCTTCAATGCAGTAAAACAAGGACAAGCTTCAAGACTCACATAAACAAATGGCAGCCAAAAATACTCACAGCCCAGATGGCAGGGCAGAGGCAAGTCTCTTTTCCAGCATTCTCCCTATGCCTTCATTTTGGTTTTGAGAGGAAGAAATGAGGAAATAGCATGTAGAAGGCAAATTGGAGATAGCCATTGTTGTTCTGTTGCAAGGATTAACTACAACACATAAAATCAACGCAAGATGACCAGTGGTCACTTCTCTAGAGCCTTGCTGTCCAATGGTTATTCCTCAAAGTGAATGTACTATTCCATCAGCTCCAAATGGTGTAAGGTACAAGAAATCAATGTAGAAATTTAAGGTGAATCTGTTGCTAAAATGTATGTAACTATGTGTATATCTGCTAAAGGGAAGAAGGAGAGCATGGTATGATGGGGTGCAGAGGAGGGCATGCTTGCATGAGACTGTATTTTGGATTATTTATGGGGTTGGATGACTGTGGTTCTTTAATTTTGGTAACAAGTCAGTGCTTGGTAAGATCTGTTTGTGCAGGTGTTTTTATTGGAAGGAGTTTTCCATTAAGAACAGCAGTAATAATTTGCTTAAGTACAACGTGAAGCTTAATCAGGAGAGGTGGAGCTTATGTCCTGACCAGCTAGGAACAGTATAAATAGATTTTAATGCAGTGAACACCAAGCTCTGCTCACTTTAGTGTCCTGATCAATGTCTCTGCTGAAGCTGTTGGTGTGATTTTTTGTAAAGGAACTCCTATGGCTCCTATGGAGCCCTTACTGACTGATATTATCCAGTTGGCAGTTCTCACCAGTCCTGAATTCTGATGGTACTGGATGCTCCTTTACTTTTGCCCATTAAGTAATGAGATATAGAGTGGAAAATCCAGGCTGGGTAGTTTTCCTTTGCAATGTCTGGTCACAGAGGTGTTTGTGGTGCAGTGGGCTGTGGCTCACAGCTGAGAAACCCCTTGGCAGGAAGTGAGCATGATCAGTGTGGTCTTGCAGTGAGTGAGGGAAAATCCTGTGACAAACATTTGTGTTGACACTGAGTACAGAAAGTAGAGACCATCCTGCAAAGAGGACAGAGTTGGAATGCAGTAGTTTCGGACAGTTTGAGTTCTGCTGTTTATGAGTAACACTTATGGCAGTATTTGGGGCTGACAGGAGCTGAGGTGCAAGGTTATTTGAGCATCTCAGCTGTACTGCAGGAAGGAAGGCACAACTTTATTGTTTGCTTTGAAGACAGATCATGTGCAAGGTGGTAACTTCACTTACAGATACAGTCAAGTGTGACAAGGGAAAGCTACATGAAATGATATTTTAGTTTTGAAGAATCTAGGCTGCTTGTGCTCAGGAAAAGAAAATAATAGGATGATGCTGACCATAATGTCTAGTGGCAGACTTCTAGTCTGCCAGCTCTTGGAGTTGATTCAGATCCAAAGACCGTATGTTTTGGCAGCTGAAGCATAGATATTCCTTAATAATCTGTTACACAGAATACTTTTAAGTTCCATGGAAAGAATTGTATTGTCTTATTCCTTTTTCTCCATGGGATACTTGATAGCTATTTAAATTTTTTTTTAATTTTTTTTTTTTTAGAATCTCAAAAATGGAATTGTGTAAATTTGGAAAGCTGAAAAGCTGAAAGGTGGAAGGTTCCTAGCAGAAACAAAAAGGATTTACAACTGCAGTGTTTTGAATCTCATTGTTTTTAAAACTCTGTGTTTGGGAAATTTCACCTGTGATTTTTTATATGACAGTTGGTCAGACAGTTCATGCTGCTGACTAGTAGCATCTGAAACCTAGGCTAGAAACAAAGAGCTGAATTTTAGGATGAGCTGAGGAAATTGAATGAGTTTGTAGGTATGATAAGTTACATCATCAGGTCTGCCTGCCAAGACTTCTCATGTGGTGGCCAAGCAGCTAAGCTATCCTTTGTTACAAAGGCAATATCTCAGATCTTGTTTTCATTTTAAGGTTTTATTCCCTTTTAAGTATCATCATTACAACACGACATCCTCTGTCTTGTTTTGTGGGACGTCTGTTGGGAGATTTTCCTGGCAGTAGCTTAATTAACCTTTTGTCATAGTTTAACCCCAGCTGGTAACTGAGCTCCACACAACCTTTCTCTCAGTTCCCTGCCATGATGGCATGTGGAAGAGAATTCGAATAGTAAAAGCTAGAAAATCCATGGGTTGAGATAAAGATAGTTTAATACATAAAGCGAAGGCTGTGCACATAAGCAAGCTGAGAAAAAAGAAATCATCCCCCCTTCCCATGGACAGGAAGGTGTTCAGCCATCTCCAGGACAGCAGGGCTCCATCACACATATTGGTGACTTGGAAAGCCAAACACCATCACTTCAAATGTCTTTCCATCCTTATTCTCCCCCCCCAGCTTTATCTGTGAGCATGACACCTTATGGTCTGGAATATCCATTGGGTCAGCTGGAGGCAACTGTCCCAGCTATATCCCCAACCAAATCCTTGTGCACACCCAGACACCTCTCTGGTGGAGTGGGGGGAGAAGCAAAAAAGACCTTGAGCCCGTGTGAACACTGCTCAGAAGTAACTGAAACATCCCTGGGTTTTCAATACTGTTTCCAGCATGTGTTCAAAACACAGCCCCATACAAATTAGTGTGAAGAAAATTAACTCTATCCCAGACAAAACCAGAACATGTGAGGACTTGTGAATTAAACTGTTACAAGCTTACTGAGTATAAAATGAGTTAGAATTATCTGTTTTACCCCTAACACAGAAGAAATACTCTTGTCAAAGATACTGCTCTCTGCAGCTTCTCTCTTTTCTGAGCTGAACAACTGTCATCTAAGATTCCTGTCCTAAACAGGACATTCCATTGTCGTCCCTATTCCATTTGTCTCCCCAGACAAAGCTATCTATTTACCAGGGTACTTGGAAAGATAAGATATTAGTTTTGGTCCTATCACACTTGCAGTCTAGTTTCACAACCAAGTGGGTTGTCAGAATTTAGCCAGACTGGAAATCTAATCCTAATCTGACACTGAAATGAAAGTTGAGATCATTGAGGCCACATTAACAGAAACCAAAAGGCAGAAAAATCACCAAGACATCTGTGATGTGAGGCTGATAAATTTTAATGTCCCTTCAGTGAGTTCAAGTGTCTTTTAGAGGGGATTTTGCATTTCACAATAATTGCATCCTTATGAAATAGAAATAACAGTGAATGGCTTGCAGGGGAGTGATGACAATTATTTTTCATCTCATGATGTAGAAGAAAATGAACCTTTCCAAAGTGTGTTCTTTCAGTCATAGTCAGAGAGGTTTATATTGTTTTATTGTCAATTATTGTATTTTTGTTTTTCCATAGTGGGTTACTTCTATTATGGAGAGAAAAAAAAAGGTTGATTTTAAGGTAAAGATATGTTGAACCATATTACTTAAAAGAAAATAAAATTATAATAGCACAGATGCATTTTTTAGAATTTTATTTTTGTGTAACTGTGATGATTTTGGCTGGGGTCAAGTTAATTTTCTTCACAGTGGCTACCGTAGTGAAAAAACTGGGTAGAAACTTTTACTAGATATGTTTGGTATATTCTCTCTTGCTCATTGCGTTTGCAGTTTAGGACACATTCCCAGACTGGGACACCAAGATGCTCTGATTTATTTTTGACTTCTCCAGTTTGGCTGCAGGGCTCAGTTGCAGCCTGGATCACTTGCCTGGTCCTCCCATGCCTGTGGATGGAACATTGGGTTTCTTGTGACTGGCACAAGAATCTGTCAGTAGCGAGTAAATGTGCTCACAGCAGTGAGCCCAGTGTTCAGCAGGAGGCCAGGTCACCACCAGCTGTCTTCTGCCTACAGAAAAGACATCTTGATTATTTTTACAGTTTTTAGCTTGTGGTCTCTGTGCTCTTGACAGGTGTCAGCATGTTGATGTGGTTTTCATGTTTACAAGTCTCCCGCAATTTGAATATCCTAATTAATTTTATTTTCTTCTTTTATCAGAACTTGTTCTAGCAGTTTCAGTCCTGTTTTGCTTGACTGATGCACTAGTCCTGAGGGCACCTGTCCCTATCGTTTTCATTCATGGTGTTAAACATTTCCAGGCTAGAAGCCATAACCTTTTTATCTTGAACCCCTTTAGATATCATTAGACAAAATCCACACAGGTGTAGTGCCTCATGGTGTTGAGTGCTCCACAAATGTGATACCAAAATGAGTTGTGATTTCCTGCACTGAACTTTTGAGTTTTGGCATTTCATGCTAGGGAAGAAGACAGCTGACAGACTACACTGCCCAGTTTAGAGGTCTCTGGTGCACAACAGACAAACTGGAGAGAACACAGTAAGAACCACCAGTATGGAGATGTCCTTGACTGATGAGAACAGACTATGTTTAGCTTGGAGCAAAGGAAGCTGAAGGTTGATTTAGTTGCAGTTGTTCACTCTCATAATGAGAAATGTGGAGAAGATGAAACCATAATTTCCTTGGGTGTGTGCAGTGAAAGGAGAGGAGGCAATGTTGCAAAAGTTGCAACATGGGAAACTGAACCAATATAAGTTGAAAACCCTCAGCATGACTGTTGTGCGGCATTAGGATGTGTTCTGAGAGAGTTCAAGGGATATCTATCACTGGAAAAATTCAAAACTCATTTGAAAAAGCTATGGATGACTCCAGATGAGCTCCAGAGGTCTCTTTCAATCGATGTATTTCTAGAATTCTTTGCCAAACTATGTCTTTTGCAGAAATTACAGGAAAGATCACATTGTTATTACTAAAAACAATGGAAACAATGCTGTATACTCAAAGTGACCCTGGAAATGTTGCTAACAATGAGATATCTCAGAATTCTGGCTGGGTTGCAAAGATAAGGATTGCACCTCAGTGACCAGTGGAAAACACCCAGTGCTAAAGAGGAACCAGAACATGATACATCCAATAGTGTGTTTGGAGTACTATTTAAAAACTATTTTCTTGCTGGATGCTTAAAGGTAAACACTTTTCAGACAAAACCAGATGTGTACACTATTGCATATATTATGAGGCCATGAAAACCTTAGTTTTCTTGGATACATGTGGATGCCACCAAAATGCCACAAGCGATTGACAGGTTGTGTGTATTAAGCATCTGCTACACAAAGGAATAAAACTACAAGTTTTGTATGACTGCTGGTTCTTCCTTTGCTAATAGGAATATCGCAGAGGAGCCATCTCTTGTAACTGTAGTCATGTCCTGAGTGACCACTATTAATTTGGAGGTCTGTTGTCAGTAATTAAATTCCCTCTTTGGCAAGAGCTCAGTGTATCCAGGAACCACATATTGGCAAGGTTGCCTGTGGGCTTCTACCATTTATAGCAAGGAGTAAGACAAAAGCACATTGCAAAGAGGGAGCAGTAAGATCAGCAAGAATAATGTAGCTTTAAATTATGCCTTCACCTCTGATTAATTGCATAAAGTTTCCAAATAATGGAAATCAGAGAATTTGATTTTATACTGCAGGCAGTCTGGTGCTCTCAGTATGTGTTGCTTGATGCATTAACTTTATGAAGATTTCTTTTTGACTAACAGAAATGAAGACAGAAAATAAGTTGACTTTGAAAACACTCTGGCTTCTTGACATAACAGAATTCTTGTCACAATCCACTGGAATTGTCATGTTACCCACAGAAGTGTAGCAGCTTCCTGCAGCAGAGCATGTTAGCTGCATGGGAAAATTGAGCTGGAGTTGTTAATTGGAATTGGTTTTGGCTAGGAACAAAGTAAAAAGCAAAGCTAATTTTGTAATGAAATCATGGTTTTAGCAGATTACAGTGATAAAGATTTGGCTTATGAAGTAGTTATTGGGTTGTTCTATTAGAATTTAGTACTCCAGACTTTTAAAATATATTGTTCAATAAGTATAATCTATAGAAAGGTTGGGAGGTCAAAATATAACATATATAAAGCAAGTTATAAAAGGATACAAAGGAAGAAAATTAGCAAATACTCTGTTTTCTTCTCTTTCTTTCTGGGGAATCTCATCTAGTGGAATATTCCCTGCCCAACAGGGAGGTTGGAACTAGATGATTTTTAAGGTTCCTTTCAACATGAACCATTCTATGATTCCGTTTCTTTGCTTTTAGTTTCAGTTTCATCTTTCAAAACTTTCCAAATTTTGCAAATCCTGCTTAATTTTAGTTTTGAATAGAAATTTTTTTTTTTCAAAATGGAGACATTTCTAAAATAGCATGGTAGTAAAATAAAGGAGAAAATACCTATCTATTTGTTATCTGTTCCATTACACACTCAGGGGCAGCTTGCATGACAGGCTGAAAGTGAACTCAGTTGGGCAACCCATGCTGCCAAAGGGGAGGAGATCTAGATGAGTGTATAAGTGTTTGAGTAAAATTCTATAATGACTGCATTTCTCTTCTAGAAAATATGTCTTCTAGTTTCTAAGCCTCTGTCAAAGTTAGCAGTCAGTATTGTGAGGACTGTAGGGGAAAAGCTCTGCCCAGACTCCCAGACACTCCTAGAGATGTACTGGAGAGTACCTGGGAAGTGAAATATTGCTGAACGTTACTGAGGTACATCCAGACTGTTGGCCAAGGCATAATTGTGCTTTTTCTTGTGAGCCCTGCTAGCATTCCTTACACTGATCCAAACTGACTGTGAGAAGGTGAAAGGAAAATTGAAGGACTGAGGACTTCCATCTGTTCCTCCAGTGAAGGGACAAAGCACATCCACACAAAAATGTATCGAATTGACAAAGCCATGGCTAAGCAGATGGTGCTGTCAGGAGGGCTTTCAACTGCTTCATCCAAGGATATTTCATGAGTCATTCTTTAACTGATGGCAGAGTTCAGAGTATGTGAAAGGGAAAGAGAAGCTTTGAAGATTATTTTGTGAATCTGTTGAGGAGAGGTTTAAACCAGGACCAAGAGTAGCAATGGACAGTACACTACAAATGAGTATAGATAAAGCTGACTTGCTGACTTGGACAAAGGTAATGAAAACAGAAGAGATATTTTATTTTACAGAGTTTAGGACTATCAGAGGGGATTTTAGACTAGACTGCCAAACATTTTAGGTCTCCTTATATGATAAAATCCATGGGGAATACATCTGTAAACCTGAAATTATTCATGCAGAGGATCAAAATGTGATTTAATTTACAGAATAGACTTGGAGGGAAAATTCACGTAATTGACATATTGATTAAAGATATTAATTTAAAGTGTATAATGTGTTCATGGACAAAAGGAAGGAAGTGTTTCTTGCATATCAAAGATTTAGGCTAGAGCTGAAGTCTCCAGTGTAGTCAGAAGTGAGTCATGCTGAAAATCTCTGGGTAGGGATGAAAGGGAAAAAAATGCATACAGAACAAGAGGGTCACCGAACTAAGAATGTGGATGAGACTTTGTAAGATAGTGGGAAAATCACAGAATGAGTTAGAAGGTACCCAAAAGGATCATCAAGTCCATCTCCTGGCTCTGCCCAAGGCACCCCCGAGAGACACACCATGTGCCTGAGAACATTCTCCAAATGCTCCTTGAACTCTGTCAGGCTGGTGCTGTGACCACTGCCCTGGGGAGCCTGTTCCAGTGCCCAAACACCCTCTGGGTGAAGAAACTTTTCCTGATACCCAAGCCAAACCTACCCTGACACAGCTTTAGGCCATTCCTTTGGCTCCTGTTACTGGTCACCAGAGAGAAGAGATCAGTGCCTGCCCCTGCTCTTTCTCTCACAAAGAATTGCAAACTGTGATGAGGTGTCCTGTCAGTCTCCTCCAAGCTGAACCTCCTCCAAGTGACCTCATCTGCTTCTTGGCTTCTATGGCTTCCCTTCAAGATCCTTCACCATCTTTGTTGCCTCTTTTTGGTCACTCTGTAATGGCTTCATATCTTTCTTACATTGTGGTGCCCAAAACTGCACAGAATATTCAAGATGAGGCAGCCTCAGTGCAGAGCAGAGCAGGACAATCCCCTCCCTTGCCCAGCTGGCCGTGCTGTGCCTGATGCCCCCCAGGACAGGGTTGGCCCTCCTGGCTGCCAGGGCACTGCTGCCTCATGTCCAACTTGCCATCAACCAGGACCCCCAGGTCCCTGCACTGCTCTCCAGCAGCTCATTCCCCAGTCTGTCCACACATCCAGGGATGCTCCATCCTAGGTGCAGAATTCAGCAATTTTTCTTGTTGAACTCCATATGGGTAGTGATTGTCCTGTCCTCTGATTTGTCAAGGCCCCTCTGCTGGACCTCACTGCCTTCAAGGGAGTCAACAATTCTTCACCGTAAGAAATAAAGGAATACAGAAGTTACACCTCTTCTGTTAAACAGGGGGAGACAAGGACTGATCTCTGGGTTTGAGGCACACACAAGCATGCACATGGGTTTACTTCTTTACTGTTGAGGACAAGCCTTATTTAGAGCAGAGGAACACAGACACAACACTTGGTTCTGAGTCTACTCTGATCCCCTGTGTCCTAAAGCGTAAGCGTGATTTTCAAGGATATCTTTCTTTGTGTCATGGTTTCATTGTCATTAATATTCAGTGTGTGTGAAATAATGCAAGGGCTGTGTTACAGCTCACCAGACCGGTGCTTTCACGGCATGGAATTCAGAGCACACACTGCTAACCCTGGGGATACCACATGAAGGTGGAGTCCTTCAAAAACAGGTTATGTAGTAATTTTTCAGGTAAAATTTTTGTTAGGTGTTTTATTTTTAATGTACAAATGTCAAAATGCATAGAGCACCAGCAAGCCCTTTTTATTATATTTTTCTAAGTCTGAACAAACAAATGAAGAAGCTAAATAAAGGAACTGAGAAGACTAGAGGGGAGTTTGGATTTAGCTACTGAGGAAAACTGGGGCATGATCAAAATCCTAGAGGCTTGGGAGCATTGCCTTATATAATCACATTGCAGAGTACTATTATGCACTGTATATACTCACCTAATTCCAAAGTAAACTGCCAATCACTTTCATTTCAAATAAATGGAAATTGGCTTAGCTACCACTAATGCTCCCTGGATCAGGCTTATGTTCCCCCAACACAGGCAATATCCATTTCTGTAAGAGCATGGCTCCTGCTGATGCACCTCCTCCAGGGCCTCTGCATGGCAGTTGTGTGCTGGAAGAGTTCTGGGACCACTGCATGGGTCAGCATTCTTCTTGTACAGTCTTCAAGTATTGCCCACCCTATACGGCAGATTGTGAGCACCCCAAGACCATGTAGTTGTCATTGCTGTAGGATCTGGAGTCTGCCTTCATTGTGGCATCTAATTTCTTACTAAATGGTTTAATCTTTCAAGAAATCCTGAGCTACTTTTGAGACGTCACTAACAGTTCAAGGATCTGCAGGAGTTTCTCAAGAACACAGCTAATCTTACATCTATTCAACTCCACAGGATTTCTGAAGCCAGCATGATCCTCTCTTATTTTGATTTAGAAAATATATACTACTAATTCTCTGTACTACTATACCAAGGCAGAACTGTTTTCCTCCCTTTACAGCTGTGTTGTGTTTTAACCCCAAGTGGCACCTAAACCCCACACAATTCTCTCACGTTGAGAGAATTGGAAGAGTAAAAGTGAGAAAACTCCTGAGTTGAGATAAAGAGAGTTTAATAGATGAAATAAAAGCTACATACACATGCAAAGCAAATTTAGGAATTCATTCACCAATTCCTATGGCAGGGAGGTTTCAGCCATCTCCAGGATAGTAGAGCTCCATCATAGACAGCATTGGCTTGGGAAGACAAATACCATCAGTTCAAATGCCTTCCACTTTCTTCTTCTCTGCTGCCAGCTTTATATACTGTGTATAATGCCATATGGTCTGGAATATCCCTGTCAGTTGGGATCAGCTGTCCCAGCTGTGTCCTCACCCATCTCCTTGTGCACCCCCACCCTCCTCGCTGGTGGGGTGGGGTGAGAAGCAGAAAAGACCTTAAATCTGTGTAATTTCTTCTGAGAAGTACCTAAAATATCTCTGTGTTGTCAATACTGTTTCCAGCACAAATGCAAAATTTGCTGCTTGCAAAGTCAAAAAAATTTCATTGTTTGGGGGAAAAAATGATGCAACAAAGGAACAGAGGAAACTCTCAGATTCACACTTTCAAATCCCCCCAAAATTTTGTGCAAGAAAAGATGTATTGGGACAAGCAGTTAACAGTGAGCTCCTGACTTTAGCTTTTTTGCAAGCATGATATAACGTAATATATTGCGTAGGAAATCAAGGGAATTCATGAACACTCAGGCGAATCTTGACCTCGCTGAATGTACTGAAAATCAAATCTCAAGCATTGGTTAAAAGATTATTCCAAAAGGTGATTTTAAATTTTTTTAGACAAGTGACCAGATATTTCTGAATTAATCTTGAGATGTCTCATGCTCCTTCAGTTATGGAACTGGTTTTGTCTCCTTACTCCACAAGTGGAGCTCTTTTCTCATGCCCTGGTTCATCCCCTTCCTCCACACCTTTTTTCACTCTTAATGGCTTATTTGTTTCAAATGGTGATTCCAGGATGCTAGGCTAAATGATTCTAGTGATATAGTTCAATCTGTCAAGCAAAAGGATGCAATAATTAAGGATTAATCTAACTTAATAATTCTCATGAGTTGAAGTTAAAAAGGGGACATAGGAAAGAAAATGGAAAATCACACACTGACAATTCTTAATCATCTCTGCTGTATAAAAATACCCCAGAAATAATTATTTTTTATCACATTCTTGGCTAAATGAAGCACATATTCTAATTACAATATTAAGCAAAGTTATAATGATGAAAGGTCAAAGTAATCAAGAACTATCTTTACTCACAGTATGTGCTACCCATTCTTACACAAAGAGCTGTCTCTGCCAGGCCTTATCCCTTGCTGTATGTGATAAGGAAATTAAGCAATTGTTTTTGAATGGAAGTAAGATCAAGTGACATATTGTGACTAATGAAGATAATAACACTTACACAGAGAAGACTAGGCAGACTGCAAAGTTTTTTCACTTTAGCTTTCCTCCTTGTAAATCTTAGAGTTCTTATTCACAGTGTATCGACTGTCTCTGCAACCTGAAGCTTGCTGAATTGGTCTGACAGACTCTCAACCTTATTTCCTCAGGAACTGGAAGATTTTAGTTCCATCACAGAATAAAGTGTGGGTGAGTTAAGGAAATAAGTGTACTCTGAATTTCAGCTGTGGTTTGATTGCTGCCCTTGGTTACTTATATATGCCAATTCCCCCCAGGCTGGGAAGTTCAGAGCTGTGACATCTTGTAGCTTTGCAACCTGGTGTCTCAGCAAAAAGGGGCCTTCTGATCAGCTGTACATTTACTCTTAGAACCTGGTTCAAGAGCTGGGCTCTGTCTTTAACTTGGTTTTAGACAGACAAAAAAGAGCAGTGACTCCTTTCGTTTCAACTTCACCACTAACAGTTCAGTCTGAAAGTACATCACTTCTCTCCATAAACCTCCTTTGTATCCAAAGACTTGTGAGCCAAGACTTGTTTTGCAATGTTCCAGAAGCTTTACACTCTGGTCTGAACCAAATCATAACAATCATGATTTATATAAAAAGGTGGACAGTGAAAAAGAGGAATATTCAGTGTAATGGAACATCTCAGCCCACATGTTTTTCGCTGGGGAATAGCTGCAAGTGAGAAGCTGAGTTGACCTAATTTGCTTTAATGGTAGTGATCTGTTAGCTCCTTACTGAGAGCACCTCTACATGATTAGGATAAAATGAGACTTTTTATCCTGGGAGGTAGTTTCAAAGTCTGACTGATATTTAATATTTAGCACCTAAACAAGGCAGAGCAGAAGTACAAAAGCAGTACTCCACTGAACAAGGACTTTGTTGCATCAGTGGCATTATGGAGCAAATTGGTCATTAGTAAAGTCAAGAAACTGAAGCATTTCTATGAGTTTCATTGGTGTATTGAAATTTTTTGTATTTTATTGTTATACCAAAAGTTTTTTGACTGAAAACCCATAGAAAAAAGGAGGGACACCTTTAATGATCACCCATGGCTTGGGCTATACTTTAAGCTAAGTTTTTCTTTCATTAGAAGCTTTTTTTCTTTCTTTTCCTCAAATTATTTAAATGAAGTGGAAATTTTACTTGTACCTTTACCCAAATCTGAGTCCAAGATATTTGGAAACTGTGAAGATGCTCCAACAGCATATACAATAATTTCACAATTATAAGCCGCACCTGATTATAAGCCGCACATCCGGGTAGCCGGGTAGAGCACAGGATTTGTCCATATTTAAGCTGCACCCAAATATAAGCCACACCTTATTACCTTCTCTTAGGTAGTAGATCTCTTTTAGTCTTAGTTATATTGAATTAATTCTGCCAAGGAGCAGTTACACGGACACTTGTGCCATTGGATGTGAAGAGCTATGATCAATCAGCCTTGGGGCACAGGCTAGGGACAGAAAAATTTCCACCTGGGTCAGTCACAACCAAAGACAGGATATGTGACACCAATCTTCTGGTATTTTGAGTACAAGTCATGAATATAGACCTTTGTGGAAAAGAGCTTGCTATTGAGTGCACAGCAAGGTTTCAAATTAACTTTGAGCTATAAATACTGAAAAGTCAAGAATGAGTGGTTGTCAGGATTTAATCTAGCCTAACAAGGAGTTGAAAGGGAGAAAATGAGTGATAAAAGCTTCATGCTCAACTTTAAGATAGTTCCCTTCTTGAGAAGAGAGGAGATGTTTTCCTTGGTTATTTTGGGAGCCATTCTTTTTTCTTCTTTAAAGAGCTGACATAGTATTAAATTATGTGTCAAGTCCTCCACAGATTGGCTCTGCCCACCACTGACAACCAAGTTGAATTTATTAAGCGTTTAGCCTGTGTTGTGTTTCTCAACCTTGGCAATTGTTTGTCTTGTGGATGTGTTTTCAACTGGATCACTAGATACTGAAAACTTCTAAATGGTCCAAAAAAACAAGTCAGTTCTCATTTAGCTGAGTCAAGTCCATAAGTTTGTTGGAAAATGTTTTAGAGGTTTGAGGTTTTATAGTAGGAAAAAGAAAACCCACTGACACGCTTTAAGTTACATTAGACACTTACTATTGTAAATTAATTTAATAAATGCCTTTAATTGCTTTAATTAATTCTCTTACTAAATTTAGTTCCCGGACTGCTAGGTGTTTGTATTAAAGATGTTTGTGTAAAATAAAGCTGACAAAGCACTCATTATCTGAGCTGCTTTTTGCAAGAAAAGTGGTGTTTTGGGAATATGGAAAAAGTTGAAAAACATGTCAAACAGATCCTTAGTTTTGAGGCATGTAGAGACCACACTCAAAACTAACTCTCATGTGGAGTTACCCTTTGATTTCCAAATCTCCAGGAACCACTACAATACAGCAGTGCAAATGAGAGGTTTCACTCTTTGGTGCCAGTTTTTCCTTAATGATGTTGCAAAGAGACATTAATGCTGCTAATTAATGAAAGTCAGTCTTTCATTATTAATGTTGCAAAGCTTCAAAATCCCAAATATTTTTCTTGATTTTTGCATGTCAATGTCTGCTTGATTTACCTTGATTCCTGGCTAGATTTCCCACAGAGAATCCTCCTTATTCTGTGGTAGAGCAGCCCCCTCTGAGTCAGTAGGGAGAGGCAACAGGGAGAGCTGCCCACAACTCCACACACAGTATGATTCAGATCTTTGTGGGGGTGTTCCTAAATGCTGTGTATAAGGCTCTTGCCTCCATCATGATGACATAATACAGGGTTTTAACTTACCAACTGTGGATGTGCTCTGTTTGTTTCCAAACTGATGGTGAACAGACTGCAGATACTATAAATATGCTATGTAGTTACTCAATTAACCCAAATGGCTGTAAATAAAAAGGACCTTTCTAAATTACTGAGTAAACAGTAATTTCTCAAAACCCTTTTGCCCCAGTAAACCTCATTTAGAGCTGCAGAGTATGTCAGAAAATTTTTAATTACCTTCCAGAGGATTCTTTGATTCTGCTTATATTGACTATACATCCCTATTATTTCTGTGCAGAACCTTTTGATGAGTTTTAATCTTAGTTTTGTTTCTGGTTTTGATAAAAAGAAACAAAAAACTATAGAAGGAGGCTTGCTGCCTGTCTGCGAGTCCTTCTTGCTGACCAGAAAATTTGCTGTTCCTTAACTCCTTGTTTTCAGGGCTAGATATGATGCTTACACTGCAGTGGGATCAGATCTGACATCATCTGAAGTCACTAGCAATGGTTTAAGTCATAAATTGAGACATCAAAATGAAGTTTAACATTTATGAGCATAGTGTCTAAGCTCTCATCTATGACAGAACCACTCACAGAACCCATGTGGTGCTGAAAGCAAATTGTCTGATCAGACACAAGGGGTCCAACTGACCAGGCTATGCAAAGGCATTTTAAACCACCTGAAATGCCCTGGGGTTTCTCCAGAAACCTGCATATTTCCCACAGAGCATTTGTCTTATAATACAGTCTCAGATATCTCAGGTATGATCCCATTACCGTTTGTACATTATGGATTTATAGGAACATGATTCTAGATTTATCTATTTATAGATTTACCCATTTATATTTATCTAATAGATGTATCTATTTGCCTGAAGTTTCTACTCACCTATGGAGGAAAACTGAACCTGATATTCCATATACAGTACACTGAGTGTGTTAAAATGAAGGGTTATAGGGGAACCAAAATGAAGCTAAAATTAATGAATCTACTCTCTACATATTGAAGACCTGAGTCTCAACTCATCATGCAGCTTAAAAATGTGGCCCTGTAGCAGTTGAGAGGTGCCCCCAGGAAATCTTTAGGACCCTGCACTCCTGCGTGTGAGTGCTAGGTGGCTTAATATGCCTGATATGTAGCTTAATCCACTAGCAAAAAGACATTGGCATGGCAGTCTTATGCACAGGAGTCAGGCAAATCTAAACTCACATTGTGTTCTTGGATGTTCAGAACCCAGATAGTTAGATGAAGAACATGCAGTATGTGTAACAATTGTGCCCTTGTAGTTGATCCCTGAATACAGGGAGAAATGCTCAGTACATTTTATACTTCTCTTGCTTGTTTCTTCCTTCTCCCGGAAAAGAGATTCGAAATTTTGTGCATGCACTGATTGAAGGAGATAAGAAATAATGAACAGAATTGACAGGTGATTTTTTTATTATTTTTTTTTTAATCTCTTGGAGATTTTTGCTTGATTTCACTCTGATCAAGAGAATTCCTTCTCCTTTCACCAAGACATGAAATCACAGGATGTTTTTACTTACCTTTTATTTACTTAAAATATAAACTTCTTGCAGAACAGATGCCATACAGTAACCACCTATGATGAAAAATGAAATTTTTAATGTGAAGACTTCCTCCTACACCAAAAGGCAGCCTCCCTATTTTCATTGGCAGTTTGAAACTATCTGGGACTGTACATGTGTGTATATCTTGCATAAATGCATCAGTTGCACAGATAGATGGCTACTGCAGCATAGGGTGAGACTTCTGTCTGGTTTTGTGACTGCACTGGGGATTTAAATGGTCTTTTCCAAGTGTCTTTAAATGCTATGCAGCCTGAGAATGAGTGTCCTCTATTTCAGTGCAGCTATTCAGTTAACAACTCAGGTATATTTCCTTCTCACAGAGCTCTGGCCTTGATCTTTTCTCTCTGTAATTATGGAGACTTGTATCTGTGCAATCTAGAGGAAATGTCATTCCAATGTGGAAACCTTCATTGTGGAGCCTAGAAATCATGCATCAGTTTAGCAGTTTGAAATTTAGAAAATAGCACATTAACATTTATATGAAGTGTTAAAATAATAGGCTACTGCTGAAGTTCAAAGCTGAGGATGTGAATTTTTTACTTAGGACATTTTGCATCTTCAAAGAAAGAATCATAGACTTTTGAAAACCCTAAGTTACATCTTACAGCCAGTGCCAATCCAGTAAACATAAATGAAAAGGGCTAAGAGAAGAATTACAGAAGCTCCATAGCAAGCTACACAATGTTGCCTGGAATGAGAGTATCTGAAAAAAAAAAAAAAGAGTCTCTTAGGCTTAGTTTACTCATTCTTTCAAAATCAGCAATTTAACACTTGGGTGACCAGGGAAGCCTCAGTAAAATCTGAATCATTTGTCTCTACATGAAGAGAGAACCATTATCCTTCCATCAGCTACTGTCTCTGAAGAACCATAGGAAATGATTCAGCCCTTATTGCTGTCACATCTCATATAGCAAAGGAGAAATATGGTGCTATGAGCAATATTTTATCGAGTTTTCCTAAAGAGCACTTGGGCTCCTGCTTCTTTTTCTGGTGCTTCACACTGTAGAAAAAGAGGTCTACCAGTATCTCTAAAGAAAAAAAAACCAAACATAAAGTATGAGGTGGTGTTTTCTTCTAAGAGATGTGAATCTTTTAATTTTTCTTAATTTTTGAGTACTTTATGCTACAATTTATCCAATTAAAATGATGAATGCAGACAAGTGAGCTGTCAGCCACTTGGAAAATAGGAATGTGTAAGCAAGCTACTTGCAGCCTAATGAGAGACTGTGCTTATTGCTTACCCTCCAAAAGCACACACACCTTTTACAAAACAGAAATCCTAAAGAAATAATGAATGTCTAAATACAAAAAAAGCCCTTAAAATTAAAGGAATATTTTATCACATAGGCTGGTTTTTAAAATATAAATGGGCAGTGATGTGTGGGGAAGAATAAACTAAACTTCTTTCCATGTACTTCTGATGAGAGAGTACAGTAATTTCACAACTATAAGGTGCACTGGATTATAAGGTGCACTCCGGGTTGTCGGCAATTTTCTGAACTTTGTCCTTATATAAGGCGTACTGGACTATAAGGCGCACGTCTTTTTTGCAGCGAGGATCCGCGTGTAACAAAGTAAAAAATTACTAATAGTATCGCACGATCGCAGGGTTTACTGGCAGGTGCTCAATTTGCAAACATTTTTCATGGATCAGTGCAGCCTTTAAATGCAGCCCCTGGAGCCCTCCCCATGCCGTGGGCCCTGGCACTCCCGCCTGCCATTCTCCCTCACCCTGCAGCCGCCCCTGGCGCTGGTTGGAGCGGCTGGCGTGGCTGGTACAGCCGGTATGGCTGGCGGATTGGCTCTTGGCTTGCACTTCTGGGTTGGCAAATTTCCGAACTTTGTCCAAATATAAGGTACACTGGATTATAAGGCGCACTTCTGGGTTTCGATCAAAATTTTAGTCAAAAGGGTGCGCCTTATAGTCATGAAATTACTGTAGTTTAAAATGTCATTCACATCACAGAACTATTCACTCCTGTATCCTATTTCTGCCAATTTAAGTAAACTTTTTATCATAAATTTAAGAAAAATAGGATTATAGGATGGAGTGGGAAATTTCAAGTAAATTTTCCCACTTCATGGAACTAACTGAGGATTGGTATGTCTTGATTTCTTAAAAATATCCCTCCTAAACGCTCACAATGGGTTGCAACTTAATAAATAACATTTAATCCCATCCTGTTTGTACAGTCTTTTATGGCATAACAACTACAGGGAGTTTGTATCTGTATGTGTGATATTACATGTTCACACAAATCTGTAGGTGATGTTTTTTACCTATTTTTAAAAATAATTTGCCACCATATCAAACTTTTCCAGTAGCTGAGCAAGGCTGGATCTTCCTTCTCCCACATATATGGGCAGTACATAAGGCAGAACTGGTAAGGAGCACAGATCCCAAAAGGATTCAGGTTCTGTGGAATCCTAAGGAATTAGGACATGGTGGAGGCACTGCCCTCTCCTCAACTGCTTCAGCATGGCCCATAAATGTTGAGGCTGTGGAGTGCCCCAGGACCTCAGTGGAACAAATCCAGGAAGATCTGAAAGCTGAGAGAAGTGCTGGCTTCCTGTTCTTACCCTGAGGTCATGAGGTGGTGTTTTCTAAACTTGGAATACTAATACTTGCAAGACATCAGACCAAACCTCTCTGAGTCTTCTGTGGAGCCATGAAAAATACTGCATGTTTAAGCTTTGTATCATTAAACTATAAGGCATCCCACTCAAACTACTTGCAAGAAATATCATCTAGGAAAAAAGAAAAAGAGAAACAATATAAAATCATAGAACAGTCTATGAAGTGAAGGTGATCTTAAACATCATCTCCTTCCCAAAGGCTTCCATTTTATTCTGATTGTGTCTAACCCCTGCAGTTTTATCACTAGTCTCATGATAATTGTTTTCTTTAGCATCTAGTCTTTTGATACAAGTGCTAGTGGCAGCATTAGAGCAGGAGGAGAGCAAATATTGCTGACAGAGTCATTGAGGAATCCTGAGCCTACTGGACCATTTTCAGAGAGCCTGGTTTTGCAGACATCTGCCTGCGTCCCAGAGGAGGGTGTGAGAAGTTCATCAGTGCCTGTATTTGCATATGTGTTGGCAACTGAGGTCCTTTACAAAGGTTGCTGCTCCAAGAGACAGAAATACTTTCTGTGTTGGACCATTTGCATCACAGCAGCACACAACAAATTCATCCTCCCAACCATTGTAACCTGGCTTTTTACTTGAATCTCTATTTTTTAAGGCAGTATGATTTGTAGCGTCAGCAAATCTGTTGGATCAAGGGAAAAAAGCCAAGATAGGAAATATGCTTATCTGGGTTTCATTTTCAAGAGGCCATGTAGGATAGGGATTCCTACTGCTCTGGAGAGTGTTTAGTGTGGATAAGTAATCATATGCATGATGTGTGACATCTAAGAGGTTCTCATACCATGGACTGACTTTTATGACTGTACTGACTTTTAAGACTGATGCCTTTCATGATTTTTATTCATATTCATTTCATGAATAAAAAGTATGAGATGTTAAAAATCCTTTCTTATTGGAGGCAACTTTTTTGGAATTAATTTTAGCAACAAAGATGTATTATTCAAGAAGATCAACAACAAAGAAAGCTTGGTGTCTGCCTATTGTCCCACTTGCTGCATATGGCCTAAGGACAGGCAGAATGGATCATGATTTGCATGCATGTTCTTCAGTGATTCCTGCAGCTTCAGATGCCGTCCATTAACAAACTATGAAAAAGACCTCACTGTTTCTGATATCTTTTTAAAATAATTATAAGTAGTTGAAAGAGCCGCTTTCAAATTTACTTTAAAATTCCTGCCTAGTCCCAAGAAAATGAGCATATAAGGGAGAATCTATCAGGATAAAATGGACATGGGGTCATAACCCTGTTGTAACACAGCACTCTGAGGTGGCATAGGGGAGGGGCACAGAACTAAATGCATCAGTAGCAACATCAAATTCTTTCAAATAACACCATTTTTCATTCAAAAGTTTCAGTTCAATTAATGAACTTTTTTACATGGGAAAAGTTAAGATGATGGCAGAAGTTGTTCAAGAAGTGAGTGTATCTTTTGGAAGGTCAGCCAGAGAACAAGACAGAGCATAAAACTGTAGAATATATATGCTTTTCTCCCCCAAAATTGATACTTGCAGCCACCTACAGTAATTTCACAATTATAAGCCGCACCTTTTTCATTGAAGAATCCAGCCTACCCCAGTAGTGCAGCTTATATTCAGGTGCGGCTTATCTATGGACAAATCCCAGTGAAATGTTAACCTGGAAGTGAGAGTTGGCCAGGGAGGGTGCCTGGGGCTGTCTTTAAAGGCTTCGCTGGTCTATGAAAACTGTTGCAACTTGAGCACCTGACACCAAACCCAGCTGGCAGTGATTCTGTTACTAATTTGTTACTTTGTTACACATGGATCCTCGCTTAAAAAAAAAAAAAAAAAAGGTGTGGCTTATATATGGAGAAATCCCGTGGTCCACCTGGCTACCGGGAGGTGTGTCTTATAGTCAGGTGCAGCTTATAATTGTGAAATTACTGTAGTTCTTTGCATCAAATCCATTTGAGAGGTGGTCACTGTATATGGGACATGATCATGTTGTTTGAGGATTTTTTGTACTTTTATTTTTTAATTGTTCTCCACAAAAACTCTGTATGAAGAAAGCACTTTAATGAAGGTGACTTGAATGCCCTGCCAATTTATGACCTAAAGCAGAATGGGCTGTTAAAGCCATTGTATCCACATTTTTAAAGTCCAACCCAAGAGTATCCAGATCAGTCCCTCAAGAATCTTTTCTGATAATTTGTATCTGCTAATTGTATAAAATACTCTAAAATACTGAATATCTGCTTGAAATTTAGCAGCAGAATGGCTTTCATGGTGTTGCAGTGACACTCAATTTAAGAACAGTGCTACTTCAGGCCAAAGGGAAGAATCTTTGATGTACTATGATGTTCAATGATGTAATCTTGCTTGACATTCCAATTTCCTGCTGTGCTATTGTGTAAAGTGCTTAGAATAAAACTAATTAACCCTTGCAGGAACCTAGTACTATGAATATAAAATTTACATTAATTTCCAGTGGCATAGTAATTGAAGCATGACAAAAAGGCTGCAGTTGATTAAATACTGAATTAGGGTTTACTATCTAGAAGGCATCACATCACTAACTCTTGACTTTATGGATTACAATTTATATATTAAGGCATGTGGGATTGGTGAATATAGCAAAGAGTGAAAAATCTAGGTTAAATTTTGAAAGTTATATATATGATATACACTTTTAAAAAATATTTCTGGTTTATTGACTTTTAAACAAAGTGAATTATAAAGGAAACAGAAAATAGGTTTGCAGTATTTCCTCTGGCTAAGCAACTTTTGACAAGGATGCTATAACACTGAGAGACACAACTGCTTAAACTAGACTGATGAAATGGACTTTCAATGAAATTCAGATTGAGAATAGTGAAAAAGAGCAGAATAGTAGTGAAACCAAGCAGAATATGATAACATTTTCCATGCCAAATATATCCTTTAGAACTCTCTATATTATTGCTGAAATATAGGAAGAAAAAAATACCAAAGCCTGTTTTATGTTTTTGATTGATTGATTACTTCACAAAAAGATGTCCTTCTCAACTTGCTCTAGCATTTGATCAAAATATCATTGTTGAGGAATGTTAAATGACTTGCCAGCATAGACTCTCTCACCCTGGGCTGTGCATTCAGTTTGGATCATTAATATTACCTTGTGCCAGCTCACCTTAAGTCACACAAAATAGCACCTCCTTCTCCCAGCCACAATCTCAGGCTGCAAATGGAATGGAAGGGGAAAGGCTTCTTCAGGCTCTGAAGCACAAAGATTGAAATTGAATTTGTGCAGTAATCACCTTCACACAGCACATAAAGACCAATAAAGACCAAGAGCGATTAGGACAGTATCTATGAACACACTGGTGTTAAAGGAAGGGTAAGAACCTGGGTACCCAGTGGGGCAGGGAACTTAATGAGAAGCTACAGGGAAAAGACTGAGGCACTCATTGCAGTTTTTATCTCCTTTTTTTTCACTGGAAGCCTTGTCCTCAGGGCTCCCAGGTCCCTGAGCCTTCTAGCAAGATCCACGGGAGCAAACCAGTACCCATGGTAGAGGAAGAAAGTTAGGCATCATTTAAGCCTCTTGTGCTTACATGAGTCCATAGAACTGGGTGGGATGCAACTAAGCTTGCTGATATTGTGATGCCCCACTGCATCATTTGTGAGATGTCATGGCAGCTATGGGCACTCCTCAGAACTGGAAAATGCAAATATCATACCATTTTTAAGAGGGACGAGGAGATGAATTCAGGAGACTACAGACTAGTCAGTCTCACCTCAGTCTCTAGGAGGATGATGGGGCCAATAGACTCATAATTAACTTCTAAACTCAAAAATAGATGAGAAGGAGATTAAAAGCAGCCAGCACAGCTTTACCATATAATCATAGAACCACAGAGTGTCCTGGGTCAGAAAGGACCTTAAATATCATCTAGTTTCACCCCACTGGGACACCTTTCACTGGATCAGGTTGCTCAAAGTCCTGTCCTGGCCTTGAACACCTCCAGGCATGGGACATCCACATCTTCTCTGAGAAACTGGTTCCAGTGCCTCACCATTCTCACAGTAAAGATTTTTTTTCCCTAAAATCTAATCTAAGCCTTCAATTTGAACCCATTCCCCTCATGTTGTCGCTGCAAGACCTCGAAAATAGTCTTGCCCCATCTTTTCTGTAAGTTCCCTCAACATACAGGAAGGCCACAGTGAGGTCATCCTGAAGCCTTGTCTTTTCCAGGCTTTACGTAATTTTCCAGGTTTAGCATACCTGACCTTCCTCACTGCCTTCTGCGAAGAGGTGATGGGCGCTGTGGCCAAAAGTAAGCAAGTGTATGTTGCACACTTGACTTGAATTGACTTGAATGAGGTCTTTAACACAATCTCCCATATGTCCTTATTATTGAATTTGGAAGATAAGGGCTGTATAAGCACACAAAACAGTGGGTGGGAATCTGGCTCAACTGGACCCAAAGAGCCTTGATTAGAGGTGCAAAGTCCAGCTGATGGTCAGTACATAACTAATTCTCACTGGTCAGTAACAGAACCAATCCTGCTTAAAGTCTTCAATAACAACACAGATGATGGCACAGAGTGCATCCTTACTAAGTTTGTAGACAGCAACAAGTTGGAGAAAGCAGTCAATGTTCTGAATTGCAGGGCTGCCACGCAGAGGGACCCAGACAAGTTTTGGATTACAATGATAATCAGGAAGATCCATAAGAGCAAAATTCTGCATGTTGGATGGAATAGCACCATGTAGCACAACAGGCTGGAGCTCAACCATCCTGGAAGCATCTCTGGAGAAAGGGATGTGGAGCTCCTGTGTTGACAAGAAGCTCACCATAACTAGCAGCAGGGAGCTGTGTTAGGAAAAGGGTCACCAGCAGCACAAGGGAAGTGATCAATGCTGCTCCGTGATTTTAAGACCACATCTAGGACAATGTGTCCTCTTTTGGACTCTAAAATACAAGATTGGTATTGATATACTGGAGTGAGTCCAGCAGAGACCGCAAAGCTGATGCAGGACATGGAGCACAGGCCATATGAGAAAAGGCTGGGAAAGCTGGATTTGTTCAGCTTGGGGAAGAGAAGCAGAAGGGCAAACCGTGCTGCTGCCCACAGCTAGCTGATCAGAGAGTGATAGAGCTAGAGTCTTCTCGAGGGCACACAGTGATTGGATGGGAGGCAATGGGAGCAAGTTGCAAGGTGGGAGATTCCAAATAAATGTTAGGGGGAAAAAAATCCCATGAGGATGATCAAATACTGATGCAGGATGTCCAGAGATGTTGTGAAGTTTCCATCCCTGGACATGCACAAAATTGACTGGGCATGGACCTGAACAACTTGATCAGTTTAGATCTGTTTTGGGCAGGGCATGGGACAATTTGAATTCTGGAGATCCCTCCCAGCCTAAGACATTTGATTCTGGAATTCTGACAGTATTCTTGAGATTGAGAGGGAAAATTTCTATCTGCTCATATACTGATTGCCACAGAGATATGAACATTTAAAGCCAGAGGCATTCTTTAAAATAAAGTCCCTTAACAACAGTTTTGAGATGTGTTCCTGAGTAGTCA
Source organism: Sialia sialis (assembly GCA_009812075.1). Classification (NCBI taxonomy): domain Eukaryota; kingdom Metazoa; phylum Chordata; class Aves; order Passeriformes; family Turdidae; genus Sialia; species Sialia sialis. The sequence continues at coordinate 12,085,770 of VRYO01002772.1, read as the reverse complement.
GGCAAGCTCTGTTTTGTGTGCAAAATAAAAAGCATTTAAATTCGCAATTGTGTAATCTTCCATGTTTTGCCCTCGCACCATCCTGTGTGTATCTTTGCTGTCCTATGGAGACTTCTAAAAATTAGGAATTGGAAAGTGCATTTTTCTAGAGTATCTTGTGCCTTGAAACAGAACTTTTGTTGTTCCTTTTTTTTTGTTTTTCTTACTTGAACAAAACCTCACTATTCATTAGTTTGTAAATAAAACACATCTGCTATCAACAGACCTCACTTATGATTGCCTGTACCATCAGTTCACATGCATTTAGTTGATTTTATCACATGACTGAAGGTAAAGGGAACCTCAGTAGGTTTACAGAAGTGTAAAATTAATGGCTATGTATTTTATACATAAAAAATATTTTTAAAAATGTTGTTATTGTGGCCAGATCTACTTTGTTCTCCCTTTTATACAGAAATTTCGAGGCTTTATTCTACAGCCACTGTATTTGGAGTTTTGCCTGCACAATGCCATGAAATTACAGTAGTTTCACGATTATAAACCGCACCTGAATATAAGCCGCAC
>VRYO01002772.1:12054124-12084206 GCA_009812075.1 Sialia sialis | reverse complement strand
GTGCGGCTTATATTCGTGAAACTACTGTAACTTGTTCTGTGAGTAAGCCACAGCAACATTCCATAGGACCTCCCCAGCTATCCACAAGGATAGGAGGAGTAAAACCTACAGGACTGAACACAAGAGTCTCTAGAGTTAGTGAATGGGACAGTTCCAGCTCTGTGACTGAGTCCAGGGGGTCACAGAGTGCATCAACCCCCAACCCCAGTTAATAAATTAGGAGTATCAAATTTTCCACAGCTCCTTCATGTTCTTAACCTGGAGTAATTTTATGCCACAAATATTTATAAATATAGACTGAAAAAATAATTTCATTAGTCAGATTAAGGTAGTACTAACAAGACAATGAACAGGAAACAGTTGTGTGTTCTGCAGCTGACATTGATAGTGGTCTCACTGCATGCTCATTGTGACTTGAGGTAAAATACTGATTTATTATTATAGATAATAATGACATGTAAGATCCAGTTAAACTAACAACATATCAATAGATGACTGAAAATAAATTGTCTTCCTCATTTTCCATTAAATCTGTAAACATCTTTAGGTGCAACAAATTGTTCAGATGACCAAAACTATTTTATATACATATTAAGAAATATATACAATCTTCCATATATATTTATTCATTGGCAAATTCCCAGACTGGTGCAATTCATTAAAATACAATTGGGAAATGAAAGCAATAATTTTAATCTAAGTATGTTCTTAAAGGAAGAAGTGGAGACATAGAAACACATTTCTGCCCTTGACAGTGAGCCAGGCAGAATTATTCCATTCAGTAAATAATTCAGTGAGAAATCTCATCAAAGTCAATGGTAATTGGATTGTGCCTTTAGTTTTAATTCTTCCTTGAGAGTGACATCTTTACTAGCACAGAGAGACAGGATAAGACTAATGCATTGTTTCAGTCTCATTTAGACTTTACCACACCTCCACTTCTCTCTTTACTGAAACAGAATTTATAACTGGTCTTCACACAACTATGCAACAGTAAACTTTTTTCTAATCTATTGTAAGTCTACTGTAAGAACAGTTGTAGAATACATTTACTGCTTTCAATTAACAGAAAATACAACACTTTTTAATCAAGGTAACACTAAAAGTTTGAAAACACTCCACATTTTCTGGAAACAGACTTTTTCCCTGAGGCCCTAATTTTTCCTTCACTAGTTACCTTGTGCAGGACACAGGGTAAACCTGACTTTTTCCCTCTTTTTTCCTAAAGTGCCTATATCAGATATGCTGGTGTAAGTAGTTTTATATTTAAAAAGTAATAATTTCCTCAAAAATGTATAAATCTATTCAGAGTTGATATGTTCTTCCTGACTATACTTTCAAATCATGCTGTAACCATATCAACTCTCTTGACAGCGCATTTATAAAGTTTTCCTTTAAACTTAAATTTGGGGAAATGGATTTTGAATTAAAGTAAGAAAAGGGAGAAAATTAATTTAAGGCTTCTGATGTAGGTAGAAATATACATTACTACACAAAGACTTTTCACCATTGAGAGCTGGATTTAGTAATCTAAATATTATTTTTATGCATTTGATTAACTTATGGGAAAATTTAAATTTTATGGATTTTACTTATTTCCAGGTCTATTCAAATGCAACTCTTTGTAGTAATATGTGGTATAAAACTTATTTTAACAGGTATGAGTTATTGTCTATACCAGTACCTGGCACAATAATAGCAAAGTTGACTTTGCAACCACCATGCAGTGCAGGGCCTGTTTCAGGTAATGCTGTGGTGGTAAAATCCACATCTAATCATTTAGCACTGTTCCAAAAATTTTCCATCACTTGTGAGGAAGGATCCAATTTTGGAACATTTCTCTCTGTGACAGTGGTGAAACACTGGCATGAATTGCCTGGAGAAGTTGTGGATGCTTCATCCCTGGGAGTGTTCAAGTTCAGGCTGGATGGGGCTTTGAGCAACCTGGTCTAGTGGAAGGTGTCCCTGACTGGGTCAGAGTAGCTGAAATGAAATGATCTTTCTAGTCCCTTCCATCCCAGGACATTCCATGACTCAGTGATTCTATTCAATTACTTGTGTGAGCTACATTTAGGATAGTTTGGAACATATCAGAATAATGAATCTGAAAGTGGTATTTCATTTTTAAAGAGCAGATATAATTTGAAAAATTATTTCATACAAATTTTAAGTCTTCTCCTCATGAGTATTGAGAGAGATAGCAGCTCATTTTTATGGCCAAAGAAATGGTTCCAACATTTAAATTCATTTTATGGAGCTAAACCAGTAATTTTTGGACTCTATTCTGACTCATTCCAGTGAGACATAAACCAAGGTCTATCAATTTACTTCTAATTATAATTCATCTATAAGCCAGACAACCAATTTTAACTTTGAAGTCACAATTTTGAGTACTCAGAGAAGTCAGAAAAAGCAGGATTGTCAGGAATCAAATTTTATGTCCTTTCCCACAAGTTTCAGACTCTTGAAACTCCTTATTTACTCTGGGGGAAATTTTACACATAGATACACGTGTATATTGATTTTGTGATCTGTATCTTGCTGTGGAAGTCATGAAGAAAGACAATACATATCAAAATGCTTTTGGACTTACAAAATTGTGTTTCAGGTAAAAACTACTTATTAATGGTTGCTACTTTTAGCTACAATATTTTTATTTTCTGCCGTGAGGTTATATCTGTCCCATCTCTTTGTCAGCTTCTTATTGGCCTACCACTGCATGAGGCTACTGAACTTCTGAGATTATCAGAAATCATGTGACGAACATGAAAGCAGACAAAATAATAATCACATTTGTTACTTTGCTGTACTTTACATTGTTTTTTGGCAAGCAAATCGAACATTTAAAATACTGTGGTTCTTTGCTATTTTTCTATCACTCTAGCAACATAAGGGTGATGTTTAATCTTTATGCCTTCGGAAGGAGTATGTTTGTTGTACAAATTAATATTACTACAGAAATATTTTTCATAATAGCCAGGTCAGGAAACCCAAACTGGAATGCAATAGCGACCCGAATCCCTCACTGTCCCATCTCAAGACCTGACATGGATTTACCTGAGATCTAGCTCCTCTTCCCTGAACAGCACTGCTAAGAAATGCTAAGAATAATGTTCGTTTGAAGCCTAATGATAAAATAAGTTCATTGACTGTGTGCTTGCACACAGATCCCTAGGCTGATTTAGAGATAGTACAACCACATTGTGTAAAATTACTATAATGCTTTAGATTATAACCCAAATTTTAATCTGATCTGCACAGTCACTGTTACAATATGTTACCTGGAAAAGCCAAAAATTCCAGTAGGAATTTGGGCTGAGTTTAAAAATAAAGTGGAAAAAATATTTTTCTTTTATGAACTGCAAATATGAAGTGTAGGTAAATTATTTATGGAATTAAGATGACCCATCTTTGCCTGAAATGTATGTGTGTGAGCTACTTGATCTTTGTTACAGTCAGTGAAAGGTACAGCTACTGAGTTCTGCAGATCAGCTCCCCTGATCAATAAAGATATCTGTTTTAAAAGAAAAGGAATAATTTCCTAGAACTCTAATGACTACTATGAGTATTTAGAAAATGGAATGCGTGCAAACATGTACACTAGGTTCATCCCAAATTAAGGAATATAGATCCCTCTCTAGCTACCCAAAAGTAGATGTTTGAACTAGTAATCAAAGCTGCTTTTAAAGCCAATGAAAGGAGACCAGCACCTCCCCAAAGCACTGAAACTTATCCTTGGATGTGTTTATCCTCACAGACGGAAGGAAACATATCTCCACTATAAGGAACCTTGAAGGCTGTTGTAAGTTAGACACCAGCAGCGGGTCTTGTTCGAGATTAGATGTAGGTATATGAGTCAAGTATATCAGCTACCATTATAGTCAAAAGGGCATCATCTTTTTTTTGGTCTAGCATCATTTGAGATGATCTAGGATATCCTGTCTAGTGTCCAGTTGCCAGTCCAAACGATCACAGATCATATGCTATAATTTCCAGTCTGTTGCAGTTGTGTAAGGTGTGCTAAAGTGCATCAAATGACATTTCATATAGACATTTTGGTAAATTAATGAAGTTCAATAAAAATTCAATCTTTTCTAAAGGAAGAGTATTGTGTAAGGTAGATCTTTGAGAAATCAACCAATTACATTATCTACCATAAAATTAACCACAAAAGATGAACAGAGTAGACACACTGTATTCCCATTCTCAGTGTATGTAAGTATGAAAAACTTGTGGGGAAGTCTCTAATGTTAATACTTGCTTTTACACAAATATTCTTCTCTCTAGTTTACAAATTGGATTCAAAGACACCATTACTGTCAACAGTACACGTGCAGAAATTCAATGTGGAAAATAGAGCGTCTGTCTCATCCTTTGTTGAGATACAGAAGGGAGGAAAATACCACTCCAGAGCCTTCATGAGCTGCTGTACACATGGACTCACTACATCTTCTAGGAAATGAATCCTGATCTTGTATAAAGAATGCAAAACTCCTGCTGAAGTAAAAAAATACCTCGTTCATATGTCTGGAAACAGGATTCAGCTCTCAGAACTAAAACAGCTTGCACCCACCTGCTGCTTTAATTCTGAAACACATTTCCAATTAATATCTTGTATAAATCACAAATCCAGAGCAATGTGCTTTACTATGAAGACAATATTCCAGTCATAAAGTGTGATCCAAGTGGAAACTCCCAAAACCCAGAACATTACAACTATGATCTTGGTTTTCTCCACTACAAACTCTTGCATTGACTACCACACATTTACAAGGTTTCAGTTTTCATTTGGTTATTGTTGTTTAAAGCAGGAGAAGGCTTGCTCTTCTGGCCATCAGTTCCTCCTTTGGATGTGTCCTGGAAGAAAAGCCTTGGCATCCACAGTGACATTAAAATTCGTTTATATTCATTCCGAAAATTCTGGTTAAGAAGACCATATATTATTGCATTAAGGCAGCTGTTGAAATAGGCCATTAAGTAACTTATAATGAATAGCCATTCGGGGACTTTTGGTGCCATTTCTGTAGGATCAATGGCTACAGCCAGTCCAATGAAGTTCAGAGGTGCCCAGCAAAAGGCAAAAATCACAAAAACAACAAACATGGTAAGAAAGTTTCTGAAGTCACTTGGCTTCAATCTTGGCTTTGTTTCTGACTTGACTCGTCTTCGAACCTGAAGCACTAAAACCCAAATTCGAAGGTAGCAGAAGCTGACAATGGTGATGGGAACGATGAAGTGAATGACCACAACAGCTATTGTGTAGTAGGAGCTTGCAGTCTGGACAAACGTGCATGAATAGATGCGTGGATCATACTTCAAAGAGCCAACAAAAAAATTTGGCACAGTTGCAATTACTGTTAATATCCAGACTAAGGAGACATACAACATTGTATTCCAACAGCTGTACACTTTGTCATAGGCAAAGCTATGACATATGTAGCAATATCTGTTTATTGCAATCGCAGTGATGTTGAAAATAGAGCCTATTACACTTAGTCCCATCACAAAGCCACTTGCTTTACAGTGTGTTTCACCCAGTGTCCATCCATTGTGGAAAATAGCTAAGAGCACAAGTGGGTATGGATACAAGGCCACCACCAGATCAGCCAAAGCTAGGCTCACCACAAATGCGTTACCTGGAAGGAAAGAAAAATACAGAGGCATAAGTCTGAAAGCCAGCATAGCTGTGAAGAAGAAGAAGAATGTTACATTGTTTTGGATGTCTGCAATGCTGAATTATTGGCGACATCAGCAAGCAGCTGATATATAGGACCAATAGGGAAATGATTTTACAATGCAACTTGGAACACCATGGAAATATCTGCAGCAACACAATGTTTCAAATCTTTTGGTGACTGGATTATATCCTCCTTGCTCTTTTTATCTCTAATAAACATAGCCATCAGGGAGCCATTACATAGGAGCATGTTGAGTTAAGTGTAGCTAACTCCACGGCTGGATTGATAAAATGAAAAAAGTCTAAACTGTGCCAGGCAGGTAAGCTATTACGCCATTCTAACCTTTCACTGGAATGCTAACAGGCTTGACAAGCAGAAAGGAGAAGGATATACAAAGACTAGGTCTATAGCTAATGGAAGGATGTGTTGCTTTATGTATAGTCTAAATTGCCACACAATAGATATTTTCAGTATGAATGGCCTATCCATACTGCAATTATTTTCTCATTGGATTGTCTAAGGAAGAGTTGTCTTCTCCACCCTCTGAAGAAAGACATATTTAATTATACAAAGAAAAATTCCATTCATGCAAGAGAAAGTATTCATATCTTCTGATGATGATATTAAGGGAAGATAGGTGATATGGTTGAACCCTGGCTCTCTTTTGACATTGTCCTTTTCATCAGTTTGAAATTTCTGACATTGTATCTAAGGGTATTTTTATAAAATAGTGAGTTGTAAACTATATTCCTGAAAAATTTTCTTTAGGAACCTCACTCTACACAATAGAGGTACTAATTTTGAATTCTTGGCATTTGGGTAACATAAAATGTATATGGTTTTTATGGCTTTTTACATGGCTTGCACTCTCTTTTTTCTTTCCCAAAAGTCCTTCACACCATGAACTGATATGGAAAAAATCTAAACAATTTACAAGATTGTACATAGAACATAATCATTTTTTGAAAAGAGCTGTTAGATGCTCCATTCTACAAATTCTGAGCCTAATAGTCCTCAACTAACAAAGCAGTTCTCCATGTCATATTAAGAATGGCATTAACTGGAAGTCATAAAAGCAACAACCATGTAGAAATATACTCATCAGAAATGATAGAATTTCATGTCTTCTCTGTTTGCTTTGCCTGCTTTAGATCTATAGCTTCCTGAATTAACGGATAGGGAGCTATCTTTCTCCCATATGCTTTAGTGGGACCACCATGCTCATCAGAATTTGCAACAGCAAGAAAACTTAATGGAAAGCAGGATTATCCATCTGTACCCTCAGAAATACAGCCCATCTCAAGAGTGGGGCACAACTTATTTTAGATAGTTCCTTGTCATATATTTAGTAGCCTGTTTTATATATTTTAAAAAGCTACACAACTCTTTTCATAGCTGCATCTTTATGATTTATGATGAAAGATTGAACAAATTAGGGAGACAATTGAGTCATCATTGGGCCATGGTAACTTCAAATAAGAAAAGCAGGATGTATATAACCTGTTCCTATGATTGTTGTGAATCCAAGTAAGCTTCAGTCACAATAAGGAAGTTTCAAAGTAGACACAGGGAAAAAAAAATTAATGGCAAGAAGAAGGAAGTGTGGGAACACCTTGCTTCAAGTTTTCCACTGAAGATTGTAAGAAAACATAAAACAAGTATTTGTCAGTACTGGCCTAGATAAAGTTGATCCCTTGATCACAGTTGATGACTGTGAAGGCCTCTTGGAGCCATATGGTGAATAGGACAAAAACCAAAACTAGCAAAACAACAGGGGCATCTTTTCAGAATGTATTTACATCACGACAACAAGAATTTCTCTTGCAGTTTTTTATCACTGTATCTGACATTAGAAGATTGAGAAGCCAGAAGTCGGAAGTCAGAAGAATGGAAGGAATTAAAAAAGACTCTATTTTTCTGTTTTAAAATGCCTTTTGGAGAAAGAGAGAATTTAGTCTAGTGTGTGCACTAAGATTAATCTAAAGTCTAAGGCCTTCCAGCATCAGCTTCTATTCAAAATGTAATTGTTCAGTTGAAATAGAGTGGGCATTCAGCTCTTTCAATCACATTTGGAAATCTACTGTGAAGTACATTTAGCAAGATATTTTCAAAGTTTTGTGTATAATTTAGGATTTCTTGAAAATTCCAGGTGCAATGAATAAATAGTGCAAGCAAGGAACTTGTCAAAACCATAATTTACTAGTTTACAGCTCAGAAGATAAATGATCCAATATCTATAAAGGCCTCAGGTGATTTGTCATTTCTATGGCTTTTCACAGGGTTGAATGTTCCCACAGTGCACTGCAAAGTAAGGTCCAATGGTGTTTTTCTGTCTTTGTGGATGACTGCAGAATTAAGTTTAATGTTTATTACTGCAATGAATTATCTACAGAAGTGGAGAGAAACTTTTCTAATTCATAAAACATTAAAAAATCAGCATTTTGAGAAATCAAAGGTCTTAGACATCTTTTATATGGTTGGAGAAAATAAATGTTTTACACCTAACCCAGGGCCTAAATTGCATTTATAATATAACTAAAGAGGTAAGTTTTGCTGCTTGTAACAAAATAGAAATCACTGAATTTTCATCTAGATGGAATTATTATAATTGCATCTGGAATTTACTTGATGAACTTTGTTGTTAGATTTCAGTTTCATAAGAGAGAGAGGTATATTAATTTTTTTGCTGGAATGGAAAGACCCCTTAATTACAAGCAGTAGCTACTAAATGCCAAATGTCTTGGTAGGTATTCAAAAACATGCACATCTGTGCTGTTTTAAATGCTGATAGTTGCATGCATAAAAAAGAAAATAAGTTCTAGTATTGACTTTGGGTGCAACAGGACTACATCGGCATTTCATGAAACATTCCTGCATATTGGTTTTCTTACTCCAACTAACAGGAGAAAGAGAGATGTCACACCCTCTTGTAATCTTGCTATGACTTGATGTTGCAGGAATTTAGTCACAGAACAAAATTTTTGGTAAAGCAAAAATTTCTAAGGGCTAAGCATCTGCCTTCTGAAAAGACAACTGACTTTTAATGTCTCTACTAAAACCAGAAGCAATTGCAATGAGTATTTTTAAAAAGATTTTTCTTCTGTCTTTGGTTTTAAACTGGTGAAAATGCTTCATTATATATCATGGTGGTTTTTTTGGATGGGTTTTTTTAAGGCAGTGTTTTGGTTGTTACACATTTGTTTAATAAGTTTTATACATTGCATACAGATATCACCCTCTTCCATCCATGGCATCGGCAGCAGGTGGAGCAGAGAATTAAGTGCTTCACACATTGACATTTGAATTCCCTGTGACAGTACAAGCCAAGACCTAGGGTAAGCTTTGATTTGCTGAGACATGTTAATTTGGTATAATGCTCAACAATGTGCTGCTAACAGAAGGTGTAACATAATGCTCCAAACAAATGCCAGATGGGAGTTTGTTTTCTTTGAATACCACAGTTTAAAGGCAGTGATATGCTCTTTTGTAGTTTTGTTTCATGATTTCAGATATTAGTGAGGTATACTGTAGACTTTGATCTAAGGGAAAGGAACACGCAGTAGATTTCCACTAGAACAGCGTATTTTAGAGACTCTAGCAAAAAATATAGCATAAACAATAAATCAAAGCTGGTCTTCAGTTTATGGAACATCCAGATTTTTTTTTTTTTCAGGAAATGTGTGTTCTATGAAACAGTTTAGAATTATTGATCACTATAATTATCCTCTTATATGTGCAAAGAAAAACCCACCACTGGGAGTAGGATCATAAAATCATTCAGATTGTAAAGGACCTTCAAGACCAGTAATTCCAACTCGTAAGCAAGCACTGCCAAGTCCACCACAAACCCACATTCCTCAGTACCACATCTACATCCCTTTCAAATACCTCCAGGGATAGTGATTCCACCACTTCCCTGGTCAGCCTGTTCCAGTGCTTGCCAGCTCTTTCAAGAAAAGAATTTTTCCTAATATTTTTTCTAAACCCACCTTAGCACAACTTGAGTCTGTTTTACTCTTGTCCCTTCTCTTGTTACATTTGAGGAGAGACCAATCCCTGGCTACAATTTCCTTTCAGAGAGCAATAAGGTGTCCCCTGAGCCTACTTTTCTTCAGGTTAAACACCCTCAACTCCCTCAGCTGCCTCCTTCCCCAGCTCTGTTACCCTTCTCTGGACACATTCCAGCATCTCAGTGTTTTTCTGGTAGAGAGGGGCCCAGAACTGAGCACGGGATTCACCGGTGCCCAGTACAGGTCACTGCCCTGGTCCTGCTGGCCACACACACTATTGCTGATGCAGGCCAGGATCACATTTGCCTTCTTGGCCACCTGGGCACACCCTGGATCATGGTCAGCCACCGTGGACCAGCACCACCAGGTCCTTTCCCATGGGGCAGCTTCCCAGCCCCTGCCACCAACCTCTGGGACTGCCTGTGGTTGTGGTGACCCCAGGTGCAGGACCCAGCACTTGGCCTTGTTGAAGCTCACACACTTGGCTCCAGTCCATCAATCCAGCCTGTCCAGGTCCCTTTGCAGAGCCTTCCTGCCCTCCAGCAGATCAGCACTCCCATTCAACTTGGTGTTGTCTGCAAACTAAGGGGACACTCGATCCCCTTGTCCAGATCACTGACAAAGATATGAAACAGGACTGGCCTGAAGAAGAATGCCAGACTCACGAGAACAAAAGCTTAGCATGTAAAAAGGATCCTGAGATTTTGGCTAAGGTGACTTGCAAACTACTAGACTGTGTTCTTGGCCCTACATCTGCAATTATGTGTTACATGGGAGCTACCTTTGCAGGAGGTGAATTTTACGCTTATTAGGCAGATCTCTCAGTTGTCGACACAGATTTACTGAAAAGAGGTACCTAAATTGCACTGTAGATTTTGAGATCATGATTTTGGCATGCTTGGCAACTAGGCATGAATGTAACCCAAAACAAAACCTCCACTTTTTCTGCATGCTCACTCTTCTCCCTCTGGTTAAATATGGGAGCACCTGTCCTTGCTGTGAGTTTGGCGCCTTGCCAATAGACTGCGGGTGCAAAAGTGCTGTGCTGTTAAAAGCTGAGTAACAAGGCCTGAGGTTTGTAATCCCTGGGTGCACAGTTTTGGTCGCCTGTGGCTTCTTTCCCTGGTGCTGGTGGGAACGGTGGTGGTTCTCTGTTGCCACCTAGTGCGGGAGTCACAGCAGACAGCGCAGTGCATCACCCAGCAGTGCAGGAGGAAAATGCCAGAGGCTGGTTCTTCCAAAGAAAAACTCTAATCGTTAATCTGACACTACATTTATGGAATGATAAACACTCTTCTAGCCTTCTGATACTTTCTGAGATTACAGGAGCTTTTCCAGTACTGGTTCTTTTCAGAGAGAATAGGGGAAGCAGAAGAGGCAATACAGACTCTACTGCTAAAAATTTCACAGTTGCCTAGTGGTTAGGACACTTGCATGGTAGAAAAACCCTTCTTTGAAAAACACTTGAGCTAATGTCTCCTGCAGTCCCCAGAGAGTACCCTACTCACCAGCCCCGCTACTCTTCTGGGGTTAGCATGCTTGTCTCTTTCTAGGTTATGTTCAAGAATTTCAGCCTAGATTCAGAATACACAGGTTAACACTTATATTGCAGACTGCTCTTTATCAGTATGCTCATCAAAAAAAAAAAAAAAAAAAGAAAGTAGAAAATCCTTCTCATGACTTAACAGCTGAGAAACTGAGATAGACAGGTGCAGGAACTCTCCAAGACACTCCAGATTCATGTATTTTGCTCTTACTTTTCTTGTTAGATAATACCACCTCTGTTAGGCATACTCTGGGAAAAAAAGTGGTCTGGCTTTCTTCTCCCAAATTACATCATAGTAGCATACTGACACTGAGGGATGGAGCCAATAGCTATTAAATATATTAAAAGCAAACAAAAAGGAGTGATTGCTGCACGAGGTAGTAAGTCCTTAACAGATTTTGCAGATGTAAAAATTTTACTTGTGTTCAAAGGAAGATTGGAGAAGTACTAGTAAGAGTACTTATTTTAAGTACTACGTTTGAAGGTTACTTAACAGACATACCATACTAGGTTTAGGAAATCCTCTGAGATGGAAGGAATCGCAAATTGTAATAATACAGAAGCATCATGCAAGGTTGCTCTGCTCTCTTTTTCTTCTCAGTGCCTGCTTCCATCTACTGTTAAAGACAGAGTATGAGTATAGCTATGCCTCGTTCTGTGTGTCCAGCCATCTGAAACTGAGCTGCCTTTTGCAGCAGGCTCAGGGGAGAAGATCCCTTATATCAATGCCCCAACAGTGAAGTCAGGCTCTTGCCTTGAGGATAGTCTAGGATGAAAAAGGTCCATTGTTATTGCTGAGAGAGTCAGAAGCTTGTAGAATCATAGAATGGTTTGAGTTGAAAGGTACCTTAAGCACCATCTTGTTCCAGCCTCCCTACTATGGGCAGGGACACCTTCCACTGGATTGCTCAGTGCTCCACCCAGCCTGGCCCTGAGCACTTCCAGGCCTTGGGCAACATGTGCCAGTGCCTGACCACCCTCACAGTAAAGAATCTCTTACTAATATCTAATCTAAGTCTACTTTCTTTACTTTAAAATCTCCTATTTTTCAGCTTAGATGTCACACAGGGAGCAAAGCTGGGATGTTCACTCTGAGGGCTTAGCATTAAGGGCACCAGTGGCAGCCCAGCGTCAGAACCTCCGGTTGCAGAGCACAATCACTAATGAACAACAAATACAGACTGTTTTTTCACTGGTTCATGAAAGAAGTAATGTTTTCTATATCTGCCAGTACATATAAGCTTAATTTTCTTCTCTTGAAGTAATCACAGCTGTTGATTGCTTCAACCAAGAAAGAATAGGAAACCTAGTTGTACAACTGCAAGTATGAAAACTCATTTGCTGCTGACAAAGGGGCTAATGCAGAAAGCGGTAAAACACAACAGGTGCAATCTAGTTAGATCCTGTAAAGAGTAGGGCAACCTATAATTTTTAATAACTTTTTTTCCCAGTGTCCAAGTGCTATACTGCATGTCATAGAAAAGAGGTGAAATATGTAGGATTTTATAAGATGTTGCTTTGTGAAAGAAACAAAAACTCTACGCAAAACTTGTTCCAGATCAACCATAAGAAACTGAAGTGTGGAAGCAAACAAAGTAAGGCTATTTCACTTCTAAAAGCTCTGGAAAAACTTTATTATTCCCTGACAGATTTTAATTTATGTTGTGTGAAACACCTGTTCATTCCATCACCTTCATCATTACTTTCATCTTTGCTACTGTCTTCAAACTGTAATTGTGTCAAAGGAAATTATGTTGTTTTTTTTCTTTGCTACTGCAACAAAACATTGCTCAAGTCCTTAGAATAACTTAACTTTCACCTTCTTTTAGAAAAAAAGACAGGAAATTGAAAATGAAAATAATTTTGTTCATACTAAAACCATGTTTTGTTTTGCTAAGCTGTTTGATTTGTGTTTTGTTTTATTTTAATATTTGCTAGCAGATTAGTTGAACTTGGAAAACCAAACAAACCAACAAATCTCAGACATTAAATAGTTCTATTTTAAAATATAAATCTTAAGATATTACTGAAGATACTCAGGCTAGCAGGCTGGTATATGAAGTGATTAAAATTGGGAACTGTTGGAGACCATGGGACACACTCAGGCCCAATTTGTCAAGACATTTGAGGAGCCATGATAAGGTGCAGCTTGTAGTTTAGCCCTGCAGACCAATTTAAACAGCCCAGAACTTTTTGACCAGTGTAAATGTTGGCATCTCCTCTTACAGAGCTAAAGTCATGCGAGTGACATTTCCACAGTGGTTTGCTCGACTGCTCCGTGGGCTGCAGGTGAAGGACTCGCAGCCTGTGACAAATATGTGCAAAGCATATACTTGTCAACTGGTTCCATCTGCAAAAAGAAAGCAAATCTAAGCCCATTATTCCTGCTATGTACTGCTGGGTGTTCCTGTGTTGGACTCCCAGACACGGTGGAGGATCCTGGATTTTTATAAAATAGGATCTGATACACTGCAGTAAACAGAGTACATGGGAACATCAAATTGGAAAATACTTATGTTGACAGGTTGCCAATGCTTCTAACAACATATGGAGTCCCTTCATTATAATCTTCATTTCTTCTCTTGTTTTCTGTTTCACCAAGGAGGAAAATAGATGACACTTGATGAAATTGGCCATTATAACCTCCCAGTAAGGAAAAGTCTTACCCTTTCTGTTCTGAGTTTTTGGAAGGCCTCATTCTTTACTGTTCATGCATAGGAAGACAAATGTCTTCAGAAGCTGTTGTCAGTCTCTGCCATCTGCTTCTTTTGGAAACAAGGTCTTAAAGCAAAGTACAGTGACATGATTCATCTTATAATGATACTCATAGGTTTGTAAACAGCATGCAAACAGATGAATAAATAAAATACTTTTACAGAAGATGATTGTGTATTCTCTTCTGAAGTATAAGCTGCTTTGTGTTCCAACTCAATACAGACAAAGTGTGTAATGATCATTTGCTGAATCAAGGTCTTTTCTGAGACCCAGGAGAAGCCTTGAGAAATGACAAGACAACAGCTCTGCTGTGGCTGGGCCTGCAAGTCATGATATTGTTGAGATAGGTAAACGAGGGGTGATAGGCGTGCAACCAATGTAGCCACAGAATCATGAAAGTTGGATTTGATCTCTGGAGTTCATGTAGTCCAACCCTCCCATTCAAAGAGGGATAAACAGTGGGTTTTTCAGGGCTAGTCAGCCTCTCATTGTCTACAGCCACAGAGACTCAACAACATCTTGGCATGACCTGTTCCAGTAAGGAATCAGTGTACAGGTTATTTACTGTTTTCACTAGGGAATAGAGGCAAGATGCTGTCGATTCTGTGACAGATGAGGGGTCTACTCGATCTACTAAATAGCAGCGGGTACTTAAAATCCTACATGTTACTATGCATGCAGAGACCAGACAAGGTCATTAACAGTGAGCTAGACATGCTTGGTCAGAACAGGAGTCCTCAGTGCAGATTAGAATAGATGGGGCTTTGTTTTTCTTATACTTCTGCCTTTGGACCCTTTGTGACAGCAGAACCTTTTGAACAATCTTTGACTGCACAAAATAGTCTGAGAACAGAGAACATGGACCAATAAACATTTCTAGAACAATAAATCTACAGACAAGTAAAGGTACAGAACTCTCTGGGGTGGAGCACAAAGTTCTTAAGGACTGCATGGAAAGAGGCAGGAGGCACCAGCTCCTAGCAAAATTACTTTCAGAAAGCAATTCCCTTGGGCTTTAGTAAGGCTAGAATGCTCCTCCTTGTCTAGATCCTCACATACTAGGTTCAGCTTACCCTGGCTGCAGAATCCTGTTTCACATGCTACTTTGATGACCTTTGAGCAGTGTGAGCTGTGCAACCAGCCCTTCAGACCAGCCCCGTGTGGCAGTGAGTGACCTGGTGACCTGTGAGCCAGAAAGAGAGCTGTGGGTGACTTCTGTCTGAGTCACACCTCTTTTACTCTGTGAATACACTTGCAAACTGGACTGAACCAATATAATTTTTTACTGAGTCAGGCACAAATGGAAATCACTATATATATACTTCATGAAAATGTTTGAGGGTGTTTGAAGGTCATATACTTCACTATTTTATTTGCTCTTCATAAGCAGAGCAGATATTCTTGCTTCATTTTTAACCAGGAAGCTGACTGCACAGCAGGTTTTACAGTCTTCATGGTCCCAGCCTACCAGATGTTTTGTAAGAGCGACTAAAGAGGATTGTATTGTTTTCAGATTATCTAACCAAAGGCATAATTACAGGACCTCAGATGAGTTAATTTTTCTTCTACTTTGAAACAACAGATGCCCAGTGCTGCAATTGGACTCTGGATTGTGTAGTTGAGGTTTCATACCCAGCAGCCATTTTACCTATGATTACAGTAATCATAGGTGAAATGTTACAAACTCTTTCACCTCACTTACTTAATTTTTTCTAGGCAAATCAGTGTGGTTAAACCATCCTTTTACAAGGCCTGCCCTGACATCTGATTAATATTTTACACATTTTACTTCTAATGACTGCAAAGTGAAGAATAGAAAAAGTCAGAAAAGTCTTGCTTAACATGAAAACTGATTCAGAAAGTAATCTTTTGTCCATGGGCACTAACTCCAGCTATGACTTTAGTAACAAGTACTTTTGGAGTCACTTTAAAAATATCACAAGGATTCTTCTTGTCCTTGAGTTGGAATGATCTAATTCCCACAGCACAGCACTCACTACCTGGCAGTATATTTTATGCCAGTAAAACACCTGGAGTATTATGGTGCATTATCTGACTTGTGACAGGGAAGTTTGAATTTTAAATATTCTTTCTGTCATGACCTCTAACATAACAAGACAAAGGCATACGAAGATACTAGTCTCCTATTAATCAAATACTTTTTCCTCTGTAACAATTCAAAAATTACACCCTGGGCGTTCCAGTGAGTAACAACTGATTTCATGCAAGCTGCTTGGAATGTTTAGTCTCTTGAAATTCCCAAAACTCTTAAGAACCTTAAGTGGCAGTTCACAGAAAGGAAGGGTGGACAACTCCCAGTTGGCACGTAGTGACTTTGCCGTTTGCACGTCTAACTTGTCTTGAAGAAAAGCAGCATCTTTTAATATAACAGCCTTTTATTTGTCAGCAGAAAATCTGATTAGGGTTGACTAATTCTAAGAACATATTTTCAAAGTTCTAAGGAACGTGGCTCTAATGAATTTCACCATGGACACTATCTACACAGAATGGGCATCTTGATTGGACACGTTTTTCATTAAACTATGTGGATAATATTCAATAAGTGGGTTATTTTTACTTGAAGAAGAAGTAGGACATAAAAATACCTAGATTGATTATTATTACGTATATTCATAGGTGACAGCCATCTCACAAAAGGTTATTTTCCCTATTTGCACTCAAATTAAATGCTGTGTATGCTTGAATTATTTGGAAAAATGGAACTGGCTTTAGAATGAGAGGACACTGAGAATTTCAGTCAGTATTGGAGCAAATCATAGAGACATGAGGATGCTGCATATTGGCTCCTGTCTTCTTTGCAGTGATATATTTTACAATTTGCTGCTAGTTCTAAACTTACAATTAGTTAACATAATTATATTTGCAAGGGCTGAGCTACCAAGTGGATATTTTTCCTGTTAGTCAGACTGTTAGCTCCAGTAGCTGCATGGGATATCTTCTGACAACAATTGTTGCCTAAGTTGTGCAAATATGGCAATCTAAATCAACAGGTAAGCAGATGTTATTCTATAGCAAAAAGATTGCAGTATTTATGGGACTATTATATAAATTATTATCTTCATACGGTATATAAACATTGAAACTGATCCAAGTCCATAAAAAACAGCTAAAGAATGAGTAAGTCTATCAGAAGGGTTATGTTTTTTCTGCAGACATAATTTAAACAGAATCTATTAAACAGTGTAACCAAATACCTCTACAATTAATAAAGAATTTAATAAAGAATCCCAACAATCAAGATTCTAGTCATTTGATGAACATGTTTAGGGTGGTTTTATCTGTTTTCATGTCAAGATATAGCTGTCCCATGTGCACGTGAAAATACTGACTCTATGATATAGCTCAGTCCTTATCAGTATGTTGATCAAAAGTAAAAGTAGAAGTAAAAGATTCTAAAGCAGCTACTGTTGTTAGGGAGGACACACCACAGTGATTTAGACATTTTTCTGTGAGATTTGGCTGTCAGGAAATCTGTTTTATGCCCATATCAAGGTGGAAGGTTAAGAAGCAGAACAACTGTTCAAACTGATTTTCAGGAAGATGAAAATTGCCATAGCATTGGCATTCCTGTCTGCAAATGAAAAAATGTTTTTATCAGCTCAGGATAACATGGCTGTTTTCATATGGATTCTTGGGAGCCAGGCAATGACCAGTCTGTAGTTGTAAATGACAACTTCTAAGAAGCTAAAATCTGAAGCATATCTGAAGGTAGTGGTACTCATAATAGATCTGAATTGGAGTAGGAGTGGAATTTACTCCTAGAGGCAGAGAATGGGTTGTCACTGATTTAATGGAATGAGAGCAGTCTCCTATAACATCCTCAACACAATGATTCGAGACACCTGGTGAATATATATCTGCTGAGAATAGATGAAAAAATCAGTCTTTTAAGATGAGTTGTCCTAGCACCCTGTGGGGAGGTTTGGTCTCTTAGCTCTGGCTGATTGTGCCAAAGAGCACCATGAATCCTTGAATTGCTTCTGCTGGTCCATCCAAGAATAGAGCTTTACTGCAGAGACGTCATTCCTCATGCAGTCAGTGAATCTTGCAAAAGGAATGTCAGTCCAGAGTCCAGGAGAGAGCTGGCAGGAAAGGGAGTGCTCCTAAGATGCACTGGAACTGCCATGATATAGCTGCTAAGAGCTCCTTCAAATTTCCTGTATCTGAGAGTGCATTTGCATTGGTTATTTCAAGGAGACGAAGGGAAACTTATTCATACTCAGAGATGAAAAAACAAAAAAGCCCCAAACAAACAAAAAAACAAAACAACCCCCCCTCAAAAAAAACAAACCAAACCAAAAAAAACAAAAGGCAAAAGCCATGTGACTGTGTTAGACTAAGCCTTATGGACAGTCTGAATACAGTGTTGCAGGAAAAGCATTGCACTAACAGCATCCTTTGGTTTTCCTTCCCATGAAACATGGGTAGCGTGGACTTGTGTCAAATGAAATATACAGCATAAATACACCATTAGGTTCTCCTTTACAAATTCAAGAAAACATACAGGTCAAATAAATCCTTATCATTCTATTTACTCCAAAGATAAGGATACCAATAGCTCCATTTACTAAGTGGAATAGGAGTTAATATTGTGTTCTAAAACAGAAGTTTCTTGGACCTGATCTTAGCAAACTTCCTATTTGCTTATCAATAAATGGAATACTTACTGTACAGGATAAAAATAAATAATAATTTAGATAAATGGTAATTTAGAACAATGATAACTTCTCAATAGTGTGTAATAAGTACTTCAAAGCAGTATACAAAATACCCCATGGCTGCAGAATAATCTGCCCCAAGTCACAATTTTACCCATAACAGGATTCCCTGTGATGCAGATTGATAGAAAAGTTATTTTTCTTCTTTATGATATTTTTGTACTCCTAAATACGTCTTCCAATCCCTCTAGGCTCATAATTACCTTACAAACTTCTATTTCTGAAATACTTTAAAATTCTGTATCCTTTAGATTTTTTTCTCTTGTAGAACAATCTTGGGTCTCCACCTTTCACTTTTTCCTAAATTTATCTGCAAGATTCACCTCCTTTGTTAAAGAAATTTTCTTATTTTGCGAATTAGTAATACTGGCTTTTCACTTTGCTCTTCTACTTTTGGAATTATTTACACATTAAAAAAAGTTAGAGTTATTATTTCTTAAGTAACTTTGAAGATGTATTTTCTCATTTGGTTACTGTTTGAACCAAGTCTCACAAAAAAAGGAGGATGAAATTTGTGATGAACTTATTCTGCTTCCTTTCCAAGAAAAAAATCATAATTAGAAGTATGAGATGAGTCATGGGCACATGACTGAATATTTCTAGAAGTTATATAGAAAGATTTGGAGTATTGATCATTTGGAGGTATTTTCAGGGAAGAGGCTTCGTATCTTCATGGACAGACTTCACCTAAGCATATGGGATACCAGCTTGCAACCCAAGCTGGCAGAATGAATAAAAAGAACTTGAAGTTGAGATATGGGAAGAGAGCTTGAGAAGAAACCATATAGTTTCTTCATTTAACACCCAGGGCAAGGGAATTTTGGCTTCAGGAACGTGGTGGCAAAAAAATATCGAAAATAGGAGCTCAAACATTGTGGAGTTCTACTGGAGTGGTAATAGAAAATGCAGTGGAGTCAGTTAAAGGGTGCAGGAACCTATGCAATAAAATAGGGGATCCAAGTCCAGCGAGAAACAAAAATAAAACTCAATGGAAACAATTCTGTTAGAATGGAATTACACCGGTGATCAGAGTAGAGAAGTACTAACCAAAAGGTCTATTGTCTTCATAAAAGAAGGGAAATGAAGAGAAATATTGAGAGAGAGAGAGAGAGAGAGAGGATATCCTGGTAAAAGCCAAAATTGCATTGGGGAAGAGTTGCAAAGACAATGTGCAGTGAAGAATGCAGAAAACTGAAATAGAATGAGAACGCTGCCCTTTTTAGTAGGAAAACACTAATGGAGCCAATTTAACATCAGGACAATGCAGGTCCTCATATGTAAAGGGGAAAATACGCCCAGAAATGGCAGCTGAGTTCTGGATATACACCCAGCAGATTTCTTCAATTCAGAGTCTATTTGCCAATTTCCCCCAGCCTTTGTTTTCATAAAGAACAAAGATATCCCTGAAGAGCCTGCCATAGAAAATAAGGTTGTATTGAAAGCATACAAGATTATTTTGGTTAAATTAAATAGGAGAATAAACAAAGCAGACTAAGAAGTGGGCTTGCACATTTTGATAAATAAAAGAAGCTAATTAGGAAAGTGAAATCGGCTGTATTGAGGAGCTTAGGGACTTGAACGTGGAGGAAGGTTGGCATTTCTTCATATTAAAGGTACAAAAATGTAACTTGCATCCAAAAGAGGGAAAAATATAAGAGAAAGTTCCAGATCTAGATGGAGAAGTTGTCTCAGTAAGGATACTGGGGGCAAGAAATGAGGCTGGAAGTAAAAGATATGTCCACCAAATAAAACTGCTAGAGATAGCAAAAAGGGGTAAAATGGAAACTGACAGCCCCCCTAAACTTCTTTGACTTTGCAAAGACTTCTAAAATGACTAAAATGCCCTCTCATCACAGTAAAAAAAAAGGGGAAAGACAAGTTACTGGGGGAGGGGGACCCTGAAAATCGAATTAAAATGGTCCCTGGTTGAAGAGAGATTTTCCTAGAACTTTTAATAAGGACAACAGTGGTGGTCCTGGGGATAAGGCAGGCTGACAGGTGAGGAATTAGCATATGTACAATAAAGCAAAAATATCAGAAAGATTGAATATATTTGATGGCAGGAATTTTTTAACATCTGTTATCTCAGAGATAGTGTTGTGTTCTGAAAGTATTGAGAGCTACATGTGGGACCTGTAAAAAGGGGCTGAAATGTTCTTTAGTCCTCACTGCCAATAGGGAAGTGCAGATTTCTCTCAGGCTTGAGTGATTTGATTTCTCTCAGAGCTTGGCTCTCACATGCATCCCAAAGAGCAATGTTGCCATGACTCACTTGCAGCTGTGGTGCTCTCACACTTTACTACCCATTTCCTCCTCCTTTGCTATGGTGCTGCACAAATGCTGTTTCTTTTTGCATGAATGGTGCTTGCACTAAGTCAGAAAAGCAATTAGTCAGGGAGTAATAAGAACAGTAAAACAGTGTTGCCACCTCTGGAACATTAATTTGTCTACCATAGAGTATGTGTTAACATGGAACCTGTACTCAAGGTGGGAAATCGTTGAAAAGGAAGAATGAATCGAGAAATCTTTGGGCTCTTAATCTCTGTTGTAACCAAGACTGGAGAGACAAATTCAGCAGCATAGGAAAATTAAAGATGCATGAAGACAAATGGAATAAAAGTCAATGTGAGCTTATACAAAGTGGCTGTACCAACTAATCTGATCATCTTTATTTAATAAAAGCTGGACTTGGACTTTCTGGATCTGGGAGGTTGCTCAAAATAGATCTAGCCTTGGAATCACCAGGGTACCACTTACAGTCTGTTGCTACCACTGCCTGGACAATGATGAAAAGAAAATTGTTGGACCAGAGGGAGATAACCTACATTGAACTAATTTTGTCTATTTCAGAAGTATTACATCACAAAACACAAAGAGAACTAATGAAATTTTGTGATAATACAAAGTTGAGAACCTCCACTGATACATTGAAATGTCAAGATCTTTTTTTGCTTGAGGACTAAAAGACCAGAAAGTGAATAGAGTATAACAACATGAGATATGAGGTCAGGTACTGAAGAAATAATTGTGTAACGAGAAAAAAAAAAAGAGCTGCATCAGCAAGTGACTGCATCAAGAACAATCACCTATATGACGCTACCACACAAAAGGAAAATGTGGCTTCAAGGCAACCAGGTCCATTTTGTCCATCCAGGAAAGGACTGAAAGGAATAGAATGTGAATATTTTTTGAGACTATTGGTGGTACTTCATCTGCACTTCTGTGAACAGGTCAGTTTTCTGTTTAAGACATTAATTTACTTTGGATAAGTAATCTGAAAGGCCTAAAAAAACCAGGAAAATGAAGGGCTCAGCTACTTAGAGGAAATTAAATGTATTTGACTCATTCATTATGGGAAAAAAAAAGGTTGAGGGGTAAACGTGGTTACTCCCCGTTAATATTGCACTGAAGTTCTGAACAGGTGGAAAAACAATCCATTCAAATTAAATTATAATTGTAATTCTACAAATAAAGGTATCCACTCTGAGTAAGCAACCAATAATCACAAAGTTAAAATAAAGTGAAAAAGAGTTTGAATCGTGGTAAGAGATAGAAGAGGTTTATACTAAGTGTTGGGTTCACTGAATGTTTGTGAATGTTGAAGCTATGGTCCCATCAATTTCTTAGCATTCATCACCTTCAAGCTGAATGTGAGAGAGAATATGAAGGCCAAACACACCCAGTCCTGGAGCTAAGAATTCCTTGGATCCAGGATCCAAAAATTCAGGAGTACAAAAGCTGAAACCATCAGAGAGTGGTCTCATGATCTGCTCATCAAAATGTGTTCTTGTCAGTGTCACAGCTGGTATTAAAGGACAATTTTTCCAAGTGGTGTCAGAAACAAGTTTTTCCACTGTAGTTTTCTAAGAGATTGACTCCATCACAGGAAGCAACTGTCCTGTATCCCAGTAGACAGGAAAAAAAAATAGGAGAGGAATAAAGAAGGGAAAGAGAACTGGTATAGCCAAAGAGATGAAGAGTAACTGAAAACAGCATTTAACAATGAGGATAACCCCTTCAGGTATATCACAGACATGTGGAATGAAGGCTATGGAAAGGGAAAGAGCTTGGAAAAGACTACAAGACTTGTTTATATTGCTGAACATGTTTATTTAGTAGATGGATAAGTACCAGTATTATAATTCTACATGCAGGATTTTTTATTTTGCATAGATGTACATAGGAGAAGCATTTTCCCTCTCTAGAGCCACATACGTATTAGACAGAACAAAACATGCAAGTACACTAATGTTCTTACAGGTGAAAGAAACATGAATTTTGATTTAATTTGTGTTACAACAGCACCTTGCTATTCAAATGGAAATCAGTCTCATTGTGCTGTGTTAGCTGATATATATAGAAAGGAAAATAGTGGAGAGGGTGAGGAGGGCTGACAAAATGCACTAAAAATACCACTTTCCACTAATGCATTATTTGGCAATGCACCAAGGTTAATATTAATATTCTGCCAGAAGTCAAAGGGTTCCAAATCCTCATTACTGTTTGAAATTATATTGAGTTAATGTGCCTAATTCTCACTTCTCACTGATTTTATGCTGGCTTTAGGACCAATGAAGTCTAAATGATTTGCTTTATCTCTCTCCTCTGGGAGATGCCTTGATGATTCCCACCTTCTAGAGTGCTTCCTACCATTTCTTACCCCAGCCCATAATGTTACATTTATAGCTATGGCTATACAAAAGTATCTTTAAAGTTCTTAAAAGCATCTAGTGGCTTTGATTTACCTTCAGGATACTTGATCACCCAGCAGTGGTTGTTGGGCTCATGTAAACTTTACACTTTTAAAGTTCAGCAATGTAAAATCTGCCCTCAACTGGGCATGTTTAATTGAAGACACGCAAAATCAATAATTGTTTTTGAAAATTCAGAACACATTTGACATTTCAAATAGAAAGGCAAGCTGATTTAATTTCATTATTTCCACATACACAGTTTTATTTAATTTTGTAGTGTGTTAGATGAAATTACTCTCTTCCCAAATTAGAACTGATAAAAGCATTAATTTCTGTAAATTAAATCACTTTGAGAGATCAAAAGTTGCTCAGCCTCTCACAGAAAGACTGGCTGCAGTTATGTAAGACAAGAATGTTGATTCATATCAATTATGCTACGCATTACTTGGAATAGTCTTCATAGATTTTCCTCAAAAATTTAAATGTGGAAAAGAGGCTTTTGTATGATCTGAAACATTCATTATGTTGTGGCATTCATTATGTTATGCTATGGCAAAATTCCCGTGTTTGAGGAGTGAATGAGCAATGTCCAGAAACATCAATCCTGCCCATTCTTTGTTTCCCTCCTGCTGAACATAATAGGTTCAAGTCCAAAGGCTTGTCATCTTATTTCACTCCATTCTTGCACCTCCCATCATATAACAGCACGAGAATATATTTACTTTGATTTTAAGGAGAGTGATGCATAATTGCATTGTTTCCAGTTATCAGATCTCTCTGTGAAGTCTAGAGCAGAATGGTGTCGACAAGTCCTTAAAAACTGCTAAAGCCCTGTATTGCTTTCTGAAGGTATGATTACTTCTTGTGCCACAGAAGTAGGTAGAGCTGGTTAATTTATTCCTTATACACCTGTGACTTATTTGAAGTCCCAAACGCTCATCCAAGAAAAATCCCTCATTACCATCTTCAAAGGGAACTGAGTGCTCATGATGCTATAGCTCTTCCTTTTTCCTTTGGTCATCTAGATGTCATCCTGTCATAACCATTCCCCTAACTTCATATTTTTTCTTTTCTGACAAGGTCTAACTCCTTTCATGCTGTTTTTCCTCACCATTTCACTTTCTACTGCATTCACTCCCCCTGCAAGTACAAATGTGTCATTTCTTTTTTTCTCAGAAAGGAAACCTGTAAGTCTACCTGCTTTTTCATCTTTTTTTCCTTGTCAGAGGTTAAGGGCTCCCAAGTACTGCCTTAGCTCTCCACCACTTTCCCATCCCCTCTATCACTTCACTCACATCAGTTTCCAATCCTCTTCCTCTCTGCTTCCTCCCTAAGAAATTTTACCTGAAAAGACTTCTGTAGACATTTACCAAGCTATGCCCTTTCAGTGTCACCTCTGAGACTCATATCTCCCTGACGTAAAACTAAGAACTGGCAATTTAAAAGGTATTTAACCTTATGAAGATTATGCAGAAGGAATTCCCTGCTGCTCTTCACAGTACTTATCAAAGATTAAGAGATCTTTGGGAGGAGGTCAGCAACATCACATTAAGGATGATCCTAGAAGGAGATCAATTAATGGCTGTTTGAACCAGATAAGACGACTACATTTGGTTTGTTTTGGGTTTTTTTGTTTATTTTTCTTCCAACAGTCCCAGGATGCCACAGAGTACTTTGATCAGCATCTTGAAACTTTATCTTCCAGGCATTACTCTCGTCCAGTCCACACCTTCCCCTTTGCTATTGTTTGGGAGAAGAGAACGTTTCAGAACAGAGCCCGTCTCTTCCTTCCCCTGGATGGGATTCGATGCCTCTGACCGGTCTCCCACTCCAGCGAGAGCCTGTTCCCTGAGCGCTTCCTCCCCCCGGAGCCCAAGCGCGAATCCTTCGGGAACTCGCCTTCCCCCGGCGCCGAGGGGGCCGGGAGAGCTCCGGTGAGTCACGGCGGGTCCCCCGGGACTCCCTGTCCCGCTGCGCCCAGCCCGACCC
Organism: Sialia sialis; assembly: GCA_009812075.1. NCBI lineage: Eukaryota > Metazoa > Chordata > Aves > Passeriformes > Turdidae > Sialia > Sialia sialis. The sequence continues at coordinate 12,058,835 of VRYO01002772.1, read as the reverse complement.
AACCCCGCAGGGCTCCAGCTCCGGGCCGTGCCGGCACTGCCGGGCTCGGCACGGCTCTGCTTCCCTTGGCTCGGTCCCCTGGGACGGATAGCCCAAGCCAGCAGCTGCCTCCCCATGTCGTCTCTCGCTCAGCCAAACCACCCTTCCAGGCGTTCTCAGGCTCGGCGCTGCTCGGTGGGATGTGATGGCTCAGCCCCATGTAAACGGGACTTGCCGGCATCCCCCGCCTGCAGTTAGAGGTGCGCCGATTGGGGAGTGCAAGACTTACCCCTCCATGAACTGCTTTTGCCCTTAAGCACGGTTTAACTTTAAGCAAGGGCGAACGAGCGCTTACTCCCCGTTAGCAGGAGCTCTGGTCACCGCACGTGAGACACGACAGCGCTTGGGAAGCGACACTGGTTAATAAACCCAAACCTGCACCCCCTCCACCCCCAGGAGAAACAAGCCAGCAGCTCTCCCTCCTTCTCCTTGCCAAGGGAGCACCTGCTGGCACAGACGAGCGATGGCAGAGCCCTCTGGCTCTGAGTGCGGGCAACGCAGTGCTTCGGACTTCTGCCAGCTCCCAGCAAAGTTTGGCCACCCCGACCTGCGTGCGCATGGCAAAACGAGGGAACTCGAGTCTCGAAGGAATGAGGAGTTCCGGGAACAGCTAAGTACTATGAGGACTGTGGTAGGTACATCACAATTTCGGGGGTAGCACTTTACACTGCACTGACACCCAGCATCCAGCCGAGTGCAGGTGTGCCCAGCTCTGCGCATCAGGGAACAATCGGCTCCATCGACGGGAGGAGCCGGAGGGGGTGTAGGATCCGCATGCAGCGGGACGTGCGCGAATCGGGCGAGTTGGCCAGGAGGCAAATCAGACAAGTTGGTGCGAAACTACAGAGTTTTGTAGTTTGAAACACGTGCAACCAGCCCGGCAGAGAAGAGGAGATAAAGACAGTAAGTTTAGCAAGTGAAAGCCGCAGAGCAACATTCTAGCACGCACACGGAGAAACTATAGACACGATTCATAGACAACAGCCCACTTTATTTGTTGCGTTCTGGTTGAAGGATATGCTATGAGGAAGGAGGCAAGAAGGCGATTTCGTGAAAGACTACCGTGAACTCTGATGCAGGGCTCCGGAGAGCGGGATGAGCTGCTTCCCCACGCATGCACAGCACCGTATCTTTAGGACACTTGAGCAAGTTTGAAAAGCTCCTCCTTCATTCCTCCGACCGCTTTGGGCACACTTTTTGTCGCCGATATTTTAAGGGGATGTCACGGATTCCTCTCCTTGGGAGCTCCGTAGAGACCACATAATGTCTCATGGGGAACCACTGAACGACCTGTATTCTCGGAGCCCGAGGAGAGCAGAAACGGTGCGCTGGGAAGGGTGACTGCGCCTGGGGTCCCTGCACGCACTACAAAGCAAGAGCCGATGCATGGGGGCTCTGGTCCCCCGCCTTCAGCGGGCGGCCCGCACGGAATCGACTCCTCAGGACAGCTGGAAACGAGGACCAGGATAGCGGCGGGACTCCGGGCGCTCGCTACTCCCTGCCACCGCCGGGGCAGGGTGCGGGGGTCAAGCCCTTACCTGAGTTCCGAAGCTTGCGGTTCTTGAAGACGGAGAGGATGACAAGCAGGTTGCCCAGGATGTCCACCACGGTGGTGAAGATCAGCACGCTGGACAGCACCGGCACCACCCAGGCGGGCCGCGAGGCGCCCGCCGCCGCCGCCTCCCGCTCCGCCAAGCCGAGGCGGCCGCGCCCGCCCGGGTCACAGCAGTTCCTCAGGGAGCCGTTCTCCAGCATTGCGGCCGCCCCGTCCCGGCGCCTCCCCGCGGTGACCGGCGGCGGCCCCGCGGACTGGCCGCGCGGGCGGGCGGGAACGGCTTTAAGGGGCGCGCCGGGCGCTGCTCCGCCGGGAGGGGCGGGGATGGGGCGGTGCCAGAGCCCCCTCCCCTTTCCCGGGCGGTGGGGGAAGCCCGGGGGCGGGCACGGCCCCGCCTGCCGAGGGAGGGAGGGGGCGGCCGGCTGGCTGGCTGGCTGGCTGGCGGGAGCGGCGGCGGGCAGCGGCATCTCCGCGGGCAGCGGAGGCGGCTGCGCTCGGCCATCCCCGGTGGCAGCTTGCGTGGCCAGAGAGCAGCGGGGACAGGGGAGGGCGGCGGAGAAGGCCCTGTCCCAAAGCGCTGTTCCTGCCCTAAGGCTCAGCCTCGAGCATCTGTCGCCAGGAGAGCGCTCGTTTGGGGGTTGTTTGTATTTTGGTTCTGGGGAGTTGGTTTGGTTGTTTTTTCCCTGTCCCGCGGTTCGGACCGCGGTGTTCCGGCGGCGCAAGGCCAGCGCTCCCCCAGCCTCTCTCGCCGCCAGGCACACGGTGCGCTCAGACGAGTGTTCCTGGCACGTTCCTCCCGCCGGCCTGGCAGCAGATCTGAAGGGATTGTGCCTTCACCGTGTCCTTGTGCCTCTCCTTTGAACGCAGCCGCCAGGTCCAGACTAAGGGCAGCGCCCGTGGGGCAATAACTGCGAGCGCACGGACGGGACGCGCCCGCGCCGATGTCGGAGTCGGAAGCTGGGCGCGTTTCGCGGGGTTCTCCTGCCAAGCTGCAGGGCAGACAGACGGGCCTCACTCTGCAATTACGCTTGAAACACATAGTTTCCTGTGGGCTCTCAAAGTGACAGCTACCATATGCTCATTTGCATTAAATAAATAAGCGAGAGGCGTGCGGCAGGGGAGGGCACAGCCCGCGGGTCGCGGTGCCTGCTGGCAGTGTCACACCGGGCTCGCACAGCAGGAGCCGGCAATTAACGCTGCTGCTCTCAGCAGACCTGACTCGGGAGGGTTTTGTGCCCGACTTCATATTGTTGTCAGGCCATCCAGGTCACACTGTGTCGTTGTCTGCCTTCCAGAATTAGAATTAGATCCTGAGGTAATCTGCCTTGTGGAGTTAGTTTGGAAGAACAGGAAAAGTTTCTGTCTTTTCTAATGGCAAATAACTTATCGTGGTATACTGCTTCTTTGTGTAATCAAAATGCTAAGAATTACTTGGTGGACTTTTTTTTTTTTTTTTTTTTTTTTATTAGATATGGTTTATTGTTGTTCAATTTAAATCCCTTGTCAATTTTAGATAAAATGAAGTAGTCCTAGTTGGAATGAACATAAAATCCTACATGTGGATTTTTGTGCCTGTCTTATTTACACTCATTAAAAAACAAAAAAACAAACAAAAAGCAAAAAAACCCACCCAAACCAACAGCCCTACTTAAGATGCTTTTTGTTTAATGTAGGCAATATGTAAGGCATCATGATCCTTTTCAGATTACAGCTGGAATTATCACAACTTCATGGCTTGAACCAAAGAAGAACCTTCTTCTGAGAATTAGTACTCCTAAATAGCTATTTTGCAGTTTGACACAGGAAGGTATTAATTGTCCTCTTGACAGGACAGGCCTATTCTTGATAGAAGAAAAAGTTCACTTGATTTTTCTTCTTCTTTCTCCAGAAGTTGAAAAGGTAGTTGATCCAAGGCAATGCCTATTTTCTGTATTTATCAGTGCAAAGGAGGATTTTTCACTCATGAATAATGGTCTTTAAGAACAGCTTAAGAATAAATTTTGTGTTACAGTGTTTCCCTTTATCTACCTGTTCCAGTTTCCACTTTCAGAGAGTTGTTGTTCTCACTGCCCATTATCTAGGTACTACCCTAGACTTATGGACTTGTTATGGAAAACGTACACATATTATCATTTATTTTCATGCCTGAGGCTCTTTCTGGGCATCTTTCCAGAATCTGTGTAAGTGCTTTCAAGAGAACTGTACCATTTTGTTGTCTGTCATTACTATAGGCTTTATTTTAAATCTTTGTCAAAAGCTTAAACTGCCCCTGAGCGTAAATGTAGCTTTTCAAGGTAGGCTTTGCTCCTGGCATTTTCCAGGTTGGCAGTTTATCACCACAAGAGGAACAATGCATTTCTCCCTGTCACACACAATTGTTATGTATCCTTGCTCACTTTGTTTTATAACTCCCAAAAGTGTACCAAGTGATTTAGACAAAAATTAGAAAGCTATAGCCTGATCTTGGCCTGAAGTATGAGCCTGGCACAAAATGTGAAACAGAGTGAGTGTTCTGGCTTTGGAACAAGAGTCTAACTTTTGTGGATGCTCTGGCATTTGACAGTAGAAAAACAAGCAGGTACCTTTCCTGCCTCAGCAACCTGCAAAGAGCATGCTCTTTACATGCTCTGAATTTCCACTCTCTTCATTAGTATCAGTGACACAGATTGGAATTATTATTTTGAGTTGCCTGCTAAAGGAAAAATTATAAATGTTATTTACTTTGTTAAATGATTGATTAAGATGCATTTAACGATCTGTGGATGGTCTTACTCAGCTTTTTAGCCTTATTTCAAATTAACCAAATTTTCTTTGAAAGTGGAATGGATGTTAAAGCCATTGTTGCAGTTAATATGAAATGACTGTTTGCAGAAAGCTCTCCATCTCAAAGAATGAGATTCTTCACAGTTGGATTATTAAGACCTTTATATTTTTAAATTTGGGGAAATTTTCTTCTATGTCTAGGAAAATTAACCATGTCTTGTGTTCCTTTTTGAAAGGAATCTAAAGTTTTCTAGAGACAAACTCTACTTGTGTTGCAGAGTACAGTAATTTCACGAATATAAGCCACACCTTGAAGAATCCAGCCTACCCCAGTGGTGCGGCTTATATTCAGGT
>VRYO01002772.1:12007453-12053124 GCA_009812075.1 Sialia sialis | reverse complement strand
TTTTTTTTTTTTTCACTTTCTTTTCATTCTGAAGGCAAATAACTGTTTCCTGGTGATACATTCAAGCACTTTGTTCTCTGTGATTTGTTGATTTGACTTTCTGAATCTGTAACTGGTGTACGGAAGTCAAAACTTTTCATGAGCGAAGATGAAATTTCAGGACAGAGGACCCTTTGGCAAAATCTCTCGAATTTCAGGTATTCCACAGAAGAAGAAATTACATTTCCTCTAAGTCTGTTATTTCAGCACACATTTCTACAAAACCAAGGGGCACTTAGAGCTAAAATGCGCAGTTTCCAAATAGTGTTCCTCCTTTTAACTATTCTCAGTTTGAGTTGACTGTTCTCGCTGTATACACCATGGCAGGGGATGGAGTCTTATACATTTTAGACCTCTTTCATTTCTATACAATTTTGGGTTTTTTATCTAGGTCTATATTTTAAAATTATATTATATTTTTAAACCTGGGGCCACTGTTTAAATGGAAGTCTGTTTGTCCACTGCTGTTGTGAGCCTACAAAAAAAAGGTGTATCTTCTCTGATCAAGAAGGGTCTTTCTTTTCTGTTGGAACAGAAGATTCACTTATTAACATTTTCTGGTCTGGCTTTTATCTTTTTCCATGAAATGTTAATATTTTAATGTAGAAATCAAGGCCTTAATTAGAGGAAGGTTATTTTGTGGTCCATAATTTTCCAAATCCTTTTTACCTGTTGGAAATTACCCATAAAATGAGATCTGCCATCACAGTCCCAATAATTTGTTGATGCTTTAGTCACTCTGAATTTCCATGGCACATAAGAGGATCCTTTTGCTGTGAATTTTCGATGAAAACAGTCACTCATTTTTGAAGCTTTAATCAATAGAATGGCATAGACAGAGATGTGGAGTGGGAAGGGATTTAGGTTGAGTACATCTCAGCCTGAAAGACAGAGAAATAGACATCAGCTTCCAAAGGATTGTGCACGTTTATTGCCCTGTGGTCATTGGATGGATGGGGGAGGAAGGTGGAATAGGTAACCTTGTGCACTTTTTTCTGTCGAAATTGAAGAGGTGCTGTGAGGACTAGCTTAGACCAGGTACTGCAGTGTGAGGCGATTAAGGGGACTTCTGCTTGGGGACGATTACTCCAAAGGTCATCTCAGCACTAAAACAACACGTCAGATCTCTTGATCAGACTCAGTGTCAAATTGCAAAACATTTCAAAGCCATCCTATCCCTAAATATGCTCTCCTATTCCACCTTCCCCATTCTCTAGTGTAAGTGGATATGTGTATATCTGTATTTTGTGTACAATATATGTACACACACACACACACACATACACACACACACTGTGTATGCCACGAGCTGCTGTTGCTATTCCTCTCCTGGGACTGTTCTGCCAATTTATGTTGTACTTTCCTAATATATAGCCACGAGCTGGAGTGGAAGAAACTGATTTTCATTCATGACCTCAACTAATATGTGAACTTATATTTTTCAGAGGTGAAAGGCTAATTCCCTTATTCTGCATAACCCTATGACTAATCCATTTTAAGATGGAAGCCAGAGCTAGAAGAACATAATTGGTTTATATTATTAGAGAGAGCTACCACAATCCCTATGTTTATGTAGCATTCAGGTGCTGTTATCTCCGTCATTCAGCTTGTTTCTTGCAAGCAGCTGCTAGTTCTGTCACAGCCAGAAGGCCTAGACAGGCTGGGGACAGAGTGATGCAGTGGCAATCAGGAGGCTCTGAAGTCCTGGTGGTGACTGTCCCAGGAATCTATCATGGGACTGGGGCTAACTAACTAATTTTGTTTATTTGTCTCTTTTGTCACATTAAAATGAGGCTAAGAAAAGTCTGTCATGTACTTCTTAGAAGGGAATTGAGAGTGAATTTGTTAATGCTTTAAAATAAATTTAATTTTACTATGCAGCTTATTGCCTTTTTTTAAAGTTAATACAAAGCTGTCACAAATTGTCTAAGCTGCATAAAAACAAACCCGCAGCTCTCTGCCAATACCAGCAGTAACGGATGATCTGCTTCACAGGATTGACCATGCAATCAATATGAGCTGAAATTTGTAGCCAAGGAATAATTTGGTTTGGTAAATCAGATGAGTTCAAAACTTTAATGCAGCTTTTTAATAAAAATAGGGGTTATGTTTCATTCTTCACCACCAGTTTCCACCAGTGCTGTCCCCAAGACAATATGGAATTGGCCTGTCTTGGGCTTTCTCAGGTGTGCAGGTATCAACTGACATGTGAGGTATCACCTGAGATCAATCAGGTAGCTGATACAATGTACACAAAACACAATTACAAGTGCCTTTTTCCTAAAGGAGTGCAAGTCTGGGTCCTCTACCCAGCTTTCGATTTTCTCAAGATGTCTGAAAATATAACCCCAAAGCTTGAGACCAAGACTTTGCCATTTAGCAAAAGTTTAAAAGTTTAAAAAGAATAGGCTGGATGTGTTAACAGGAGGCCTGATTATCTTCAGTCCAATTTTCATGGGGAAATTACAGTGGTTCTGTAATAGGACACTTCCATCAAGACTACCAGGAGCTGCATCCACTTGTTGTTCCTCTCATATATAACAATAAGAACCGGGACTGGGGCTGGAACATGATGGACCTCTGGAAATAAAATATGAGTCAGTCTAGGTGTTTTCTTGATTAGAATATATAATTTTCTGATGACCACCATCACACCAACCAAATTACATCCTGAGCTGAATTTGTTTTCCCACTATTACCTATGATTCATAGGTAGTGGGTTGACCCTGGCTGGATGCCTGACACCCACCAAAGCATTTCTATCACTCCTTTCAGAGCTGGACATGATAGAGAAAATATAATGAAGAGTTCATGAGATGAGGTAAGAACCAAGAGAGATCACTCACCAGTTACCATCACAGGAAAGAGACTCAAATTTGGGACATTATCTGAATTTATTGCTAAAAAAATCAGAGCAGAATAATGAGAAGTAAAAATAGACCCTAAAATGCTTTCCCCCCACCCCTCTCTCCTTTCCAGCTCTACCTCCTGCACCCCAGCAGATCAGGGAGACAGGGAATGGGGGTTATGGTCACTTCATCACACATTGTTCTTGCCCCTGCTCAGGGAGAGGAGTCCTTCCCCTGTTCCAGCACGGGGTGTCTCCCACAGGAGCCAGTTCTCCATGAACTTCTCCACTGTGAGTCCACCCAACAGGCAGCAGCTCTCCACAAACCAGGGTGTGCAGTCCTTCAAGGCCAGGCTGCTCCAGTGATGGTCGCTCACAGGATGTAAGTCCTACCAGGACCCTGCTCCACTATGGGCTCCTCTCTGCACAGGTATGCAGGTTCCTGCCAGGACCCTGCTCCCCCATGGGCTTTTCATGGGTTCACAGTCTCCTTTCAGGCATCCACCTGCTCCATTTTGGGTCTCCTCCAGGAGCTGCAGGTGGATCTCTGCATCCCCATGGGCTGCACCAGGGGCTGCAGAGGAATCTCAGCTCAGTGCCTGGAGCACCTCCTGCCCTTCCTGCACTGACCTTAATGTCTGCAGGGCTGCTCCTCTCACATATGTTTGCCCCACTTTTCTCTGGCCACAATTACATCTGTGCAATAACTTTTTCTTCTTATTCAATATATTATCATAGAGGTGTTACCATCATTTCTAATTGGCCAAGCCCTGGCCAGTGGCACATCCATCTTGGAGTTGGCTGGAATTTGCTCTGCTGGATATGGAGGAAACTTACAGCAGCTTCTCACAGAAGCCACCACTGCCACTCCCTGCTACCAAAACATGGCCAAACAAACCCAATGCAGCAGGAGTCTGACCCTCTGACTTTGATAATCAACAGGACCACCAGCAGTAGCTGATTTAGTGGTGCTATTCAGTTGCAATGTAAGATGGATTATGTTTCTCAGGATTGGGAGACAGAACAATGGATCATGGTGCAAATTGAAACTTGCTGTTTGGGTTCATTGCTTTGCCTGAAACAAAAGCTGACCCACAGAACAATCTACAACTCAAGATATAGCTGCTGTTCAGGGGCAATGCTATGTGTCTGTCTTCAGTGGCAAACAATATAAAGGCTAAACATCACTTCAGTTACTCTAGCAGTGTTTAAGAGGGAAATATTATTGTAATAGATTAAGAAGTGCAGTGGTCTTGTGATGGTCTTCATTCCAGGTGAGCTTCATCTATTGAAGTTATTGAGGTGGTTTTATATGTATTAAATCATTCACTGCACTAGAGTCTTCTTCTTCTTAATGTGGAAAATATACATATAGTTTAGGATTTTATTGTGTCAGGTTCAAAAAGAATCTCTAACTACTTTTTCATCTGCGTGCAGTAATAATCATGCTTTTCTGTCACTCTCCTAGCACAAAGGACAAAATAATTTAGGACAAAGCTATATTTATAGTAAATGTTAACTATTCATGCATTGACTGTAATTCATTAGCTGTACAAAATGCCTGGAGGCATGTTTGTGGAAGTAGCTCAGAATTGTTTTTTAACTCAGTATGATTATTAGCTCAAACAATAAAAAAGTAAATACTGTCAGGGTTGGTATGGCTGGCATGCAGGATATGACTGAAAGCAGAACAACAAAGGAAGAATTCAGGAAGCAATTTGGAACATGCTGTGGTGGCATTATTTTTAAAACTAATGTAAAGGAAAGGAGTATATCTGCTTTATGAAGTGAAACTTGGCTGTCAGTAGATGAGGTCTGCATGGGTTGTGGAGAAATGGTATAGGTCATGGATGAAAATTTGAAAAGGAAGATAAAACAAAAACAGTCTCTTTTTCTACTTTGGAATTTTAGTTTAGACATTACTGAAAATAGGATGTTTGAAAAATGCACTATACTGTACGGGGTTAGTCAATTCAAACTATTATATTTTTAAGCTCTCACAGAAGGGAAGGAAAACCAAAACTAGTTCCAATTTTTAAAGTTAAGGTTTCTGAAGTATGATATGAAGAACAATAGAATATATAGTCTTTTCCACTCAAAATTTCAGAGGGGCCACGTTAAAAACCCACCTGTACACCACTGAGAAATGTAAATTGACAATACACCATTCTTTTGTCAGGAGAAACCTAATAATCATTTCTCCACCCACTGGTGTGGGCAAAACTTGATCCACTTATGGAACACATGTGCCTATTCGAGATAGTAAGTGGTCATCCACAACTGTGACATAGGGTGACAAAAATAGTGTTGAATTTGGATTGTACCAACATTGATTTTACTGTTTGTCTGACAGACGACTTGGCAAACTTGAGCTGCAGTTTCCTGGACTTCTTTTTTTCTCACATTTTTTTTAATATTAAAAACCCAAAAATCAAATACTCTGTCATTCAGGATTACTGACCTTCCTGTGGGCTGATAGTGAACATTATGTATTTAAATCTTCTCTCCAGCTCTCTTCAAATTGATGGCATCACAATTTGTTGTCATTCACTTTTTTTTTTTTCCCATCAGCATTAAATTAGTCTGAAGCTATTGACTTTCATGGCCACTTGATTTCAGCAGAAGATGAAAGCAGCTCAGGAATCTGGGTTTCATTCTAGAGTATGGAAAAGCTGTGTTTTTAGGGTTCTAACCTTTCCAGCTGATTCTCCCATATATGCTCCCTTCTGCTCTATCCTACCAAGTTCTTCCACATCATCTTCCTTTGGGTGTATCACACCTTGATACTTTAGCTTCTTTTTCTGCCTCCTCATTGCTTCATTCCTATTTGCTTTCTCAGTGAGTCCTTGTATCCCCTTTGACAAAATCTCATGCATCTTAAAGGAGGATAGAAACTACGGACAGGATTGCCCTGTAACTTTGGAGATAGCATGACCTAAAATTTGGGTCCAATTTGAGCCTCTTTGAGCTCCCAGGACCTCCCTTTCCCGATGTGCAGGCAGTCTCCTTGCCTAACAAAGCCCAGTTGTCCTTTCAAAACTGTGGAAGTTTTGTTTCACCCTTTCCCCTTCTATGTCTTCCCAATCTCATCACCCTTTTCCCGCTTTAATATCAGTCAGTCCTATATTTTCTTTCTCCCTTGCTGCTCATCCCCTTTTCTCTCCCCGGGCACATGTCTGTACCTCATGTTATCTTATCTTACTGTTTTGTTTGTTTTTCATTTCTGAAAGTCTTGCCTAGGCTTCTTGAGCAGGCTGGGCCCCTCACCAGCTTTTCCAGACAGATTGTCCCAAGTGACCAACTCCTCTTGCTGTGTCCTTATTTTGACTTGCATTGGACTGATTTTTGTCCTCTCCAGACTAAGTGAAGGAAAATTCCTTTGTGTGTTGCAAGGGTGTTCACACAGTTTAAGGCAAATGAGAACTTAGCGGTCTCTTTTCCTCATTTCAATTCATAAACCCAGTCCAGTCACTCTCAGGACAGAGGACTTAGGGAAGCAGCTTTTCATTGAATCATGAGAAGTCAGGTCAGTGTGAGCAGTGTGGAGGGGATGAAATACATTCAACCATTCTGCTATATTGATATTCGCAACAGCCAAAGAGTGGAGAGAGAAAAATCTGTGCAGGTTTGGGAGGATTTCCCCAAATGGGATTTCCCCATTTTAGCCAGCATTCAAACTTGACGAAATCTCATGCATCTTAAAGGAGGATAGAAGCTACAGACATGATTGCCCTTTAACTTTGGAGATAGCATGACCTAAAATTTGGGTCCAAGCAGCTCAGTTCCATAGGATGCATCAGCAACAGGGAGCATGGTGAGGTTTGGATGTCTTCTTGAGCATCTGTAGCAGAAGGGTTGGTAAGCTTTGAGATTACTTACTGCATCTTCTGGGAAACGGAAGTAGAAGAGAATAGCAGCTCCAGAGCATTCTCTCCCAAGTGTCTGCCTAACTATACCTGTGATCTTCAGCCTCAGATCCACATATATGTATGTCTTTCTGCTTTGTCGTGTTAAACTATTTTTTCCCCCATTTGGCAACCCTTTGGGACAAAGTGGACCTTTTCTTTCAGTCAGTTTTTTAGTAGCTATGATTACCATTTCTTGGCATCACAGTCCTTCTGCCTCTATATTTATAGCAGAGTTTCTTGATTCCCAAATTTATTTCTCAATGTGAGATGAAGCTTTCATAATTTTACAGGAATTTCCTTTATTAAAAACTTATTTTATTTCTTAAAAACTCATTTTATTTTTTCTTATTCCTCATCAGCATAATTTTAGAAAGCTTCTTTAAAGACTTCCTCAGGAACCCTTGAAATTACAAACATTTTCCTGTCTTCTCCCCTGTGTTTGAAACATGATGGCTCACACTGTTATATAAGTTCTCTGTTTCTGCCTTTATGACTGTGGAGGCTGCATTTTTTCAGAGGCTGTGGGACCAGGTAGGTGAAGCTGGAGGAGGATAGTCTAATGGGTCTAGTAGGAATGGCAGTGTTTATACTACTTTGTGCAAATAACTAAAACTGTGTCACTGAAACATGACCAAGCAATGAAAAGAAAAACTAATTGGAGAGGTTAAGGAGCATGCTGGAACACCACAGAATAATTTGGCTTGGATGGTAGTAAACTTCCCAGTCTGCCATGCATGAAACTCTCTGGCAGCCACAACTGAATGCCAGAGGCTGGGACCAAAGCCCCTTCACAGCTCCAGGTCCACTGGGACTTCAGACACACCCTACACTCACTCACTTGCAGGCAGACCAGGTTTCCATACTGCAGATTTCAATCCCAAAGCTGATCCTAGGTTTTCCATAGCAGAGTCCCATAAATTGCTTTATTCCATAAAGCCCTTTATTAATGGTGCAGCAACACAGAAACACCCTGAGCTGGTGCCTTTGAGAAGGGACCCCAAACAAAGGAACCCCTGGGGCTGTTGTACCCTCACAGTCCAAGTCTCAGCTCTTCCTACAGATCCTTCAGATCCTGATGGGTTTCTAAGTGTTTGGTCTCCTGGATGGGTCACAGGTCCCCATGTCTTTTGTTATGCAATTGTCAGGAATTCATTTCTTGGGCTTAAAATGTCTGTCCTCATCTTCCTTGTAGGACCACTTCAAGTATTGAAAGACCACAATAAGGTCTTCCTAGAGCCTTCTCTTCTCCTGGCTAAACCACTTCATCTCTCTCAGCCTGTCTTCCTTAGACATGCTCCAGGCCACTGATCATCTTCATGTAGGCTCTCCTACATGTCCTTCATGTGCTGAGGACCCCAGAGCTGGACACAGCACTCCAGGTAGGGTCTCATGAAGGCACATCGGAGGGGCAGAATCCCCTCCCTCACCTTGCTTCCCACCAGGATATGATTGGCTCTCTGTGTTGCCAGCTCAAATCCAGCCTGCCAGCCACCAACATCCCTAGGTCTAAGATATGTTCTCATTCACTGATGTAAAATCTTCTTGTCTTCCATGAGACTGGAAAGGCTTCAAAAGAAAGGAAAATTAGCCTAACACTGCTGTGTTATTGAAGTCTCCTGGTTTTGCAACTCCTACAGAAATGCTGATATTTGTAATGCCTGCAGGAGTACACCAAGACTTCTATTGCGATGAAGTTTAGGCACTTGAGTAGTAGTGCCTCTGACCCTTAATCTGCACTTTGCTAGGTCTGGCTACTTGTACTTCTGGTACTGCTACCTCATGTAGGATAGCAAGTTTAAAGCAGAATTATTAACAACTTTAGTTACAGTAATTTCACGAATATAAGCCGCACCGTTTTCATTGAAGAATCCAGCCTACCCCAGTAGTGCGGCTTATATTCAGGTGCAGCTTATCTATGGACAAATCCCAGTGAAATGCCAACCTGGAAGTGAGAGCCAGCCAGCAGGGTGCCTGGGCCTGCCTTTAAAGGCTTCGGTGGTCTATGAAAACTGTTGCAACTTGAGCACCTGACACCAAACCCAACTGGCAGCGATTCTGTTACTAATTTGTTACTTTGTTACACATGGATCCTCGCTTTTTTTAAAAAAAAGTGCGGCTTATATATGGACAAATCCCGTGGTCTACCTGGCTACCTGGAGGTGCGGCTTATAATCAGGTGTGGCTTATAATCGTGAAATTACTGTATTTGAAGGGGAAAACAATCAAATGTTAGACTAAAATAAAGGGTGTGCCTCTGAAATTTATGTTTGTGTCAACAAAGCCTTTCTGAAATTCATGTTTATCTAAAGCAAACATTTTACTGGGACAAAGTTCCCACTAATAGTTTTTAATATTGAGACTCTAAATCATTGTACTTGAGGTCAGAATCAGGACAGGGCAATCGATCTTCTTCAAGGCTTTCAGTTTTTCCTATTGGTTTTGTGATGTGAGAAGTTGCAAAAGTCCAAGGGCAGCCCATTGATATCTTCTAGTACTGGTTAGGTACCAGCCTGCTAAGCTTTGCATTGCTGCAGTCCACACAATCTGCACAGTCACCAAAATCACCATTTGTTGCAGTTGATTAAAATTCACCCCAAAAATTTGCTCACCTATTATAACAGGCATTTGCAATAATTTCATTAATAAGTGTTATTTTAAAATGTAGTAAGAAATAATATCCTTCCATAGAGTTTACAGTAAATATTCACATACATAGATGTCATAAATTAGCTTGTGGTAGTTTGGGCACAAAGTGGCACAAAGCAACACAAAGACCATTGCAGCTTGCATAAGCAATTACAAATTGATTGGAAATGAATGGAACAATTCCAGAGTGTCTTTTCACCACTTTTGGCTCAGAAAGTTGTTATCTTCCTAAGTGCCTACCTTGCCCTGATGTTTGCTGTCTTCCTTCTGTAGAGACTTCCCAGAAAATGCCATCTTTTGTTCTACTCCAGGTCCATGATTTTATGCATAGTTGTTTAAAAAATTCTTGGCTATAGTACTACATAAACAAGCAGTCTTTTTAAGTACAACTCTTACATTTGTGTATCTGACTGATTCTCCTTTGCTCTTCAGCACTCAGAATAGTAAGTCCTATAAACAGACAAAATCATATCCGTGTGCATTTTTATATTACATACACACCTTTATGAGGTGGTGATCTATTAATCATATTCATATTAGTAGAATAAGATATATCCTTCATCAGTGGGAACACCAGACAAGGCAAGTGACCTATGAAAGTATTATCTACACCGTTTCAGATATGATAATAAAATGAAATGAAAATCAAGTGAAACTAAGTCAAGCAACTTATAATTAAATATATTCTTAGCATTTGAATATATTCCTTTTCTGTTCTACCTCTAGCAGATGAAGCAGAAAGGATTGTTATTAATAGTTATCCAAGTTACTCCAGCTTAAGGATTGTTATTAAAGGTTATCCGAGTTAGTCCAGCTTAAGGGTTGTTATTAATAGTTATCCAAGTTACTCCAGTTTAAAGATCTCTCTCCACAGGATTTTCTAGTGATCTTAAAGGCCTGATTAACTTCCTGTTAGCTTTTTTATTTCACACAATTCATCAGCTAATGTGGCTATATTATTGTTTTTATGTATTCAAGTAACTTTTATTGTCCATTTCCTATGTATTATTTATAACTGATAGGTTTGTGTTATCTTAAATTAGAAGTTCTTATGAATGTATAAACTTCTACAATCTTTCCTTTTCTTTTATTTAGTTGGGGGTTTTGGGCACATTTTCTTTCGTGGTTTTTTTTTGTTTGTTTGTTTTTTGTTTTTTTTTTGGTTTTTTTTTGTTTTTCATTTCCTTATCTGTACTCCGAAAAAAATACTGGTTTTCACATGTAATTCAAAATCAGACATTATAGTCTCAACTTCAGTATTCAAGAGCTAGATCTCTCCAAGTTCAATGAAATAGCTAATACCCCTCTCTCTCTCTCTCTCTGCCCCATTGAATGGTTACACCTAATCCACCATCCTTTCAACTGTTAGTTACTTACATGTGCTATGTAGCACTCAGTGTTTGTCTTTTTTTTATTTTTCTTTTGACTTTGTAGACAATGAACTCCCTCCCCCCAGGTTTCTTTCATGCACCTCCTCACATGCCTCACTGAATTTAACAATACTCTATGAATTTGAATGTCTCATTTAATTCTAATTGCATTGCATTTTCTTGTCTGGTTCTCCAGTTTTAAATATTTTAGCTACTCTAGCCATTAGATATTCTTTTGTATGTGGTTCTCTTTTTATTCCAAAACTTTTCAGAATGAGTGTTAGAGGAGTCTCGAAGCTGACGCTGCCTTTTCTTTTCTTGTTTTCTGCTTCTGGGATTTGTACCATAATTGGCTCTCCTATTTATACAATGCTTCACTCTTATCCCTCTTTCTGAAGTCCAATTGATGCAGGTCATCGTTAGCAAATGTTAAAGCACTGACTCATTCCTGTGTTTATTATCTCTTTGAGTCTTTCGTTCATCTCTCAAAATTTTCCTTGCTTATTGGAACCTCTGTGTTAATTCAGCCAAAGAAGTGGTTCCTAGTCTGATCCAGTGGTTGCTGCTGCTCTAGCTGTGTTCCCCTGCTGCTACCCTAATAGTTTTCCCCCATTTAACCCATAATTCCACAGAGGTTTGGAGTTTCAGTTTCTTGTGATAGCAATTCACTTTCCCATCTCCATCCCTTTCCATTTACTACAGTATTGTTGTTAAAAGAGCTATTGGTTTCCTCTGCATGCCTGTCAGGGCTGGGTTTGGAATAATGCACAGTGGGGTGAATAATAATGCAGCTGTGATGAGTGCCTTTCTAGTTTTCCCAGCACAGTTGTTATTATCAGTCCCTACTCTGGATTGGTCTGGATCACTATAGCTCTCTTCATCCTGGTGTTTTAGGTGTCCCAAAGAGTGTAGCAAACCTGCTCTGACTTTGAAACTGTGCTTACAGGGCTGCTGTGTGTTTCACTCATCCTTTAAGGTCGGCCCTGGCAGAAGAAAAGTGGAGGTCAACCTCTCTGATTCCAGAATTAAAACCTGCACCTCTGGTACTGTCTTCTGGATTTCTCTCATTCTGCTACCTCTCACTAAACATTCCAGAAGATTTACTTAGTTGCCTTACACCATTTGAGTCTGAGAGTAAAGAAACAGCCTTCTGCTTTTCACAGCCACATTCCTATCTGCTAAATCTGACATCTCTTCGGCAATTCTTCCAAATTTAAGCCTGTGCTTCTAAAATGGCTCCTCAGATCAGGATCATTTGAATGCACTTGAGCAGTTGTCACCAAGTATCCAGTGAAATAGTGGCATCCTCACAATGGGGCTCGTCCTCTTCCAGTCCAACAGCATTGCCGGATGCTCTCAAACCTAGATTCACATGCAGCGCTGGGTTGTGCAGCAGGTTTGGGCACATGTTCCGTCCTGCCTGAACACTCTCACAGCTAGGACTGGCAAATGCTGCTCTTGTCCTCTGATGCCTTCTCAGTCACTTTTTGCCTTGAAAAATACATCCCAACAGAAACAGGCTGAGTGGCAGAAGGTCTGCAAAGCGGACCTAGAGTCTGATCTCAGAGAAGGGATGCAAATATAAGCGAAGTGCTGTTTTTGTCTTCAACCAATTGTTGACCTGCTTCTTTCCAGTCAGTGTGGTCAGCAGTGGGCTGTCAGAAGGGATGTAGGCTGGGGGAGAGATCCCCAGGTTTTGGGAGTGTAACTGATTGGTTATAAATGGAGTGCTTTCACACACGAATATTTATGCAGCATATCCACACACAGCAAAGGAAGGTTAATTTTAGATTAAGTTGTATTTTAGTGCAACACAAATCTGAAGAGATGTGAGACTTCAGTGGCACAACCAACAGGGAAATGTGATTTCTTTGTTGTTTGATCAGTACTCAAGGGAGTATCAACATATAAAATCTGTAAGTTTTCATGAATGGCTGAAAGTGCACTAATTCCTTCATCAGTTTCACAGACTATTGAAGGTGGATTTTAGTGAAACAGGTTACTGTGCTATTAATTATTAAATGAGATCATATTACCCCTAATGGGCTTGAACCATCACTAAGAATGTTTTAGCTTTGATTTTGACCATGCTAATAATAGTCTCACCTGTCTTGATGCATGGTGCAACTGCTCCCATGTGTTACTTTCTGACTACTCTAGAAGCAAAACTTACTTTGGTAACATAATGGTAGGATATATACAGATTGCAACACAGTTTTGATCTATGTTCGCTTTCCAAGTGCCATTATATCAAATCCATTAAGTGCTTACAATGCACAGCCTGAAAAATTGACTGTGAGAAAAAACCAAAGATGTGACATATTTCTATGTCTCAGTAACTCAGCAGCAGATCTACTGAGTTCACAAACAAAAATCTAATCTTTAGTTCTGCAAACTAGATTTCATCTCTGATTGTCAATGGGGCTCTTGACTTTACAATTATCAGCACTGCTTATAAAGAAACCTCTTTCAAATGATCATTACCATGCTGTGTTCTTTTCACTACATCTAAAATTGCTCTGACAGCCCCCTGTCCCCCCATAAAGGCATTTCTGAAATTATTTCAGACTGTGATTAGCCAGGACAAATCTCACTTTGATTTCCAGAACCCCTGTTGAATAAACAGGATTTGCAGTGAAAAAATCCCAGCTTTTAAAGTCTGGAACGAAGCAAAAACTTTAGTACTTAAATTAAATTAGCACCAGTTCTAACCCAGAAAAGAAGTATTTATGTTTGAATGTGATGCTGTTTGATTGTGATTGAATACCTTGGCAAGAAGTAAATGGTCCTCTTTCTCGTGACCTTAATCCCTCAGAGCAGAGACATGATGTCCAAATTACACATCCTGGCTTGATCTTTCATATGTGCTTACTTTAAAAAAATTAACTAATTACAGTGATTTCACGATTATAAGCCGCACCTTTTTCATTGAAGAATCCAGCCTACCCCAGCAGTGCGGCTTATATTCAGGTGCAGCTTATCTATGGACAAATCCTAGCAAAATGCCAACCCGGAAATGAGAGCCGACTGGGGAGGGCACCTGGGGCTGCCTTTAAAGGCTTCTCTGGTCTATGAAAACTGTTTGCAACTTGAGCATCTGACACCAAACCCCGCCCTGGTGCGATTCTGTTACTAATTTGTTACTTTGTCGCATGTGGATCCTCACTTGGGAAAAAAAAAAAAAGTGCGGCTTATATTCAGGTGCAGCTTATATATGGAAAAATCCCATGGTCTACCCAGTTACCCGGGTGTGCGGCTTATAATCAGGTGCGGCTTATAATTGTGAAATTACTGTACCTTTAGACAACAAATCAGTATTTTCACTATCAGAATTCATGCAATTAATCTATTTGATCGTAACCATTTTCATAAACTGATGCACCTACATGTAGCAGGTCCATAGAGAGTACACTCCCTAAACATTGGCTACAGAGTTTAGACAAGAGCTGGATCAGAAGAAAAAAATTTGAATTCCTGTTTCTTCAGAAGCATCTCTTCCTTTCCACAAAATGGCTATTAGGATGGATCCTGAAAGGCAATTATTTGTTTTTCTTTAATTTAAAAAACTGTTTTTAAAGGGTGCTACAGAGTGGGAGGTTGTTGCTGCTTGTGTACTCTTCTCCAGCTTTAATTTTTCAAGCATACAATAAAAATATCACTAGGATATTGTAGGGCTTACTGTTTTAAATTCTTTCTGTGAACAGGAAAATAACTCCCTGTGCTCTGAACTCTGTTCTGTTCTTCTGATTATTCTGTTATTTTGATCTGCTCCCAGCACTGCAGCACACAGCAGTCCACGAACTCCACCATTTAATATGGTTTTGCAGGTTTCCTCAGTGTACACAATACAGCTTCAAGGTTTTCCAAAAACTGTGTGAAACCAAATACATAAAAAATTTCCCTCTGTATGACTGCTGATTGTGGACATAAAAGTGCTCCCAAGGTCTTCTGAAAATTGATAGGCCATAGCTGTGCTTTCATTGCGAAGGGTTCGAGCAGCTGTTAACTCTGCTTTATCACCACGTGATATATCATGCTGCTCTGGGCATTTATTTTTTCTGTCTCCACCACACACAATGTGCCTGTGACTTTTTCTTGTCAGGCAGAATTAAGTTCAGAGGTGCTGTTGAAGCTAGGGAGCTTTTTTACATGACAGAAAATTGGAGTCTAATAAATTGGTGTAATTTACATGAGAAAGCAAGAGTGATGAGAGGTGTCAGAAAAAGTAGCCAACAGGGAAGTCCATGAAAATAATTCAAGACTGCAACAAGGCCAAAAAATTAACTTTACAAATGTTCTTTTTAACACCCATCACAGGGGTTTTTTTGGGCCAATTTTGTTTTCATCTGGCAGCAAGCCAGCAACTTAGACTGTACAGGAAGACTGAGCTGGAGTCTCATTGTCCTCATCAGTCAGTGAGGAAACAATGGGATTTTAATTATTGAATCTTCAGTGCTGATAAAATGAGAAGAGGAATAGAGGGCAAGGGTGATATCTGGGTTGCAGATCTGTGGTTGTTGGTAGTTACACAAGTCATATTTTAACTTCTAAAATAGCACTGCCTTGTTGTCTGCAAAATCCTGTTTTACTTCTCTTTTATAACATGAAGTTTGTCATTCTTTTTACACCTTTAGGATTTTGCATCATGTTGTCACTTCCGTATATTTCATCTCCTCAGTTTTGTTTTGCCTTTTCTAGTTGCATAGCAGAGCTGTTTGGAAAGTTCTACATCTACTGTCCTAGGAACACCTTTCTAAGCTTACCTACCAGTATACACATCTCTTTTCATTCAAGTACTTCCCTAAAAGTTACTTCCATTCTTACAAAAAGTCAGATAGCAACCATTGAGTAGGAGATATTAGACAGTCACTCCACATAATAAAAAGATTTTAATATGCAAAAAGTTAGTAATTTTTCTCCTACCATATATATGTCTCCCTTTCTTTACTGCCTAACATTTTATCTCTTTAAAGGAATAGTTAAGATTACTTCTCAGAGATTTATTTCTTTCCATGGAATTTTACAGAGATTGTTGGAAAATTAAAAATGCTAATAATCAGTAATGCTGGGAATGTGATAATACTGAAAATGGAAGTGAGAAAAAACCCAAAGTCAGACAAAAATAATCTCATTTTTGTATGACTGTAGTCACATTTCAATACCTCATGTCACACACAACACCCACTTTTAAGAGTCCTCATATTTCCTCCACTATCCTGGCTTTTCATTACAGCTTTTCAAATTCAAATTTCTATTTGGACATGAATAGTGAGTGTATACAGCATTCTGGGTGAGTCATGTCTTACGCAATGTTTCATGCTCCATATGGGAAACTCCTGGACTGATTTACTGCAGGATACCCTTTTTCACTTTGGTGGCTTATGCTTATCCTGAAGAATAATCAGTTTCATCTCTTTCATTTGCTTCCAGCAGATGACTTTTCAGCTTTCAGACAAAATTCTCGTTAGATAATTGGTACCCAGAGTTCCATTTTTCACCATTCAAGGTTTTTCAGTTCACCGGACCAACCAGTTCTTCATCTGTACCTTGGTATCTTCTACACTACTAGTACCAGGTCAATTTGTGGTGATGTCAGTGCATTTATACTCTCTAATCTCCTTCCAGTTTGTCTTCCTTCAAGAGTATTTGCTGTCACTCATTCCTTTGCCAACATGCAGTTTTTGCACCTCACCTACAATACAATTTCTAGGCCAGTGGTTGGAAAGGCATGAGGTTATGAAAGTCTCCACTTCCAAATCAAGCAGCTGGCAAAAGTTAGACATGACTGCAGAAAAGATTGGATGGTTTGACACAAGTGCAGTCCAGAAAACGGGAGGTAAAGAGCCAGAGACTTCTTGCATGGAGTCTGGAGCAGTGCTGTGATGTGCATAGACTCATCACAGGAGTGACTCACCCAAAACCAAAGGAGTTCACATACTAAATCTTACATAGTGAAGTCATGGAAGAGTTCAAATGTGATGGTGTTCCATGAACAGAAGATTACAGTGAACAGCTGAACACCCCAACTACCCACAAGAAAACCTCAGGAGCAGTGACTGTTAACCTGATAGCGTCTTAGATAGAAGTCACTGGAGAAAAAACAACAGAAGGTGCAAAACTATGGCTCTGTTGAAGAAAGGCTTTCAATACTGTCTTCTGCAACATTCTCATGGAGAGGGAATAGATCAGCAGATAATACAGTAGATTGAAAACTGTCTGAACAGCTGAATTCAGTGGATTATGATCATAGCAGGAAGGCCAATAATTAATAATGCACCCTAGGGATCAGCACTGGTCTAGTTTCTACAAAAATCTTTTAAAATAACTGCATGCTGGGACAGAATGTACCCTGAAAATTTTGCTGATGACACAAAACTGGAAGGAGTGGCTGATATGCCAGAGGGTTGTGCTGCCACCCAGAGGCATCTGGATGGTCTGGAGAAATTGACAGACAGAGACCTCAGTAAGTTCAGCAAAAGGAAGTGCAGAGTCCTGCTCCTGGAGAGGAACAGCCCCAGGCACCAGTTTATACTGGGGGCCATTCAGTCAGGAAGAAACTAGACAGAAAGGTTGAACACCAGGTTGAGTGTGGGCCAGCAATGGGCCCTTGCTGCAAAAACAGCCAACTGTATCCTGGGCTGCAGTAGGGAATGTATGGAGGGAGAGGAGGTCCCTTTCAACCAGAATTATTTGATGAGTCCATGAGGCTCTCATATATTTATCTTCTACAATAAGTACTATCTTGGAGATAGTACTCTGATTTGTTGCTCTAGACCACAGCTACTTTCTGGGGAATGTAAATTTTTCAAGTACAGAAATGCACCCATGATTGGTTCATTGTAGAATCAGAGCAGCAATGGGCATAACAGCCTGTACATATAAGATAGTTGTATGATGTTTCATACTTCTCCTATGTTTCTCAGCTTTCAAATGATGCCTCTGATTGCCAGCAACAAGCTCAAAATCTGCAAAGAGAAAAGTGAGATTGCCTTCTTATTGGTTCATTATCTGCATTTAAAAAAATGAGGTTTCATTAGAATTTTGTTTTCAGTCAAGGAGAGCTGAATGTGTCTCTCCCTTCCTTGCTACACCAGAACTAATACAGCCTAGTTAGAAAAAGAGGATATTTTGCCCACTCAGTGTCTTTTCATCTCAATGTGGGGAATAACTTTGCAAAGTAAGAAAATGCCATTATTATATATCTGTCTGACCTTGCTTGCGTTTTAAGCGTACCAGAGTCAAGAAATGCGTTTCAGCTTGCTCATGCCTCATTGTGATAACAGGGCTCGATTTCATTTTGAAAGGGAAGGATAATCTGTTTGCTTGCTACCTTTATTGTGTATGTTCACCATGGTTGCAGTGAAAAAAGAGGGAACATTGAGGAGGTGTATATGAGTGATACGAGGTGTATATGAGTGATACGGTAAAAATGATGGAGGTATGCAGTACTTCATTTGAGCCAATGCAGAAGGCAATGTCAGCCATCACCAGGTACTTAAATTAATTTTAATGACAATATAGAGGTGTAGAGCCAGATAGAGCAGAGAAACATTAAAGGCATTTAGATAAGTTAGATGGATTCAATTTGCTCAGACCTACTGAAGTTCACTCTAAAGTCATAAAAGAACTTAACCATTAAAAACTGCCTGCAAGGATTTCTGTAAGTGAAGGGATCCCAGCAGACTGCAGAGAGCAAAATTTTAAATCAACAAGATTAAATTCAATACAGGTAATCATGGAGAATGACTGTTAGGAAGAGGAAATCAAATGCACAAACCTAAAAATGATGAGTAACTCAGCTGAAGAGAAGCAGAGAAAGGATTTAGGGGTGCAATAAATCGGAAACCAATCCAACAAGTTATCATGTCAAAGAAGTTGAGGCATGGTGCAATAGTTTTTTCCAGAAGTACAAGTTGTATTGTGAATTATTATAAGAGGAATTTATAAGACAGAGTTGGGGTATTTTCCATCTCCTAAACACTTAGCTAAACTTAGCCTTACTAAAATGCTGTGTACAATTTGAGCATGGTGTTTAAGTAAAATGTAGACAAATTCTGATTTCTCTCAGAACTCTCTCCAAGAATAATTAAACAATTAGATAACATGACTTAAGAAGAAGATCTAAAGAAATTGGGTATGTCTAATCCAGAAAAAGAAAACATAAGACAAATTATAAAGACAGTATTCTGGTTGTAACAAGTTGCTATAAAATAAACAATGAGCAACGGTTCTCCACATAGCCTATGGTTGGAGGAGACAGAGAGAAGTAATCTGATTTATTATAGTAAAGAAAAATGGCTTATTATTTTAAGGAAAGATTTTATTTGGGGCTTGGAGACAGCTTTCTGTGTGGAAATAATGAAAAATCTAGATTAAGGGAGGGAAACCAAGATCAGACTGGAGGTTTAAGGTTTGCTACCAGAGAGCTAGATCCTAGCAATAAGGTGAATTTGTACCTGAAACAGCAGAAGTTTTTAGAGGCTCTTGACTGTAAATCAAAGAAGGTCATAACTCATTCATGGCCTCCCACTGACATGCCTGTAAAATGTGCAATTACTTATTCATGTGCCTGGCAATGCTGATGTCGAAGAGAGTGACTGAATAAGGAATGACAAGCTATGTGAAACATGAAGCCTGAAATGGAACAGTATTTTTATTGAACAGTGAATGGACAGCAAATGGAAGTGCAGACTGCAAGATGGCATATCCCTTTCAACATAAAACAGAGATATATTAAACATCACTAGAGCTTTTTTCTGCATTATAATTATGTTCTCATTTTGTTCAATTGGCTGTCTGCATGAGACCTACCTGCCTATGAAAGCCACTAAGGATGAAATGTTACTGTCAAGGAGGTTTATGTGACAAAACATATCTGGGTTTATGGGGGAAAGAAGGGATCTAGGAGCAGAGGAGGAAGACACAGGCTCTCTCCGTCTACTCAAGTTAACTGGGTTTGATACTAACAGAACAGCTGATGTTGGAGAAGGTAATTAAGGCATGGCGTTTACAGTATTGTTAAATATTCTAGAAGGATGGATAATTGTATTAGAAAAACACCTCTGATGCTCAATGAGGAGCAGCTCCCTGCCTGAAGAGTCTTCAGAAGTGTGAAATACAGTGTATAAGTACATCTAATAAACAAGAAATACCAATCAGCTCAAACATCCATTTGCCTGAGGAAGTCTGACATCCCTGTGAGTCAGGTATGCAGATACCATGTGCAGAATGGATTTAGTTACTGCTTGAAGAATTGGCGAAGTTTATGGAATCTTGCCTATATGTTTGAAAGGAAATTGCCTTCAGAATTGACTGGCTTATATGTCTATAAATATGTTTATGCATACAAGTACTTTCTTTGATAAGTAACTTCATTAAAAATTATTGTAAAGAGCAGAGTATGAGTGCATCATTTAACATCTCATTACATTAAAAAAGTAATTAAACATCCAAGTTACTAATTTAAAGAAAAGTACAGTAATTTCACGATTATAAACAGCACCTGAATATAAGCCGCACTTTCAGGTAGCTGGGAAGACCACGGGATTTGTCCATATATAAGCTGCACCCGAATATAAGCTGCGTTTTTTTGTGGGGTTTTTTTGTTGTTTTTTTTTAAACTCCACACGGCAGAGGGGGCGGGGCGCTCCGGCCCGGCCCCACACAGCCCAGCTTCCCAGCAGCAGGGGCCAGCCCGCCCTTGCGCAACCCCCATTCCCGGCCGTCCCACGTCTCGGCACCTCCCGCCGGCACAGGGGTGGGCCCGCACATTCGCAGCCCCCGTTCTGGGCAGTCCCATGCTCCCGGCAGCTCCCACTTGCCACTCTGCTTGGCCGGCTCTCACTTCCGGGTTGGTGTTTCGCTGGGATTTGTCCATAGATAAGCCGCACCTGAATATAAGCCGCACCACTGGACTAGGCTGGAGTCTTCAATGAAAAAGGTGCGGCTTATATTCGTGAAATTACTGTACATTGCTGTTTATCTTCATGCATTGCAGAACACAGTGCCTTCTTGAACAAAATAATTTTATCAGTGAATTAATGAAACAATTTATGCTGTTAAAGGAAATAATGTGTTTAAAACAAAGTGGTTTTTTTTCCTTCTCATTTTACTCTTCTAAAAGTTGTACTGTCCCATTTCTTCAGAGGAAAAGGGTTCACAGATTATTTTTTAGTTAATAGGATGAGAAAAACTATGAAGGAGGGCTTTCAGCAGGCCATTGTGTCTGTGTCCCCCAAAGTCTATCTGTCAACATCAGCATGCTTGAATGCCCATGCAAACAGAAAGGATGACCAGCAAATCTAAGGTCAGCATAAGTAATCTCTTTCCTGAACGATTAGTTTCTGGACTCACAGTTAAGTCGAGGAGCAGAATGATTCTTCGGTTTCATTGCAATCTTTTCCACCTGCTAAAACCTAAATACAGGTAACTGGTGGCAGGCTGCATCTAAGCACAGGGAGTAAGCCAGAAGGCATTTGTGTTAATTCAGCTGTCTTTGTCATGCTAATTCTTTGATGCCTCAAGCAGCTGTTCTTCCAGAATATCTGCAAGGTGATTTGTAGTGTTTATGAATATTTGAAGAAGGTTTCTTGCTCATTGTGATTATGCTGGTGCAAAATAACTGAGAGAAGAAGATCAGTTTGCTGTATCATCACTGTTCTTTCCCAATGTCTTGCAAAGGCCATCAGGGTCTGTTGAATGCTGACAACATTCAGAGTATTTTAAGACATGAAGCATAGTTCTTCTTGTTAGAAATTAAATTCTAGAGGAAACGGGTATGCAAGATGCAATCTCACAGTGAAACTCCAAAATTTAAAAATATACCAGTTTTTATTTATTAATTTCTGTAGTTTTTGTTGACCCTTTACTTGAGGGCAGCATGGATCAATGTAATGAAGCTACAATAAAGCTTAAGAGAACTATGTCATTCTATTTATCTGTATTTTTAGAATTCATTCTTTGGCATAGCAGGTGAGTGTCTTCTGCATTGCAAAGAAGGGCTTAGATACTTAGGGTTGATTCATCTGACTGTGATATTTTAAACTACTTGTTCATAATCCCAGTAATTGTAAATTAGTGAAGCAAGTGAGATGGTTTCTGTGATGAAATTATGGTAGTGGTTTTCTTCTGAAATAGATATTTAATAAAGCTCAAGTGAACCACATCTCAAGAGTGTTTTCACCAAAGACATCTACTGTAGAGTTGCATTAGGTCCTTGATGGCCTCCTGCATGCTCAAATGCCTGTTTTTGCCAGGTGCAAGGATTATGCTGGCTACAATACACTTCTTTAAAGAAGCAGCTAAGGGAAGTAGGTTGGCTTTCTAATAATAATTGTATAGCATAAACTTCTAAATGTAATTATATGCCTTGAAGATATGCTGCTTTGAAATTGTTTGTACGGGTACTAGATGTGAAATACCTGGAATAACTAGTCTCTAATAGAGCAGAATGCAGAATGAAGAACATTTTGCCTAGATTGACATCTACATTTGCAAAAATGGTTTCTCTCTTAAAAGGAAGCTTAGTCTCACTGTCTCTGAAGTTAGGCAAGGTGAGTCTGGCTCAGAGATTGCTAAGACACTATTTCAAAGTGTCTAATTTGATAATTTATAAGACCTGTTGGACTACAAAGATTAAATTTGAGTTAGATAAGGCAGACATGAAGCAGAAAAGGTGAGAAATGCAGCATTTGGCTAGGCTGAGGGGGAAGCAAATAACCATTGTGTGGGAAAAAGATGCATCTGCTTTTGCTAGCTCAGATCAGTGCTTCAGCTGCAGTCCTCCATTATCTGATAACACAACAGCCATCACCAAAGAGGCTTTTTTGTACTTTTTTCTGGAGAAAAATTGTATCTGCTTCATAATCCAGCATGTGACGAATACCACCTCCACATTTCTTTTTTTCCCTTAACAGAAAACAGCAACACAACTCTGCATAATTCAGCTCTCTCCCCTTTCAAAGAGCACAGTCTCAAACTTAGAGTATCTTAGGCAGACTGATAGCATGTGCTCTTACACTCAGGCGTAAGCCCCTACTCACACAAGGGTTATTTATTTTTCTCAAGTCTCTAGGACCTATTGGGGTTTTTGCTGATGGATGTTATAGACTAGAAAAGAAGTTTTAAAATATTATGACCGGCACTCAAATGGTGATCAATATACATACATGGGCTATACTGTTTTATAGAAGCACAGAACTGGGGAAATCAAATGAAATCAAATCAAGTCTGGTCCTTTGTAACAGAGGTCAACCATGTAACTTGAGTTAAACACACAAGATCCCACATCCCACAACACCCCTTTGGTGCACAGTATTTCTCTGCCAGGTTGCAAGTATCTTTTAATAGACCAACTGCCCAGAAAAAAATGCAGTATGTCCAGGATGATTCACCAGGGCAGGAATAGTTTTTCAGTGTACACCTGACACAAGTCAGTAAGCATTTTTACCATGGTCCATGGGATTTTGGAGCTAGAGCCTCAGTAACATTCATGCTTTCAAATGATGATGAGAAAAATCTCATGCACAACATAGCCTGGTTTATAACAGATATTACTAACCTGAAGTCCATCCTGTCCAATTATAGTTATAACTGAAGCTGTCGGGAAGGTGAAAGGTTATTTTCTTTGATGACTTACTAATTAGCCAAGCTGATAGATATGTGTCACAGGGAAGAGGGTGTCTGACTGGCAATTTATCCTAGACAAACAGCAATGTTTCTCACTCTTGTTTTTCATTTTTATTTTTCTTTTCATAGCTTCTGATATAAATGAGTTTTATAGCCAGAACAACACCTAAACAATGCAGTTTGCAGCAGATAGTGAATAACAATTTATGCAATGTCCTCACTATGTTCTAATGACTCATATAGGTGTTAATGATGAGCAAGACACATCTCAAGATCACTAGGTCTCTGGGTTCATGTATTTCATGTTGTATTTTCCAGACTGTCAGTGAAAGTGTGATCATACACTGGAATCACCACTGCTCATTACACTGAGTGTTGCTGCTTCTCATTATACTGTATAATGGGCTCTAGTGTAATCTCATTGTGTCCCCCACACAGATACTTTCTGCTTTCTCTTGCTTGAAGCATCACTGACTGTTTCAGGCCATCCCACAGATTCCTGAAATTGGCTGATATCATCTGTGACTCCTGAGTACACAAAGCCTGGGGAAGAATGTACCAGAGTTAAGACAAAACTGTGAAGAATTCAGTTTGAAAATAATTTCTTAAAACTAGGGTGTGGTCATGTGGGTGTGACTATGTGTTAGTTTTGAGTCTCTAGGCTATAATTACAGTAATTTCACACTGATAAACTGCACCTATTTCACTGAAGAATTGAGCTGATCCCGGAAGTGCGGCTAATCACCAGGTGTGGCTTATTTATGGACAAATTCCGGCGAAATGCCAACCCAGAAGCATGAGCTGGCCAGCCCAGGAGCTGCCGCGGAGTCATGGCCAGCTGGGGAGGGAGCTGCCGCGGAGCTGCGGCAAGGCCACCGGCTGTTTGCGTGGCAAGGGGAGCCTGCCGGCTCCGCTCTTTGCCCAGCGAGGGCAGCCTCCAGCTCTGCTCTTTGTGTGGCAAGGGGAGCCGCAGCAGCCAGTGCTGGGTGTGGGAGTGCCAGGGCCCGCAGCATGGGGAGGGCGCCTGGGGCTGCATTTAAAGGCTTCGCTGGTCTGCGAAAACTGTTTGCAAATTGAGCATATGAGAGAAAACCCCATGATCATGCAATTCTGTTACTAACTCATTACTTTGTTGCACATGGATCCTTGCTTTAAAAAAAAAAAAGTGTGGCTTATCACCCGGTGCGGCTTATTTATGGACAAATTCCGTGGTCTTCCCGGCTACCCGGAAGTGCAGCTTATAACCAGGTGCAGCTTATGAGTGTGAAATTACTGTACACTTTCCAGCTGACTGCATTTCTGTACATCAGTGTTATGTGACATCCTTGAGGCTGCCCAAACCTCTGCTCAGGGCTGGCAGATGTGACAATGGTCATGCACCAAACCCTTTCCCTTTGGGAGTTGCGCCTTCAAGCAGCAATCCTACATAATTTCAAATAATACAGATATGCATAATAATGCAGAACAATACAGAAACATCTGCTTGGGCAGATGAGTCCTATTTATTAAAGTCAAGAGATATAATGATTCACTTAATTTTAAAGCAGCCATGTAGAGGTTGGTCATTCAGGAAGCTCTACTGACAGCATTGACTAGGACTTCAGCTCAGTTTTTGGCAGACAGTTCACTGCCTTTGAGTATCTAAGGTATGCTGGCTTGGTACCAGCAACAAGTCCAGAACAGCACAGCTTTTACACAGGTTCTGTGTTGCATTAGCAAATTCCACACAGGTGCCTTGAATGCCAAGGGTTATCTGCAGCAGCACTAGAGCTTCAGGTTTATACAAAAAAACATTACCCATGGAAGGCCAAATAGTATGAGGGAAGCTTAGTTTGTGTGCAGAGATGCACTGCAGTGTCTAAGAATGAAACTCAGCCTGTAATGGCTCTCACCCAAATGTGATGGGTTGGCCCTGGCTGGACAGCAGGTGCCCACCAAAGCCACTCTGTGACTGCCCTCCTCAACTGGGCAGGGGAGAGAAAATAGAGTGGGAGGCTCCTGGGCCTCCCAGACAGGGGCAAGGAGAAAGAACTCATACATTATTAGCATAGACAATACAGACCTGAAGTGGGGAAATTAGTTTAATTTATTGCCAATCAAATCAGAGTAGGATAATGAGGAATAAAACCATATCATAAAATCACTTTCTCCTCACCCCTCCCTCCTTCCCCTCCTTCCTGATCTCAACTTCTCTAGCAATTTCTGTACCTCCACCTTGACAGGGGTGCAGGGGGATGGGCAATATGATGGCAGTCAGCTCATCACACATTGTCTCTGCTGCTCCTTCCTCCTTAGGGGAAGCACTCAGCCCACATCCCCTTCTCCAGTATGTGGTCCCTCCCATGGGACACAGACCTCCACTAATGTCTTCAGAGTGAGTCCCTCCCATGGGCTGCAGCTGTTCACTAACTGTTCCAGTTTGGGATGCAGTGTTTCTGGAACAGGCTGTTCCAAGGTGGGTCCCCATTGGGTCACAGGTTCTGCCAGCAAACCTGCACCAGCGTGGGCTCCTCTCTCCATGGGGCTGGGAGACTGCTTCCTTAGACTCCTTGGCATCTTCAAAAATCCACACTGTTGCAGAGATTTTAAAGGCATTTAGCACTTAGAATTCAAAACAGCAGGACCTGCTGTGAACTCATAATAAGACTCAGAGCTATGAAATGATCCCACTTGTTTAATTTATATTATCTAAAAGGGAATGCTAGCTCCTTTGCTGGCATAAATTGTTGCAGCTTAATTGACTTGTATACAGCTGGTGGTTAGTTTTCAGTGCTTAGGGTTAGAGAACATGTGTCTCAGTTCTAGACAACTTGAACCAACAGTAATTAAGTAATAGTCTTAGATGTCTACTGATTTTTTTTGTAGGAGCTGGAGTAAGGACTTAACTCTTGGACTTGGCAAGATCAATTCTGAAATGAAATTAAGGTGTAACTGAAATAAAATGTCTATATTGAAGCTCTTTTCTATTCTAGGTCTCAATTCTATGCTAAATTGCACCAAAATCTTTCATTTAAGTAATGAATTTACTGAGGAAACGAACGTGTGAATGGATTTGGGCAAGCACTCACTGACATCACTATCATAACTAGGCACCAAAAGATAATCAGGTGTTGGGTGCTCTGGACTCTATTAAGGAGAGCTGCAGATGCTTCTTAGCCCCAGCATTTAATTAGTTATGAGATCATTAAATGAATGTAACTCATAGAAATGTTCTATGTTGAATCATGCATGATCAGCTAAGAGTAGGATGCACACAGAGTGATGTTAGGCCCCATAGGAGAAAATTAGCAAGTTACTAATGCTAAAGTTTAAAACAGGGGTTGCTCTGAGCTTTGGGAAAAATGTACCTGGTGCAGAACTTTTCTAAACTTGAGGTACGCTAAGGCACAGATGTTTCCTAACAGCTCATTAAGCTGAAGAATATCTGTTGCCTCTTTTTGAACCTGCAGATCTACAGAAAATTCTATTAATCAGCTTTCGTAATTGACAAGTGAACATGTTTTTCATAAGCTGTCTTTCAAATTAAATATGAAAAGAATTGGCCTGGCTTGTAAAAAACTGAATTCAATAAAAGTTTTTTTTCCCCATAGGTTACTTTTAATCAGGCCTCAAGTTATGAGTAATACTGGATGGCTAATTCATTACTTCTATACTTCCATCAAAGTTAGACACTGTCAACTCACACAAGTGCATCTCTGACAGCAGTCAGATGCTCCAAAAATTATTTCTAAATGGTGGGTCTTTTATTCATGTGCATGTCCTTTTCCTTTTTATGACATAAGTACTGGGTTTGTTCCTCTTCATTTTTAGAGAAAATGGGATGAGGGAAGACAGGCCCTGCATAATTTCTAGTGTGAAGTCCACCAGGCCTTGCCAACTCAAATTCACTATTTAATGTGTCCTTTCTGCATTCTAGCCAAATTCTTATCTTGTTGAAATTCACATGGATTGTTAGCAAGTTTTTTCTTAAATTCTGAAAATTTAAGAGACTGCTGAATAGCTCAGCCTTCTCTGCATCATCTGCTATATGATCTGCAAATAGTATTGAGTCTTCCTAGACCTGTGCTCTCCTTTGTTTTTGCATTTCAAACATATTTGTAGGAAACTTTTTAAAAATTGCTTTTATATGATATACTAAGTGAAACTATTTTTTTCCAGCTTTGGTTTTTTTTTATTCAGATAAGCTTATGTCATTTTTTATCCCTTGCCATCATCATGTTCTGCAGATTCACTTGGTATGAATCTCTAATGAATTTCAAGATTTTAAAGACCTCTAATGCAATTATAGCAATCTCTATATTTTCCTTCTTCAATAGGATGGTTTGCTGTGGTACATCTATCTCAGTAGCTCTTGCCTTTCATATTAGTCTTGGATGATCCCAGAGAATTGTACCTCACAGCTCCCAGAGTTTGACACACTGAATTTTTTGTTGATTGCATGAAAACGTGACAGCAGCAGCAGAATCCCAAAATCATTCTCATTGGGAGGGACCCAGATATCACTCGTCCAGCCCCTGCCTAAAGAAGGGTCAGCTAGGAGGTCAGATCAAGTTATTCCAGTTACTCAGCGGGACCCTGAAAACCTTGCAAGGATTAAAATTTCCACAGCCTTTATAGACCAGCTTTTCGAGTACCTGTCTGTCTAGATATTGAAAAAGTTCTTATGTCCAAGAACCTTTCTTTCTTCTTACAGTTTGTGACCACTGTTAGTGGTTTCATGCCACATACAACTGTCAAGAACCTGGCTCCATCTTCTTGAAAACCTACCCACAGGTCCTGGAAGGCTGCCGTAAGGTCCCTCTGAAGCTGTTTTTTCTCTATCTGAACAAGTCCCGCTTCCTCAGTGTCTGCTCACAGGCCAGGTGCCCAATCTACTCTGCTCTCATGAGACCCCACCTGGCTACTGCATCTAGCTCTGTGGTCCAGCACGGGAAGGACATGGACCTGTTAGAGTAAGTTCAGAGGAAGGACACCAAGTTGATTAGAGGTGATGCCTTGGGATTTTAGCTTTTATATTTTTCAAATCCTGTGCTGTATTAATGTATAACTCTTAACTCCACATAGATTATTAGTTAACTGTCTTAGCATTTTGATCAGACAAAATAATTCCTCTAAGCCTGAAATGGACATTTTACTGCCTCAGGCCCCAAAAAGCATAAACAAAAGTGCTTTGTGATGGAGCAAACTGGGGGTATGTGACTTCATTACCTGAACCTGAAGGAGGATTAGCCCCTGATATGTAAATGGACCAAAATTTATCTGCCTGAAAAACTCATGACCATCATCCATTTTGGGTGTAGCCCCTCTTGGAGGCTTTTAACTGCCCAAGGTATACCTATGGAAGGTCTTTAATAAATACCTACAGTAATTTCACGATTATAAGCCGCACCTTTTTCATTGAAGAATCCAGCCTACCCCAGTAGTGCGGCTTATATTCAGGTGCGGCTTATCTATGGA
Organism: Sialia sialis; assembly: GCA_009812075.1. Lineage (NCBI taxonomy): Eukaryota > Metazoa > Chordata > Aves > Passeriformes > Turdidae > Sialia > Sialia sialis. The sequence continues at coordinate 12,024,229 of VRYO01002772.1, read as the reverse complement.
CAAATCCCAGTGAAATGCCAACCCAGAAGTGAGAGCCGGCTGGGGAGGGCGCCTGGGGCTGCCTTTAAAGGCTTTGCTGGTCTATGAAAACTGTTGCAACTTGAGCACCTGACACCAAACCCCGCCCTGGCGCGATTCTGTTACTAATTCGTTTCTTTGTCGCACATGGATCCTCGCTTAAAAAAAAAAAAAAAAAGAAAAAAAAAGGTGCGGCTTATATTCAGGTGCAGCTTATATATGGAAAGATCCCGTGATCTACCTGGCTACCGGGAGGTGCGGCTTATAATTATGAAAGTACTGTACTTCTATTCTCTAAATCTTGTCTAGCCTCTGTTCTAGGTAACCACTCCAAGGCATCAAGAGATGGAGCACCTCTGCAGCGAGCATAGGCTAAGAGAATTGTGACTGTTCAGCCTGGACAAGAAGGCTTTGGGGTGACCTATGTGGCCTTCCAGTGCCTGAAGGAAGCTGTCTTAGTTTGGAGGACAGGCGTCTGCTAAGAAAGGCAGGAGCTTTTCTTTGAAATGGAGAATCTAAACCCCCTTCCTTTAAATTATTATAATTTTGAAATTAAGGAGCTTTCAGGCAAAGATATGGGAATTAGGAATAACAGTTCTTTACTAGGGAAATTAAAATAGAAATACAGTACTACAAAGAAACAAACCCTAAATCCTGACAAAGTCAGAGTACAGCCTGACAACCTGTCAGTCAGGGTGTTGGTAGCAGTTTGATTAAATGGTGGCTGCAGTCCTCTTGTAGTGACAGATGTGGTTTAGTTGAAGCAGTGGTCCTGTAGAAGGGTGCAGTTTCCCCCTGGAGATCTAGTGTTGATGTGGAGAAATCCACTTTCCCTTTGGAGTCCAGTGGAGAAAGGGCTACCTTAGTGTCTCAAAACCTTTGTTTTTATCTTGGTAAGAAATGTTGGGTTTCCCCCCTGGCTGGAGCAACTTCCAATGGGATGAAGTAATTTTATCAGTCACACACTGGGACTCAATGAGCCATTAGCAGAAAATAATTCTCTTGAGGAAGGATGGGCTGTGAAAAGATAAAGAACAGTGCCCCACCTGGTTTCAATGGATGGCCCATTAGCAGAATATCTCCCACAGAGATAAGGATCACTGCCCCACCCTCAACAGATGGTGATAGAATAGATACCTTTTATCACATCCTGTATTGTAACCCAAGACAAGAGCCTATAAGAAAGATGGAGAGAGACTTTTTCACAAGAGCATTTAGTGTCAGGACAAGAGGGAGAGGCTTTTAACTAAAAGACAGCAGATTTGGATTAGCTATTACAAGGAAGTTCTTTACTATGTGGGTGGTTACTCCCCGCCCAAATTCTCCCTGACCCAGAGATATCTTGAGTTGGTTTCATATGTTCTTCCATGATTGTAATGATGCTGATACAAACTAGCATTTGGTCTGTCATTTATTTATTGATAGGCATCACTACAAGTCCCCAACAATTACAGTTAGGCTTATTATAGTTTATATGCTCTTCACATGTTAATATTGTTGTCCTAAATGTGTTAAAAAATGTTTACAGATTCTAGCTCATATCATTTTTTTAATGCCTAAATAAAGAGTGATAGCACAGATTAGAACCTAGGTTATTTAAAGATCTTGTTCAGCATTGTGCTTTCTTTCCATTCCCCTTGCTTTTTCTCTGCTCTCAGTGGAAAACAGCAATGCCACTTTTGACAGGGTAACATATGGGCATTCTGTGGAGTTCCTGGAAGGAGACAACCAGACAGATGACTAAGTACGGGCTTTCCCAGCTGCTTGTATTCGAAACTGTGAAAAGGACAGCACCAGACAGAATCACTTGCCTGTGTGAACACACAAGTGCCATGAGCAAATGCAGCTAAATTGGAGAGTTCACACACAGAGACAGCTGTACTTCTTTAGTGACTTGTCCTCTATAAATATCCCAGGTTGCATCTGAAGTTCATCTTACCATAGGCAGTTTTTGCTTGATGGCTGCCAAAGTCCTTATGCAATCACAGGATCACAGGATAATTCAGGTTGGAAGGGAGATCAGGAAGACTCCTATGTGCAGTCTGTAGTATCAGCATAAAATATATTTTAGAGCAGCACACAAATCCATCATTAAACAATGCATTCAGGCTTGGGTGAAGGCAGAGTGTAAGTGGATGACTCCTTCCCATGTAAGCAGGAAAACTCTCACACAGGAAGACCTAAAGGCACCTTTTATTTCCCAGTAGAATGTCCCTGGCTTTACCTTTTCTGTATTCAACTTTGAACTTAATTCTAAAACATTAATCTTTAGAGAAACATGTGGAATCACTCCTGTACTTGTTGAAATCTGCTTTGAAAATCTGAGCTCTGAAGTTTGATTTGATTGCTGTTTCATTATATATATGCTATGTTATGTATGTTATGTTATGTTATGTTATGTTATGTTATGTTATGTTATGTTATGTTATGTTATGTTATGTTATGTTAATCCCAGGGGAAGTTAGTGTGAGATCTCTACCAGAATCATGACTGAGTTCTCTGTCATAGAAAAGCATCAATGATCAAATTTAGTGCAGATTTATACCAAAGATTTTGAGTTGAAATTATTTTCTATTCCCTTACAGCTGGTGGGAATGTCTAGCACAAGATAGCATCAGGAGTCTGTTTACACCTCCAGATCCCTTTCAAGTGAAACTTTGATGGGGAGTAAAGGCTGTGCTCAGCACTGAGAGGGCACAGGGAAGATCTCCTGGGCTAGAAGAAGTGGCTTTGGGAGAACAAGAGCCAGGCAGTCCAGATACTAGAGGAGTGCTGGTGTGAAAAAATTGAGAAGCATAGAGTAAAAATTTGTCAAGAACAGGAAGAACTGAAACAGAATTAATGTTTCTCCATGTTTTATTTTTCCAGCATAGTGATTGTGCAGTCGAAATAAAAAGAAATAGAAGGTTATAAAAATACAGCAAAAATATAATTAGTATTAATTTAACAATTATTTTAACATAATGCAATAAAAAGTTTTGCTGTTTCATTTCAAAATTCTGGCGTATCTGTTACATTACTTGGTGCTCTGAACAGAAGTCATGTGAGGATATACTATTTGATTCTGTGTTAGCTTTTAACTCTCATTTGGATAATTGAATTGTCAACAGCTTAAATGGTGCCCCATTAAATTTTGCCTGGTTAAAACACCTTGTTACAGGTTGATACAGACCTTTCCTGTGACCTGTGTCAGTTTAATGTTAAAGCACCTAAAACTCAGCATTCTATTTAACTCATTTCAACACTTAACTTCAGGACCCAGCTGTCTTACATTCCCTGAGCGCTGAAACCAAAAATAGGGTCCTCACTGGGGTGATGAACTCCCTGGACTTTTATCTGGATGCTAAGAAGAAATATCAGTGACCTACAACTGGGCCTATGAAACTTCGGAAATAGACACAAAACACAGATATAGGTCTGAAACTTCTGACAGCTAAGCTTTGTCTGAAGAACTGAAAAGAAGGTATCCAGGTATTTTCACTTCGGATATTATCTCTAAATTATTTTGTAATGACATCAGGCTGCCAATCATTCTTTTTTTTTTTTTTTTTCTTTTTTCTCCTGAATAAGTTGTAAAGCATTTCTGGTGTCATTTGAATACCCCTGCCTTTTTACAATGGGAATGGTAAAATGTGGACTAAGGCTTCCCACTGTCGTGAAAAACCTGATGGAACAGAGGCAGTTTTTAAGTATCTCCTTCATGAAAGTTTAGGATTCCTATGAGGCCCAGGGGAGCTGGAGCAGAGATATGGCATACATGGAAAAGTATAGTATATGTTTCTAAACCCATAGATACAGCTTTACAATGTGCCCATGTTAACTCCAGGACTAAAGGTGATTTTAGACATGTTTGGTCTTTCTATTAGGAAAATAGCTAGCTCTCCTAAAGTCTGAGATGCTTGTATAGTACTAGTAAAACTATTACATGTTCCAGAAGAGTAGCTAAAAACAGTGATTATCTTGTCAGAAATAAAGGTTTCACAAAAATGAATGCCAGTATATATTGATTCTGATGCAAAATATCTAAAATCTACCATGCAATTTTTACAACAACAGACAGTTTGGAAGAAAGGCAGCATGAGCTTATGACTCATCTGTGTCCTTTGAGAGGTCAGAGAGTGTGGGACACAATTGTCTGTGGGCTTTGTTTCTTCTTGGCAGCCATGGAGCCACAGGACAAGGTCAGCTGATGCAAAACCACAAATAATCTCTCAGACTTTATTAACAATTGCATACTACAAAGAGACAATGTCAGTATAGATGAAAACCCACTGAAACCTGGAAGTGGCAGATCATCAAAGCTGGCACACAAATGTGCATGTAGCTTTCTGCACCAGCTTGATTTGCTGTATTTCACTAGTATTACAGCATTTTCAAAAGGGAACATGCTGATGAATATTTGGACAATGAAGCAGATTTTATGGCTTTGTTGATATGCTAATGCAGGACAGATATGCCAAGAAAGTAAAAAAGTGATGATGAACATTTATCACTTGTCTAAAACTATGCATGCAACCAAAGTGTGGTCTGAAGTATCTCTGGTATAGGACATAATTTACAAATTTCTTTGGTAAGTATTGAGAACATGGTTGATGCTGCCAACTTGACCAAATACCCTGCAAAATCTTTTGGCTTCAAAGAGCAATTCTGTTTGTGATCTTTCTTGATGTCACTTTACTGAGCTCAGTGAGTCTATCTGCAGCTCCCCATTTGAACATGACAAGACATTTTGTGTTGTCTAAGAGTCTTTCACACAACACCACTTTGCATTGGGAAGGCCACAAATCCTTTTTCTTCAAATCACTACCTGAAGTATAGGAGATTCACATGAGCTATAAGCTCAGGAAATAACTTTGGATGATTAATTTTATAGAATGTTGTTGCAATTAACATCTGTCACATCATAGTGATAAAGTCCCAAAGACTGAGATGAACATTTGACAGCTTTGCTGATTGTCAAGTTGGCTTTATCACTAACAGGGAAAAAAAACTCCACAAAGATCCAACTGAGTCACTGTAAAGAAAATAGCATTAGAAACATCTTCATGAGCATCCTCAGCATGAAGAGTCCTTAAGGGATATACAAATTTTCTGCACAAGTAGAAAATTCTGAGAAAAAAAGCGCAACACCTTTTTAAACTTTTTTTTCTGCATTACTTAATGCATTTAATCATTATGTGAGGAAAAAGCCTCTGAAAAACTTTACATGCTTGTATGGTACGAGCCATAAAAAATGTTGGTCCTGATACCATTTAGGATTGCTGTTATGAAAATTATACTATACTTACCTACTTTTCCCCTAGATTTTCTCTGGTGTGGTTTGGTTTTGTTTGGGTTTGGTTTGGTTTGGTTTGGTTTTGGTTTGGTTTTGCTTGGTTTTGCTCTGTTTTGGTTTGGCTTTGGTATTGTTGGGTATTTTTCTCGGGGGGTTGTGGGTTTTTTTGTTTGTTTTGTTTGTTGTTGTTTTGGGTTTTGTTGCTGTTGTTGTAGCTTTGCTGCTTTTGTCTTTGTTTTGTTTTTAATTCTATTTTCTTTCCAATGATATCTGAAGTCACTGGAGTCCTTATCAGACTTTTATGAGACTAAGTGCTCAGTTTCATTTTTAATATTGCCCAAAAGTTGATATGGAGGCTTAGGGCCCCTGAGATCTATGTGAAATTCTGCCCAGACTGATACAACATGACAAGAAAAAACATGAGAAAAGGGGAAAGCCTAGTAAATCACATCCCTCTAAAGAAGGATGGAGGCAATTAAAGAATGACCAATTTCTTATTGAACTAGTAGCTATCCTGATGACTAATTGCATTGTAATATTTGTTGCACGCCCTCCTGGCTGTTTTCTAGCCCTGTATTTATCTTGCAAATGCTCCTGGTCTGTCAAGGAAGGACTCATCTGACCACCTCCAAGTGTTTGCATTGCAAGTGTTGACATCTGAGTTAGTCACCCTGGTTCCCCTCTACCGTCATGATTCATCTTGTTCTCTTTGATGTCTGTAAGATGGCCTGTCGTGTAAGATGGGTCACGTGAATGCTTCCATGGAAACACCTGGAAACACCTCTCCACTGCCAACTGAGATGTGAGTGTCTCTAGCTGGGTAAGATCTGTGTTAAACTGGCTCTTAGATGTTGTACAGGGTGAGACCCAGGATCAGGACCCCATAGCTATTTGTTAATCAGTATTAGAAATTAGTTATCAGGGTCACACACTATCCCTAAGAAGTTTAGGCTTATTTTAATGCTTGAAGTATTCAGTATTCCTCTTCTATACACACAGTATTGGGTCATATTATGGTTCCTGGGGTTTTTGCTTACCACAGACCACAATACTCTCTGCTTTTAATTATAAAGGTGTTAAGGAGAGATTCCAGACCTCCTACTCCTGCACCGGATCATTCTACATTGGACTGTGTTCTCTTCCTCCTTCCTAAGAGGACCCTGTCCCAGTTTAAATTTGCAATTGCAGCATCACTACTGCCAGCCAGCAGTCTCCCTTCCAACATAAATCTGAAAAGAATGTGCAGTCTGTATGAAGTTGTATGACTGCAGCCTGACTAGATAATACACAAACACAGTATGCACAGCTTTATGACATGCTCAGCCTTACAACATGAACTTTGCAGTTTAAGAGAGAGGATTCTGCCCTTTCAATCCACTCTCCAGGTTAGACCCCACCTGGAGTACCAGCTCTGGAGCCATCAGTACAGGAAAGATAATGGACCTGTTGGAGTGAATCCAGAGGAGGGTCATGAAAATGATCAGAGGGCTGGAGTATCTCTGCTATGAAGACAAACTGAGAGAGCTGGAGTTGTTCAGCCTGGAGAAGAGAAGGCTCCAGGGAGACCTTATAGAACATTCCAGTACCTAAAAGGGGCCACAGGGGCATGTAGTGATAGGGCAAGGTAGAATGGCCTCAAATTGAAAGAGCGTAGGTTTAGACAAGATAAAAGAAAAAGAAAAATTGCTATGAGAGTGTTGCAGCCCTGGAACACGTTGTCCAGAGAAGTTGTGGAAGTTCCAATCCTGAAAGTGTTCAAGGTCAGGTTGGATGGGGCTTTGAGCAACGTGATATAGGGGAAGGTGTCCTTGTCTGTGACATGGAAATTGGAAACTTAATGGTCTTTAAGGTACCTTCCAACTAAAACTATTATATGACTCTGTGAACATGAAAAGTTTTGTCCCCATTGAATGAAAAAGCAATTTTCAGGCTGTGCAATTTTTTTCTGTAGTAATTTTTCTCTCTTTCTCTTTGTTGTCATACCCAGTGAAAAAAAGAACTGTAAAACCGGAAGATTTCCTGAGAACTGGGGTAACAAAATTGTTATGTTATTTTAATACTAGAAGGAAATAGCATGAATCTTTCAGCAAAATTGCATAGATAGAACAGTGCAAGTGATAGAAGTGCAATTAGGAAGGTAGGTGCTTAATTTCCCCAATATATCAATTTCTGTTTCCTCCTTTAATTTAAGGAACTGAACCATGACATCATGATAAAAGCAGAGAATTTTTCAGCAAAGAATCATATTGTTTGATCATCACATGTCCTAAATGAAGAATAAAGAAAAAATCTGAGAATTTTTTCTCAGCGTGCATGCTGTTGTAACATAGGAAGCATTATCCAGCTGACCACAAGTCATTGTGGTATCCTAAGTGAGGTAGTGTTGTGTGTGACCATGCATACTTCCTCAATTTACCTCTCCAAGGGCCTGCAGCTTGCAGGAAATTGGAAACTGGAGTTGGGAGACTGGGTAGTTTGGTGGACTGCCTGTTCCATGCCAATCCAAGCCCGAGAAGGTGATTCTAGTGACTTCTATGTGTTGTGGATATTCGTGGATGCCTCTTCCTATTGGAGCTCAGAGAACTCTTGAACAGTGAAATTACTGAATGCAAGCTCCCAAACCAGTTGTGCTCTTCAGCTGCTCATGATGCTGCCCTCACAGTACCCTGACAGCTCTGCTTCTGATGTGCTAATGAATGTTCCCCACAGTGGCACCAATAAAGGCCACCGATTACTATCCTCATTTGTATTTGGAGAAATGCAATATAGAAACTCAGTAGGACGCACATCCAGAGGCAAAGATCTATGTATAGCTGTTTAGAGATGAGACAAGAGTCTGAGCTCCTACAGCAATCAGAGAACAGTGAAAATCACACAACAGCAGGCATCTCTAAAGTGCTCAGTAGCTTACATTCACTGTACTGCTCATTAATCTCATTAATCAGTACTGATTAATAGTAATATTATTGGTAAGAGTTAATCCATTGGTTAAAATGGGAACTTAAACACTAAAACAAATGCAGTTATTTCATCATGGGTATCTAGGGTAGTCTGAGGCCACCTCTGACATCCAGATGCTTTGCCAGAGTTATATGTGCCCTCCAGGTCAATTCTGTGCATGTGTGTTAGGTCCCCCACAGCATCTCAGCTGGTCAAGGCTCCCACTTGGGGCCAGGAGGGTCAGGGCTAACAGAATTAGACTGGGCATGTCATTTGGATATTGTAAATAAAATTACAGCAAACTGATGTATTTGTTTGTAGAAGAAGGCTCTACTACATTAGAAATCAGTTTGACCCCCTAAACATCAACTTGTGGCACTTGAGATGCTGTAAAGACAGCCTAATTGCTGGTTACAAGCCTTTTCTAGGTGCTGTGACAGCCTTGGGTGCCTGTATGAGGCATCATGGCACACCCTAAATGACATCAGATGCCTCTGTGTGGGCAATTGAATTGAGCCTTTCTTTTTGACCAAGACACTGGTTTGTCCCTTCTGTCGATAAACACACTGGCAATCACATAATGTGGGAGCTTATGCCAGATCCCTAAGGTTCCTCTGCACTCTTCACACTCATTAAATAGAATTTTATTTTTCTACTCTAGGTATTAAATAATAAAACTTCAATTGGTATTGGTTTTAAGCAGAGGCATTTCATTTTAGAAGCAGCAACCCTGAACATTCTTTTTTCTTTTTTCTCTGGCTGGTGCATTTATAGAGAATTGAGTTGGCTGAGCAAAAAAGAAGTAGCTTCTCTGTGTTTGTGAAATGTCAGTGTGACATCCTGAGCATGGGCTATTGGAGTCCCAGAAGAAGCTGAGTGCAGTGAGCAACTTCATTTTGAAGTTTCAGTGGAGCTGCAGCCATTGGTGAGGTGTGTGTGACGCACTACTGACATGCCTTACTTGCGTGCTTTCGTGTGTGATGGGGCAAAAATGACTCACTGCTGTGTGGGCTGGCTATCAGCTCAGCTGAGCTTTCCAACTGCAACGTGACTGCGTAATTGACTCTGACAACTCTGTATCTATCTTTTATATAATATTTTATAACTCTACACCCTAAGGTCAAAATAAAGTTCTGCTCCTCTTGCTTAACCCTCTTTCACAAAACATAAAAAAGAATTGGACTAAACCAGCTGGAACTAAGTGTTATTTAGGTGAATGTACTGTAAAGTAATATTTTTTTTCTTGGTTGACAAATAAACTCTGTAACAAATGAAAAAATCTTTGTAAATAACAGAAGACCCTTGCTTGTTAGGGAACTTAAAGCTGGTCAAATGTTATTCCTGGAGTGGGTGGCAGATGCTTTTATTGTTAGCTAGAGAAATCACTGTGAATTTGATTGTGAAACAACGTAAGCCAAACTTCACTGTTCTGTAGTGCAGAGCTGCCCTTATATTATGGAGTACCACAGCTACAAAAAATACTCATGTTTAAAGTCAGGGAGCAAACAAAGAGATAATGAAATAAATAAATAAAATCTTTTTAATTCATAGAATCACAGAATGGTTTAGTTTGGAAGGGACCTTAAAGATCATCTATTTACAACCCCCCTGCCATGGGCAGGGACCCCTTCCAACATACCATGTTGCTCAAAGCTCCATGCAAGCTGGTCTTGTACACTGCCAGGGACAGGGCATTCACAACTTCTCTGGGCAACCTGTGCCAGGGGCTACCACCCTCACAGCAAAGAATTTCTTCCTTATATCTGATCTAAACCTTCTCTCTTTCAGTGTGAAGTCACTCCCTTTTGACCTATCATTACACATCCCTCTAAAAGCTCCCTCCCCAGCTCTCCAGGGCTAGAAGGTCCTATAAGGTCTCAGAGCCTTCTCTTCTCTAGGCTTAACAGCCCAACACTCAGCCTGTCTCCATAGAAGAGATGCTCCAGCCCCCTGATCATTTTCATGACCTCCTTCTTGGTGTCACTCCAACAGGTCTATATCTTTCCTGTACTGAAGATTTTCAGAGCTGGACAAAGTGCTCCAGGGAGCAATCTAACCAGAGCAGAGCAGAGGAGCAGAATTACTTCTTTTGCCTGATGTCCACACTGCTTTTGATGCAGACCAGGATACATTTGGCTGTCTGGGATGCAAGCACAGGTACATATGGGAACATGTGGCTATAACACTTGAGGACATGGTTTAGTCGTGAACATGATTGTGGTGTTAGGTTGATGTTTGGACCTGATGATGTTAGAGTTCTTTACTACCTACCTCAACTACTCTATAGTTCTGTGGTTGTCAAGTTGTGACAAGCTGCTCATCAACCAACACCCCTAGGTGCTTGTCTTCAGGGCTGCTCTCAATCCATTCTCTGCTCACCCTGTATTTTTGCTTGGGATTGTTCTGACCCAGGTGTAAAACCTTGTACTTGTTGAACTTCATGAGGTTTTCATAGTCCCACCTCTGAAGCCTCTCCAGATCCCTCTGGACATCATCCCTTCCCTCCAGCATGTCAAGTGCACCACATAACTTGGTGTCATACGCCAAGTTGCTGAGCGTGCCCTCAATCCACCTTCCATGTTGGTGACAAAGATGTTAAACAGCACCACTCCCAGTACAAAACCCTGAGGAATGCCTCTTACCACTGGTCTCTCCTTCTGGAAATCGAACCATTGACCACAAAACTTTTGATTGTGACCAATTCTTTAATCTACTAAGCAGCCCACCTGTCAAATCCATGTCTCTCCAGTTTAGAGACAAGGATGGGGCACTGTAAAATGCCAGTGCTGTAACCTCATCATTGAAGGCCACCACATTTGTCAGGCAACATTTGACCTCAGTAAAGCCATATTGTCTGCTACAAATTGCCTCCTTGTTTTCCATGTGCCTAAGCACATTTTCCAGAAGGATCTGCTCCTAATCTTGCTGGGCATCAAGGTGAGACTGACTGGCCTGTCAATTGAAAAATGGAAGCGATGTTTCCCCTTATCCAGCCAGTGGGAACTTCATGAGACTAGCACAGCTTTTTACACATGATAGATAATGGCTTAGTCACTTCCTCCACCAGCTCCCTCAATGGATGCATCTCATTGGGTCCCAAGGACTTGTGCCCCTTCAGGTTTCACAAATGCTCTCAAACATGACCTCCTACAGTGTATGTTTTTTTCCAGTCCCTGACTTTGCTCTTTATGACTTGAGCTGTGGCTGGAACACTTGCTGGAGAAGATTGAGGCAAAAAATTAATTTAGTTCCTTAGCCATTTCCATATCCTCAGTAACTAGGTCTCTTGTTTCCTTCCGGAGAGGGCACACATTTTCCTCAGTCTTTCTTCTATGTATCATGTACCTGTAGAAGTTTTTCTTGTTGCACTTGCTGTCCCTGGCCAGATTTAATTCTTTCAGTGTTAAAGCTTTCCTAACCTGATCCCTGAATGCTCAGACAATCTCTGGGACAATTCTTCCCAGGTTACCTGTCGTTCCTTTCATTCATCCTCTGTGGGCTTCCTTTTTTTGGTTTGAGTTTGTCCAGGAGCTCCTCTTTTATCCACACAGGTCTCCTAGCATTTTTGCCTGATTTCTTCTTTATTGGGAATCATTCCTGACCTTAGAAGTGGTGATCCTTGAATATTTCTTGGGCCCCTCTTCTCTTGAGGGCTTTGACCCTGAAGATGCATCAGTCTGCTCTTTTGAAGGGCAGGGCAATGAGCTGGCTGTGTGCCCTCCTCACTGCCCTAAGGATCTTGAAGTCCACCAGTTCATGATCACTGCAGCCAAGGCTGCCCTTGAGCTTCACACTGCCTACCAGTCCCTCCTTGTTGGTGAAAACAAGGTGCAACATAGCATCAGGGAACAAGGTTCAGCATAACACCTCTCCTCATTGGCTCCTGTATTAATTGGAGATGGAAGCTATGATCAACACATTCCAGACATCTCTTGGATTGCTTTATTGCTGTTGTGCTCAGGATGTCAGATGCCCAGGCTCTTGAGACATAGTTCATCCATTTAACTTTACCCATCTTGGTCTTGAGTGTGTCATTCAGGACAGTCCTCTAGTCATCCATTATCCTTTGGTAAGGAGAGTGATCAGTGTCTTATCTCACAGTTGATTCATCTCTATTTAGACATATCTTTCAGAATAGGATGAACTCTCCTCTGGAGATGCTAGTTTCTCTTTCACTACCTTAGTTTGGGACTTAGCTTTTAGACTTAGTAAAGTTAGAGAAGATAATCCCATCAGTAAATGCTATTTTGAGGAGGCAGGTAGGTACTAGATTTTTTGGGGATGTTTGTTCAGTGACTAGCCACTGTATTTCACAAGAAGACCATGGTTCATGACAGAAATTCTCCATTGCTACTGCAACCTCTTCTAGTTTTAAAAAAACCTTACTAATGTCATTGGGTATTATTATAGTTCAGTTCTTTGGGCTGATATTGACTGTTTAGCCCAAAAGGAGGATATGGATAGATCAGAAAGGTAAAAAAAACCAGACTGAAATAATGAAGATGCATGTATGTTATTTACTGCAACATAGATAGATGGACAGATAGAGAATGGAGAATAAAAGAGGCAATTTTTTTTTGTTTATCTGTGCATATTTATCATATGTCTCAGTGGCTGCAACTCAAAAAAACATACACTAATGTTAAAAGTGATGTGGTAACATCTAAAAATTGCATCTGAGAAAGTGAAGACAGAATTAGATTAAATGAGACTAGAGTGACATGAGTTTGAATGAGGAGAAGGAAACCAATCTGTTTCTAGGAGTATCCCACCAGCTCAGCTGAAGACTAATGAGGTCATGCAGGCACCAAAATCATAAAGGTTGTTTATTATGACTGTGTAGCTAAAGTAATAGAAAGCTTGAGACTGTGACTGATAAATTGCTGGGTAATGAAAGAGTTGCCTGCAGCTCATTAAAGAAATGATGAAAGACTGAAGTCTGCCACAAGGTTTCTGCAGCCTGACATAGATGAGGTGGTGAAGACTGGGAGATATCCTGATCAGACTAACAGATAACTAGTAAAAACTGAACACATGGATCTTATATTCATATGTAGCCTGGGGCTAAAGATACTCACCAATTACAAATGGTGTGATGAAAGATGGTAAGGGAAGATGGAAAATGCCTGAGATAAGTACAGATAAGATAAGAGCAATATAAGTGGCTGGTAATGTGCCAAAGATCATGAAAAATTATTGCACCAGCATTAGTGGGAGGTGAGAAGAGGACCACAGGAGCTAGAATAAAGGCATCAGACCAGTAAGACAGTGCAAACATGGGGGCAGGCTGGGAAAGAGAGTAAGGAGTATGGCTTTTAGTTCAGCAGAAGGGAACTGCAGTGCAAAGCAAGTGAGCAGCCGTATGTGCTGGAGAGTTTATCAGCCTTGGGGCTTACTGTACCTTCCCATCTGTACATCACCGTCTGTGCAGATTAGGTGGTCTAATTCTGCTAAGAGTCAGGATGATCTAACAGGATGGGAAGGAGCATGGAAAAGGACATTGGGGGGTTGGTGATACTAGTGAGTCAGCAGGAGAAATTATAAGTTTCAGCTGCAGGATGAAAAGAAGACAGGATGGTTTTGATCAAGAACGTTGAATTCTGATGAGAGTGGAGGAGGGAGAATGATGCAGTGGTGCATCCACAGACTCAATGATAGAACACATGGTGGGGAGCATGGAGAATCTTATATTCATGTGAACACAAGCTGCTTGCCCTCTCCCCTCCTCTCTGCACCCCTTCCATCCCATCCCATCCCATCCCATCCCATCCCATCCCATCCCATCCCATCCCATCCCATCCCATCCCATCCCATCCCATCCCATCCCATCCCATCCCCTTTTCACCTAATCTCCAAACATAAATCTCTAGCCACTGCATCCCACCCATTTCTTGACCTATTTGCATTGTCTGAACATAAAGAAGGTATTTATTCTTAACTGTGTGGGAAGACTGCTCTAACCATATAACCTCTTCTCAGGATTTACCTGGTTTATCCGACTTGAAGTGATAATTAGCCTGCCACATCTTTTCAGAACTTCTCCATGGGAAATGGGGATTGCTGGTTACTTCTTAGGGCCCTTAAGTGGTTTCCTCAAGTCTCCAAACATCCCTGCAGGCCTGTGAGATGCTGTGAAGAGTAAGAAACAGGCTGGAGGATCTTCCCACTGCAACAGGTCTTCAGCATCTTGAATAGAGCACATAGAACTGCAATTCCATATATAGTACATATGAAAATTATAACATTCCTTGGCCAAAGTATTCTAGCATTTTGTTGATTTTTATAACTGTATCAAAAGGGTGTGAAGACAAATTTGTGATAGATGAGGTCTTTTGCTAAAGTAGCTTCTCTAATATGAAGCTGACTACCCCTGACTGACTGGTCCTTCTTGGGGTAAAAACTTTGCTCTTAGTTAAAATTTACAATTTCCTCTAGTTAATTTCAGAAACTTCTATTTACAGACAGAGGTTTTACAGTCTTTTAAGAAACCTTATTTTATGGACTGCTTCATAATATAAACTGTCTCTCCACAGTGATAGACACAGAAAATCTGTAATTTGAATATCTGATGTCTTAACACTCTCTTTGGAAGAATTTTAAATCTCATGTTGATTACAGTAATCCTTCCCATAGGGCAATAAAAGCACTGTTCCACTTTTTAATACATCTGCTAATCAAACACTAAATATTCCCTCCAAAAAAATCTGTGAGGTTCAGGAGAACATGAGAGTAGGCAGCCCAAGGGGTATTTAAAACATCAGATGAGTGTATGACATAAGAAGGCTTGTGTGGGCTGACAAGTTTAATAAGCACTGCAATATTTAGTAAGTCTCCCTGCTTAATAGCAGTTTCTCTAATGGAATAAGGTATCCAGGAAAGCCTGTCATTACTTTGAAGTATACATTTATTTTAATCTAATTCCACCCAGTTGCATGTTCTACTCAGACTGGTCTGAAAATTCACTCTCTTACAAGATGCCTCTTCCCAAACATCTCAGATCATTGCTTCTTTGGCATTTTCATTGTGGCAGCTTATGGTCTACTACAACTCCAAAGCTCTTTGTAAACCTGAGGGAAATTTGATTTTTTTCATACATATGAATAAATATGACTACATGGATTTGACTACAATTAAAATGTCCAACAAGTGTTGTGCTTTTCACTTTTTAATTGATTTTAAATACACATTAAGATAATGGCTGTCCAGAAAAATGTAAGACAAGTTTTCACCCTGACTTTGTCTGAAGTCTAACTTCAGAATGATTAAAGCAGAACAGAGGAAAAAGTAATGACTCTTGTAGATTTTTCCTTACCTTTCATGAAGTATGTAAATCTACATATACTTTCCATCTTGAAAGAATCAGAAATTCCAGGAGTAATTTTCAGTAAGTACAGTAATTTCACACTCATAAGCCACACCTGGTTATAAGCCGTGCTTCTGGGTAGCTGGGTAGACCGTGGGATTTGTCCATAAAAAATCTGCACCAGGTGATAAGCCACATTTTATTTTTTTTTTAAAGCGAGGATCCATGTGCAACAAAGTAACAAGTTAGTAACAGAATCACGTGATCACGGGGTTTGCTGTCAGGTGCTCAATTTGCAAACAGTTTTCACAGACTGGCGAAGCCTTTAAACGCAGACCAGGCGCCTTTCCCATGCCATGGGCCATGGCACTCCTGCACCTGGTACT
Organism: Sialia sialis; assembly: GCA_009812075.1. NCBI lineage: Eukaryota > Metazoa > Chordata > Aves > Passeriformes > Turdidae > Sialia > Sialia sialis. The sequence goes on along the minus strand of VRYO01002772.1, from coordinate 12,008,307 downwards.
AGCTGCCATGGCTCCCCACGCCGCTCCAAAGCGGCGGCTTGGTGGGCTGGCTGTGCAAACCCAGCACTGGCAAGCGGCTCAGCTTCGTGCGATCACGGCAAGTGGTCTGGCTTTGTGCGATCGCAGCAAGCAGCTCAGCTTCGTGTGATTGCGGCAAGCAGCTGGGCTTCGTGCGAACGCCGCAAGCAGCTCAGCTTTGCGCGAATTCAGCGGTGGCTTCGCGCCTGCTCGCCAGTGGCTCCGCAGCAGGTCCCCGGCTGCGGCTCAGTGGCAGCTCCTTGCCCGGCCATCTTGCACTTCCAGGTTGGCATTTCACCTGAATTTGTCCATAAATAAGCCTCACCTGGTGATTAGCTGCACTTCCAGGATCGGCTCGATTCTTCAGTGAAATAGGTGCGGCTTATCAGTGTGAAATTACTGTATATTGTTAGCAGAATAAGTATTTGGAAAGAGAAACTTCTGTGCTCACCCTAAAATCTGACATAAATCATTACAATTTTTGTTACCACGAGTCTTAAGCTGTTTAGCCACTTCTCAGAAAAGAACGAAGAAGAAAGTAAATACTGATAATGGTGACAGAGATGTAAAAAAAATCTATTTCTAACGAATTTCAGTGAAAACTAAGTACAACATTGATGGATTATGAGTATAAGCCTGTACTTTGTAATTGCAAAATGAAAACTAATGCTAGGTAGTTTAATTATGGTATCAAAGCTGTAATATATGATCACACTGAGCAGCCCCTGCATGTTATTGTCCAAGAATGCTTAGTGACACAAATATGTATATCACTTGTTCTCTCTCTCTTTTCCTTCCTTCCTTCCTTCCTTCCTTCCTTCCTTCCTTCCTTCCTT
>VRYO01002772.1:11946233-12007290 GCA_009812075.1 Sialia sialis | reverse complement strand
TTTCCCTCTTTCCTTCTTTCCTCCTGTCTTTCTTCCTGTCTTTCTGTCCTTCCTGTAACTGAGATGAAATGCTTGGTTTCTTTATCCACTCTCTTCCACAAAATGGCGTACTTCAGAGTTCAGCGAGTTACTGAGGATTTTCTGACCAGCATGACAGTGAAAGAAACATCAGGAACTAAGTAAAGGGTTTGAAAAATGCCCACAGGCAGGACTATTCTTCATCATGTACAAGATGGTAAATTATCCTTTGTGAGTCTTGGTAGTGCTCACTGTCCCAACTCAGTGCTGGTCATTTTCAGGGACAGGATGATGGACTTCTCACTCAGCATGTTCATTTCCATTAGCCCAGTTTACTGGGAATCTCAGATCATTGTATCCAGACTCCTTCCTCACTTTGATTCCTCTGGGCTGGGATGGAGATAGCAGTAACTATCCTTGAAGCTAGCGCTAGTGAAGAAAAAGGGAAAATGTATATCCTAATTGTATATCCAATTTATATCCTAATTGGCTCCAGAGAACAGAGCAGAACCAGCTGGTTTGCAAAGATAGAAGTAAAGGTAAGATCAGGGATTTCACAAAATCACAGAATTTCCTTAGTTGGAAGCTACCCACAAGGATGATTGAGTCCAACTCTTAAACAAAGGACCCATACAGAGATCAAATCCACAAACATCTGTAGCTTTTTCTAATTTTTGCCACTATGAGCACCCAAAATCTTGCTTATGAGTGACGAGGAAGCACATCTTTTATCAATGTGTGTATATCCAAGAATTTAATTTTACCATTTATCATTCTAGTAATTGCTAGTCCAGATAGAATCCACACATGGCAGCTTTTCCAGCATTTCACGTCTTTAAGCCAAAGTTGCATAATCTTCTATAAATATTATACAGGAAGGAAGGAAAAGGAAGGAAGTAAGACCTAATGCCAAAATGACATGGTAAAACCATAGAAGTTTCAGTTCTTCAGGCAGGTAAACAAAATTGTCAGTCAAACCCATGCTCCCCCAAAAAGGAGGAGCCACTGTTAGGCATCTGTGGTAAGTGGAAGGTATCCTCAGTAGCAGTCCAAGGAGGATTCCTACACATTCCCTCTCCTCAGAGATTAATTGGAATGGGCACACAGAGCCTTACAGACAGATTTCATCTCCTTGTACCTCCCTTAAAATGCCAGTGTGCCCGAGTACCCACACCATGTCCTGACCACTTCTCCCCCGCTCCAGCCCGAACTCCACCTTCATCACTGTCTGCTTTATTGCCTCACCTTTCAAGCAGGGATGCTGTATTACTATCCTAAACCTTATTCCCCCTTTTCCCAAACAGCTGTGATCTCTGTCCCAGCTGAGCAAAAACTGCTGCCCCACCAGCATCCCAGCTCTCCATGAGAAAGTCCTCCCTACCATCTTTCCAGAGGTAGGATTTCCTTCCTGCCATGAGAAAAGCAATGCTCTCTGTCACTTGAAGCTTGGATGAGTCCTGGATATCCCATTTTGTTGCTACTATTGATATTGAGAGATTCTGTATATTTCTACCTGCTCTGTCACCACTTCCTATGCACCCTTTAGTAGCTGTGTGTGACTATAACACTGTTGGCTTTCAGAGATAATAAGGCAATAGGAGAGCCATGTGATGTTCTGGTTCAGCTGTAACTTGCTTATACATATTTCCCGGTACTCCAGCAGTTTGTCAGATTTAATTGTTAGAAATGCAGTGCTTTTCAAATAAATATGAATTTCAAACCTAGCAGAACAGAGCAAAATTTCCTGTACTTGAGAATATTTATGGGACATCAATGGCAATAAATGAAGTTAGATTTTAAAAATTATTATTATTTTAAATTGTTCTGACATGAAGAGAAAGGAGTTTAGAGGATAGCAGCATTATAAAGGAAAAAAGTGACAAAATTTTACACTGAAGAAGAGAGGGAAATTCTTTTCTTTGTACACTTTTCACTGTTTAAGCAATGTATTTTTTATTCCTTTGATTATTCCTCCTCCATCTTTTGCATGCATCCAGGATGTTTGAGAGGTCCCTGTGAGTAGTAAAATCACACATTAATTCTATAGACTTTCTTTGTCAATCAGGCATGAGTCCTTGAATTTCTGAGCAATGCATATTCCCAGATTAGACACCATTTGCTCTGTTCTCTTCCAATTTGGACCCACTTCCAAATCATCCTCTTCCACGGGTAAGAATCTCACTCGAGTGATATTTGACACTTCAGTCCTCAGTGTTTTTCAGAGATGAACTCACAGCTGGTATAAATGTAGAATCTTTTTCTGTTTATGAACAAGTTTCTGTGCAACAAATGTCTGCAATAGCAGCAAACTAAACCAGGGACTAAATGTCTCTGCTGCTGCCATATTCACACTGGTACAAATGGAATGCAATAAATGAAACATTAACCTCACCCTATCCAGTTTGTATCTGTCAGCTTAGCCAAAGGAGCTAATTTCAACTATCAGCATGGTACAGACCCAATTCAAACAGACCAGGCTGAACTGCAACACAACTTTTAGCTGCTTTTTAGCTACCTTGTTATTCATATACACTGTGGCATCCAAATCACTTAACACAGATACACAAGCCAATTAAGATGAACCTTCTCTAGACAGTCCTGAGATTCTGCTCTTTTATTTAAAATCTTACTTCTTGGACTCATGAATGCCATAGAATCTCAGTTTCTTCATCTGAAGATGAAAAAAAACAAGAAAGCATACAAAAACCCCTGATACATAACCCAATTATTTTCAAAAGTAAAAAAAAACAAGTAGAAAAAAAATTGAATACGTTGTTTTTAAATGTAAAGATTTTCATCCTTTCTCAAGATTTTTGTATGCTTTAATTATATGGCACCCAGATGTCTCATATTCATGGCTTTGTAGCTCAAACAACTGTAAAATCAAAACAGCAAAGAAAAGTTATGTGACAGATAATAATGCCATCACTCAAGTCCATTGGGTCTGCTTATGCTTCTCTATTCATGCAAGCTGATCATACACAAAAGCAAACAAGGGATCATATTATCAGGAATATAGAATAATTTGGGTTGGAAAAGACCTTAAAGATCCTCTGGTTCTAAATCATCTGCCATGGGCAGGAGCACCTTCCACTAGATCAGGTTGCTCAGAGCCCCATCCAACCTGGCCTTGAGAACTTCCAGGGATGGGGCACCCAGGGGAAACCTGTTTCAGTGCTTCACCAGTGCTTTTGCCCTAGGAAAAAACTGCTGTCCCCTAGAAAAAAAAACTTGTCAGAGGAAAGGACGATGAACTAAGCCTGGCAGAAAAATGCTAGATGCAATAGCTCCCCTCAGAGCTTTTCAGTGTGCAGTGGATAGAATTGAGATTACTCATTTCATGCATATTTTCCTGCAAAATCTTGCTTTTCATCACACACTCTAAGAGATTCCCTGTTTAGGGATAATCTTCTTCACAAAGTGTAAGATCATGATGTACTTTATGGTCTTTGCCCATTCTTATTCTTTCCCTGCCAACAATTCCTTCAGCACAGCTATAAATCCCATTAGGTGAGGTCACCACTCAAATGAAAAAAAATCCTCTTGTGTACATTTCCCAGTGTCACCCCAGGCAATGGATTTTTATGGCAGGCATTTGGGTGATCCCCAGGAACAGAAACCATGTCAGTTATAAATAATTTTGTAAAAAACCAAAACCTGTCAAACTATTGGCATTAGGCCACAGAGTTGTACTCTGCTATTCCTGCAGAGCTGTCAGGTGTGATCATGGCAGCCATTAGTTGCTGTTGCTAAAATTCAATCCAATGGTCACTTTGCTGATAATTTTTGGAGCCAGAAACAAGCCTTGAGCAGGTGCCACATGAAGAAAGGTAAACATTAATGTTAAAATTATATTTTTTCTGGTAGGAATGTACCTGGTAAATTATGGGCAAACAAATAATTTTCACTGAAAGGAATGCCACTTGTTTCTTTAAAAAAAATCAGAGAGAGACTTTACTTAAAAGTGCCCTTTTAAAATGCCATATCACTTATCCTACTTTCCCCTTCTTCTGATGAAACCAATGAGATAGAATACATCTGAAGAGTCACTCTTTGAAAAATGACACATCTTTAATTTTTTGGCGTTGTTGCCATTTGTGGTATCCAGTTTCAGATAGTTTCTGTTTTTTGAAAATAAAATGCAGCTGGAAACCCCTGCCAATACATACTCATTTAGTAGTGGGGCAAGCTTTTGGTTTGAATAATAATTAGTGACAAGATTTAAGAGTTTGCTCTGCATAAGTGCTTTTGGATCTTTTTTCAACAGCTTCTGTAGAAAGTTGTCTAAGATGATAAATGCTCATTTTATTGAAATATCTGTGTGTTCTGTAAGTCCTTATGATACTTTTCTCCTGTATTTCCATGCTTTTTAATGCTGCCAACAGTGCATTTAATACACAGCAGTTTCATGCTCCTTTTTTCTTGGAAATTGTTTATTATGTGCTTATGTTACTTTCCTTCTTTGATGGAGTTCCACAAAGAACTTGCATAGAATCAGAAGACAAAAGCAGAGGAACACTCTAAAGTGCCACAATAGCAGGAACTTTGAAGAAAAATTAGCAGTCGCATGTCAAATAGGAAAATTGCAGTCCCTTTGATTCCAGTCCTGTTTGTTTGCTAATCAATTTCTTTTCTGATATTCCAGTCTTCTGGGCAGAATGAAAAAATAACCTTTTAAAAACTGTTTCTGTTAGAAAAAGGTGTTCTATCTGTCCTTGTGGGTAAATGAGTTCTCCCTACTGTGAATTATTCTTCTGATCAGCTTTGTTTCAAGGTGATTAACATTATTTTTTGGACAAGTAACATGTTTCCAGTATACCTATTTCAATGTCTGAAGCCTCATTGTCCTGTAAGGCTGGAGACTGTTCTGCATCCTGAATCAGAGACCCTAAGCTGCTGAAGGGGATATATTATATTTGTTAGAAGCTGGAGATATCAGGCTACTGTCCAGGAAAGTCATATTTTCAATAGAAAAACACCACTTTTAAGGAGGGTTTATGCATCCTTTTTAAACTTAATTTCTTGTGTTAATTGAAAACTGCGACATCTAGCTACATGCCTGAGAGGGCATAAAATTTGAATATTTTAAGCATGAAAAATATCTGTAATACATTTTAAATAATTTTTCTGCAATTCATGTAGCATATGTGTAACAGCTTAATTTATTTGGCAGACTGAAATTTGCTTCATAGGCTTCAAAACTTTGTTTCCAAAACATCTGAATTTAACATTTCTCAGTGTGTACTTATTTGGCAAAATTTCTGAAAACTTCAGCTATCATCTACCATGACAAAATTCTAACCTTGCCAAACATAAATGGAGCTCTTAATGCAAAGAAGACAAGAGAAGAAGACCCAAAACAATGAAAAGAAAACACACTGGACAGATATTTTCAAATGTGATTATGTATGGTATTCACTTAATTGTGATTGTTTTAGGTAAAAAACAGCAATTGTGCACACAGAAGTTAATGTAGAGGGTGTCTGATAATAAAAATGAAACTGTCATATAAGTAATTTGCTTTCAAAATCATGCACTACAGGCTTTTTTTTTTTTTTTCCTAAATCAGGACAACTCTGAAATTCAATTGGTTATTATTCTACTATTTTGATATTTTTAATTCTAGTTAAACCTTTTGCTTGTGTTCATCTTTACTTTATGTATTCAATACATGATTGACTCAAGCCCCATGGACAGTGCTGATTACACCTAGCCACATCACGTTGTGGGGAAAAGAGATACTGTGGGGGCTTAAACTGAAATTTATGCCTTTAAAAACATAGGATTTACATCATGCATAAAATTAGATACAACTTGGACATTCTTATTATTAAAAAGCTGCAAAACAATTGTTGATGACATTGTACAGAAGAGAAGTGCTGTAACTGAAAGGATGTCACTTCAAATGAATTTTCCCAGCAGAAGCTACTGCTGAATCATCTTATTTCCTGTATATTGAAGCAAATTGAAAGCAAGGACCTTCCCAGTCACAACATGTTACTGGAAATTCAGTACTGGAATCTATTCTGTTCTTTAAAAGTACAAGAAGTGAAAGCTGCCTTAACTGAAGATACTGCATGTGCTGCTCCCTTTCCAGGTGAGATATACAGGAAAGCAAGAAAGCATTCAGATAAATACAGTGTTTTGGAGCTCAAGTGCATTAAAATGCACAAAGTCTGTAAGAGCATTTTGAGATATACCTTTAAGTAATCTAAGGAGGAAACTGGAAGTTTGCTGAATTAAATACTTGACAAGAAACCAAAGTTATAAAGCCAGCTCTGCTATACTCATTATGTGTGGGATGTATGGGATCTTGGAGCATAACGGGCTTTCAGCAAGCTGCAGTGCAGCTCTCTCCAAGCACTGTGCTGGGAAGCTGTCCAAGGGATATTGACTTCTGGTTTTCTGGATCCAGGAAATAGTACTGTCAAGTCCTGAGGGTAAAACCAATCCTTATTTAATTAAGACTTTTGATTAACTGAGTTTGGGTAAACAGGACGATAAAGTAACCAAAATATTTGGAAAGCAAAATATAGGAACTGAGAGGCAAGTCCTCGTCCAGCTACTTGTCAGTAAAGATAGACTCTTAGTCTCTCTGCTGTTGAAGCTTCTGGGGATAAAAAATGCAGACTCCTGGCTGCAAAGGGATCAGTGTGAGATGAGATGGGACAACACTTTGGTAGAATTTGTGTAAGGCACCTATCAGCAGTGTTTTATAGCATAAGCTATGCTACCAACTGTGTTAGAAGAAAAAAAAATGAACTTTGTACTGGGTCTGCTTGAGATGAAGTTAATTTTCATAGCAGCCTGGAGAACACAGTTTTGGATCTGTGACCAAATCATTGCTGATAACACATTTTAGCTGTTGCTGAAAAGTGTTTTTCCAGTTTAAAGCCTTTTCTTTTCCTTACTCTCCCTTCCTCAGTAGGTTGGCAGTGGACAAGAAGTTGGGAGCAGACACAACCAGGACAGCTGACCCAAACCAGCCAAAGGGCTATTCCAACCCTGTGTTTATAAGCTCAGCTATGAAAGCTTGGAGAAAGGTAAAGTTGAATGTCTGACATTTGTTTTTCCAAATAACCATTCCATGTAATGAAACTCTGCCTTCTAGAAATGACTGCTGGTGGGAAGTAGTGAATGAATGCTTTGTTTTGCTTTGCTTATATATTAGACTGTCTTTATCTCAATTAGTAATGGTTTTTTTTGCTTTTCTTGTTCTGACTCTCTCTACCATCTCTCATGGGAGGGAACTGGGTGGAGCTTACCTGCTAGCTTGGGTCAACCCAATCTTGCATCTAGGCCCTAACAAGTTCTTTCTACCTCTCCCTCCAAACCTTCAGGTTTAAACATTTTTCCCTTTCAACTTATACAGTAATGGGCCATAGTAAGAAGTCTGTAAGTATGCAGTTGTGTACTTAATTCAGGTGCACAGCAGTGAGGACATGTGCAAAGGAGGCACTCAGAAATTAAGACTGGCATTTCTTGAGTGAGTGGCTCCTTTGATTCTGAGTTGTCCAAATGTTGTTTAATGCATGTGATGTAACTGCTCTAGTTGTGTGACTGACCTCTTGGGAAAACTATGCCAAAGGCTGTCCTCAGTGGTAGCCATGCAACCACATTGATTTCTGTGTGATTTAATGGGCATATCTGCAGACAGAAAATCACCTCGGTGGTGTGCCCTTCTCCACTGCAGAATCACCCATTGTTTAGGTCTTATTTTTGTCATCAGAGCTGGTTGCTGCTTGCATAACTAATGTGTCAGTGTATGAGTGAGTCTGTTCTCCAGTCTGTACAGAGGCAGGTCATGCCAGGTCATCCCAGTAGAGCTTCTTCCTAAATTACGTCCTTTGCCTCCTCACAGATTAGCATATCAGAATCGTCTTTCCAATTCATCAGATAAAATTTGATTATTTTACTTTACAAAAAAAAAAAGGATTAATTTAAAATGGAAATTATGGAGAAATGTTTTGAGGCATTACTGAAGTTCTTTGACAAAATTTTTGGAAGTGCTTAGTGTTCAGATCATTCGGAACTGTCATGCTTCAGAGATAGAAAAGCCCTATGTGCAAACCTGGGATGAATAGGCCCCTGTTCCAAGAAACATTTTGATTCTTAAAGAGAATGACAAAGGTCCATGCTCCAGGAAAAAAACATGCATTTATTCCCACACAGGACTGAACAGACCCCCATCCCACAGACAGCAAGGTACTAAGACACATTGAATAGGTGCCTGCCCTAAGCAGGGACACACGACGCATCCAGCTCTGGAATCCTCAGCACAAGAAAGACCTGGATCTGTTACAGAAGGTCCAGATGAGGGTCACAAAGATCATATGGGAGCGAGCCCACCTCTTCTGTGAAGAAAGCCTGAAAGAGTCAGGATTGTTCAGCCTGGAGAAGAGAAGGCTCCATACCTTTTAGCATCCTTCCAGTACCTAAAGAGGACCTATAGGAAAGATGGGGACACTTTTTAACAGGGTGATAGGACAAGAGGTAATGATTTTAATCTGAAAGAGGGTAGACTTAGACAAGATGCAAGGAAAAAATGTGGGTGGTGAAACACTGGAACAGGTTTCTCAGAGGTGGCAGATGCCCCATCCCTGGAAACATTCAAGGTCAGGCTGGATGGGGCTCTGAGCAACCTGGTCTAGTGAAAGGTGTCTCTGCCCATGGCAGGGACCTTGGACTAGATGACTTTTAATGGTCCCTTCTAACCCAAAAAATTATTTGATTCTCTCTGTTCCTAGGAGTGCCTGTGACTTTGCACTTAATGAGGATAAAGCTGAGGTTTAACCAGGTCGGTGCTCCCAGGACTGAATCAATTTTTCAGGAGGCTTAGAGAGGTCCTCACTACCAGTTATTGTTATCACAGCATGTCACTACTTTCAGATTGTCTCTTCCTCTGTCTGGAATTTCCTATTCCTTGGCAAATAATTTGTGCCATTACTATACCCAGCCATCTCCTCAAAATTACTTTTCAAAATATACCTGAATGTTTTATGCTCAATCTGAAAATGAAGGAAAATTTTATAACTACCTTGATTTCTTCAGCAATTATCTGTCACACTGTATGTCCTCTGCAGCTTTAATGACCTGTTGTAAGCAGTAGGATAAAAAACAGCAGTGAGGAGAAAAGTTTAATAAATACCCATTAGCTTCTAGCATCCACCTTATAACCCATGAGACACAATTTAAATGATAGATGCTTCTACCTCGATCCTCATGGCCGGACTTCTTACTCACCCAGCTGTGCAGAGCAGCAGGGAACAGTGCTGCCAGAAGCCAGTCAGCAGCATCTTGGTACAGTCACAGCCTGGGACATAGAGTGCAGCAGTCTGCAGGCTGCTTCAATAAACCCACAGCACACTGGACCTGCACAAGAGCAGCTGCTCCAGCCCCTCCTGCCAGTTTACTCCAGTAGGATCAGGAGAGCATTGGCACTGGCAGTGCTGACTGCATGCATCAGAGCGAGCAGCACCAGCTTCATGGCCTTTTGCCTGAGAGGAGCTATGAGATCCTACTGATAATGAGATGTTCAAGATGAGATATAATTTTGCCACTATGTCATCAAATCACTTTGATGGGATTTTTGACTGGCTTTCTGCCTGCAGGATTCCTCAAGGGCATTCTCTTCCATTCTTAACCCCTGTATGGGCAAGCTGGGTTTCCCACACCCTAGCCTGAGTCCTGAAGAAATTAGATGCTGACTTTCAGAGGAATTTGCTGTTGTCCAGGCCCAAGTAATTTGTTCTCAGAGAACAAAGTGAACTGTGACATGTATGAGAGTGTTGGAATAAGGGAAATAAGCTTCCGTTGGAAGCAGAGGACAAAAATAATAACTCCATTTGGTTCATTTTTCAAAAAGACTTGATGTTCAAATCAATCAACTTCAACTGTTTGAAATAAGGATATATACTCTTAGTAAAACATACATGTTAGATACCAGATTAGATGTCTATCATTTCACTTTTCAGGGGAACATTGATGTCTCACTGAGACTGGAGATGCCACTTTTAGGAAGTAGCTGTAAGATGGAGAGAATCTATTCTTGGAGGAAAATAACTCCAGAATAAGTCTAGAGAACCTAGTCTAGACTGGCTTAGAAAGACAAATCTTAAAATGTGAAGGTCAGGTAGCAGATACTGCCTGCATTTCCCTCAGACTATGCTTAGCATCTGTGGATAATAGGCCACAAAAGTCCAAACTGCTCCAAGCTAATTTATATCAATAAATGAAGAATAGGCATCCAGCACATGACCCAGATGAAGCAGCTCTCCAAGGATAGGGCTCAGAGCCAGTAACTGGCTCCTGCCTTCAGCATTCCCCAACCAAGGAGTGAACTGCTGTCCTTTGTCTCTCCCTCTCCATCATCAGAGGTTACAATTCCCTCCTTTCTGTAGATTTCCATGGTAATAAAGTGCATGCCTACACTTGGAAGTGTCAAATAATACTGATCATAAATTCTAAGAGAGGTGTTTTCCAAAATCAAGATATTTTGAAATGGGAATGAATGGGTAGGAATGGGTTGAAGGTGGGAACCACCTGAGCCAGGTATAATAAATAGAACAGGCTTTCTTCTGTGCCCTAGTGTTGTTCCTTGAACTGAGACCTGGCCAGAGTGAGCAGCTGGGTTTCTGTAAGAACACAGTCCTGTTGAAGATGCTGAGGTGGGGTATTTGCCTAGGATAAATTAAAAAGAAAAAAAAGCCTGAACTTTATTTGCTATCCATATTATGTAGCTAGGTATATAAGAACAACAAAAAGAAAGGCTCCTGTCCTTGAACAGGAATTTGCAACACCAAGACAAAAGTAATCTTGGGAAGTGCATTTCCCATGGCTGTCATTCCATTGCCTGAATAGCTGTTCAAGGTCTTACTAGTCAAAACAGACTATTCTGCTTGTCTTCCAGTTGTTCAATCAGAAGAGCATGGGTCTTACGTAAGGCTTATGCTATATTTGCTGTGTTGGTGCAGATATACTGTAGCTCTGATATCCTATTTGCAGCTTATTAGTAAGGTTAAAATAAAATATGGGTCATCAATGTGCACTTGCAGCCCAGAAAGCCAATTGTATACTGGACTGCATAAAAAAGATTGCGACCAGCAATCGAGATAGGGGATTCTGCCTCTCTCCTTTGCTTTTGTGAGACCACTTTCATGCTGTGACCAGTTTTGGGACCCTCAGCATAAGAAAGACTTGGGCCTGTTAGAGCAGATCTAGAGAGGAGCCACAAAAATGATTTGAGAACTGGAGCACCTGTCTTGTGGAGACAGACCGAAAAAGCTGTGATTGTTCAGTCTGGAGAAGAGAAGAGAAGAGACGAGAAGAGAAGAGAAGAGAAGAGAAGAGAAGAGAAGAGAAGAGAAGAGAAGAGAAGAGAAGAGAAGAGAAGAGAAGAGAAGAGAAGAGAAGAGAAGAGAAGAGAAGAGAAGAGAAGAGAAGAGAAGAGGGCCTACAAAAAAGAGGAAGAGAGACTTTTCACATGGATAGGTAGTGACAGGACAAGGGGTTTTTAATCTGAAGAATGATAAATATACATTGGACATGAGAAATTATTTTATAAGGGTAGTGAGGATACTGGCACAAGTTTTCCACAAAAGTTGTGAATGCCCAGTCCCTAGAAATATTCAAATCCAGGTTGGATGTGTCTTAGAGCAACCTGCTCTAGTGGAAGATGTTCCTAGCCATGGCACTAGATTGGGACTAGATGATATTCAATGTTACCTTCCAACACAAACCATTCTATGATTTTATGATTCTAGTTCACTTTTCCTTAGGAAACTAATCCTGTGTCTAGTCTAGCTCCTAATTTTTTTGATGGAAGAAATACTTAACCATAATTTGAGTCTTGGTAGAGGTGAGCACTGTAAAGGTAAAAGGAAAACAAAGATTTGAGGACATACAAAAGGACAAAAATATCTATGAATGGAGTGGTGTTTTCTGTGGATGACTGTGATGTGGTTTCAATCTCACATAAAGCAGATCCTGTCCTACATATGGCATAATTCAGCTGCTCCTCCATTCAATGCGACCCCTTGTGGAACTGCCCCAGTTTACTCCTGAGGAAAAACAGCATGCAGTTGCATCAGCCCAGTGCACAATGCAAGTTGTGACTCAGGGGCAAGAAAAAATGACTAGAGAAGAAACTTCTTATTAGCTATAACCTTGGAGAAAAATCTGTGCTAGATTTCTTTAGATAAGCTGAGAAACTGGAAATCCTTTATCCTGAAGATGGACTTGAAGGCTGCCACTACATTTAAGAAAAAGGCTTATCAATGATCTCATGGAAAGGGGAAATCAACTTGCATTTTTGATGAGAAAAAAGCTCTTAATTTGCCGTTCAAGAAGGCCAGTAGAGCAGTTCTTAGAGCAAACCCTTATACCTCTCAAGCTCTATCACACAGGCATTTTACTGCTATTCATTACATGTAAATGTCTCTTTGTCCCAACACAAACTTGCAGCTGTCAACACAGCCAACACTAACTACCAGGAAATGAATCTGTCTGAGAAGGAAACGTTGCAAGCTATCAAATCCCCACAATGTGCTAAAACATCCGTAGAGGCAGGCTGCCAGGAGTTTATTATAAACTATGGACCATATGTTCTTTCTGGCTTCCATAGTTTTGAACAAGGAAATGTGTCATCAAATAATCCCGAAGGGAAGGGAGAATGAACTGTGCAGGGGAAGAATCATAATGATACTTCACTGGGATGGTACCCCAACGTCTGCTTTCCTGAAGAGTGTGAAGGCTTAAAAGACCAATAGAGATATAAAAAGGGAGTTGTTACTAGAGTGTGGATAGGAATAAACTTGGCAGGAACTCTACCATATGGCAACCTCAGGAGATGTGATGGGTGTCTGAGGAAAAGCTGCTATCATTCATGCTGGTCCAAGAAACAATAATTTTCTAATGTATGTATCACTCCTGGCTCTAGTCAAGAGAAGTATGTCCAGGTATGTATGTACTACAAAGCCCAAGATGAAGCAGACAGGTGACCCCACTGTCCAGGTTTGCTGGCCATGCTGTTGAACAAGACCCACATATCTGTAGTGTAGATATGATTGGTGTTGAAAAAGAAATGAGGCTGGTAAAACAGATCCACAGAGAAAGGAGACTGAACTGAGTCTATATCAATCTTCACCATCTCAAGCTGGTAACATTTCTTTACAGGCTAATGTTTTCTATGCTGATACCAGACAGTGCAGGTATCGCTGCCTTGTCCACCCCAACTCCAGCTATTGCAGAATACTGAACACCATGGTTTGTGGCATATTTTTCTTCATTTACCTGACAGGTAAATGTCACTGCTACCCAGAATTGCTCTTGCAGTTCAGTGCAGTGCCCTTTAGAGCTTGAAAACATGTAGACAAGCAGACACTAAGGGTGAATCAGCAGTGCCTCAGGTGAGGAGACCAATGAAAACAGACATTGTGGGACATGGTAGGAAGCTTCAAGCATATGCTTCAAGCACAGGCAAGGTTAGGGCAGAAGCTGAGTGTGTTCTTGCAAAGATGAGGTTGGCCAATTGATGACAAAACAGAAGCACAGTTATAAAAGACAAATAAACCAAAATGTATTTCACTGAAGCACGACCTAACTAACAGGAGATAGATTTAGACTAGGTATAAAGAAGAAACACACTACAATAAAGGTGGTGAAACACTGGAACAAATTGCTCAGAGGTGCCCTGTGCCTGGAAACATTCAAGGTCAGGCTGGATGGGATTTTGAGCAACTTGATCTAGTTGAAGATGTTCCAGCTCATTGTAGGTAGTTTTGACTAGATGATCTTTGAAGATCATTTCTAACCCAAATTATGTCATAACTCTATGATTCTGTCTGAATCTAATATTTTTTCTTAGCTGCTTCATAGGATTTTGCTCTAGGAGCAGTCTTGGCTGACAGAGCAGAGGCAACAGATTCCATACCACCTCCTCTTCTGGGGTGAATTAATTTTGTTTTCCCCAAATGAAATGTGTTTAGTTTACAACAGTAATTAGTGAGCAATCCTTCTGTCTTTATCTTGATCCACAGGCTTTTTTATTCCTGTTCTTTCTATTCTTTACCACTTTCCATTTCTATCCTGGGGAGGTAGGAAGCGAGCAAGCAGCTAGGGGGAGAGTTAAGCTGTTAGCCATGGCCTACTCACCACAATTTTAACATCCCTACATGGCATACACATAACAGACTTAACTGATTGTGTATTTTTTCTACCTTATTTCACTTTCTCAGCTTTCAACATTTTGGGATTATTTTCTGACTTTTAGATGCTTAAAATTATGTCAACCTTAAGACCTGCTCTGCAGTTCTGTGTGTTCACCTCTGACATTTTGAAATAAATATCAGCAGTCTTAACAAAAACAAAAATTCTGCTTTAGTATAAACACTCTTAAAAATTCATTCATTAAGAACATCCAGCAAGTCTGTGCTCTGACTCTGTACCTATAATTTAGTTTGTGGTCTCACAACCAAGTTGTGCTGTTTGAAATCTCTCTAAATACCTTTTCAACTTTACCAGTTAAAATAGCATTGGAGCTTCAGTTTCTGTGTGCTGTAGGGAACAGGATGAGGGATTGCTGTTCATTTTTTCCATATGACCATGGTGCATGATCAATCTCTGTGATGTAACCAAAACTTCCCTTGTCCTTTGGAGCACACACAGAGGGCACAGATAGAGTGTTATGCCACAGCCTTGAAGGGTCTTGACCTGACTTGTAGTCAGGTATTGTTGGAGTTTAAATTGTTCCTCTTTCCTACACATGAAAATACTATATAAATGCTGTGTGGGGATAGTTCAACATGATGCTTTTATTTCAAAATTAAATGCCAGAATATCTTCTAACTAAGCATGACTATGCTAGGAAATTCCGTTCTGTGCCTTGACTCCCATATACTATGGCTCAGAAAAGTGCTACTTTTTTTCGTTTTCTGTATTGAAATTATTAGAATCAACATGATGCAGCTGTAAGAGTGACACAGCAGAATAGCTGTGAATCTTCATGCACATGACATCCTGTGACAAAAAGAATCTCACATTTTGATGATTTAAAATGTCTTAGTTCCATTAATCTTTTTCTTGAGGGGTGCTAACATTATTTTGAAACAGTAAAAGTGAAATTCTGGTACACCAACCTGTAAAGATGGCAAACATGAAAATTATATCAAGAATATGTTACACTTCAAATTTTATTGAATTCATAATTATTTTCATATTTCCCAGGCAAGATTTAGGAGTTTCTAAAGCAAGGCTTAAATGCAAAACATGGTAAATGAAGGGATGCTAATAACAATGGGGACTAATGAGAAATGTTTTGCTAACAAGCATGTTTTCTTTGTCGGTTTTTCCTGAGGATTAAAGAAGAAACTTGGAATTTGAGATGTGGCAGAGAAAAATTATAGAATTCCTTCAGGATCTGAGTATTTAACCTCTAAAAGCCCAGGGTGAATGGACTGCCTTTTACATTTACTAGAAGAAAACACAATGATTGATGGAATTATCAGTTCTGGTTGGGCTTTTTGTTTGCTTTGTTTGATATGTTTTTTTAAATCTGTTTTGTTTGGTTGTTTTTTGTTTTGTTTTGTTTTGTTTTTTTCCCAGAGATCCTTAAAAGTTTTACAAGGCTGAAAAAACCACTAAGATTTGCCTGCTTGTAAGTATATGTCTGAAGTGGTATTAGTTGGTTAAGTTTTCATCTGCAGATCTGTGTTTCTGCCTCTACAGCAATGCACAAGAGTTTCTAGAAGTTTAACAGATCTCTTTCACATATGTTTCCTCATATCACCTCAAGGAAACATAAATAACCTCCACGCAACTCTGTTGCACCAAAGTTCCTAATTTCCAGATATTTAACTTCCATACTAACTGTGGCAGAGCAAAAAGACAGCCTACAAACAAGCTCGGATAGAAATTAATTCTGATTTTGAGTTAGCTAACAATCTGAGCTGCAAGAAAGAGACACTAGCAAGAAGAGGTATTTCCTAAGACCTTCTATTGTGGCTGGTGGGGATTTGGCATTTGGATAGGCACTAGACTAAGGATGGAATATATCATTAGATTGGGAAGGGGCCAGCTGAGTATTCAGCTTGGGAGGCAGAACACAATTTATAGCTGCCATGTGCAAAACCTGAGGATTTTCAGCTGCCGTGTGTACCCTAATCTTTCTTATCTCTGATGCTCCCAGGACTGCTTTCTGGCATGAAGAATAATGTTTTCTGGGATAAAGAATGATGAATCTTTCATTAAAAATTACATTCAAAAGATTTGGGGTGATCCTGAGCCCTTGCTGAAGTCAGTACCACCCAGATTGGTTATTGGTTAAGAGTGTGCTCATTGGTCTTCGCCAGAGCTTTCACAGTCCAAAGGTCCAGGGGTCCACCACATTCCTACCTGTTGTTTAAATCACTGTAAGTAGACTTAACCAGTGAGTTCACTTTGGGGAGTGCCCTTTCCTCTCACCACTTAGGAGGGTGGTGCCTGTGATATTTCTGAACTCTTGTTCACATTCCCACTCTTTAGGCTTCATGGGCAAACTGCATCAAACTCCAGGACAAGGACAAACACCATCCAATGCTCCCATGACTTTCTTAGAAAAGCGTACCTCTGAATAGTCCAACCAAAGCCAACATTGTTCCTATATGTAGCACCCCAAGCTCCTTTCAGCACCAACTATCTAGTCAATGGTTTCTGAATTTCTGGAGTACCTCATTGGTATTTGTCAGCTTATATTTCTTCTACCCTTGATATTCTATTCCATCATGAACTTAAACTTTATCCTCATTAAGTGTAAAATCCTGCACCTGGGGAAGACTCCATGTAGCAGTGTATGCTGGAAAGCGTCATGGCAGGAAAGAACCTTGGGGTCCTGGTGGACATCAAGCTGAGCAAGAGCCAACAATATGTCATTGCTGTAAAGAAGGCAGATGGAATCCTCGGTTGCATTATGCCACGTGCTGCCAGCTTGCTGGTCTCCTCTATTCTGCCCCATCTGCAATATTGGGTCCAGTTCTGAGCCCCTCAGTACTAGAGAGTCATGGGCGCACTGGATTGTTAAAGGGGTCACAAGGATGATTAAAAGGCTGGGGCACCTCACATATAAGAAAAGAGAGAGCTGGAACTGTCAATCCTGAAGAGGAGAAGGCTCAAGTGATATTTTAAAGGAAGGTGCAAGGAGAGCAGAGACAGGGTCTTTTCAGTGCACTGATCAGAGGTGATTGGCAACAACAGAAACAGAGAAGGTTCCCTCTGAATATCGGGAAACACTTTTTTACTGTGACAGTAACTGAGCACTGACAGATTGCCCAGTGAGGTTGTAGAATCTCCATCTCTGGAATAATTCAGAAGCTCACTGTGTATGAGTGACTTGGGGAACTAGCTGTAGTTAGTCCCACTGTAGTGTGGGGGTTGGACCAGATGATCTCCAGAGATCTCTTCCAGTCTCAACTATTCTGCAATTCTGTGAACATCTGGAAGCCTTTCCTTCAAAATGCTACCATATAAATCCCCACAGAGTTGCTGCCTATAGATATATGTGGCTAATTCCATGGTTATTTGTAGCAAATTCTCATAATGTCATAGTGATTTTTTCCAGACTCAGAAACTTTGTCCACAGTGAAAAAAACCCTGTTTTCTGAAAGACTGTGTTTTAGCTGTCCAGAGGAGGCTTAATCAGAGCGTTAAGCTTATCTTGTACTGAAAAATCCACTTGCTGTCTCCTAGTGACATTCAGTTGAGGTTTAGACACTGAAAACTAGTTGTAGGGTTGGTATTTCAAACACTACTATAGATGATGGAGACCTTAATCCTCACTCAGTTGCCTCAACATAGTGTGTAATGTCATTAAAATTTCTTGGGAAAGACACCTGCAGGGGGCTGATTACCATAATGAAGAGCCTATAAGAAATCCATATATTTTTAAAGAGGTGGTTGGAAGCTCAAATGGGTCAGCAGGTGTCTGGGTATATGAATCCCTACACTAATCAATACAATCAAGAGCAGAGTAGAAGGCAGTCTAGGAGGCCACTAGGAGGGCAGTCCAGATATTTACACCTATACCTGAGTGTCTGTAGCTAGTCCCAGCTACCAGTGAGGCTGGTAGTTCTGTCATGGTACTTATAGCATACCTACATATTCCTGGAAGGCTACCTAAAGACCAAGTGGAATATCTTGGCTTGTTTATCTTGATCTATTGGCATCTGTCAAAATAGCCAGGGCAGTAGGATTTCTGACTGTAAGTAATGGCATTGCAATGAAACGCAGTTTGGGAGAGGGTCCACCAACCTTTATGAGGCCTCTGTTAATAAGGATATATCCTTGTTTAGGCAGCAACAGTTTTCAGAAGTCAGATGCGGCACAGCTTGTTATACCTGTTCATAGCAAATTAGAGCATAAAAGCATTGTTGAATTACAAATACATCTTCCAAAAGGTGAAGAACAGACTCTGTGTATCCTCACAGTGAAAGCAGAGCACAGGCCGAAGCAAAAGCATTTGCTTTGCGTGGGAGGAAACCTAGGCCAGTGATACAGAATTACCTCCCACACTTTGGCTGGTATGTGTCACACTTTGAAAAGGGTATTAAACATTAGATGAGACAACAGAGAAACTTTCAGTCAACTAGCATTTTGTTCTGCTCTGTCTGCACCCCCTACACTTCTCTGAATGCCATTCCAGTATCTTCCTTTTGGCAAAATTCTAAGTTTGTTCAATCTTCCATGGATCCAGTGAAGTTCCTGCAGGTCTCCTTGTTCTGCAGATAGTGCCTAGATCTCTCTGCATGGCTGTGTCAGAGCTCTGCTCTCCCCATTCCACCAGCTTCCTTCCCATGCCTGGCCTGCACCCTTCCATGAGCAATCTAGGTGCTGTCCCACATGTATGTCGAGATCCTGTGGCTTCAAGCTTTGGTTAAGAATGCAGGAGAGTTCAGCCTTGAAAGTGAGATCTCTAAGGTGTGGAGGGTAAGAACACAAGACATGTTCTACCTTGTCCTCTTGTCCATCTGACCTAACTGCATCTCAAGAGAGCATGCGAGCCTGGCCTGTGCAGTCACTGGTTGAAAGGTGTTGGTGATAAATTCCTGTGTTGTCCTTTTAATATCTACTTATGTGCTTGCTTTCCAAGAACTTACCTGTCAGCCTTTTGGACCTGCCATATTTCTAACTGCAGGACAGAGGCATATGCATGAAGTCTAAGGGCAGAATAATTTTTAGGTCAGTTAGTCTACTAAAGATAAAAAATCGACCCAATTCTTTCACCTCCTTGTTAAGTCCAAGTCTGTATATTACAACAAGCTATTTCATTGCTCGGGAAAAAAGCCAACCCTATATCCCATCCCACAGGAGAAAATGAGCACACACATCCTCCTTGCAACAAATTCTATAAGTCCACGTCAGAATATTGACCACACTATGTATTTTTCCTTTCCTGGCTCTGGATAGTCCTTGGTTATTAAGAGAAAAGCAATAAAAAAAAAAAATCTAGGTCTTACAAAGGCAAGTACTACTGGGGTAACAATCACTTATGCTAGTGCAACTGAAAACAAAATTTGTCCCATTCTTATCCTTTTCTCTCATCAGCTTCCCACTTCTGTGTTTCATTTATTCTTTCCCTCCTGCTGCAAGGTTTTCCTTAAATCATATCTTCCCTCAAGGCTTTGCTATGTGTCTTTTGTAAAAACATTTTGTGTTTGAATTCCTCTGGTACATTATAATTGTCTGAATGAGGCAGCACATTTATCATGACCCAGACCCTGTCTTTTCACTTGGACTGGAGAAGTGGGAAAATTTGTAATATTGTGGAATTATTTACAAGTTTAGGCTCTGTGCTTTTTTTAATCCTTTGATAAATATGATTTTTGTTCTCATTAATGATCATGGCAGCCTGTCACAGTTATAAGCAGTTATTTTACCTTCTGATTACCGCAGCACCTCTTAGCCATGGATTTCAAAAAGGTTTGCAGTCTTGTAGTACTTCATTTAAGAGACAGGTAGTTTATTATTGCTTTCTGAAAGAAAATGAACTTCAATATTTTACTGAAGATTTGTCAACAACCAGACTGAAACCTAATGCAAACATCCCTTGTTTCTTTATGAGCAGCTTTCATTGAGATTCAGCTCAGGAGTAATTTCAGGATTGGGATGTGCTGTTGAGTGCACCGAGATGCTGATTTAGACCAAAGCCTTGTACTTATATAATAGAAGTCGGGTCAAATGAATCACAGTGTTGGTTGCCATGTCATTACTGAAACTTGGGAAGTTTCTTACGGCAGAAAGAAGACTAGAAAGGGTTTGTTTATGCTTCTCTTGCCAAAGTGTTCCGAGTCAGATGACCGATGCTGCATTGCTGGTGTGCCCACAGGCTGGGCTGGTGCTGTGTGCTGCACAGGAGCAGCACATGGCCTGACTGCCTCCTGTTTGACCAGCTGAGCACAACTGCTTCAGCTTTGCTGCTCTCTGCCCTGCATGGACCTCCAGCTCTGCCCCGAACTCCCTCTCAGGATGTGCAACACAAACCCTGGGCTTCCCACTGTGGAAACAACTTCCTACTGGGCTAAAACCCACAGCCTCACATGCACTGTGGGTCTGAACAGGGAAAAACTCCAGGTGAACTGAGCAAGAATTATGGTTTTGGGTCTTCAAGGGACTCATCCCATTGAACTTGGAAGAGACCCAGGGCCTAGGGCTGTGTAGCCTTTCTCCCTGGCTTCATGGCAAGATGCTCTCTCAGCAAGATGCTTTCTCAGTTTCATATAGCAAGGCAGATGTGTTCTATGATGCAGATGTAGTCATACAAGAGTATATAAGCAAAGCACAGAATTTTGTGTAATGATTTACATATCCTGAACATTGCAGCTCTTTAGAGAAAGGCCACATGAAGATTGCTCAAATCAGCTCTGCTCTGCTTCAAAGCTGCTGAAGATGACCAATACTTAATCAACTCAGAGAGTAAAACTAGTGGGATGAGAAGAAAAATATTATCACAGTTTTAGAACAATAAGGATGTGGTATTTAACTGAGATACTGTACTTTAATGCTTTCTGAGCTTTTCTTGCAATTTAAAAGACATTTTCAGCCTGTGCAAATGTGATACTTAACCAAGAGCAGAACCCTCAACAGCCTGAACTGAGATAGTACTAGCTAAGTCAGTTGCCTTAAGCAACTCAATTTAGTATGAATCCAGTCCAATAAACACAAAAATATAATCAAGTTTTGACTGAAATTGTGTGGACTGATAACTCACTAAACAGCATTTCATATTGTTGGGTCAGCATCAGCTGCAAGGCAAGTGAAATTGCGGGGTTCTTTTGAAATCATATTAATGAGTAAATGAAGGATGTTCTTATCTCACACATGAATGATAACTTCCTGGTGAGGGAAATTTGTACATCCTATCCCTCTGCCTCACACTGCTGGCTAATCAGTCCTGATGACTCCGGAGATTCCCGTACACTAAAGTGCAACAAATAGCAGATGAACTTAAATGGAAGGTCAGGATCTGGGTTATTTCAGGAGGATTTCCCTTTTCAGATAAATGTCAGCATTATTGAAATTAAGACAGGTCAAACTTTGTTTTCTGATGAGCCAAATGTAGATTGCATGGTTGTCTCAGCAGCACAAAACTGTCCAGGCCCATCCTTCTCTCCACATGGGATATGAGTGAAAGACAGCCTTAATAAACTGTTTATCTATTCACCCTCCAGACAGATCAAATCATAACAAATCTCATGCTTGCTGCTGCTACTTTGAGAGCTCACTCAGAGTGTGCCATGCAGCTGTAATTTAATCTGATAACTACCATGCAGAGGAGGTGATAAAGGTATACAGAGAGGCACAGGAGCTGTGAAAAGAAGGGGTCAGGCTGAAAAGACCCCTGTTTGAGAAGGGTGGACTCCATCACAGGAAAGGCACTGTGCACTGTGGGGTATCTGAGGACAGACAGGGCAGTCTAGCATTGCCTGCACTCCCAGGAGCCTGGCTTTTCAGGGATGTGCGGGTCCAACCTTGCCTAATGGACAAGGTATTCAGAGACAGCTCTGCTGATGGGTGTAGATGCAAAATAAAATGCTTCTTTGTCAGGAAAAGTTTCCTTACACCCATGGCGCCACTCCCACTGCAGTTTTCAGTTTAGAGATCTTTCTACAAAGGCTGGACTTGCCAGTGCGTTTTCTGCAGGATTTTTTCTCTCTGGCAGAATGTCCAAGTTTAGGACAAAATTGGGGGAAAACCTCAAAAGGAGTCCCCCAGATAATAAACCCCCCAAGATTCCTCCGCCTCACCAGGCTCAGAAAGAATTTGTCCTCAGGGGGGAAAGTGGAAAAAACCTATTTATTAATGAACACACTTCACAGCACCAAGAAAACAATTCACCAAAGTGAGCGAGGATCGACGAGCTCAGACAGTTGCTGCTGGGAAGGGCGAAAAGCTTCTTTGGCAGACTCCAGAACAGTCTCTGCAGGTCCCCGTCCGGAGCCGGTACAGATCTTGGAGATGAGGGGAAGAAGGGAGGGGGAAGGAAAAGAAAAACAGCAGTAGCTGGGGCAGCAGCAGCAGGGGCAGCAGCAGTAGGGGCAGCAGCAGCAGCAGCAGCAGCAGGGGCAGCAGCAGCAGCCAGGCAGAAGCCAAGCAAGAAGCAGCAGCAGCGGGGAGGAGCCGCAACAGCTCCATGCAGACAGCGAGGCGGGGGGTGGGGGCTGTGCAGGGAGAGGGGTAGACACAACACCAACCCGGGACACAGAATTATAAATATCTTCAGGAAGCCTTTTTTATTTGTTCCCAGGGGAGAATACCCTTTATGTGGGTAAAACATCTATTATTTTAAGTAATTTTGCTATTAACACTGCAGTTGTAATTGTGCTTTTAGTAAATTGTTATTTCAACTCATAATCCCTCATTTATTGTCCCTTCCTTATTGAATGGGGCAGGCGAAGGGGAATGGCTTATTTGGAGTTCAATTTCCCTGCTGGAGCTAAACCCCGCACACTTAATTGATGCCCAATGTAGGGCTTGAGGGAGAAGTTGAAATAGCATTTAGATTGAAGCATTTGTGTATTGGGTACAGAACTCCCTGGTTACAGTGCTCGATCTGTTTCTGTAGGTGTGGTACCTAGCCCAATATATATTCCTGTACGTGCTCCTCCTGATAATATTTATCAAGGTAGGGAGAGGGATTAGGATTGCTTTGGTGATGTACTGTGCCACATCAGTTTATGACACAATAACATCAAGGACCATGAGGGTCATTTGGGATGTGAATACGGTGTTGTTAGCCTGTCCTGGCTTTGGCTGCTGCCTTTGGTACTTCATTAATAGTACCCAGCTTATGGGGAGAGCAGGAGACGATGACTTTGCCTAGCCTTTCACCCTCTTAATCTTTGTTCAGGTCTATTACAACAGCTTTTGAGAATTTTTAATTCCATTTGGATGTTATGGATGGCATAAGCATGAAAGGTGAGAGACAATGGGGCAACTTTTGAAGTAGTATTCTGCTCCAATGATTTGGAAGTTCACCCCTGAAAAAATACAGGACTCTGATAAAATGGCAGAGCATTTGAAAGAAAATTTCTGTGTCAGTTCCAGAAAGGCATGAAGCTGTACTAGCTCTGGTATTGCCTACCACACACTGTTTGTTACTGTACAGCGCCTTCTGGGGAGGGGAAGGAAAGCAGACCAATAAACACCATGACCTTTGACACTGCAGCTGAACCAGAGCAACGACCCATGCCAGGAGCAGTGGCCTCTGTGAAGAAGAAGAAATCCAAGATCAAATCAATTATTGCAGGGAGTGAAATAGTGAAAGCAGGATCTTCAAAACCAGTGGAAGAAACAGGATGAGAGAAAATCACTCTCGATTCCTATCCCCATGGAGCCCCTTTTGACCTGGTTTCTCCAGTGCTGGGATACCATGGCCAATAATGTGGCGCCAGGTGGTAGTGAAGCCAACAACTGGGATCCCTGTCCCAGCGTGCTGGTATTGACCAGGGAATCAGGAGAAGACCAGAAACTTTCAGCCTCTGTAGAAAACTCTTGTCAAGTGTGAGGGAAAGATACCCATGCAAAGATGAGCTTTTAGTGTGCCATGGAGGGTGGAATGACGTGGCAGAAGGTATATGGTACCTTAGAGAATTAGTGGCGCTGGAGATAATCTTTTCAGATAATGAACAATTCCCTAATAATCCAGATAGCATCCAGTGCACAGAAAACATGAGGCAGAAGTTCATATGGATTGAGCCAGGGTCATATGCCAATTCATTGGGAGTGATGTCATTGAAAAAGGGAGAATAAAAAGTGGAAACTTTGACTGGCAAACTCAGGATATATGAAGAAACTATCTCTGCCCCATTAAGGGCCGACATCTCATCCATGGATCAAGAATTTCCAGAATTTACAGGAGGATTAAAAAGGACCATAAGAAACTTAGAGAGGAGTTTAAAGAGGAAATTTTCCATGCTCCACCAATACAGACAATTTGCTATTAGAAGCAGGTTCCCCCACCATTCAAGGGAGAAGGTACACTCCCCTAGGTAACCTGTGCTTTTACCTATTTGAATATGGAGAACACATCAGGAAGTGGGATGGAAAATGCACCTCTGCCCTAGCAGCCTGGGCTGAGAGGAAGAACGACTACTATTGTAGTGCACAAGGCTTCTCTCTTATTTTCAGAGAAGTTAGCAATGGAAACAATTGAAGAGTAGATGCAATAACAGACTTTCCTTCTCCTTGCCCTTGATACAGTCTGGCAGTCTGGAAGGGGACTGATGGAACGGGTTAGGTTATTGCAAATGGACTTCCACCATATATTGGGTCTGGATTCTGAGATCGGGGATTCTCCTAAGGCATGACAGTTCAGGGCTATTATTAGATACTAACAATACAAACTGTGCTTGAGGGGACCAAACCTTGGCCAAGGCTGCAAAACTGACTCTCATGACATTGAAGCCCACAGGTTTGATCTGAACTCTTTATTGCAGAATTTCCCTAAAGAAAGCAAGAGAAATAATGAATTAGTTCATGGTGGCTAATGAGCCCTTATCTCCCAAGCCACCAGATGTAGCCACTCACTGCATATTTGAAAAGCAAACCACCTAAGTAGAGAATATTTCATAGTAAAGCAGCAAGCGGATTTTCCAGTCTTTCTTCACTACCACAGGTAGGTGGTAAATATCCAGTGAGCCAACATCAAATAATAACAATTGCTTATCTCCTCATTTATTCTGTCCAATGCTTGTTTTTCCTATAACTTCTGAGACAAGACAATGGTCAAAATGGGTTTAAATCAGAAAAGCAAAGTTAGATCTCGGGAGTTTGCATTCGGGTTTAACTCGTGGCCTTGTTCCAGGAGAAAGCCACAGCACTGGGCTGCAGGACACATCTCAGCATGCTTCCTGCAATTAGGGAAGGAGATGTACCGGGCTGAGGATCAGAAGGGCTCTGCCCACACTTTGCTGCTGCTCCCGGGAAGAGCAATGCTAATGTTCTGAGGCCACCTACTGTTTGCTTTCAACACCTACATGTTAATGTGTGGGATGCTGTCCAAGAGAGCAGGCTTATCCTAATGACCAGCAAGTATTCCCAATAGTCCCTAAGGATGCCACAACACATCAGAAACAGAACTTGCTCTACTTTAACTTAAGCAGCTTTACAAGTATAATCATACCCAGCTTGTTAAAATGATTGTTCAACGAAAGTAAATATTACTATCTTGATAATTTTTTACTTCATTAATATCCTCTGAAATCTCTCTCTGTAAGAATACTCTTAAAAGTGCCAAACACTCACAGAGCTTCCACTTTCAAGTACTCAGGAGGAGTCTGGATGCACAGAATGAAATCCTAACTCCACTGACTCACAAGCAATTATTTCCCTTTGCATGAATAGAACTAAGTTAGGGTTTTTCACTCTCCCAGTTCATCATAATAGGAATTTGCTGATTCCATGCTGTTAAATCCATCTGCTGCCTCAAGCTTTGACTTGAAGTACAATGAATAAAAGAAGGAGAGAAAAAAGAAGGAGGAGAATCAGAAACTGTTATCCACAAAATGCCCTAGACTGAAAGCCTCAAGCTGAGCCTGTGGAGAGCAGCTACTGCTGCACAAATGGAAAGAAAGCCGAAACACCAGGCACTACAATCTTCTGCCTATTACTAATAGCAGGATTCAGTTGACTCTAATACACAGGGACTCCCTTCCATTTACACATCCATTACACATTCTCAGCTGCTATTTAGGCACTGACTCCCAGTTCATGCTGTAAGACAGGTCTCACTTTTCTTCCTTTTAAAAGGGGTCAGTTGGATGCTGTGTCCTCTTCTTTCAATCCCACCTAGTGTGCAATGAGACATTCAGGCCTGTTCACACCAGTCCCTCTCGCTAATATCTGGCTTATAAAGGTTTCAATGCTGCATCAATCAATCAATCAATCAATCATCAAAGCGTCAACAGATTTTTCTTTTTTGTCAATTGTGCTCCACTAAAGCTCTGTTTTATTCAACCATTTTCTCCAGAGACCTTTAGAATCCATTTTCCCAAAGTTTTCTCTCCTCTGTTTGCTGTACCTTGGCTGG
Organism: Sialia sialis; assembly: GCA_009812075.1. Lineage (NCBI taxonomy): Eukaryota > Metazoa > Chordata > Aves > Passeriformes > Turdidae > Sialia > Sialia sialis. The sequence goes on along the minus strand of VRYO01002772.1, from coordinate 11,980,718 downwards.
ATATCAGGTCCAGTTGTGCAGAAGCACTGCTGCTGGGCACAGTCTCCAGATCCCAACAGAGAAGTTACCCAGCAGGTTCTGCAGAGCTCCAATCACCCAGTTCCAAGGAAAGTGAAACAACTTTGAGCATGTATAATATCATATTCTTTTTAACACATTTAAAATATTATAGATATGGAAAAAATATGGAAAATTATTATTTTAAACCTCATTGTAATGAATGACCATGAAGTCCAAGAAAGTCACATTCAGGGACTGAAAAATCATAAATTCTTCATTAGTTTCTTCACTCATTGTTAAAGAAGACCTTAAGAATTGTGGTATATGGTAAATTTGATGTATGCACTGCCTTTCCTCAGCATCAATGCAAGATAATTAGAAGTTGCTTGCCTTGAATTATTTTTTTCCTTTTAAGTAAAAAAAAATTACCATTTTTTTCCTAAATTCACTTTGGAAATTTACAGGACCATGCTGAATTTAGAAAATGAAATAATTTCTGAAATGAAAGCTGAATGCTACCTGGATACCAGCAACCATAACCTGATTATTCTGAACTTGTAAAGACAGAGATGGTCCCAACTGTAAGATACATATATTCTGTTTTGTAGAGAGCCCAGAGTTTTCATTCTAAGGAAAATTATCAGGAGAATAATGTAGCCATGAGAAAGCAGAGGAAATGGAGGAAGAGTATTAGATGAGAGTTACACTGTAGGATGAGGCAGGGCTCAGAGGTGGCACAGGAAATGACAGCTTGGTGGCTTAGGCAGTGTGCTGCTCTTCAATGGTGGACACCAAACTGAATATGCCTTAGTGTCTGTGTGTTAAAAAGTTGTCCACATTAACCTTGCAGAAGGCTGCCATGTGCTGCAGACAGGAGCCCTTAAGGAATCAGGATAGTGAAATCCCACAGTGTTGGGCTCAAGTCCCTTTTTCAGCAAAGAGGTCAGCCAGTGGACATGAATGATGAAAAATAAAAAATGTGGAAATAGGAAAATAAAACTCTAAAATGTAAATGATAAAACTAAAGACAAATATTAGAATGCTAGCAGTAATGAAACCCTAGCAATGGCAAAGTCCTATTATTAGGTGATATAATGTAAAGCTGATATATTGAAGGTTACATGTATGGAAGGAAATATTAAGAATATTTCCATTCTAATCCAGATTTCCATTCTACTGCTAAAGATAGTGATATCTTACTTGAACTCATTAGAGCATTTAGCTTGCTTTGGCATTCCTGTTAAAAGTTGGTACTGTACTGCAGAACAGGAACTGAATGGAAAAAAGCCTTTGGTAAATGGGACTACATATGTGCTATCTTTTCAGAGTCAACACATTTAAAACTACTGGAGAACATTTCACTCACTAATCTACTTCTGTGCAATTACTGTGAAGCCACAAAGCCTCTAAAATGGAGCACATGAGCCAGGTGTCCAGTGTCCACACTGCTTCAAGGCAGTCTGAGGGGAAGCTGTCTGCCCAATTCATGCATCTTGGCAGCAAAGAATGTGACATCTCTGCAGGAAGGACTAGCACTATGCCCCAAGATTAATTTTATGACTGTCCTTGATATGAATCTAAGCAGGAAAGCAGATTACAGTTCAGAATCAAAGAGGAGGGTGTCCCATACTCTGTGTAAAATTGTTAAATATGACAAAAATCACACCTCAAACATGAATAACTGAATCTATCAGGTATAACCCCATTAGAAGTTTAAGCCATTGAATTTCTTCATTCAGTCTCTGAACTTATTACAGATCAAACTACAGACCAATACAGTCACCACAACAAAGAGGGATGTGCAGACAGAATGGCTGAACAGGGCTGCTTGGTGTTCTTAGTCCATCCAAGCTTGTTTTAATACAGCCAACAACAAAGGTATGCATGTAAGTACCAGTACAAAGTGGTAACAGCACATAGAGAATACACAGAATGGCTGAGTAACTCCTAAGCAGCAGTGGTTGTAAAAGCAATTTACAGACTGTGTTGAACAAAGAGATGTGGTGGTAAAAAGAACTAATATTACTGAATCTATAATCAGGGCAATAATTGGTAAACATAGTGAGACTGTTCATTGTGTATTTGGGGTATTTAATATACCCAGCACTGGAGTAATGCATCCTTTCAGGAGTGCTTAATAATACCTGTAGATGATCAATAGACAGACACAGAAATATTTGAGGGCTGAAGGAAGTTCTTCTCTGGGACCAAATTAATGAACTTAGGGGTTTAGGTTTGGTAGAACAAAACCTTAGAAATTACTCGTTTTCAGACCATTACAGACTTTGTTCTCGTGCCACAGAGGAATGCTAAAATTTAAAGTATTTCAGAGGAAGGAATAAGAATCACTACCAGAAGACGGAAGCAACCATTTGCAAATAAGAACTTAGGCAGAAATTTTTCTGTTGGAAGCAATTGACAAAAGGAACAGGCCAGCAAGGGAAGGAGTAGGTCCTCTGTTGCCTGATATCTTCCTTTTTGGACTAGAAGTCAGTCTGGAAAGTTTCCTTTAGTTTAGCACGTGCATAGCTGGGTGAAATGCAGTGGCCTGTGTATCACTGCAGGGCTCAGTGAATCACTGAGTATTTTGCCTTACACCCCTACAGTTTTGTCTGTCTCCAGCTTGCCTGCATAAACACTGAAAACAGGAAACCTGGGCAGAGTCACTATTTATCTTGTCCACAGACCCTCTCCTCGGGTGCAGGCTGCGGTGATCTATTCAATCACTAGCACACAATTAACAGATAACCCCTCTCTTCTCTTATGCTGGTCTGACTTGCTACTTTCAAATTACTAATGTACTGTGCAGGCATTGCTGCAGGCCTAAAGCAAAACAAAACTGTGAATGCACATTCATTTGGAATAGAATAGAATAGAATAGAATAGAATAGAATAGAATAGAATAGAATAGAATAGAATATTTTAGCTAGGAGGACCTATAAGAATCATCTAGTCCCTGCGCCTGACTAATTTAGATGAAGAATTATGTCCAAATGGTTCTTAACACTGATAGGCTTGGGGAATGAACCACCTCTCTAGAAAGCCTGTTCCACTGTGTTTCTCTCATAATGAAATGCTTCCTTCTGTCCAGTGTAAATCTCCTCTAGTGCCATTTTGAACCATTCCTATGCATCTAATCACTGGATACCAGGGGGAAGAGACAAGCACCTCTCTCTCCAGAAGCTGTAGAGAGCAATAAAGTTGCCCCTCAGCCTCTTTTTCTCTAAAGCAGACAAGCCCAAGGTTCTTAGCAGCCCTTTGTAGGACATTCCTTCCAGCTCTTTCACCACCTTTGTTGCCATTCTCTGGATGTGTTTAAGGACCTCCACATTCTTCTGAGCTGTCAGCTCAGTACTGCACACTCGAGGTAAGAGGACACCAGTGCCGAATGCAGCAGGACAATGCTGCCTGGTGATGCTGTGTCTGACGGACCCCAGGATGCCAGGGCTCACTGCTGGCTCACACGGAGGTGCTGCCAATCAGCACCCCCAGATCCCTGTCTGCAGGATTGCCTTCCCCAGGCAGGTGCTCTGCACTGTGAACTTGACTTAGGACACACTGGAATTGTCTGCTCCTGAGCTTGTAAAAGATGTTTCTTACAGAATGATCAGCTCTGAAAAGTGAAAATAACTTTGCTGAATGTCTCCTTGAATAACTCAAAGCTTGCACCTCTGAAGGCCAGGGTAGTAGCTTTGCTGTCCTTTATTCTTATTTCAATTCAACAGTTTTGTCATCACTGTGGCAAATACAGTCTCCTACCATCACATTCTCTAATCCTTGCCCAGAAGCTCAGCCACATCACCCCCTAACTGTACGGAGTGTGCAATCAAACCTCTCCCTCCCACCTCGCCTGTCCTGCCCTTCCTGTAACCCTCCACCCCAGCACTCCAGTTGTGGAATTGGAGAGGACCCTCTATTTTCTCCAACAGCAAGAAAATTTCCCCAGAAGGAGGGTAGAGAGGTTACACACAGTGTACATATTTAAATGCTTATACAAGTATAACAAAAGTTACATGTACATACAGCCACATAATTTAAGTACATCTGTAACAGAAGGTCCAAATAAACTGTAATACACGCGGTTTTATTAACAGTCAAAATTTCTAATTAACGCAAGTATTAATCATAAAGTTCTGTAATTGTGAGTTCTGTGCCTCGAAAGTCACTTGGTGATTCATAAGTATTGTCAAGTTACATGAAATTTGCAAGAATTATTGACATAGGAACAACAGATGTTAATGAGCAATATCTGGGATCTCCTCATAATTAATACTCCCCAATCACTAGCAGCAGCACAACCACCATTCAGATTTTGTTCAACCCATTTCCAAAACATTTTTACCTATGTTAATTGCATCCACAAAAAAAAGTAATGTACAGAATTAACCATATGCAGTATGCATGTACTATTTGACTAGAGACAGCGCCAAACTAAGGGGAAAAAAAACAAAAAATAAAATGTGAGTTGCTAATTTACCAGATCCTTGTTCCATTTTCTTCCAGTGTTTTAGTCTCTACTATAGGAACTCTAAAGTTAAAAATAACTGTCAATGCTAGTTCTTCCCCAAGGAGGAATACTGGCTAGGAATCTCACTTGTTTCTTAATAAATTTTCTTCTTTTTCAGAACATTCCCTGGCAAGCATTCAGAGACTGTGTGCTTGCATATACACACTGTGGCCTTTCAGTATCAAAAGGGGACTTACAAGAAAGATGGAGATTTTTTAACATGGCATGCAGTGACAGAACAAGAGGCAAGATTTTTAAATTGAAATTGGATGGAGTTAGATTTCATGTGAGAAAAAAGCATTTTTACAGTGAGGGTGATGTGACACTGGAACAAGTTGTCCAGAGTTGTGAATGCCACATCACTGGAAGTGTTCACAATGAAGCTGGATGGGCTTTAAGCAGCCTGGTCTAGTGAAAGATGCCTCTGCCCATGGCAGGATGGGTGGAACTAGAAGATATTTAAGGTCACTTTTAAGCCAAACCATTTCACAGTTCTACAACTCTTTAATTCTAATGCAAAGATGGGACAGACTAGGAGGACATAACAATCTGCCTCGGGAAGTGGTTAAATCACCATTCTCAGAGTTATTTAAAAGGCATGTAGATGTGAACTTATGGACATGTTTCAGTGGTAGACTTGCCAGTGCTAGCTAGCTATATGGTTGCACTCAGTGATTCTAAAGATCTTTTCCAACCTAAATGATTCTATGAATTTATGATTCTGTGTATGCAGAATAAAAAGACAGTGAGGCATTACTTATCCTCTAAGGAAAGGAGAGTGTCTCTGAATGTGGGAGTGGTTATGTGTGACTCATTAATTCATCACTCCTTTTAGTTGTCTTGCAAATTTATGTCAACTTGAAAGTCATCTCCTTATTGTTAGTGTGACAAAGTTCTCTTTGAGGGGCGTTGGTCAGTTTGTATTTTGTGGTGATCATTAAAGCAATTTCTTGCCTGCTGCTAGAATTTTAATACAGAAGGCCAAAACTGCTAGCAGTTGCATCCTGGGCAGCTCCTTTGACTTCAGTAAGATTGCATGGACTATTAATTAGTGCAAAAATTGGTCCAACTTCTGTAGTCTTTTAGGAGCATATAACACATACACCAATGCAAGAAAAAAAAAAAAAAAAAAGAAAAAAAAAAGAAGCAGTTATTTAATAGAACAACCACCTGGACTCCTTTACAGTAATATGAACACAACAAACCACTTGAAAAATCAGTGTCCTTGAATTTTCTTTCACAATTGAATGTGTCATTTTAAGTGTCATGATTCATAGCTACTCAAATTCTGTACTTTTACAAAGAGCATTTATACATTGTAATACAGGTTGTTAAAAATGAAGAAGTAGTGCTTAGGGTTGTTTTTATTAGGATAGATGACATTAATTAGCCCTGGTATGGAGGGGAGGAGAAATTTCTCTTGAATGCTCTACTCTGCGGTGCATTATTAATTTTCTCATTCATTCCTTTTTAGCTCTCATTAGCTTTTAACTTTTATAGTCTAATGTCAAAGTGAAGTTGCCAGTGTCTGTTCCCTCTGCCACCCATTTCAAGCCATCTCACAATCACTGTCATTATGGTTAATTTATATTGCAGGGGTACCCAATCTAGAGTAGGGATGTTATCATCACAGCTTGTGGTCATGACAAAATGGAACTCATAAAGAATTCTTTCTGTATTGTTTTAGGACTTTTTAGGGTTAAACTGAATTAAATAATTAATTAAAACTCAAGCAATTCTCCCTTTTTCAAAGAAAACTTTTTTAGCAGATAGGACTAAGCATTATTCTTTATAGGCAGCAAACCCAAGAAGGAAAACTCTCAAAATACTAATGCAAGAACTGTGGACTGACATCCACATTACCAGATGGCATTTCATGACCTTTGAGCTGCTAGCTTTATTTTGCAGGATATCCTTTTGATGAAGGAATTACTAAGCCCATACTTTTGGAAGAGATCTGCCATGCAAGACTGTGCAACATTTTATGACCTGAGGCTGTAAGCAATTCATCTGCACTATTTTTTTTCCTAATGCACCATGCATTGAATGTCATAGAGCTCTAGTCAACTGACCTACAATACCTTAGGTATAATTGTTGAATCTACCTGTAATTCTCCCTTTGTCAGAGGTGAATCTGTTAGGTACACTGCAGAAAGCAGCTCCTTCCAGCACTGTGCTAAGAAATAAAAGTACCAGGAGTTGGTGTTTTTGGGAGGCAATTGAAATATGTGAGTTTTCTAGGAGTTCTGTGACCCTGCTGTTCTGTGTTAGAGTGTACTACTGAAAGGATTATATGGAATGAGAAGGGATTATTTTCAAGCAGGTATGGTTTCTCCCACACTGTGAAAAACATATGACTCACTTTGTGCTAATCACACAGTATTTCTGTAGCAGTACGTGATAGCAATTTCTACAGTTCTTGCCAGTAAATTACCTTCCTAATAAGGTGGAGCTGCTGAAAGGGAACCAAGAATCAACAGAAGTTCAAAGTCAGTGAAATCTGAAATGTGAACCTAATGATGAATCTCTTCAGCTTTACACCTTCTCCCATGCTTCCCCCACCCCTTCAAATTCCTTTTAAAATCACCAATTATTTTAGTCCCTCCTTAACACAAGTCTCAGAAGAGCATCTCTGCCACATCTACCTTGCTCAGAAAGCACAAGGGGTCCAACTATGCAAACCATGGCTCTACCCCATATAATGTGTGAGAGAAGTTCTGGATAGCCATCACTGTGCTGAGTGTCCTGCACAGCACAGAAATGCTTTCCCCATCAACACACACCCTTTACATGCACTGCATAGCACTGTTAAGGAAAAAAGCTTATTTCAGGTCTTGCCAATATCTATACAAAGTCACAAAAAGTTTACATTATTTGAAAACATATGGGGCAAAGGCCTGCTGCTTTTCTGGTCTTTACTTTTCACTCCTCTTCATTCTCCACAATAGTATTGCCATCAGCAAACGTCCTCTTTTCTATGCTCTGTTTTTTGCATAAAAGTTAATATATTTATAAAATAGCTTATCGTTTGCTTTCCTGATGCCAAACATATTGAAAGTCCACTCCACATGCCATACTGCTCATGTTGACCCAAAATCTGCTCTCTATCCCTTTTACCCCAAACATGTGAAAGATTTGTAACCACTTCTTTTTAGAACTGATGATACAGGTCCTGAGTCTGACTGCACCTGCTGGAAGCATAGTGGCCTGGAGTGCTAGAGCATTGCTTTCAGATCTGCATCCCTGTTGGAAACAAACCTGCAAGTCTGGGTTGTGGGTCTGTTGCTGGAGACTTTCCTTACAATTTTACAAACCGTACCTATTCGTTGTTATCTTCTCTTTTCATCTACAGCTGTTTCATCCTCATGGATGAGTCTTGAACAGAGCTGTTTGCACCAAATGCAACAGCTGATTGCTGTCAAAAATAAGGAGTTCCAGTTGTCTCTCCTTGGTGAACATTTTTTCTCTTCTGCCATCCTTTTCTGTTGTTCTTTAAGCTTCTAATCACTCAGGAAAAATGGTGGATATTCTTCTGCTATCTTAGCAAGCTGAGTGGATCACAGTACCCTCCAGAGAGCAAACTGACACTATTCTCATTCACAAGAGTGAGTGTGTGGTTTGGAGGAGACAAGGCTGGAGCCTTAGTGTTTTGTTTGATTGATGGGATTGAGTCAGCTTGGATATCTGCTGGATGCCTTGACACTGGTTTATGGTCTATCATGCGAGCACCTTATCACATGCCTTTGATTCCACAGCCTGGAGATAAATGATAGTCAGCCACAAGTTCTCCATGGACGTGTCCTCACTAGGACCTGGAATGCGATGCAGAGATATTCATCTAGCAAACACCTGAGGCAGTAAAGCTACATGATATGGCACAAGGACTTGTTTGGTAACAGAACAGCCCTGCTTCCACCATGCACCCTGTGCAGGGCAGGGTGCTTTGCTCTCTTAGAGTGACAGCACATCTGTTTGGAAAGCAACTGGCCCCAAACAACAGAGCTTCAGAGAGAACTAGCTGCCACAGAAGTACCAGGTCTGGACAAATCCTCATGAACAACTAGGTGACACTTAGAGAAGAAAACACTATACGTATTACCAAGTTTCAAGCAACGAAGTGTTCCTTGATTTAAAAATTACTTTGGTAAACAATTCTTGAATAATAATTATTCTTTTGCATTGAAATTGTTTTGTCACTTTGTTATGATAATTTTAGTGAATTTCACTCTAGCTTTTTAGAAATTAAAAGTTTTCAGATGCCAGAAATTAAAAGTTCAGAGAGTTCATTTAAGAAATGCAGACTGTTACATCCTAAAAATATTGAGTGTGACTTCATACTGTTACCACTGCTACTTTTTAAATAAACTAAAGGAAATCACCATTTTACTTGCAAGTTTTGGCGATGGAGGCATTTTTGTATCAGCTAATTTAACAGGTTATAAAGAAATTATAAAGGTTATAAGGGAACTGGATGATCCCAATGGGTCTCTTCTAACTCAGCCTAGTCTTGGATTATATGATTAAGGATATTGACGCCACAAAGACATTTAAGCTGTATGTCCGTGAACTCTCTCCCAGATCAGAAAGCTTCTTAGTTCTAAATGTTCTATTATTCCCTTCCTGGAAGTATTAGCTTTGTTTCTGAGTCAGCCAAGACCACCCAGGCTGATTTAATCCCTAACCCAATGCATCTTACTGACAATTTCCACAGCGCAGAAGGAGGTTAGGCTCCTTTATTGGGCCAATTACTGCATCCCCAGGTGCAAGATTTGGAAGCTGAGAGCTCATCTCAAAACCAGAAATCTGGATGGTATTCTTCATAACACAAAAAATAAACCACATCCATGCAGTTCATACATTCTAGTATTTATGATATAATTGTTGTGGTTTAAACCAAGCCGGCAACTAGGCCCCACAGAGCTATTCATTTTTCCATTACATTGGCATGAATTCTTCCCTCTGCACTCAAATCTGTAATCATTTTGATGGTTTTGTTTATTTCGGGGGAGGAGGTGAGGGGTTGGTTTGGTCTTATGGCTTTATTTTTCCTTGTTCTGTTATTTTTTTCCAGAAACAAATTGTTGAATTAAAGCAAACAGGGAAAAGTTAAACTTATTGGCTAGAGAGTCAAATTTACGCAACATGTTTCTTCCAAGATTTTCCTTTACTGTGTTTAAAAGTCATTCTTTCTGTTTCTCAGCATATCCTATCTGACCCTTATCCAGTAGAATACAGTAATTTCACGACTATAAGGTGCACCTTAAAGCCTCAAATTTTGATTGAAATCTGGAAGTGCGCCTTATAATCCAGTGCGCCTTATATCTGGACAAGGTTTGGAAATTTGCTGACAACCTGGAAGTGCAAGCCACAAGCTGAGCAATGCCAAACTGCGCCAAGCCACGCCAGCTGCGTGAGCTGCCAGCCACAATAGCCACGCCAGCCGAGAGCAGCCCGCCGCTGGGGGTGGCTGCAGGGTGCGGGAGAATGGCAGGCGGGAGTGCCAGGCCCTGCGACACGGGGAGGGCTCCTGGGGCTGCATTTAAAGGCTATGCTGATCTGTGAAAAATGCTTTAAAATTGAGCACCTGCCAGTAAACCCTGCGATCATGCAATTTCGTTACAAATTAGTTACTTTGTTGTGCGCGGATCCTCGCTGCAAAAAAAAAGTGCACCTTATAGGCCGGTGCACCTTATATATGGACAAAGTTCGGAAAATTGCCGACAACCCGAAAGCGCACCTTATAATCTGGTGCGCCTTATAGTGAGATTACTGTACAGTAATTTCACAGTATAAGCCGCACCTGAATATAAGATGCCCTTTTTTTTTTCTTTTTTTTTTTTTAATGCGCGGCAGGGTGGGGGTGCTGCTGAGGGGCCAGGCAGCACCAGGGCCGCGCTGGGAGGGGCCGGCCACCAGCGGGAGATGGCAACGCCAGGAGCAGTGGGCAGTGGGAGCAGCAGGATAGCCGGGGAGTGCCGGGGAGCGGTGCTCACTCGCCTGCCCATGCAAAGGGATGCGGCGCCGGCCGCACTGGCTCGCCTGCCTGTGCGAAGGGAAGCAGCGCCAGTGGCGTTCACTCGCCTGCTCATGCAAAGGGATGCAGCACTGGCGGCGCTGGCTCACCCACCTGTGTGAAGGGAGGCGGCGGCAGCGGCGCCCGCTCTCCCGCACGAAGGGAGGTGGTGCTGGCGGCAGTGCACTGGCCACAATGAAGGCAGCCCGCTCGCCTGCGCGAATGCGGCAAAGGCGGCTTGTTGGCTTGTGCAAAGGTGACGAAGCTGGGCTGGCCTCGCCAATCCAGGGCAGCCGTCTGCCTGCTTGCCAGTAGCTCCAGCTCACCTCCCACCCGGCAGCAGCTCCGGCTCTCACTTCTGGGTTGGCATTTCTCTGGGATTTGTCCATATATAAGCCACACCTGATGATTAGCCGTACCACTGGCGTAGGCTGCATTCTTCAGTGAAAAAGGTGCGGCTTATAATCGTGAAACTACTGTAATTCCCAAACATGTCTTTTTTACTCTTGATTTAGAAAAGAGGTAGAAAGAATTCCAAAGAAAGAAACCCTGCCTTTGTAATAGAGATGGAATCTTCTGGGTTGTACAGCTGACTGGGCATTTAAGAGGTTTGGCTCATCTTGCTTGTGAACTGCAACTTATTAGTGTTAATTGATGAACAATCTGACAAAGAATTAGCATGATAATCCCTCCTTCTCCTTTTTTTCAAGCTCTTTCCTCCAATTTTTCTTTTATTCTCTCTTGTATGGAAGCTTTGTCAGAGATACACACTCTGAGTCAAGGTTTATGTTTGTCATCGCATCAGCCACTCTACATGGCAGTAGTGGAAGTGGAAAAAGAAAAGTGGAAGAGAAGATTTGAGAAACTGGAGCAGAAGGTAGAAACCCCAAGGCACTTCAAACACTCCAGAATTCCTGTCCAAAGGAAACACCAGTGGTAAGGATTTTGTGCATTCATGAATGAAAATGGATCTTCTGGAAAGCAAGACGCAACAAAGGTAGATATTTTTATTTTCATATTAATGGATTGGACACACTAGGCTTAATAGCTATATTTAAATGAAGAAGAGTATGACAGCTAGACAGTCACAGACATCTGAAAAGTACTATGCTCTAAAAAGAATCAAGCATTTGAAAGGCATCAACTTGATAGGAGAAGCCAAAAGAAAGAAAGAGACTGCTGCATCATTTATAACAGATTTGAAACTGCAGAGCTGAATATGCAGTTTTGGATGGTTTGCACAGTCTGAGTCCAGATGGGATGTCAGAGACTCAAAGGAGAAACAGAAATGCTAAAGTTCCTTTTTTTGAGTTGAGGAAAAGCAATCAGAATTTTTCAGGCTGCAAAAAATAACTGTTCAGGAGGAAAACTGAGTAGTGTGTAGTGGACTGCAAGATCAGCAAGATTCTAGAGATTGTGAAAAGGAAAAACAAAACCACATATCCTGAGAAAGTATTTTAAAAGTACAAGTTGAATATATTTGTGTGAGAAAAAAAGAGAGGGGAGTCATCATGCCTCTGAAAAGCAGTTATTTTGCAAAAGGCTTGAAAAAGGGGATGTATGTAAAGAGTATTTCCAGTCAACTTAGAGAATCAGAAATCTTCATGAGAGTGGTCAAGATACAAGTGCTTCCAGTCCACAGATACTATTTTGAAGTCATATGCAACTCTCCCAAATAGGCAACTGGGGCTCCAATGCAGGGCATATTGTGCAGATGCAACTATATCTGTTGGAACAAAGAGGTAAACGTCAGATCTTACTATGGGGCATCGTTCTTCAAAATTCTTTCTGCAAACAGATTACCTTCTATTTAAGGGGAGCACAGCCCACATCAGGGTTAGGGATAGTCTTACCTCACCTGAGGTGTCTGCAATGCACACATCTGCACCTGGCCCTTCAGTGTAATGGAGAGGGAGAAAAACCTTTTTAATTCAACCAATTCACTTATTTTATGTGTCTGCACCAGGACACAGTGATTTTTTTTTCCTTGAATTGTCCATTCTTCTCTGCCTGTTTGGAAATTGAGGGAGGGTGACTGGCCCAAGGACAAGCCCATGAAGCCTGATAAATCTCACTGAAGGTCTCAATGACAGTGTTTGTTCTTTAGAAGCACTGAAGCCCAGTGTCCCATACAAAGATATTTTAAGGGAAACATTACATTGTGTGTCCAACATTAAACTTTTATTTATCCACTGGGAGAAAAAAATAGTTTATCTATATAAAAAAATAATGATGGGTTTAACAGGGCATTTTCTGTGTGAATATATATTTGCTAACAATGGAGACAAGGGATACCATTTCTGTTAATGAGATGATCATCATACTCAAATTACTGTTCTTGTATTTCCTGGGAAGTTTAGATTTGCAGTTCTGAAAAACAGAGCTGTTTGTCCTTAGGAGGTCATAGCTGAGGTGCTTCTTAGAGGATGCTTTGCATTTTTCAGGGTAAAGTTGACAAGCAAGGATTAATTGTGTATCATTGGAAAATATGAGTTTTCCTTTCATCAATGAATTGTTTCTGGTAACAGTGGATAATGAATTTTCACATAAAGAGCAGAATCAGCCATTTTGTAATCCATCATGCTTTTGAGAAAAATGGTTATTTTTCTGTCCCAAGTAAGAATCTTGCAATTATCTTTTCTATGACTGACTGTCCCCAGGACTGGATGAAATTTGAACATGCTGGGTACAAAACTAGAATTGTCTTATCATGTGCTAGTCCTTTCAGCAAAGATATTTTTGTGACTATTACTGCCAGACATACAGACACACTATCATTCTACATCCTTCATTTACCATGCATTTAGGAGTATCCAAGTGGGAAGGGTGAACATCAGCTCTATTGCTTAATTCTGAAAGGCTTGGAAAAGCTATGCTTGCAAATGGGTCAAAGACCAGATTGCTGGGTAAAGTTGGCTTTGCAAACAGCAGTGGTGGTGTCAGGACCTACTGTAATCTTTGAGGGTGTCTGACAGCTTTTTCCCCATAGGAGTGGGTGGCAGTGGCCATGTGCCTCAGATCTCAGTTTCCATGCCATGGCTGTGGGGCAGCAGGGCAGTCAGGGGCTGGGGCTGCGTTGTTGGGCAAGTACCAGAAGAAAGGTCGAGCAGGCAGCTGGAGACATCAGCTGACTGTCTCACAGTAAAATTCATATAAACTTGTGCAAAAACCCTAGGCAAGTCTGTGTAAGAACCAGGACTAATGCTGGTTGGAGGGATCTCTGCAGGTGTTTCTCCAACCTCCTCCTTGAAGAACACCAGCAGTGTGGCTTTACTAGCTGACATAGAATGGATAATTTTCAGACTTATTGGACAATCTGTTCCAGTGCTGATAAAAAATTTATGTCCTACCTGAACCTCCCATCTCCCAGTCTGTGACTGTTGTTAATTTTTATATATTCTTTTACTGCTGAAAAGAGTTTCTATCTCTCCATTAAATTCTACAGAATAGAGTTAGGTCTCTGTTTAATCTGCTTTTCACTGTACCAAAAAATACCAGATCCCTTAACATTTCCTTGTTGGAATTCTAGGTACTGACCATCTGTATAGCCATCCTTTGTCCTCTTTCCAGTTTCTCCACAGCCCTCATGGTCTGGAAGACTCAAAACCGGACTGAGTTTTGCAAGGTGTGGTTTCACCAGGGCCAAGGAGATGAGGCCCTTGCTTTTTTCCTGTTGACCTTGCTCCTCCATGTAAACTCTGCTCTGCAGCTTGTCTTATTTTTGAGGAGAGCATACTCTAGGTTGAGCCTTATGTCCATCATAACTCTTGAGTCCTGCTCAGCAGTGAGCCAGTCTGTTTCCCATTTGTATTACGTTTGTAACAGTGGACTTACTCTGCCCCAGATGGAGCACTTTGCGTTTCTTGCTGAACTTATTGAAATTTCTATTGGTCCTATCCCTGAATTTACCAAGGTCCCCTTGAATTAATTCTCTATTGCTTTGCATATCAAGTGCCTCCAATTTAACTTAATCCACAAATTTGCTGAGGCTTTATTCTGCCTCATTGCTTGCGTAACTGATGAAGATAATCAACCCCCAACATATTCCATCCATTTCTGGCTGCCCACTGGGAACTGAGACTCTGCTTACTGCCCTCTGATTCTGCCAGCCCAGCCCATTTTTAACACATCTAATAACCTGTCCATCCAGCCTCTGTTTTGGATCAGTCCCAACAAGCACTCTCCTCTGCAATGCCCAGGCAGGGCTTGGCAGACACAGCAAGCTGTGGACCATTCCCAAAAGGCCCTCTGGGCAGGAAACAATTACGTGCTAGTTGGACATGGCATTAGATATTCACATTTTTAGTTTGTTATTCAAATGGAGAAGCTGTTTCGTAAAATAATTAAGGCTATAGTCAGGTCTTAATTAAGGGCAATTTTAAAGGAGAAAATTGCATTTTTACTAAATATTGCATTCAAGCATGGAAGTCAAGAAGGTTCACATGAGATCAGATGAAAAAATTTCAGGGGTTCCCTTAAAAGAGTTTATTCCTCCCTAAGAGCCTTTCTTGTAACTATTTAGGGCTTATTTCTCTAAAAAGCCCCAGAATAAGGAGATATCAGGCATTATTTTGTTCCTAGATATGACTGTCTATAAATGTACTCTATACAGAAGGGGGATAATGTAAGTGTTAAGCTGCTGTTTCTGTCTCAAAAACATTTCAGCATGCAGCAAACAATATCTAGCTTTAAATTTGAATGATAATTCAAGGTACAACATTTTCTTTGTGAGGAGAAATTATGAAGATGCTTTGGTTTAAATCTTCTACATCATCACATTATAATCCTAATTTTATTTTTATTCATATTTAATTTAATTCAAATGAAGCCTGTGAAGAAATAATTACTTTTTTCCTGAAGAAAACCAAATCCACATTGAAATTGAATGCTTAGACAAATTAATGTTATCTAGACTTCGTCTACAAGAAAAAAATTTTGACCTCACTGGAAGTGCATTTATTGAGAAAAACATCATTTTTTTCTGGCAATTTACAGTAATGTCACGATTATAAGCCGCACCTTTTTCATTGAAGAATCCAGCCTACCCCAGTAGTGCGGCTTATAGTCAGGTGCGGCTTATCTATGGACAAATCCCAGTGAAATGCCAACCTGGAAGTGAGAGCCAGCAGGGAGGGCGCCTGGGGCTGCCTTTAAAGGCTTTGCTGGGCTATGAAAACTGTTGCAACTTGAGCACCTGACACCAATTTCTATCTGTTACTAATTTGTTACTTTGTTACACATGGATCCTAGCTTTAAAAAACAAAAAAAAAAAAGGAAAGGTGCGGCTTATATTCATGTGCGGCTTATATATGGACAAATACCGTGGTCTACCCGGCTACCGGGAGGTGTGGCTTATAATCAAGTCTGGCTTATAATTGTGAAATTACTGTATATTTGCTTTCATGAACAAACTACTATGTATTTTCTCTAACATTAACCATCTCAGATATGTTGGTAGTGAGAATGGTGTGATGCTAACCAGAGAAGGACCTGGCTAGCCCAACTTCCTCATCAGTGTCTTAGGAATCAGCATCTGGACATTTTGGCTCAGTCCCAAAAGGAAAGCAAAGAAAGCAAAGATGCAAAATCATTGAAGTTTATGATAAAATTGTTTTTGCATGTCTGCACAGCATCATGCCCAAAGAAGTCTGCTCTTAGCAGGGTCTTGAAGCAGAACTCTGATAACAAAAGATAATTCACTGGAAAGGAAGGAAAGCAGAAACGCAGAAGCTGGGACTATGGGGTCATTTTCTTGCTCGGCTACACCAGTGGAGGCAATTACCTCCTGTGTGTATTTTTCAGGGGATAAACCCTAACAGTTTTCAGACAAAGATATCTAAATTGCAAAGGGTAAGTAAGTTTTGAGTTGGATAGCAGCACATTCCAAAATACATGGATGCCTTGGGAGTGTCTGAGAGAGAGCTAGTGCATTTTAAGTGGAAAGGTTTTAATCCCAAAACCTGTCTTTTCAATGGCTGAAATGTTCATTAAATGTTTGGACTTGTTTTGAAACGGATGTGTTTTTTACAAATGGGTTCATCAGAGGACAGCTTGTACTCGTGCATTTTTGTCTCCAGCATAAGAGATGCAATCCATAGCAGTTGCTCCAGTTTGGGTGAACTATCTGAAAGTGAATCAGTGCAAATGCAGTGTACTCACAACAGCTCCAGGCTAAGCAGTCACATGGGAGTAGCTATTTTGGCATAATGATTCTGGAAAAAACTATCTGCATAAAGATGTTTACTTGGGAGTAAGTATTCAAGCATGAAATAGATGCTGTCCTTTGCCTTCATAGTGTATATTAGTCTGACTTAACTGCTAGATGTAAAACTCCCATCTTAAGATTGAATATTGGGTGGAGATGCAATAACAGAGTTAGTGAGAAAAGCAAAGCTTTCACTAAAACTGACCTGCTGCATCAGGTGCATGATGCGGTTTGTCCTTAGCCCACACGTGATGGTGAGTAACCTTCTGCACTCCTTGCAGAGCCTCACTCTGTTTTTAGTCACTGCAGGACCATTTCTGCTTTGAACTTTCTAGCCATCTGGGCAGTAATATCATCTCCTTTTGATGTATGTCGTACAGTCTTAGGTAGACCTCTACAGTGTTTTTCACATCTTCAGAGTAACCAATAAAGTGTTTAGGATTTTTTTGGCTTTTTTTTTTTTTGGCTTTTTTAATCTTGCCTTTTTTTAATCCCAAACCAAAGCATACCACAGTCCCTCCTCATCCTTTATAGTTCTGCTGGCTCAGCTATGACAGAAGAGGAATTGTGATGCTCAGAAAACTTCACCTTGAGTGAGAGTAGGTTTGAAAAGAGAGTAGGTAGGAACACTCATTTTAACCTCTATAATCTTTTAAATAATTTAGCCTCTTCGTTCAAGGAATATCCATATTCCATACACTGCAGATCCTACATGGCTCATTGCTTTTTAACCTGAGAATGAAAATGGCCCCACTAATAGAAAGTTATATTAATTTTATTAGATTGTTATTCAAGAACATTAGAAAATATTAATGTCTTTTTATAGTTCTGTTTTTTAAGATACTTTCTCTTTTATGTAAAAAGGATCATTAACACTAAGAGAACAGTTCTGTTTTCTTGTGCATGTTATTAAACATGTCATAATATTTCAGGTGTATTACACAGAACATTGAAATGAAAGACCTCACCTTTAAAAGGTCTTCCTACCCACATCATTATGCATGTCCAAATTTTTATACTCTTATTTACAATAAATATGAATTGAAAATATTATTCTGGAAGCTGCACAGGTAAGAATAATAGAGTAATTTACATAGCAATATACTGCTTGCCAGGAATAAGGATACCTGCACTAGTCCCTGCGTGTTAGTGATAAAATAAAACAGGAATACTAATGTATACTTATGCTAAAATAAAATGTGCCACCAGACATTATGCATCATAGGAGATAAGCCTGTTTTCCACTCTTCCAGACTGCTGTTACCCTCATCTTATGGGACTAGCACATTTCTCCTCATCTTTCCTTGCATTTACAACAGAGGTCACACTCTATTATAGTGTTCATTCAAGCAAGGGTGGTAGAAATCAGAGGCATATTTAGGGCTAGGAAGGGATCTAAACAGAGGTAAGTGGACATTATGATCAAAACATCCTGCTCAAGGCACACATGTACCAGCCCATCACTCCTCTGCATGAATAAAAAAAACATAATTGGCAGCCCTTCATATAATGGACTATTTTCATCCTGCCTTCAGCTGCAGAGACATTAATTTGCTAAAGCTGCAATGATTCAACAGAGCTTTGCACTTAGGTGAGACTGAAGTACTCTAGAGGATGTGATCCCCAGGAAGCATATTTACTGCCTCTCTCTGCTTTCCCTTCTCAGGCATGCAGAAGTCATAGGCATACTATTATCCCTTCATCCCCTCCCCACCACTCTCTTCTTCTCATACTGCCTTGAAGTCAGTTCCAGTCCTGTGATGCATTCAGCAGGTCTCTGTACAGATCCATATGTCATCACTAGGAGACCCAATTGTCCTCTGGCTTGAGAGAACTGTGCTTTAGTAAACCCCTCAAAGATGCAGGTTTTTTGAAACTGTGCCCCAGGAACCTGTGAAGAGACCTGTGTGTGACTCAACCCTCAGGAAGAAATAGAGCTGGTGGTTAAACAGAAACATGGTTTGGGGAGAGAACTCTGTTGTAGCAAGAACAGTCAGAATGGGACCGCAGTGAGAAATGGGAGCTGACACCTGACAGAAACTGATTGTTAGTCCTTACTGTAGCCAAGGTCAAAACCACAGCCTGATTCAAGAAGGCAATCAGTAGAAAAGCTTTTTTTCCTGGTTTGATGTATTTTGAATTCAACAGTAGAGGCTTGAACCCTGGTTTGTTATGAGTCATCCCCACCTTCTCCTGGTTCAATGCAATTGCCTCCCTCCAGCAGTCCCTCCCTGCCCAGCCAGCTTGGAAGTGCAGCACCCCACACCTGTGTAGTGTGGGGGGGCAGCCCAAACACCCTATGCAGCAGCTGAGATGCCTTTCCCAGCTCCTTTAACCATACACGTGATATTTCAGCACAGCTGTGTGCATTTGGCTCTTTTCCTGCAGGTGAGTGGGTTTTTGTACATGATCAGGAGGTGACTTGACCTTTGATAAAGAGATCTGAGTGTTGTGTTTGCTGGAGGGACACAGGGTGACACATATGGTATTTTTACTCTGTGCTATGTCTGGTTTCTTTCTGTCCATGTGTACATAAAAGAAGGGGAACTCATGGATTTGACGGATGTGCTTGATAATTCTTTTCAGTCAGCACACACCAATGTAGATATGTATTAAAAACAAACAACACCCCCTTCCCCAGCCCCTACTGGCAAACACATCTCCATGTCTACGTTGTTCCCACTGCCAAGCCCCAGTGCTTCCATGGTGCTGGCAGTCTGTGCAGGAGGAGACATCACATCCCAGCTTTCTTTTGTCACAGGTTCATGGCCTGCAGATACTGCTGGCAGGTTCTCAGGGTTTGGATCGGCTTTCTTTTAGGCACTGGAAACTGCAGCAGCTGCTGAGTGCTGGGCATTGCTGATAAAATCATCAAACTTGCTAGCATTTTGGTAAATATTGTTCTTGGTGGAGACAATCAAACACAGAGAAACCCAGTTTGCAATGCAATCCATCCTTTCCAGCAGAGCATAGAAGGCGGGCTGTGCAGTGGACTGGATAATAAAAAGGATTTTTGGAAGCCCTGGTCAGGGAATGGACTACCCAGGGTGGGCCACCAAGCATCCTTTTGGCAGGAGTCAACACATCCCTGATGGATACCTTCATGTCTCAGCCACAATCGTGTCACAAACAGCAAAGGGGAACTGAGGGAGAACAGAACCCACATTTAAAAGATGGCAGTAAAAAGGTAGAGTGTTGGACAA
The DNA here is from genome assembly GCA_009812075.1 of Sialia sialis. Taxonomy (NCBI): domain Eukaryota; kingdom Metazoa; phylum Chordata; class Aves; order Passeriformes; family Turdidae; genus Sialia; species Sialia sialis. Next base: position 11,960,790 of record VRYO01002772.1, on the reverse strand, counting down.
AAGGAAAAGAGGAGAAGTAAGGTCTGGGAAAACAAGGAATGTGTAGGGAAATGGAGATAAGGATCCAAGCAGACATATCAACTTTTGCTTCTATCCTCTGCCTCTTTACCAGCCTTTTTCCCTCATTTTGGCTCTTCAAAGGGCTTTAGCGAGGGCATCACCAAATGGGATGAAAGAAACTTATCCGACACCAATTTGATGTGAATAAGCAGACACTTCTTTTTTGGGTCACTGGGGACAAGGGGCATAACTCCTCTGAAATGTGTTCCACTCAGCAAACAAAACTCACTCCTTTTATATACTTTTTCTACTAAAACATTGTTATATAAGTTCTTATACATACTATACATACTATGCCCACTCTTAAATTTAATCTTGGTTCTAATGGTTTATAAGTCCATCAATATTCATATCCTAAAACACTCATTGGCTATTTCTACTGAGGTCTACGGATTGGAATCCTTGATATCAAAATCAAGATGGGAAGGCTTAGGTTTCCAGGCAGCATAGCTGGCGAGCTTGATCATCTCCACATTTTCTTGACTGAAGCATAAGGGTCCTGTAACTTCTTGGTGAGGTTTCTATGGTTACACAGCACTCCAGGTATTTCCATACCTTATACTTCACAGTTTTCTACTTATAATCATAGCTAACCCTTTAATATGATTTAATTGATTATTTGATCAAAATATTCACAGCAAAGGAATTAGGAAATCATGGTGAATCCAACAGTGAAACCTTCCGGGGGAAGGTTTTCCCTTTATGTTTTTCATATGTTTTGATATCAAAAGAAAGCCTTCACCAGAAGATTAAAGTGTTAGTTTAATGACATAAGAAGGGACTCCTGTTGGAAAATAGAATTTGATAAGGAACTGATGCTCTAACAAGTCTATGTGCTGCTGACAACAGTATTGCTTAAGGCACTTCTATAAACCATGTGCTATACCATGGCAGACATACTATTAGAAGATAAAATTCTCACTTGCCTGATGAAGTGGACTAGAAGTCTATCTCAAAAGACAGGCTTCTAAGACTTTGCATTAAAAGTTAACTGTAATTTTCCACTCCTTGAGCCCACATAGGGAAAAAAAGGGGAAAGGCAAAGTTTAGGATTTATTGCTTGCACCCAGATATTATCCCTAAATGTAACACTTTCAGAGCTCTGCTCAAAAAGGCATATTGGGAACTCTGACTTGGATCCATTCATGGAAGCCCTGCACAAGTAGTGAAGTACTACAGCCTTTTTCCATAAAAAATTACCAATGAGGATGAAGTTTCTACTGTGAGGGACCCATACGGATTCTCTCTTGGCCCAAGTGAAGGAGCTTATCTACTATTTCCTGTTGAGGACTCCTTTGTCAAGGAGTCTCATAGTTAGAAGCTCACCTGTGCAGTTGACAGACTGTTCTTGCTTAGTTCTTCATGCATATACCATGCCCTGAGGCTGTAGCAAAGATCTGTACTCCTTACACAGGACAGGCAGCACAAGCAGCACAGGCAGCACAGGCAGGATTATTCAGCATTTGGCTCTTCACCTTGGGATAGTTTCTTCTGCTGGCTGAAATGGATCACTTAAGTGCCTGTGATCCATCCATATCCTGCTTAGGACCTCTCAGCCTGTGCATGCTTGGTGGTCCTCCATGCCTATGGTTCTCTTTTGCTTTTGCAATGAGTGTGTGAATTGCATTTGGGCTACATACCAAACCAGCTCTGTGTTGTGATATGAATGAAGTTTTGACTGTTCATTGTATGAAAATTACACCCACAGCATAAAGTCCAAGCTGTCAGGACAGACCATAGGCAATGTGTTAAAAGTGATATGTTTTTCTGTTTCCAGATTTCTCGTTATTTCAGGTTCCCCCAAGAAATAGGAAAGACAAATGTAATTTACAGTAATAACAGGTATTTAATACAGGAGTAAACAAAATGCTTGTTTTTTCTTTGAGGTGTCGTTCCATCCTGACAGAGGGCCTAAGCTGGTATTCTGGGAGATCCTTTCCTTGTCTATCATAAACAGCATTAATCTATGTATGTGTGTGTCTTCTTGTCTGCTGCCAGCACCCCATGGGCTATGCACTTGAAGGTAGGGTGTGTCCTGAACCAACTTCCTGTCTGTTACAGACACCTCTGGAGAGAAATTTCTCCATTCAGAAGAGTCATTGTAGTACATGTATTTTTCCGTCCACCATGCTATTTAACAGACCTTTAGCAATTGTACCTGCCCAATGCAAATTTACCGTTTGAATGGCCATGATCGGGTTGAGACTAAGTGGTGATGACCAAATGTCATCACCAAGGAAAATGCACAAGTTCATTCCAAGAGACCTGAGACTGTCGTTCTGACAATGGCACATATAAAGACACTTAGGTTCCTGAAACATTTTGTTCCTTGCCCTGAAATGGCCCCTTAGATACTCTCCAACAACCTCTCATTCTCACAAAGGTGATTATCAATGAACAAAGAGGAGCTGCAGTTTGTGCATGTTACTGTGAAAATAAGGCATAGTTTTCTTTTTCTCTGATCCTTGATAGCTATGGCAGATCAGGGTACCCACAGAATACTATGGGAATTTTTCATCTCCTTATTATTATATGTGTGCCATTGCGGTCAGTCATAGCATTATCTTAATTTATTCCATCTTGGATTTACTTCCAGGGTGCTTTCCAGCAGAAGAGAAGGCCTTGGTGATGAGCTGCTATTGCCACCCTCAGGACAATAGCCTGGAAATTCCATCCCAAACAGAGACCCCAGAAGTTTTACTGGAGGGTTTTCTGCAGTGTAGCAGTTTGCTTTGGCTTGGATCCCAGTGTTTTCTGTCTCTTTCTTGTTGTCCAGTGTGTATGGCAAGAAATTGGTATATCTAGAGTTGCCAGTAGTTTTCTCTAACGTCCTGCACTAAGAGGGCTTTTTTTCCCCTACTGGATTCATCCTGAGTTAGTGGAGGGAATTAAGCCTTAATGTTTTCCAGGTCACAGACTCCGTTTATTTAGTAAAAGTGGCTGCTTTTTCCATTTGTTGGGTTACTTTGTGCAGCAGGTGAAACACCTCTGAGTCATTTATACCTTTTAAGATACAATATATTTAGACAGTATCTTTCAAACAAGTCTTAGTAGTCTCTTACCAGTTCAGTCGTAGAGGAGCCAAAATTCTCAGTGTGATTTGATATTTTTTATGTTCTATTTGTCCTACACATAGCTGTTCCATAGCATAGTTCAGACCTTAGGATCTGTGGTTGAAATAAAACATATCCCCCTTAGCCTTCTACCTGAGCCTCTGTGTGGCAAGACTAAATCCTGATTATTTAATATTCTGCTGTGGGTGTGTAAGCGTGCCCTCCTATTGTCGAACTCAACCTGTGCCTGGCTGATGTTGTCCAAGTACTGTATGAAAGTTTCTGCCTCTTCCTCTTGCCTCATAATGAAACAGAGCAAAAAAATTTAACATTTAGATCTTTCTACTTGGGGAGTTTCCTCCTTACTCCCAGTGTTATTTCAAGTTGGCGCAATTCATTATCATTTTTATTAAATCTAGAATAGAAATTGATTTACTGGCATAGTTATTTTTCTCTCCATGTTTTCCCACTCCTTTCTGCCTTCTTCCCTGTTTGCCATCCCACCCAAAACACTTCTGACATAAAGTTGGGAGAGTCTTCTTTCACTGCATATTCGACATTGTCTTATTAAGCACTTCCTGAAAGTAAGTCTTTGTTTCCTCTTAGAAATAAGTTTCCTTAGAGAGAGATGTTTCCTAAGTTTCCTTAGAGAGAGATTTGGATGAGATGGATGTATAAGTACCACCTAAGAGAAGCAATGAGAATTTTGTCTCATTTGTCTCATGGTAGTGACAGCATTAGTCTTTGAGGAGTCAAAATGGCATGTGCGAGGCTCAGTTCAGCCATGAGCATATCCTGTTATACTGTAAAACTCCTAGTTTTACATCTATGAGTCAATAATCAACTGTAAGCCACCTGTTGTGTGTCAATTCTGAATGATATATCTGCACATTTGCTCTTTCTTCCCTTCCCCCCTCACGAGTACTGCAGAAGTACAAGCATATATTAACCATGCCAGCTTCAGTTCAGTTTTTCAGCTGTCTCTGTCAAACATTTTGGAATTCGGGTTCATATTATTTGAAAAAAAATTTAAAAAATAGCAATTGCTGAAGCTCATCTGCTTCTAATCAAAGAAGGATGGTGAGATAACTGAATGGTTTCATTTTATGAATTTCTCATAAACAAACATGAAAAAGAAAGATTCTGGTTTTGTTTTAAAATAAGCAGGAACCACTGACGCAAAGTCTTTAAGCACCCTTATATTTTAGAAATAGTGTACTGCCAGGAGAAAAAAAACAATGAAGTGCATCCCTGCCTCCAGGTAGTCTTTGCATTTAATGATTCATCTACTTAAATGTCAAAGCAGATGCTTGAAATCAGACTCTACTTGAATGTGGAGGAGTGGCCTTCTTGTACCCATCACCAGTAGCACAGTGACTGGATTTGGTAGCTGCACTGTCTAAAATTTCACTTTTTTCTTGTCTTTTATTTAAGCCTTTTATTTCTCTTAATGTGGAACTTAAGGAGCCTCACAGAGAAATATTCTTATCCTAGAGAGCAAAGAAATCAGAAGTTTGTGCTGAATCCACACTTCTAGGAAAAGCTTGAAGCGAGATTATAGACAAGTGGCTTCCTAAATAATACTGCACTTTTAAAAAGGAAATCTTCAGGTTTAAATTTAATTTTTTTTTTGTTGAATGACCACAGGCACTTAGCACTTGGCACTCATATATGAGACATAAGACAAAGGTGTGAGATTGCAGTTAATTTTCTTCTTATTTATCAAGAACTGTTGTCTATAAATAACATTCATTTCAAGTTTAGCTTTGTACTTCTTGGAAAAAAACTTATCTGAAATTCAGCATTAGCTTAAACATCATTATTGGTTGCTGACGGACACTTGCATTCATACAAACATAGGGAAGACTTGTTCCCTCAGGAGTGGATAGGAAGGAAATACGCACGCTTTTCTTCTCCCCTTGACCCATCTGTTCACAAGAAAAGTGTAAAAGGGAAGTGGGAGCAGTTTCCAGACCTAAATACCAGTGGTACTTAGCCAACTTAGCCATTGCATGGTTCAAAAATCCAGAGTGCCAAAGGAAGGCACTTAGCTGCCCTGCACACTCACTGAAAACATTCTGGTACTTCTCAAGGATGAGTCAAAGCATCCTCCCCACTGACTTAATCAGGTGCCTCAGTGTTTCATACTTCTGCATACTGGTTCACATCTTGACACTGAGCAACTAAAATAGCAAGAACCAAGAAGAAAGAAGCAAGATAAACTCGCCATCGAGTCTGCCTTAGAACAGGCCTGAACTGGACATGATTTATGGGCATTGCTGACTGCAATGGAACCAATGAGCCCTTTCAGACATTGCTCAGAAGAGGCAAAGGAAGGAGCAGTGATGCAGCAGTCTAAGAAGCAGAACTGTCCCCAGTACTGACTGAGTCCTGGGGAAGCCCACTTGGACCAGCTGGATGTAACTCCATTCAGCACCCCTCTCTGGGCTCCAATACCCAGCCAGCTTTTTACCCAGCAAAGAGTGCACCTGTCCAAGCCATGAGCACCCAATTTCTCCAGGAGAATGCTACTAGAGACATTTTCAAAGGCTTTAATAAAGCCTAGGTAGACAACACCCACAGCATTTCCCTCATTCACTAGGCAGGTCACGCTGTCACAGAAGGAAGCAGATCAGATCGATTTGCTGCATGAATGTGTGAAAGTCCCACTCCATGCAAAAATATAATCTGTTCCCAGGGACTGAGATTGCCACTCATGGTGTAAAGGCTAGAAACACAATATTCACTGGTTTGATGTCATAGCTATGAATTATGAATATTTCTTAGTCATCGCCTCCAGATTGGAACGCTAGTAAGGAAGTGCAATTTGTCCTATTCATTTACTGTGGGTGTTAATACAGAAAGGCCTTTAAACACATTTTTAGCTATCAATGCAGAGAAGATTTTCATCCATAAGCAGAAATCTTTTAAATTCCTTACTATGCTTTAAGCAGCTATTATGATGGTTATAGTTTCTTTAAAAAAAACCCCAATCATTTTGGCTGCTTGTGTTTAGGATGCCTCACTTTAAGTCTGGTTTTCTGAGCTCTTAGCATGGGCTGAAAGCCTTTGTAACTGCACTATGCCTCAGAGCTTCAGAAAGTCTGAAGAACAACCTGCACACACATTTTTCTGGCCACATGGGTAACTACTGGACAGGTATTCATGGGCTAAGGTTGTTAAGCAGCAAGCCAAGCCCCTAACCTTGGGGGGATAGGGGGGTTGAGTTTGTGTAGTTTTTTCCCCTGGGCAGTGAAGTTTATTTGCATGCAGTTTCAACTGGCCTGTTCTGTAAAGGCAAATACCATTCCAAATCCTGATGTACATGCATGTTTACATGTATGTATGTATGTGGATGTAGATGTAGATGTGGATACAGATAACATGCAGGTGCTATCTGTACAGCTTCCAGTAAGCTGTATCTGATCCTTTTTCCCTGAATAATAAGAGCTTCAGCAGGCCAGACCCCTCTGCTGAGTGCCTGGTTCAGACCCACCTTGCTGTGTATCTGTGGTTAAGCAGCCTGATGTTCCCTTTCTTCCTTCAAAATCCCTTCCCTTTGCACAAGTGCATATAGCTGACATCCAGCCCCCTCAATGACCTGATGTTTCAGCAACTCTGGCAGCCTTGACAGCTGCACTTGAATCCATTTAGTCAGTGAAAGCGGTAATTTATTCTGGCAGCATGCCAGCCAGGTCAGTCACACCCAGGAACTGTATGTCTGAACTTCAGATGAACCTTTCTCAAGAACACGATGGCAGATGAAGGCAGTAATGGAAATTAATGTAAATGAACATCAATACAATCAGTTTTACAGGGCCTAATAGTCAGATCAGAGCTGATCAGCCAGACAGTTGTTAAACACCTTAAAACACTTAGCTGAACACTGAGCGTATCAGCATCTAATTCCAAGAGCATGGTTCAAAAATAGGGTTGGGATTTCAACTTTAGTGATGTAATTAATCTTGTGCGAGACAAATGACATCTGGCAGAAGGTAACCTGAAGCCAGATCACTCAGCTGAACCAAAAGGCTGGTGCTTCTTGAAGAGAAATTGATACAAATTAAGTGATTACTGCCAACTTACATTACAAATGAGTACTGAGATTTGTGTTCCATAGCATAGCAAATTTAGAATGTAGGAACACAGAGTGACACTAACAGGACATATGACCTGTCTATGAAGGTGACTAGCACAAGATCCTTAGAGAAAGAAATAGAATAACTCAAAGTATGTAGTGATCCTTGCTAGTAAAGAGGGCTGGGGAAGTCTCCTAGGAAATACCTGAACCAGAGATTTCCTTTAAGCAATTTCAGTTCAATAGCCATCAAGGGATCTGTGAAACATTTGCTTTATAAACTTCACATGATTCTACTTCAAGCACTATTTACATTTTGGACTCCTAAACTTTTTAAATCAAATGTTTCTCAAGTTAACTCTATATAAAGAAAGTACCGCTTTCCATTTAATTCAAAACCATTGCTTAATAATTTCACAGAGTCCCTCTAATTCTGTATTAAGAAAAACAGATTGCTTCCTAGGCATGTTCTCTGTTCAGTGTTTCCAGTACTTCCAGGTCTTCATCATAAAATATTTTGGTATTTCTGTCTAAGATGTGATATCTTAATACATGTCTTCCTGTATGGTGGAATAGTGCTATTGCTGTCTTTTTCTGCCCTTTCTTCAGTTCAGCTATACCCTGTGTGAGATAGAAGACCACAAAAATCCACAAAACTGAAGACAAGGGTGCTTTATTTATTCAGAAAGAAGTATCTTTTCACCTATATTTTCAATTACTTTCCTCAACATTCTCAGTATTCATAATTCCCATTGCTTTTAAGCAATGTATAAGCTGAAGTTTTCAGAAGAAACCTCATTTTTACAATGACTGCTAACAGATTCTAGATTTCTTTTTTGAATAAAAATGCATCATTAAAACCCACTATACACAATTACAGTGATTTTTTTGTAATGTGGAGTACCTATCATTTATCAGCATAAAATTGAATCTAACATTTCTGAAAGTGTTTGTAGTCATCTTAGATTCTGACTATCTGGAATAATTTTATAATTATTTGCACACTTTGGTACAACACTTTTGGGAATAATTTGTGAATGTGTTGAACTGCCCAGATTCTATCACAGAGCCTTTTGAAATTATTCTTGTAACCCTGTGATATTAAAACTCATGGCCTCCTATCTTTTATTTCTGATGTTTTAACCAGGTTTTCCCCCTGAATGATGTCTTATTTTGTACATTAGCCTAATTTCTTCAATGATATTTTTCTTGTAGGATGGTATTGAAAGTTTTTCAAAGACACTAAGCACACCATTTCCAGACACCCATTATAACATCCTCATTGACCTCTCCAAAGAACTCAAGTAGATTTGTGACAGATTACTTCTACCAACCAAATCAGTGCTAACTCTCCTCTAATTCTATTCTCTGTCACTGTTCTGAGTTATTTGCTTAGTGCAGTGGTCAATCTTATGGGTCTGTAGTTACCTGGATCTACCTATAAAATTTGTTATCACACTTGCTGTCTTCTATTTCCCTGGTGTTTTATTATCAAAAAGCAATAAACTCATCAGTTAGAAGTGCAGCAAATCTGAAACTGTAGAACTCCTGGGGAAATTCACAGTGGGGCAATCCTGGCCCACTACAAAACATGTATATCTTTACAAGAAATTAATTTTCACTTATGACTATATCTAGGGCCATGAGAAATCACTTCAGGAAATCTGAGATGTTGCAAGTCCTGATTAAATGTGTTGTTTCACCCCATGGTTTGATTTGCACACTTTCAATAAAATGGCACAAAGGAACTTTAGTTTTAACCCATGTTCCTCTTAGTATTTTCTTCCTAAATTCTTCTTGTAAATAGATTGAGCCAGATATTTGAGAGTTAAGTATTTCCATACTGAGCTAAATTCTAATTATCCCTTTGACTGTAAGTACTTCATTTATTTGGGGAGACAATGGTATGTAACTTAGGAAAAGGACAGCAAAATTATTGCAATATTAATAAAAATGCATCACAACAGTTGTGCAATAAAATATTAGGCTTTAAATCAGAGAAGTAATTATAGGCCTATTATCCAATATGGCTGCATCTGCTCTGTGTATTTATACACACAATTGCTTTCACATGTACACCAGGAGGATTAGAATGAAATAGAATCCATGAAAGAAACTATTTATCCAGAGAGCTGGAGTAAAAGCAAAGATTTCATTTCCATACCAAGAAAAATGGAACCAAACAGCTGTTCAGTTATTTTGGATTCTTGTTCTTGCTTGACAATGATTAAAGACATAAGACCACCAAAATGACATGTCAAGATAATAAACAAGGTTTTCTTGGTGATCAGCATCTGTCATCAGAACTCCTATTGCTCTCAGCAATATTTCTCTATTTAGCAGAAATTGCCCTTTCCAATAAAGATTGCATTTTATTTTCAGTTTCACATAGGTTTTTTTCCCTTTTCCCCTGAATATTGAACTTTTGCATTGCAAAAGTCTAGATATTGAATGAGCAAAATGAGAAAAATGATTGGTAATAAGGAATCTCACAAACTGCCCATTTTGACTGAATGAAAATCCAAAGCCCATGTGTGCAAAATGTTTATAGGTTTTCAGGAAATCACTACCAATACAATTATGAAGACCACGTTGGTTTGGCATCTAAGTTCCTGCATGGCCATGCACAAACATTTCTGCCATGCTTCTCTTCTCCAATATTAATTTGCTCTCTAAGAAATTATGTTTTCAAATGCCACTTATTTACTGCTCACATTGCACTTTGGATTGGGGTAGTTTCTGTGAGCACTGGAGGGTGCTTTAGCCACTCTTAATCTGCTTTCAGAGAAAGTTAAAAACCCCCAGTTTTTTTGAGAAGCAAAATGTTTATATTGCAGCCAGGAATTGGGAGAGGGCAAAAGATGAAAAGCGCCTGTACACCCAGAGGCAGTTCCATAATCAGCCCCACTGCAGAGTTATCCAGCTTTTGCTTGCACTGCATTCACAGGACAGAGGCATTGCCACCCCATGCTTTAGGAAATAATCCAACATATTCATCCGGAATAACAAGCCACATGATCTCCTCAGGCAGAAAGAGCATTGAGAGGAGGAATGCCTCTGCTTATCACAGTCACCACAGGCATGCTGGCTCCTGATAGCACCATCTTATCACGTCCAGAGCAGCATCTCCCAGGCAATTTGCTCCTCTCTGTGCTCAGACGATCAAAGTAGCTTAGCTTTGAAAATAGTTGATAGGACAAAAGCAGGTGTCCTGGGATCCTGCCCTGGCAGAAAGCCATGCTATAACTGACACCGTAAGTCTGAAGAAGAGAAGAATCCACTTGGTGTGAGCAACAGAAATGCCATCGCTATAGGTGGAGGTGGTGCAGAGGCTGTTCATTAGAGGGACCTGCACAGATGGAAGCATGTGGGAGGGAACCAGGCATCAGGATGCAAAGGAGAGGGCATATACGGCAGCTGGCTACTGAGACAGCTTCCAATTAAGCACTGGACCCACACCAATGCCAGCATCACTACCCTGGTTGGTATAGAGCAGCCCCCACTACTGTGACTCACCCAGGTCATGGCCAGTATTTCCAACTAGTCAAAACACTGCAGAGAAAACAGCTGCTTCAACTTGACTGTTGTTTCCTTCTTGAGCCTTATTTTAGATAGAGCTGCCCTTTCATACACAGCCTCGATGTACTTTGCCTGAACTACATTTTCTATGCATCTTGTTGTACTTTGCTTATATATTCCTCCGCCTCTTCGTCCAGACAAGAAAGCAAAGGTTAGAAAAAGGACAACAATTCAAGTAGGCATTGATGCAAGGACCAGCCTTTCAGGGTAAAAAATATATAAGAATATTGATACAGCAAGAACAAAAAGACCCAATTAAGCATGGTGAAGTCTGACTGCCGGACAGAACGGACAGGACACCTTCTGCCCGCTGCTCTCCTGGATGGTGGAGACTTGCTGTTTGCCTGCCAGGTCACTCAGTGCTCTAGCTAGGAGGGCAGGAAAATATGACAGCTCAGTGACTTGCACCTTTCCTGACAAATAAGGAAAGAAGGAGTACAATTTGCTCATCTTTGGCCTTTGATGTGATTCTATTACATGGAGGAGAATTCAGAAGGGCACTAAATCAATAGAGAGAAGGATAGATACTTTTAATTGCCATTGAACCAGCTAAGCAACAGAACAACATTTCATAGGTAAATTTGAGATTATTAAATCCAATGTATATTATTTCAGTGTTGCATATCCCATACTAGGAACTTGACCACACTTTGTAGGTTTTAAATTCCTGCATATTGCTTCCCAACTGGAAAGGGATGTTGACAACATGGAAGACAGCTGAAAGGTCAGCTGAGATTATGTTGACATGTTTACAGTCAATTATAGAGCATTAACTTAAAATGCAGAGCTTGGATTTTGTTCAGTTCCTCAGAACCATCACAGAACAAGGATGGGTATCTCTGCATTATCCGCAAGCCTTCAAATGCTTATCAAGATGAACATGTTAAAAGATCTTCTTCCAAATCCTGAAAACTTGCATTAACACAGTTCTTCAAGATGTACAACCCTGAAATTCGGTGATAAAATGTCCCTAACTTGCTGCAGCCCTATGCAAGACTGGTGCTGAGGACCAGGAGGCTGTGACAGAGTCTTTGTGAGCACTCACACAGCAGTTACCACAGTAGTCCTGTGGGATGCAGCAGGAACACCCAACACAGCGGTTTTCCCTATAATAAATCTCAAGACGTCATTCCTCTATCACGACAACTAATTGTAATTTGATGACTTAGCTGAAAGCCCTGAAAGCCCCTATAGCTGTTGTCTTGTGTGCTGCCAAAAGTGAATCCATTATCCTTTCTAATATATCTGTGCAGGAACATGGAAGACCCCTTTCAGTTATCTAAAACATTTGTAGTTTGAACTTCTAGTGAGTGCTTCTGACAATTTGAAGTTTTTCCCTTTTGCTTACTTTCTCTAAGCAATGAGTAATTCTCTTTCGCATGATAAACTCTATTGTCCCCTAAAATTAGTCCCCTGTGAAGAAACCACGTCAAAGCAATGATCTAATGTCAAAAACACCTCTGGCTCTTGAAATCAGAGCAAACAAGAAAGAAGGAAAAGAAAAATTAAAAACACCTTCATTGGCAATTTGGAACAGAATTTATTTCTTCCTACAGGGTATATGATGAGTAATTCCTTTGCAAATGCTAAATTCCCTCAGAAAGTGTTGTGGAGAAATATTGTTGAAGTCTCATGCTTTCAGTATTGCAGTCAATAAAATGAAACAGTCCCTTGATTAAAAATATGATTTAAGAAAGAAAAAAGGCAAGTGATAAAATAAGAAATAAATATTGAAAATTTTGGATTAGTGCTTATAAATCACCCCTCTCTCCCTCAGTAGTTCCTAGCAAAGTTCATCTGCAGACCTGGTTGACCCAGGGCAGGAGTGCTGCCATAGTGCTCACAAGGAAAACACACTCCAGGTTTCCAGACAGGATCTGCTCAACACCAAGGTGAATTTTGTGTCTCTTGAACTTTTAATTTCTTCTCCACATGAATAATTTTTTTTTTTTTAATTATAGAAAAGATTAATTTTGACCACATTGACTGGCTTTTTGTTTACCACAAACCAAAAAAGCTTTCCTGGGTGTACTGTCAGTTCTGTAACTTCAACCTGAATGATAGCTTATCTTTCAGAGATACAGATGGAGTCCTGTTTAAGAACAGACAGATTTAAGATCAGAGTGCTCTAAAGACATGCAGTGATGGGCACTCAATCCAAGCTCTAAGTGAATAATTTCTTGATGTCAGTTCACCACCTTGCTACAGAACTAGCCTGAGATAGACAAAGCTTTGTTTTCTCTGGAAATTTTAAACAATCTTTTCATAGCTAAATAATAAAGTCACTGCAAAGCTGAAATCTCAATTCTAATTTCAGTTTTGCAGATTTTCTGAATGCTTTCTGGCTTCTCAACAGTCCTTTTTATGATTTGAATGAGTATTAGTATAGCTGGAAATCTCATCTACCTACTATAAGTCTTACGCAGCCAGATTGCTTCTCATCCGTAGATCAAACTCCCACTACCACACTTAAAGCACTTATTCAAAGGATTATCTACTACACTACTTCTGAGTTTATTTCACTCAGACACAATAACAACTCACAGGTGCAAAAACCTCATGCACAAAAGTATTTAAGGAAGGAGCTGCAATGGTTGAGACACATGAGAAGAGACAATCAGGAAGCACGTGGAAGGAGATATTGGGAAAATGATCGGAAATACTCTTGGAAAGAGGTGCTCCATGCTAAAGAAGGTACACCCAAGGGGTTTGTAGCTGTGGGTGACCCATGCTAGGATATGATCCCCTCTGAAGAATTGTGGCCTTGGGCTACTCATGCAAGGGCAAGGGCAACCTTGAGGGACTGCATCTTGTAAAACAGCATTTCCCCTAGCTTTTTGTGCAATTTGCTGTGTTGTTATCTTATTTTCTTACCTTGCAATCTGAATCAATAATCAACAGTTATTGTTAAAAAGCAATTAATTATGTGAAATAAAATTCCTCAGGTAGAGACTACTTTGAGTACCACAATCTCTTGTGTACCACCAGCAGGAGCAATGCAGCTCTCTGTGTTCTCTGGACTCTGATTTGGAAAGTGCTGCTCCCACACCTACCCACGTCCAGCCCAAGGGAACAACATGACAGAGGCTGTCGTTTCTTTGAAGAGGGTGATCAAACCACAGCCTCCAATACTCCAACTCACCAGACCTTTGGGTACTTTTAGAGGGGAATTATTATGTTTCTCTGAACTTATTTCAGTTTCCTATTACTCATAAGTAATTCTTCATTAAATAGCTCAAATTTATCACTGAACAAAACAAGCAAAGGGATTTGATTACCTCCGGCCTGGGAGAAATGATACCATTTTCCAAAAAGAGAGGGCTGTATAGCACAGACAAAGCCAGGCACTCAGCAGTGTTATAGTGCCCTGTTTTCCTGCAATCTTAGAGCACTGCTGTTCTCCTGGCACCCCTTGCTCTGACTGTGCTGTGTGCTGAAGAAATCCTCCAGCTCCGGCTATGAACTTGGTTCACGACCCTAGACCTGGGGAAAACACAACAATCCTAAACATTTTCAGGCTTTTTAGGGATGGGAGGAGCAAAAGTGGGTTTCTGGTCAACCTGGCTAACCCTGAGTGCTGACTAGGTCTCCCTGCCTCACCAGCTGTTGGCTCCATCAGGCTACGAGGGGGTGCATTCCAAAACAGACAGTAGTATTAGCATGTGATAGCAAAACTTTGAAATGAGATTGTCTTCTTGCTCCAGGAGTAAATTTTTCCTTCTCCTGTAGAGTAACATGGTTTTTGATATTTGAATTAATTAATTACAGTAGTTTCACGAATATAAGC
>VRYO01002772.1:11884350-11945233 GCA_009812075.1 Sialia sialis | reverse complement strand
GAAGTGCGGCTTATATTCAGGTGCGGTTTATAATCGTGAAACTACTGTAGCATTATTAAAAGCTAACAGTAAGCAGGGACAATATAAAGTGATTTTTCTTTGAAGACCAACTCAATTAGATTTACACTTAATATAATTAATGAAAGGAAAATAATATTTATACATAGCAATGGAGAGACTTCAGTAGAATAGAAAACATTTTATTTCTTAGGACAGAAAGCACAGAAATAGAATCACAGAAGAAGGTAAGTTGAAACCTTTAAATTCTTCCCATATGTCACATATTACAGGCCCTGGTCCTTTTAATGGCTCTCTTCTGACCTCTCTCCAGTTTCTTAATCTCTCTCTCTCTCTCATAGGAGTAAATTTTAAATATTTATATTAAATTAAATATTAAAGCAATGAAATTTTAATTAAATATTAAATCGATGACATGAAACAACAATAGGAAACTATGCCCAGGAGGCAGAACCCATAGGATCCAAATAGAAATTCATGGCTGAGATGATTATCATCTGGAATCCTTAATGGTCACTGAAGACAAGTAATCTCTTCTCAGAAGGTGTCCTAAAGTCATTACTAACATTAGGTTAAAAGAAGAACACTTTCTGTCTTACATCTCTTCACTGAACATAAAGAATCCAGGGATGACTGGCTCAGAGGGAAGCACTGCCACTGTTGATATCTGAGGGTAGATGACAGCAATCCTCCCCTGGGGCTGTATTTCGGTCTGTGCTGGGCAGCAAACATAAGACACAGTTTTGCACTGGAAGCTCTGCAGGCAGCAGCTCCACTACCCCAGGTAATAATCTTCAACCTCAAGATGCACAGAAACTGTTAACTGTGCTTCGCTTTTAGCAGGATACAGAGTGACAGGAATGTGGTCTCCTTGCAGTACATCAATTCACAACTAACTTTAAATAGCATATTTAAGTTTTCCTAGCAAACAATTGCCAGGAGAAATCCTTCCTGTTTGTACTAAGGCATTGCCAATGCCCAACAGGTGGATTGCAAACACCCCATTCTTGTCAGGGAGGCCCCTGAAGTTACTGAAGACAACTGGAGTTGTCTTAAGCAGACTTAACAAAATCAGCACATGACCTTTTATGTGGCTTAAGGCTTAAATACTCATGCTGCTTGAATCCTCACACGTTGTTCTGTACAGATAGCGTCACCTCCTATCCCTGTGTTAACACTTAGTGCATTTAATTTTCTGTTATTTGAAATAAATGCCTTAGAGTGACTTAAAAATACTTCCATAGTTTCTTTTTTTTTTTTTTTTTTAATAAATATTTGCCACATCAATGACCTTACAAACACTGCCATGTAACTGCACAGTAGGCTGCAGCAGGCAGCTGCTCTCTCTGCTTGGCCTGATTACAGCAGCATTTTTCCCCAGAGGGCAATCTGTGACATGTCTGAGCAAGCCAAGAACTAGCCAAGTGGGACAGCTGGAATTGGCTTCTGTGCAGCTGGTTCTTTGTACTTCACCAGGCAATAGCTTCAGAGCAGCAGTGTCCACTGAGCTCCATGGATTTACCTTGGCTTTTAAAGTCCATCTCCTGCAGGAGGTGCCGGTGGCTATCCAATGGCTCCTGGAAGCTCAGGTTGTGTGTGCTGCAGAAAGTTATTCCAAAGGTAGTGGAAGCTATAAATCACATCAAAACATGGCCAAATCACAACTCACATGCCTGTGGATAAAGACTCTCTTAACTGGCTTGCATTTGATCATCCCTTGCCTTAACTCCCTGATACACAAACACAGAATCATAGAATGGTTTCGGTCAGAAGGGACCTTAAATATCATCTACTCCAACCCCCTGCCAAGGGCAGAGGTGCCTTCCACTATCCCAAGTTGCTCCCAGCACCATCCAGACTGGCCATGGACACTTCCAGGGACGGGGCAGCCACAGCTGCTGTGAGCAATCCTTGCCAGTGCCTCACCACCCTCAGAGTAAAAGTTTCTTCTATGGCAGTGGCTTAAGGGACACTGTGGGGTTTCACTGCCAGGGCTGGTCACACATCTCTAGCATCTGGCTCATTAAATCCTGTAAGAAGCTCTCCTCCACACAGAACCAGGGGCATGGTTTCAGGCGTATGTAGTCTCTGTAAGCCTAGAAAAGCAAGTTTAAGTAGGGATATGAGCTAAATAATGCACAGAAAGACCACTGGTCCCACTGGGGAGAATATACACCTGAAGAAGTTAAATTAGTAGAGGAAGAACTTGACATTCACCTGCTGTTTCAATTTCCTTCCCTGTGAAACCACACATTACTCTCCACAGCCAGGAGTCCTTCCTGCAACAGGCTGACGTGTCTTCTGCAAAATGCTTTCTTCTTTGTGGCTCTGACTGCTGACTGAGAAGAGGCAGGGGGTTTCCAAATTGCTTTCTTTGAACATTAGAGGAAGTCACAGCCATTGCACCGATGTTTTATTCCCCATTACATGATAGAGTGGGGGTAGGCAGAAAAAATGCAAGTAGGAAAGGTTTTACCAGCATGGAAAAAAGTCTGTCTTTGATCCGAAAATGAAGACTCTTAGTAAGTGTTCAGATAGGATGGATTGTCTGCTTCTTCCTAATGTCCTCCTGACTCATCCCTAGAATATGCAGAAACCCTCCCAAGTTTTTCTGAAGGGCTGCAAATGCCACAGCCAAACACCTATCTCTGATCTTCATGTTGTTTTGCACCACAGTTGTTTCTGTGCAAATAAAGGAAAAGATTCTGTGTGAAAAACTTCAGGTCCACTGAAATGACTAGAGCTGTCATTCATTTAGAGTCTTCTTTTCATACTTTCTTCTCATGAGGTGTTCCCACCTTACTTTTCAGACCACACAGGCTTCTGGTGTGACTTACACACCAGCAGCACGTTCCACCATAAATAGAAAACACTGCATATTTACAAAACCTGTTACCAATACACATGGAAGAAAGAAACAACTTATTTTTGGTTGATGTTAAAGGAAAAATCAGTGGTGCCGGCTGCATTTTGACAGATCACTTGGGTGCATTTTGACCTGTTTGCCATCTCAATTCTCATCTTTTCCATCCTAATACAAATATGTCATTTCATATCTCTAGCTTTGAACATTAAACTGAAGCAAGAATTTTACATCATTTAATCTTGAATGTTCTGTGAACTATACTTTGTCTTATAATGTTCTGCTTCATGTCACTGTAACAGTAATCCTTGCTGAACTGCCAGGCTACTTCTGCTACCACAAGTCCACAAGTATTTCCCTGAGATTGTGTCAAGATCTACTGGTAATGGTGGAAAAGAAAAAAAAAAGAAAGAGATCCTTTACATGCAGAAACAGAAAATTAAATAGGAAACCGGTTAAAATAAGGTAGCCATCCATGCTAGCAAAAAAAGAAAAGGGTATTCTTGAGGGAAGAGACACTTCTAATATTGACTTGGTATTTTGCCTTTCCACAGCTTAAACTTCTGTTTCAAGATGGCTGAGAAGGGATATTTGTGTGCTGACTGGTGGTGACTGAAGCACTGCTCTGAGTCCTTGCTCTACAGGTACACACACTGCAGGCAGCATCCCTCCTCCCCAGCAGTGTGAGGGGTGCTCATGGCTGTGTCATGGCAGGATGTTCCCAGAGCTCAGGAAGGACTCTCCTTCTTCCTACACTGAGCTTCTTGTTTCAGTGCAGGCCAGCTAGGGCAACTAGGGCTGTGGAGCTGAGAAGGTGTGATGAAGGAGGAATAAATGGGCTCTCCCTGAATGCAAGCCCCTGGCCAGAGGAGTATCATGTCCAGCACGACAACATCTCTCTCCAGGGGCAGTGCTAACACAATGAACTTGTCCCAGCTGGTCCCACTGCCAGTGCCATGACTCTAAAGCACAGAGATGCCCATGGCAGGCACATTGTGGAGTGGGATGCTGCTCTATACAACTACTTCTACCCCCACTAAACAACTAGACACTGCACTGTCCCCTGAAATTGTCTCCACTGATGGAGCTCACTATCTACATGGCCGTATGATGCACTGATGCATTCTTTGAAGATGTGGGTTTTATCAGGGAACTGCCTTAGCTTACACACATCAGCTAAGCAACTCCTGGCAAGAGTGCTCTGCAGTGAAAGTAGGGGCCCCTATGGAGGAATTTCCATGTAATAATGAAATTAATTTAGAGAGTCCAAAAAAGTAGCATTTTCTGCTACACAGAGGGGGAATGAAATGCTACATTCCTTGAAGAACTGGTGTATCTAATCTTACTCCCTCCTTTGAAAGTAGGTGAAAAATCAAAAAGCAGTCAACACAGCTGGGCTTTTCTTTTTGTTTACTTGGAAAACTTATTTTAACCATCAACTTTAGCAAATTTTGGCAGTTACAAACCTGTACACTTTTTTTTTGTTGTTGTTTTGTTTTTATAGCAAAAAACCACAAGACAATACTGCCAACAGCAATTATGAAGGAACAATTAGTTATCAGATGAAGAACTATACCCATTCAAAGTGATAAACCTTCCCTTTTGCATAAGGTTGAACTTGTTGTCATTGGAAAAATGGCATTTCTTAATACCTACTTGAAATGGAATAAAAATCAAATCTTTAGGTTCTTTGTGCAAAACACATTCATTTAAAAAATTCAATAAAAAAATCTTTTTAAAACCAGAAAGAAGTTAAACAAAAATTACTCAACCCAAAGGAAACTTACAGTACATTTTGAAATGATTAAAAAGTTTCCAGACCTAAAATGTTTTTTTTTCTGTTATCTTAGAGGTTTAAACCAATTTTGATGACTTTTAAAATTATATCAAACGAACAAACAAAACAAAAGAAATAAAAGCAACCTGATTGGCATCAAATATCTACAAAAGCCTGGTAATTTGAAACCATTATATACATTATTTTATAAACTTCTTTTTAAACACCAAAACATACATCTTTACAAACCAGCCTGCTTGTTGACAGGTAAAATTTACAAGACAATCTTTTCCAATACAGTGCTTTAAAGAGAACTGCTTTCACTCCTAAACATCTTTGTCATCTCCTGAAAAGCGGCAGTATGGGCTCATTGCATTGCTGATTAATAGTGTTTCAGGTATTCCTATGACAAAAGAATGCTACAGTTCTGAGGGCTCCCATCTCTTTCCACAATACAGTTCAAGTGCACTCTTTACACTGGTAAAGATTACTTATGGCCTTTGTATAATACGACATATTTGCAATTATTGCTTTTCATTATTACATAAAGAAATGAATTTGATTTAATTTCCTCCCCATCCGCCCATCCCTTGGATGATGCAGCTAATTTACTAACTGAATGGCCCTTCTGATAATGGAGATGTTAAATGTCAAGTTCATGAACACAGGCTAAAAGCCATGAGTAATGGGCAATGGTCTAAATTTCTAAGGCTCAAATCACAGCTTGGTGTATTGAGAGGAGCAGAGATGCAAACAGGCAAAAAGCACAGTTTTTACCATATGGCAAATGATGGTAAATCACCAGGGAATGAAACTGAAGATGTAACTCTCTTGTTGGAAACCAATGAAATGCCCATTATTACTGAGTGAATAGCTCCAAACATTATCTACAAAGCACAGATGTACTTTCATGCTGGCTCTGAAGAGCGGGCTTCCTCCATTGTTAAGGATGCCTCCTTTTCAAATGAAGCTTAGCAGAACTGGTCTGGGGCACCTTCAACTCCCTCTCCCATGACTGCAGTTATTACTGACTGTAAGGATATACTTACTACAGCATCCATTTATCTTTTTCAAGCAGGAGCTTGATGAGGAGTAAAGTGTGTTCTTAGCTATTTGTCCTGTTCCGCCCACATTTTTCTTTATGATGGAATTTATAGGAGACAAGAGCAACAACTTCGTCATATTCTCAACATGTCACTCTGCCCGACTCACACAGACAACAGGCTGCTGGCCTCCCCACTGATCAGCATTTTAGGACATGCTTTTATTCACCGTGCTGCAGCCACACTGAGTTTCTGACTATTGAGGGTACTGATACATCAAGGCTCTCACTACTTCATACTACACTGGAGAATTTAGAGAACAGGAGAAAAAATTCCAAAGACCAAAATTTAAGTGCTTTGTGGGACATGCAGAGGTGGAGACCCTGCCTGACAGATGGAGTACACAACTTTCAGGTTCAGAAAAACAATGGCAGAGAGACGCCTTTGACTCCTTCCAGCCTTTTAATGGAATTATATGTTAAAAAAAGCCCATGGGATGGTTTGGGATCAAAGGTGTCACTGAGCTTAAGGAAAACAGCTTGATTGACAGGAAATCATGGTTCTGTAGTGCATCTCTGCATTCCAAAGTCCTACTGGTTGCCTTCATATACTATATTCTATAGGAAGGTCCTAGAAGAAGGCAATTTTATGGTTGGGGCTGTCTAGTGGTATTGTCCATTTTCTC
Organism: Sialia sialis; assembly: GCA_009812075.1. Lineage (NCBI taxonomy): Eukaryota > Metazoa > Chordata > Aves > Passeriformes > Turdidae > Sialia > Sialia sialis. The sequence continues at coordinate 11,938,847 of VRYO01002772.1, read as the reverse complement.
CCATGGGAGGGAAGTGATTCCACGGTGTCATACTCGGCCCTTTATCTCACTTTAAGACACTGGTCAAGGACAGCAACTACATCCACTAGCTATAGTTTTGTGGAGGGCGGGTTTGCATTTTTTTTTAATGGCTATAATACAAAGGCAAAGTAATTAACACACTTAAGAATGGTACATAAGCCTAATTTTTCATTTTGCACAAGGCCACCTAATGTGGTATTGGCAGAATAAATCATGTTGTACTCACTGTAATGCTCTTTCCAATGCCAGTGTTATTAAAAAGGCTAGCACTGTGCATGGCATTCTCAACTTGATCAAAATGCAGAGAACAAGCATCCTTTTACTTGGACTCATACACCCCTGAAAAAGTTCGTGATTTCTGATATAAATGCGTATTTGCATTTTAACAACTTGCTTTTTTTCCTCTTGCTGCTTCTTTCCAAAAAGCAAAAACTTTCTTGATCCTAAGTTATAAGCCAGTGATACTCAAAAATACTTCACTAAGCCTATGAAATCATCTGCTACAGATGATTCTTAGAGGAAATATCATGTAGTGGAGCCATCTACAGGGATTTAGTTTGAAATACAGACACACAGAATAAGCAGCATGCGCAGGGTAGCTCTTGCAGAAGCAAGGACTTGACAGCAGCAGTGATACAAAAATCATCACATGGCAGAAAAAAGATATATTGGAAGGGCTAATATGAACGATGATTCTTACATTATGTTATGAATGTGTTCTTTTGTTCCAAATTAGAAGATTTTGACTTGTTCATGTGGAGTAGTGACTAAAAAGAAAATAAAATGTATCGGTTTAACAAGAAATTTTAATATCAAAATCTTACTCCCTAAGAGGTATTTCACCTTTAGATCTGCATTTTGGGTCTTATCATTGTCAAAAGGAGCCTGAACAAAACCAAAATGACCACAGAAGTACCAATATTCACAGAGGGCTACCTGAAGATGGATTTGGAGGGGAGGAGATATTGAGGTATAGAAATCGTGAAGAGGACAGAGAAGGCTGAACAGGTGATCCTTGGCACCTTCCCAACAGTACTTTAATAAGTAGGTGTTCAGTGAAATGAAATGGCAACAACATCAAAGAGAAAAAGTACTATACATTGTGTTTATGCATATTTTACTACTAAAACTCACTATCAACAATGTATTACTGAGGCAACAAGCTTGGTAAGAAACATTGACCTTTTTTTTTTTTGTATGGCAATCATTAGGCTCCCATCGTGGTCCCTCATGACCCTTTTGATATGTCCCTGTAAAGGTTTGATATTGGTGTCTCAGGCTTATGCAAGAACTTTCACCACAGAAGACAGGTGACAAGTACACCTAATAACTAGTTGGGGGTTTGAACAGAATTAGCTGATAATGTATAAAAATGTCTCAAACCAAAACTGAGTAGGAGCAAACCTCATGTAAACTGCAGCCCAATGCTAAGAAAGCATCACATTCTCAGAGGGTCATACAAGCTTTAAAAGTGCAGCTAAATTTGCAGAATTGCTTTGCCAACTCTGATGCTCCTAACTCTTGAAGAGATATCAATCTAATTGTATTTCCTTTCTTTTAACACAGACTTCATGAACAATAGGAGTTATCCTCCATCCGTGCCTCTAGGCTTGCCAAACCATTTTATGGCTTTCTGGAAAATCCTTCAGCTCCTTGCAATCACAATACAAATTTCCGTATTTTTTTCTTCTTAAAAACACAGGAATAATATCAGGGGAAAGGGTTTGAAACGCACCATGAGCACATTCAGAATATATCATTGTTACAGAAGCATGGTTACTTTGAGAAGACCAAGAGACATTCATAAATTCAATGGACAGGACCTATTTGCAGACAAGTACTTGATAATACTTGTATGTGCAGTACATTAATTCTAGAAGTTCATTCATTTTATTCATATGCCTGTATAATGAGATGTTTTCTACTGAAGAATTGCTGCATCATCCCAAAGAAAATATCCACACCAATCTTTCACAGCTGTATGAGCTTTTGGAGGGAAGCAGCAATACACTGTACGTACTACAAGAAATCTAGAAATCCTGTTTTATTAAAAGTGTTACAAGCTGCAATTATTTAAATTACATTTTACTAGTAATTTCTTTGTGTTGGGAAAAATTTCTGAATAAATCTTTCCTGTATGTCAAGAAATGTCCCACAATTTAATTTTGTGTGAAACTCATGGCAGTCAAGAACACACCCTGGAACACAACTGCTCAAACTATCCAGTTAAGGTGATGGACCAAGTGACAGGACAGAGAAAGCAGAACGGGAAACCTGCTAATGAATCTGTGCAGTTATCACAATGATTTAGCTTTTCAGAATGACAGAATTATGCCATGGAAGAAATGGATGAAGACCCAACAGTAATGCAGGCTCGTAGACTCACATTCACAGGTAAGGTACACAGATGCTGTAAAATGCAGTGGTAAAAACATTTTCAGAGCACCAAGCCACAGGTGTGTATACTCTGCTTTAATACATTGAGTGAAAATCGCATTTTTCCAGATTGCACTTGACTGCTCTGACCATTTATTCCAACCAGGCTGAGGGAAGCATAAAAGCGTAGAGATGCCACGGTTTTCTTGGTTCCACAACAATATTCGGAAGTCTGCAAACAACCTTTGGATCTACTCAAATCCTACAAAAACATGCACCCAGTGGAAAAATCTAGCGACAGATCTTTGGCACAGTCCATTCACGCAGCTCCACTGACTGAGTCAGTCAACAGCAGCTGAGAACTCATCCTGTGAAATCTAGGGATGGACAATTGCCAGAAGATGTTAAACTAATGATGCTACAGCAGCCTTATATGTAACTTAATTGCAACTAATTTTACTGCAGTAACTGCAGCATGAGGACTGCTATCAAAGAGCTGATTGCCCAGGCATGAAACTTTCAAAGAAATTATGAGCTGTGTAGGTTACCCCATGTTTTCAGAACCACGTTCACATTGCACACACATTAAGAGACTGTTCATACACAGCTGGGGCAAAACCAGGCCATTCCTGAGCCAAACTATGGCATTTCAGGAAGTCCTCATGGGCAAAGCTGTGCACATGCACCTGACATCAGATTTTTAAAATGACAACCAAAATAGGCCAATTTGGAGTAAATATAAACTGTATGTATGTGTGTTACTCAACACAAAGTAGAACGAAATGCTATGTAATAAACAAAAGTATAGATAAATATTTATGGATAAATAACTGTTCACTTGTCTTTGATAGGTCAATTCAAAATGTTGCTTTTTTTAGCCAGCTGACATGTTGTATGCAGCAGCCCCAGCAATCAATTGCTTTCACTCTTTGCTGACATAAAATTTCATGCATCAGTGCATCCTAGAATGATGCACACCCATTCCTTAATACTGTGGGGAGATCATAACACTGTAACACTTTTAATAACAAACTTTTAATGCCAAAAAAAAAACCAACCCAAAACAACCCAACTTTGTGAGAAAGAAATTACTTAGCAGTTATTTTTCCCCCTGCCTCAAAAGCTGAGTTTTATTCTTGATAATAAATAGAAGGTACACACTCTCCAGATTGTCTGTAACAATTTTGTAATGTATAATACTTAACACAATTGGTCTCTTCGTGTCTGCACATACAGTATCATTTCTGAACAAGTTAATAATGGGTTATACTGTACTTTTCTTTGCCCAATATATATATATAGACACATCTTCAGCAAAATTTCTTCTCAATATTTATACTATTAATTGGACCAAATCACAAAATTTAAAAAAAAGAAGAGGAGGAGGGAGAAGAAAGGAGCTTCCTTTACACTTGTGTCTGCTGCTGGGTCTCCACAAATGGAATGTGAACATTTTCTAGGCTGAGTTCCTCCACGCTTTCAAAGTCACTCATGGCTACTTCGGAGTCATCAAAGCCGCAGCCGGCTGAGACGTCAGAGGAGGAGGCGTTGAGAGAGTTGTGCAAGGATAAGGGCATCTTACCTGCACTAACATTTTCTGTGTTCTGGCTTGGGCCAACAGCAAAAGTACTAAATTCGTTCCCAGTCTGAGATCCTGTGTTGTCCGTCTCATTGGGGAACTGGTGGGGAGGGAGGTATTGGCTCGGATGGAAGTGTGGCCGTCTCCTGCAGTCAGGGCTGAGAGTACTTGCCATTGAGACCGGCTGCGAGGGTGGGAGGGCTTCAAACTGGTCTGGGAAATCCTCTGGGAGAGGAGGTGGTAACTGGTCCTGGCTCAAGAACTCCTCTTCGTGAGGGGGAGGGTAGTCGCTGTCGATGTCATAGCCACCAAGGTAGTAATCTGTTTCCAGTTCTCTGGTACTGCCGTGGTGAGCCGAGCCTCCTTCCGTCGTCTCAAAATTGGGCACCTCCTCAATGTCAGACAAGCGAGCACTGGGCATCCAGTCAGAGGTATCCCAATGATACGCTGCAGCAGGGAAGAGAACCATAGGGCTCTGTTAGGATGAGACCACAGAGGGGAGCAGAGCGTCCTGCATGTCCCTGCCTGAGTCCTCACAGAACATTCAAATCACAGCATGCGCCACGGATACAGGTCAGCCATGCTCTGACCAGAGGGATAGAGGAGGAGAATGAATTACATTATGATGATATTGCAAACAAGCAAAGAAACAAAACACGGCCACTCTCAGGCCTTTTGCGCTTTAAGATGCTACTGGCTTGTATTAGAAACTATGAGTCCAAGAAATCAAGATGTCTGAATCACTGCTTTCCACAGTTATTTGAAAAAAATGTTTAAATGCAGTCAGCATGCTTATGAATTCTTATCTCCCCTTTCACCTCCAATGACTTCAAGAAAGAATGTGCAAGCAAATAAACCAATTGACTGAAAATGGAATTTTGAAACAAAAAAGAAGTGGCTGACCATTCTCATGCATCTTTTGAACCCAACAGAATTCAAACAAAAGAGTACACGTGAAGCAGTTCAAGAAAAAAACCAAATAGATCAAGTCAGTGCTCTGCCCTCCCCGGCCCACAGGCAGAAGGTGTCCCAGAAAAATCACCTCTGTTGTAGTTCTGTCCTTGATCCATAACAGACACTGTCAGATACAAAGTAAAAAGCAAAAACTGGTAACTCGGAGCTTGTCACCAGCATTGTGAAAATACAAAACTCAGCATGCATATTTCTAAAGTACAGCTGCCACGGTGTCATTTTAGTAGGATTTTTAACTACTCTTTATTTTAACGTACAAGATAAGCTTGTCTGTCAAATGCAGACACACATAAAGAAATGTTTATGTCGTGTATTATATTCCTTTTCTATCACATCTTAATTATTTACCCTCACTGAACAGATACAGAATTACATTAGAGCTGTAATTCTTAAAATAAAAAAGGGCTATCCACCATTGACACGGCTTATAATTGTAAAGTACATTTTTCTCTCACTTGTTCACTTTGAAACAGAAAAATAAGAATCTACCATTCTCAGGGCCGGTTCAAACAAATCTGGGCCCACCTGGGCTCAGATACCATGGTGATGGGCACGGTATAAGAACCTGAATAGAATAGAATACAAAGCCATTTAATGGGGCTATCAGCTACAATGCTCCGCAACCCCACACCCACCTCCCACCTGCACTGCCATGCTAGCTGGTGGGGAGGGAGGCATTCCAGTATGGAGAGGGTGCAGGGGTGGGGGAGAGAGCAAGGAAGGAGGTTTTATGTGAGACAAGAGCGGGGAATAAGCTGCAGCATATTCTAGATGGATATGCTCTTGTTCAGCCGCATGTTATTGGGCTTCATGCAAGAAGTCATCGGGCAAAGTCTCTGGATGACATTGCTGGAGGAGGTCTGGCAGGAGAAATATGACTTTTATGGCATCACAGCTTGTGCCCTCTGTGCTCACACACAGGCGAGGGCAGAAAGGATTTCTCCAGCCCTTCACCTACTATGAACCACACTTGCCCTTGCTCACTACCACACGGTGCATGTGGTGATGGTGATTTCTTCCTTAGCTCCACAGCCAGGCAGGAGCTCTCACCTGCTCTGCCATGTACTGGAGTGAGGAGGGCTGGGGCTACTGCAGGTTTAGCAGCAGTGTCTGAACCGGCCCTAACCTCTCTTCTGCACTTCTCTCTTCTTTGTACAGTGGATTTTGCTGTATTTGGGTCAGTGTGATGGCACTGCACCTGAGATGTGTCAGGCCCTTCTAAGTGGATCAGGATCCAGGAGAACCTCACTAATTTGCTGACTTACACAACCCTGGGCAGGTCCCTGGGACAAGAGCCCCATCCTCCCATGACTCTGTGGCAGGGACTCTGCCCAGAGCTCCAGTGGGGCTAATTATTCACCACTTCCGCCAGCTCTGCTGCAGAGCAGGCAAGAACTCTACCTTTCATATAAGGAACTGGGAAGTGGGCAAAGCATTTTCAGTGACAGTGTCTTTAAACTGCTGTCACACTGGCTTTTTCTGACCTGTACAGAATGATAATGAGCCAGTGTGTTTGTTAAATTTTTCCCTTAGGAAGGCAAAGTCATTTGCAGTGCCTGTGGTTTCTTTTCAAGATTTTTATTTTTTGAATGGGACTTTCTTTTGAATTAACCATGGCTAGTTAATTTTTTATTTTTTTTTATAGTGAGAGGAGTGGCACTCTTACACTTCGGGAAATCAATAAATGTACTGTGAACAAATACTCAAGTGGCAATCACTAGCTAGGAATAAAATTACTGTGACTCTGGCTTGAGAAAAAAATCAGTAGTTTCACAAAAATAATCTACTTAATCATCTTTATGTATTATGCAGACTAGGTCAGCTGTAGTATGCAAAATCTGTCGTAAATTTGCTAAGGACAGACAAAATTTTTGACTTGTGGATAACCTGAGCTGATGTTGAATTGACATTTGCCCAAGAGTAGGAAAAACATTGTAAAATAAATAAAAGTAATGCGCTTATCTGTGATAACAAGACATTTCCTCAGTGCTTTATAGAAAAAAGAAAATAGTGACATCCCCGCACTACAAGTTCACTTCTAACATGATATGCCTGAGGTTACCCAGGAGGTCAGTGGAAGAGGTGAGTCTTGGCTCCTTAGAGCACATTGCCACGGGAGAGCCACGGCATCCGTGGAGCTGTGCCCACATATCTGGTGTTTGGCAGGGTTTCCTGGGAGAAACCAGCCACCAGCCAACCACCACTGTGCTCCTCTTTGTGTGAGATCACTGGAGTACACAACCAAGCTCTGCTGCAGCATGGGATACTTTACAGACTTCCTGTGTCATCTTGTGTTTCCCAGTCTCTGCAGCCAGGATAATCTCAATGTTATGGCTCCATTATCAGTCTATTATTTTCTCTGAAGACAATGAGAATAAACAAACAGAAACATTGACTTGAACAGAAGAGGATGAAGGCTTGACACCTTTTCTACCACCTCCAGTTACCCACAGATATTTTGTGGTACATTCCTCTGGCATTTTCATGTTTGCTGGTGAACATGCTGATCTGCGAAACCCAATCCCTGCCACAGGATTGCTGGTCAGTGTAGATTAGTGAGGTTCTGCTGGAATGTTTTACAATGAAAATAGGAAGCATTGTTGTATAACAAGAAAGAAAAAAATTTAAATACCTTCATTTTCTATAGTGTCAACTACATTGTTGACAAGCTGTATGACAGTCACTATGGAAGCTTGCAGGGGAGGGAAAGTAGAAAATAAAGGGAGGGGAAGGACAGCTTTAGGTTAGTATTCAAAACACACATTGTATGTCACGACAATAAATTCTTTCAAAAGACAGAAATGACATTGAAAAAAAAAAAACAAAGCTGCTGACCAATGCATGATTTATGCAGAGAGTTGCAGGACATTTCATTTCAGATAATCCTATAAATCTTCAGAGTGGTGATAAATTCCAAACCAGCATTTCCAGAAAGGCATATGGGATGATGTGTATCACCTCATAAATTCAAGCAGAATGGTCAGCTGATTCAATTAACCAAAGCAGTATCTTGTCTACCTGACAGTAATTTCTAATTCATTCTTGCTTAGAGGTCTCTAGAGATGGTGCCATGTGCTCCAAGGATCATTATCTTTTAGACCATCACACCATCAGAAACGGTGTTAAGCTCAATCTATTTTCTAAGAGGAATGTTTTACTTATTCACTGTCTGTGCCATGCCATGTAATACCTCAGGGAGGTTAAGCAGCACAGCTATAATTAGGAGGACATATCCATGCAGCTCAAGTTCAAATTTCGACCTGTGTTTGACAGAATAGTTTCACAAATGCTTTGTGGGTTCTCTGCAGGTGTTCCAACAAAACATACTTTTCCCTTGAAATAATTAATATAGACTGTGCAGCTGTTTAAAGTGGAGGCCTAGAATGTGTGGTCCTCTAGATGATTTTGCACCACGTAACAGCGCTGCCTTTGAGAACATGAGATAAACCCCATCCAAACTGAAGGGAAAGCTCTGGATCCTTCCCTTTTCTTTGTCTTTAGTTAAGAGAAAAGCAATTGCTTGGAGCAGGCTGAGAAGAGAACCAGAAACGTGGGGCAAAACATACTTTTTTGCTTCACACAGCTAACAGACTTAGATGTCACAAGAAATGTGTTAAGAGTGGACATCCCTTGAGTATTGTCACATCTTTACTACATTTTAGGAATGGCATCAGGTGTATAATCCAATTTCCTCAGTTCTAGTGAGGGCTTAGCAAAAAAGAGCCTTGATAAACAAAAGGACCCCTGTTCTGTGTCTATGATCAGTATATTTATGCCATCAACAGCAATGGTAATTATACAAAGGAGACTTGTACTGGCTAACGCAAAATAAACATAGAAAAATAAGGGTCTCCATGCAATTAGTGCTGCATGGCTGGGAAAAAAAATGGAGGGCAGCTGTAAACTATTAGAGGAAAAAACTGAGAGGGAAAATCAGGTCAGAAACCAGGGCCAGCCCAGTTTTCTTTGCAACTCTGGTGGGAGCTGTGCAGAGCACATTCACTGAAAGGAGAGAACCCCACTTCACACAGCTCAGCACAAGTCAGTGTTCAAACACAGCTTTTTTTAGGTTTTGGACTACAAAAATTACTGCTAACTACTCATAGAAAGACTAGGTAAGCTAAGCAATTTAAATGCAGGAGAAATAAGGTGGGAGAAAAAAAAGTAGCTTCAAAATCTCAGCCCCTGTGAGTTTTCATGGTAAGACAAGCCCTTGACATAGCACCAGAAGGCTCTAAGAGCCCTGGAGAGGGGAGTGGAGGCTGCCTGCACCTTCAGTGGGATTCATCCCAGTGCTCCACTCCTGACAGAAGCTGCTACCCAGTTTCTCAAGACAGAGTCAGCACAGCCATTTGTATCTGTGTAACACAAACCTGTCCCCTCTGCTAGCCTGAGAACTCAGCAGCACTGCTTTTGGCTTGGGAGGAAGGGGTTTGGAGAAGGAGCCACTGCCCTGTCTCATCAAAGAGCATGGATGCTGACCTGCATTTGTTGTGGTTTCACTGACAACCTTCTAACCTTTGCAGGTTTGTGAAGTACAAAGAATTAAAATGACAAGAAGAGCAAGGATTTATGGCTTCAGGAGGCATATCCATGAGCCCTAAAGTACAGGCATGTGAGTGTTACATGCTTACTTATGCCTGGCTTTGCTCTTCAGGCTCTTTCACTGCAAACCTTCCCTGCTGCTTCAAGCAAACCAGAGCATGTAGTCTTGCATCGATCTCTGCAAATTACTCAGATGATTTAAATTTCTTCCCTTGCTCTCCCTGGAGATATGGATTTGTTTGAACTCTGAACTAGAAATGTTTTCTCTAAAGGCCATATTTTAAACACAGCTTTCACAAAAAATGAGTGGGCACAGAAGGTCCAATCCAGCTTCTGTGGGTACTATTTCAATGATTTCAGTGGAGACAGGATCAGGTGCTTGAAATGTCTAATTAGAATTTGGGAGATTAAAAAAAGTAACAATGTACAATAAATGACCACTTGAATAATTATTCCAAAGGTAACTATAATGTAAATATATATCATTAAATAATACTTATCCTAAAAAAAGGCTAAAAGGGTTTTTTTTGGTGCAGAGACAGGAAAGTATTGAGAAGCCAGACAGAAATAATTGTAATGCTGCAGCCAGAGCAGACCAAAAGGAACTGCAAGTTTACTTTGCTATCAGTGCTTTTTCCAGCATTTCAGAGTTCCTAGAGAACAGCTGCACGACATGTCTGATGAACTGAGTCTACAGACAGTTCATTAACTGGTGGCTGAGAAAACCAAGTACTATTTCTTTGTGCTAGTCTTTTTCTGTGTGTCTGAATAAAGCTTCCCTGACATCTACCATGCCTCCCCAGCAGAAACATCTTGACTTTTCTTGGGCCCACTGCTCCACATATGTGGGCTGCAGGAACAGAGGTTTGCTCCAACTTTGTGGCCTCTTTGTGGGCTGTGCATGGCTCTGCCCGTGTCACCCACTGAGATGATGATGCAGGATATGAGAGGCAGGCACTGAGTATGCACCAAACAAGGATTTAACAGTGCTCTATTATTTGCTGAGCTGTGATTGCCAGGGAGAAGCCAGGATGCTGGGGACTGGCTCATCTGCTCATTGGTGTGGCTGAGCACCAGCAGAGTTCTGCTGGGACCATGAATGAGACCTGGGAAATAGCACAGAAATCTTCTTTATTTGACTGGTTAAACATGAAAGTTATGCTCTTCCAAGAAGGAAAATTATATAAATTCTACAGATTTACGTGCAACCTATTAGTCAACTTACATCTTGGCAATGTGTCTCTGCTGTATCATACCTCTAAATTCACTGAAAAGCTTGGTCCTGATATAACAGCCCCAAGCACCAAGATTTTTATTACGTTCCTATAATTTAGTAAGCGGAACACAAAGTGAGGGTTTCAACCCACGACTTTCTTACTTTCAGCATCATTAAAGGGTTTTGAGATGTCATGTAAATGTTTTAATAATATTAGAAAGAGAGATAAATAGCTTTTCACCCAGCATAACAAAGATGAAATAATTTCTTACCATTATCATCTCCGGAGTCAGACTGGAAGGAGCTGAGGGACTGTACTTCAGAGTTGCTGCCTTTATTACTTCCTGAAAAACAGGTCACTTCTTCAGCGTCATCAACCCCTTTACCTTCATTAACAGCAAAGACAAAGCAAAATGGTACTCTCTGGGTATAAACATTTATCTATTTATACCATGGACACATTTAAATCCCACCTTCTATTATTTTAATCAGAATAAAATTAATTCCTTCACACAGAGGACATGATCTATTTGCCAAGAAGGCAGTTGGTGAAGATACCTACACTTTTGAAGTGTTTGAAACCCAGAGTCTTTCAAGTGGCTGACAGCACTGTAATCAAGGAAGAAACATCTGTATTCAATATTGTCTTTTTAGATGACATATAGTCTCAAAAGCAATGAAAATGATGACTAAAGGAATGTGGTGGTATAAACAGCTTATACAAGAGATTACACTTACATTTATCTTTACTGTTCATTTCCTAATTTGAGAGCCTCATTAAAGGCTCATTCAATGCTCACTAAAGTTACTGTGCATCTTGTTATTCATATCAGTGGCCCCTGGATCAGATTTTAATAGCTCCATCACTGACATATAATAGATTATGCTTTAATTTACATTGCTTTTCATCAGGGACATTCAGTCTTCACAACTCTACTGTTTAGAAATGTAACTGCAACCTAAGGTATAAATTCTCCTGTAATTAAGCACATATGAATAAACAGATTCAACTACACATTACATGGGCAATAATCAGGAACACAAAAAGTTATCCTCCATTGTAAGTACTGAGATACCTGAGCCAATTACAAATGAAGAAGCTCAGGTGCTATCAACATGAAAGTACAGCTCTCTCTACCTGCCAGCTGTAGGTATTTCTACCCAGCATGGAACACCTCCACATGGTAAGAGCTGATTTGCTCATGCTGAGCAGCAGGGTATGGAGCTGATGAAGTGAGTGTGCAGTAACAAAGCTGCTCTGCTTCCCACTCTGTGACAGCTGAGGTCTGTCTCCCTGGTACGGCCTCATGGTATGCAGATATTCATATACAGCTATCAGCAGTGCCTGTGGCACAAACACCCAGTAGAATATAGAACAGAGCATGCGTGGGGGCTGGTGTGATGATGCTTTCAATCAGCATAACTATATTTAAGGGTTTAAAAGGTCAGACATAACACAACCCTGAAATACAGCCCAAATAAATGAAAATTAATTCAATTTTTCATTACAAGACCTTAGCCAGTGTGCTGGCTTGGATGAAAATGTGCAGATCAGGGGACAGGTATAGAATCATAAAGTCTGTAAGGCTGGGAAAGACCTCCAAGATCATCAAGCCCAACCTTTGACTGAACATCACTATGCCACCCAAACCATAGCATTAAGTGCCATGTCCAATCATTTCTTGAACACTTCCAGGGATGGTGACTTCATTACTTCCTTGGGTACCCCATTCCAAGGCTTAACCAACTCTTTCAGAGCAAAAATTCTTCCTGATGTCCATCCCGAACCTCTCCTGGCCCAGCGTGATGCTGTCCTGTTGACCTGTTGCCAGATTCCTCTCTTTATTTCTCAGTTCCTGTTGCTTTCAACTACAGGATTGAATTGCGCAGTTTTACATGACAGTTTTTGTTAAAGCTCTGTTGCAACAAGGTTGAAGATTGTATAACAGTTTCAGCTGGAAGGGACCTTAAAGATCCTTTTAAGATCATTTTGTTCCAATTTCCCTGCCATGAGTAGGGAGGGAACCTTTCATTAGACCACGTTGCTCAGAGCCCATCCAATCTGGCCTTGAATATTTCCAGGGATGGGACATCCACTCATTCTCTGAGCAACCACTTTCAGTGCCTCATCACCCTCACAGTAAAGGATTTCTTCCTCATAGCTAATCTGAACCTACCCTTCTTCAGCTTAAGGCCATCATCACTACAGGCCCTTGTGAAATGTCCCTCTCCAGCCTTTTTGTAAGCCCACTCCAAGAGGTGCATTAGAAAAAGTTCCTAGTAAGAGGAAACACCTTTAAAAAAATCATATATGGTGAAGCAAACATCTCCCAGTCCATATGATACGTTCTGACTTGAAAGTATAGATGATGTAGGGCTGTAACTATGTTCCAGAAAACTGGTATTTCCTACCATGACAGAAGATGAGAAGTTTGCTGCATCTCCAGCAACTCATTCAGGAATGGAGGGAGCGTTGTGTTATCAGGTGAGGAACCATCAGAGCACAAATAGGGTAAGTGTGGGGATTGAAAATTCCATGAGGGCTCTGATACTGAATGCGGAGGGGAATGCAATGGCCTGAAATGTGACCCCATTTGTCAAGCAGTACGTGATTTTCTGCCTCACTTCACAGACTCTAAAAGTAGGGAATATTAGTTCATTTCTCCCTGATGCAAAACAGAACTGCTTCTTGCAGAAGGTTTAAATATTTTTAACTCCCTTGGGAAACAAACAGCCTGAACCTAACAGAACTTATAGCTGAGAATTCTGCCCCAAATTGTTTTTTTCCAATGGAAAGATGATTGCATTGTACCACTTGAAAAACGCTCAGAGCACTTACTCATATATGCTTTCTGAACAAGTGAAAGAAATGCTTTTAGTCATACTTCATGCACAGAAGAAGAGGTCTCGTATGCTTGGTTTGATTATAACCTTTCAAAATTAAACCAGATCACTTCTTGGAGAAATGCAACAATTCACATGTATTAGGCTGGAGCATTAAGAGTATCTGTGCCACTGTACCTGCTGCACCCTGAAGGCAACCCTCACTGCTGGTGGGGAAGAATGAGACCTGCATGCAGTGCTACTTACTTTCTGTCCCAGCATCCCACGTGCTCTTCCTGATGGAGTCACAGTCGGAGCGACAGGGAGACACAGCAGGCAAGTTTGGAGCTACACTGCACACCACCACCCCCCTCCTGGCTGTCAGTATTCGAGGGGACTCAGGATGAAACGTTGTCATCTCCTGGTGCTCCACACCAAGCCCATCCACTATCTTGTCCAGGTTATTCCGTGAGTCACTCTGGAAGCATGGGGTATAGGCCATTGGTCTCACTGGCACCTGTGGAGGCCCAACCTCTTGGTAGATATTTCTGCTGTCTCCACTGTTCCTGATGTTCTTGAATTGGATGCCATTGCTCTTGTTGAGCAGGGCTGCAGTAGCCGGGTCCTGTACGAGCGTGATGTTGTTGCGGGAATAGTTCTTCCTGAAAACTTTCTTGCGGAAAATGATGAAAAGAACGATTAACACAAATATGACAAACAGGACCACGGCTATTCCTATCAGCTCCTCCTTGCCAACATAGGAATGCCCAGCTTGTATATTGGGAACCACCACAGGGCGAAGACCACAGTATTGACCCACATAGCCAGGGGTGCAGTTACACAGAAAGGAACCGAAGATGTTGACACAGGAGCCTCCGTTTTCACATTCTTCTCTTTCACACTCATTGATGTCTTCCTCACACCTTAAAAGAAGAGAAGGAGAGTCTGGAATCTGGAGAACATCTAAGAAGCAGTCCAGCTTGTGTATGATGCCCTATCTTGTCAAAATGGTGCCATTAATTAAAACCTTGTGGTACTTTGCAAATTATCCTATTACTAAACAGCATTTAATTTTTTCTATAGCTATGAGTTTTTTAAGAAAATAAAATGGAAATATCAAGAAGGAATTAAGAGTTTAAAGCATCTGATAGATACCAAGAAGGAAATAAAGCACCTAACAGCAAAAGACTCCTTGACCCTAATGAGGCTTACTGAATGTAACAGAGAATCTGCTTTTTATATTATTTTTGGACTACTCCACGGGTTTCAAAATATTACAGGGGATTCAAGACAAGACAATTGAGAAAAAATACAGTAAAAAAAAAAATCAGAGTATTTATTGAAGGAAAGAGAGGAGAGAGAAAAGGGAAGAGAAGGGAAGAGGAAGAGAAAGAGGAAGAGGAAGAGGAAGAGGAAGAGAAGAGAAGAGAAGAGAAGAGAAGAGAAGAGAAGAGAAGAGAAGAGAAGAGAAGAGAAGAGAAGAGAAGAGAAGAGAAGAGAAGAGAAGAAGAGAGAAGGATATACTGTCTATGTAAAATTATTTAGGTCTGGAGATAAAATAAACAAATATTAGAGGTGGGGGGAAAAATTAACAGGTGCCATAAAGAGAGAGGAGAATTGGAAAGAACAAGAGGTAGTAAAATGCAGAGGAAAAAGTACAAACAGTAGACAAAACAGAAGAGGGACAAAGCATGTTGATGGGCAGGTGGGGATTTTCTGTGTGTACACCAAGTTTACGATCAAGGCAGGGATTTAAAAAATGACTGCAATAAATTAGCTTTTTATATCAGGGCTAAGGTGGCTAAATAATTGATCCATTTTCAAAACAACGATTACGCAGCAGCTTCTGCAGGTTTTATGAGTCTGTTCAAAAAGCTGGCAACACTTAGATAAGTGTATCTCACAGAAAACTGTCTCCAGATAACACCCTGAATCAAAGTTTGGAGAGTAAGTTAAAAAAAACAAAACATGCAAGTCTCAGGGACTTCTCAGCTGTCATTAGCTTAGACTCGGAAGTGCTAAGGTTGGGATGATTTTTTGTGAGATGAATCATAGCTTTTGGAGACAAAATGCCTGATGATAAAGCCCACCAGCACTGAGCCATCCCACTGCCCACCTGGGGAGGGACACTTACGTTACTCCTGTCAGGCCATTTTTGCAGCTGCAGATGAAAGCATTGCCGATGGGATCACATGAGCCTCCATTGCGGCAAGGATTTGGGAAGCAGGCTGTGATCTCTGACTCACAGTTCCTTCCTGTAAACTGGGAGAGGCAATTGCAATGGTACCCTGGGAGGTGAGGGACAGAGAGAGGGAAATTAGACTCCTACCACTGAGTCTGTCTAAAAGCAAGAGGACTCACTTGGCTGCTTTACATATAAAAATAAATTGTACTGTGGGGGCAAGAGGATGTTTACACTCATTGTCATCTGTTCCATGTGGTCCACACATTGCTAGTCAAGAGTCTGTCTATCTGAGATGCCCAGACAATCAGAGCTCGTGTCTAAAACCAGGGACCAGAGGAATTGCTGCAGCCCAGACCATTCTAACTGCCATGCTTCAGATAATAAAAAATGTAATTTGCAAACACCTTTTAAGAAAGATAACGAGAAATATGCTAGATCAAGGATGTATTTCTCAACTTTTTGAAAAAGTTTGCTGATAGTGGCAGTCTACTCTCCTTTCGGGGCTTTACCAACAAGCAAATACATCAACTGAGAGCTCTTCCATCTCTGCCCTTTACAAGGATGACACAATGGGGATGTGGCAGTAATAAAAAAACAGTTTTATAAAGTGCATCATCAAGGCAGAAATGATAAACTTCAAAATACCAGCTGACCTGCAATACCAGTCCTAACCAGAGTTGATTATGTTCAGTGTGCACTATCACATTCTGATTAATCACTCACTGCAACTGATCAGACACAACATTCACTTGGAGGGGGACCCTATCAGGGATTGAAGTCCCATTTCTGTTTTTTTGCCAACACAGGGGCAACATAAAAATTTAGGAAGAAAAAAAAGATTTTAAACACATGAGTTCACCCTGCCAAGTATCAAATGACAAATATCTTTTTTTTTTTTTCCTCTCTGTGAGTTCATATGGCATAGCCATTAATAAGATCTTTATTTCAGTTCACAAAGAAATCCAGCGAGGCAGTGCATCTCTTAATGCTATGAACTGGATATGGAAATCTGGCTGCTTTTTTGGTTGAAAAGAGCATGGAACATGTAGGCTGTGAAAGCCATGAGATGGCTAAGACAGTCCCTGGAAGTGGAAGACTCCTAAGTTAGAGCTGTTGAATCAGCAAAATTTTCCTGGACATCTGTAAAAAATCTTTGGCTGATCTTTAAAAAAGTTTCCTTTATAATCCAAATGTCTTAAACAGATGTGTAGGCAAAGTTCAAGTTTCTGTTATGGGGTTCACATATTTACTGAATATAGCATTTTAAGCAGCTAAAACAAGGAAACTTCCTGCCATTAATACAGCTGCAGTTAGAGCTGAAATGGTTGAGTGCAACTCAATTCAGTGTCAAAATTATTGGCAATCAAGCTGATGTTGTGGAAATATCATCTCTTGGTGAGCCTTTTAAACATATTTTTAAAAACTTTCTATATCTAAACATCTGGAGAAAAAACCAAAATGCTCGTTTTAAAAGTTACTCTTTCTACAAACATGGCAGGAATTTCAAGCACAGTCACAAGGAAAAAAGTTTCATGGAAACAATATGGAAAAACCCAGCGGAGGCATAAGGAAAAAGCAATTCTGCATCAAGACTCCCACATCTTTTATGTCCTATACGGTTCAATTCGCCTTGTTCAGTTACTCTAATTGAATTCTTTCATGAGGACAGGCTCTTGAGAATAAACTTGGAACCAGACTTGCTAGCATACTCAGTCAAGAGTCCAAGGCTATTTAATTGAAGATAAATGAAATACTCAAATATCATGCTGTTTCATTGTCCTGCTACAAGAAGGGAGACAGACACACTGATCTTTCCAAGGTTACAGAGTTAAGAAGATAAACTATTCAACTTCTGGGCTTCCAGAAAGCATGTTTAGTCAGCATCAGCAAGATGGAATTATTTCTTTTTGTGTCTTAAAAACATCTCTCTCAGACAATGTGAACAGCTTTCTGGACCTATAGTGATCTGGGTCTGAAGAATTACAAATCTATGACTGTAGGCAAAATTCACAGCATGGATAAATAAGGCTGTTTCAGTGCTTCCTTTTTTGACTGAACAGTGACATCTATAGTTCAAAAATTTATAGGAATGTTTTATGCGTATTTTACAGTCTCAATGAGTTTAAGCAAAAGGAGAATGTTCAATTCAAATATAAACCACTTTATTCATAATCAGTTCTGCTGCCATATATAACAGCAGAATATATATGTTATTCTATTTGTTAACTGATATTTTATAAACCTCCATAACTCTAAAGTGATGTTAAAAGCCAAGTTTCTGTTGTTTTTCAACCAAGTTCTTAGGTGCCAATCATTTGTAAGTCAAAGCCTTTGAATCACTTCGTTTTCATGTCTTGTATTTGTTTCAGCTAAGTTCTAAGTTCTGTAACATATTCTGTTTACATTTGTTCACTATAGGAAACTTGAGAAGCATTTATTTGATTAAAAATACTTTTACTACCAACTAAAAACGAAGTATGGATTTATGCATTTTATACTGAGATGAAACCGAATGCACCAGATGGGTCAGAGCCCTGACCAGCAGTGTATGAAGAGGACCAAAATAAAAGTCTGCTTCTGAAACCCTAAATTTTTCACACAATTTGATTTAATGATGGTGGAACACACATCAGATATTAGAAGACTGAACTATTCACAGTAGATTCTAAGTCTAAGGATCAAATCTAGAAATCAAAAAAGGCACTAAAACAAGACAGTATTAAATTACCATATTTATCACTGGCATTTCCTCTCATTGGATTCACTGCCATACACCTGCCAAGCCCAAGCCACTGGCAAAAGACACAGAACTTTTCTGGGACACACATGCTCAGAGCTGCAGAGCACTCACCCGGGAGATCTCCAACACAGCAAAGCATATGTCAAAATTCATGGAGTGGGAAAGAGAAAAGATGATATGATGGCTCAGTAGACAGCATATCACAGCTCAGCCAGAAGACCTGCCAGACCTTTAATCCTTCTCCAAACCTCTCAGCAGAGGCTGTGATTTTGCTGGCTACTGCATATTTTAGCCACATGGTCTTGGACAAAGGTAAATTGTAAAGAAACCCCTTCTGTTTGGGAGTGCATCTTGTGTTTAATAAAGGATTTTTATTATACTTTTAATTTAATATCCTGCTAATGTACCATTCATTTCTTCCCTCCTGTTTAGAACAAGAATAACAAGCAAATTTCTCACATTCAAAGACGAGAAAAGGCTCAAAGTGTCCTGTCCTCTCAGCAAAGGATGAAAAATCTCTTTTGAACAATGTAGGGCTTGATCCTGTTCACAATGAAAGCACTGAAGTCCTGGAAATTCATCAACATTTAATATTATACAGTTCATCTGAACTTCCTCCAAGAGGAATGAATATTTCACTCCCAGAAATGTTGATCTATGTTCTCCAAGGCAGCAATTTTTGTGATGTCACCACTGTATTTCTTCAGAGAAAATCAGTGGAAAAAGACAGGAAGCCCTGGAAAACACCTCTAAAATGCTTCTAGGATGGGACCAAAACATTCTCAGCATGTGCCATAGCAGCATGTACCAATAGCTGACATAAGAGCGACAACAAGCTGTGAGCAACAATACAGCCCTTTTAGGCTGCATCTACTTTAACAAGCCCTGCAGAGCAGCAGCAGTGGGTGCCAAACAGCTGGTGCTGAGGACCCAGTAACCTCACTGTGTACAGCTCAGGGCTTTGGGACCAGCTGTCTTCCAGCTCAGCTCCGTCCTGCTCTCCAAGACCTTGCCGCTCCACAGTGGCAAGTGGAGCCCAGGAAGAGATGATGATCAGAAGATTTGCATCAAATACCATTCATGACCTGTATGTAGATATAGGTCTACACACTGTCTTGGGCTTACTGTTGTTTTATGCTCCTTTATTAATCGTCTCCTCTACATAGTTAAATCTCACCTTCTCGGTGTGATGCAAACAGCTTCTCTTACTACCCCTTTGGCATGTCCCTATCCAGAAGAAAAGGTGTTTTTCATCCCAAGCTTACTGAAGAGCAGCATGCAGTAAGACAGGACACTACACAGGCTCACTGGCTATACCTATGTTTGCTTGGCACCTCAGAAGCAGAGGCAGCAGCACAAGGCAGGCATGGTGCCATCAGCAGATGGGGCGTCATTATGTAGCGAACATCTCTGTTGGTAGCATTCCCAGCCTGAGCATCTGAATGTCTGTCTATCCTAAGGTTTACTTGGCTTTATTAAAGAGGATGCTCCAAACTGCTGCCAATTTCCTTTTTTTTTTTGAACATGTGTACGCTCCTGTTTCTATCTATCCCATGCAAAACAGGCTGGCTTTTATCTGTTAATGTGCTTTGGCTTTCACTGGTTTCTTTTCCTTTGACTTTTTCTGGCCTCTCT
Organism: Sialia sialis; assembly: GCA_009812075.1. Taxonomy (NCBI): domain Eukaryota; kingdom Metazoa; phylum Chordata; class Aves; order Passeriformes; family Turdidae; genus Sialia; species Sialia sialis. The sequence goes on along the minus strand of VRYO01002772.1, from coordinate 11,918,755 downwards.
GTAGTTTCTCTCTCTGCTGGGCAGCTAGACCTGACAAACTCGATGTCCAGAAACAGCCCTGCCCTTGGCATTGACCACACACCAAGTTACACACCAAGTTAACCCATGAGAACTACTGAAGGTGGAGAGGACCTCTCCCACCATTTGTATTTTGGTAGGTCTACAGTCAAAACATGCCACCTTTAAGAAGAGTGTGTTCTTCAGCCATACACAGTCCTGCCACTCCAGATTTAATTTGTCTGTCTTCAAACAGATGATTGTCTCTTGCCCTTTGTTGAAAATGAACCTCAGTCTGTGCTGAACCACTGCTTTCTATGAGAGGATTGGCATGTACATGCTTTTAAAACAGGAATTTAAGAACAGATGCCTATAATCATAGCTATAAAAAAGATTAAACACCCCCAAAATTTCTAAAAGGCTTTAAAAAAGTAATTGATGTGAATTTGGTATGCTCACATGACAGAATGCTGGGTTGTTTGTGTGTGTGAAAAAGCAAGATCAAGACATTAGTAAGACCAGGTCAGTTCTGTGGTATTGCACTAATTTTTCCCTTATTTCTTATGAACTACCTGATCCTCAAAACCAGCTGTGAGTAATGGTGCTAACAGTATTTAAAACATGTAAAACCCGTCACCCAAGTACCATGTTGCATTTTATTTTCTCCTCCCTCTGGCTATTAGCTCTGTTCATGAAAACAAAAAAAAAAAGAGAATATAAGAAAAGTCAAGAGTGGGGAAAGCAAAATGACTTTATGTCCTCACACTCTGCCCACAGTCCTTGACTCAGTAGATATTTTTGCTCAAATGCTTCATGTTCAAATAAAATCGCCTACTGATATAAGCCATTTACTTTAATCAAAGCCAGATGTACATAGGACTGATCAAATTAAAAGGAAATAACTATACTTATAATTGCAGGCTATACAAGCATGAGGTTTCTCTGTGGTTGAAAACCTTGGTGCAGTCTTTGCATGTGATTACAGTAAAACTTTCTATTGCTGAGATTGCTCATGCTGTTACTCATGCAGATAAACATACATTTACTATTGGCAGCCCTGGAAGTGCCACACTATTATTAAGGTTGTGTGACATTTCCCATTTTAAGACCTCATATTCAGCAGCTTATAGCTTAACCACACTTTAAACACTTGGTTGAATTTTCTTGGGAAATTCAGTTCAAAGAGACAAGCAGTTTCTGAAAGTCATGCTGTTCTTTAGGTTTCAAAATGCTAACTTTCTTTAAAAATAGCTTTACTGACCCATACCTACAGATAGGGACTGAAAAGTCTGGAAGAATGTGGCATATACTTCAGGGCTGTGGTTTCCACTGTCTCCCATGAAAATTGTCCTGAGTATGTCTCCTTCTGCTATGAGTCTCCTGAGCTGTCAGATCTAGTGAGTGCTCATCCTCCTCTGCCAACAGCCCCTATTTGAGAATGCACTGGATCTCCCCATGGGGTCTTTGGACACGCAGTCCTCCCCTCCTGAACCACTGACATCACTTGGCCACCACTGCAGCCATAGGAGCAAGCAGAGGTTCATGTCATGGTTGCTTTCTGCTGACTCAGAAACCAGAGAAGCTTTTGTACTTGGACTCTTGGAGTTCCCACCTGAACTGTCTGTGCTCTCTGATACAGGCTGAGATCTCCATTCTGCCCTGTTCCACATGCAGAGAGGGCAGGCAGAAAGAGCCACTGTGGGTCATCTTAGTCCTGTGCCAGCCCTGCTTTGGGACAATACCTCTGTGGTCAGTCCTGAGCTGTGAAACTGCTGGGAATGTTCCCATCCAAACCCTAACAGAACCAGCACACTCCTAGTGCATACAGAGCACTGCCCCAAACAGGGGCATGGTATCACCTAATTCTGATAACCACAGGATGAAGTGAAAGGCAATCGAAGCAGTTTTCTTATTAATGGTGATCAGGGCAGTAGGCATTTCTACTGAAGGAAGATCTCACAATAGTAATATTGTTAGGGAGGTTTGTGTTGTAGATGTTCAATTTATGCAAATTATATGTAAATTAGACATGGCCTCTTTGACTTCTGGTATGTAGCCAGCAACTCTTTCACGTTATAATGTTGGGTAACCTTAGCTTGGCTGTTTTCTTCTTAAGTTAGCTATAAATCTCACCTTTCTTTTGCTGTCTCCTAATTTTCTTGTAAAGCACAGTCGGCTGTCCATAATAAAAAGGATGCTAACAATATATGAAATCTGCTTTGTAAAATTTGAATTAGAGGGTATATTTACTTAAAAAAATCTTATGCCAAATACTCTCTGTTTAAGAAAAGGAACAGTTTCTCCAAAAACTGAAAAAGGAGAATAATATCATAGAAAGTATTCATCAAGAGATCCTGATGCTACTGAATGCCCCATGACTGGGAAAAGGACCTTTGCATGGTATATTTTTGCATTCTTCCCCTCACCAAAAGAGAAAAAAGCTGCCGTTTTCATTCTTAAGAAAATTCTTAAAGAATGAAGTTATGTTTTTTTCTATTTTAAACAGAAGTCAGCTGCTAACATCTATGTCAGCGAGTGCAATGGTTGATGGTTCTTAAATGCACATTGCAATTTGTGGCTCTGCAACTAGGACTTGTAATACTGTTGGACTTTTGTGCTCTTAGAATTTAATTACGTGGCCTTTCAGCATATGGAGGACACCATCCACAGAATTGCTTTGCCTAGTGGAAGCAAAAGTGCCCCTGCCTACTTCTTAAGGGCTGGGCTGTAGAACCACCGACATACAGTCAGGGCCCATTGCACTGGAATCATGGCTTTGTAACAATCCTTTATTTACACACACTGCTGAGACAGTAAAAACAGCAAACAGATTTTTTGACGGCAGGCAGCCAAAACATCCCTGCAGGGCACATGCCCCTCGCCGAGGCAGGAACACAGGCATGTTAAATCAGCTCTGTGACTGCTTTCCAGCAGAGAATTTTGTTGACATGAAATGGCATTTGCCATTCCAGTAGTAAGATGGGTCCAAACTTCAGGGCTGCTTGTTTCTCCCCTATCCTGTGTCACCCCTCGGTTTGAATTGGCATGCACATAGAGTTGGGGAAAAAAAGAATTATGGTAAAGAGTTCTTTTAGAAAGGTTTCAATTTACTCCTCATGAGATTGCTGAGCAATACTGTAAATAGACTCAAATAAAATCAATAGAAGGAACTGTTCTCATGCTTCCTAGGAAGTGAGGCAAATGGCTAACCTCATTTTTTAAGTATGGACTCTGCACCAAAGCCATCATACATATATTCCTGTACGTACTACAGTCATATTTCCTAGGAATTTCAATTATCATGCTTAGCAATTCTTCCAGTGGTTGCAGCATCCTTCTGTCTCAGAATTACTTTCTTTTGCCCTTGTTGTACAGCCCTCCTCTCTTCGCTAAATAAAGACCCTTAAGGACAAACACAAGCACAGCAACATTCCTGCTCATGCCCCACAACACATCCTGGATTGCCAGGGCTGTGCTTCATTCCTTCAACTGTTCTCACATCTCTTTCCATCAACAGCAAAGCTGACAGCATCCTGATGCATCATTTGTGATAGCATGGGAGAAGAGGTGGCTGAATCAAAGCCAAAGATCCAGAGGGGATGCTAGCTGAGAGCCTAGCATGGACAAATCCACAATTTCAGGACTTACTTTTTAAGTAAGGTTACCCAAGTGAGAAACTTATCACAGTCTGCTCAGATCTCTCCACATGTCAGTCTTGAACTGATCTGAAGTTTAGCCTAAAAAATCTGTGTGGTGGAGGGGACTCAGAAAGAAAATATGAGAGTCAGGCTTAAACTAATGAAAAACAGAAATAATAACTATGGGTGCAAGGCAATTGCATGGACACATTAAAGCAGGAAGCCCTGGGACAGTGGTTAAATGCTCCATAAAACAAGAGTTTACTGGGAACTTCCCTAGAGAACCATGATCAAAACACACTGACAGTAAGTGGATGGAAAGCTCTGAACTTGCAGAAAACCTCTCTGTTGAGCAACCACCTTTTCAGAGAAGTTCTATTCTGCCAGAAAAGGTGTGCAATGCTACATGCTAATATAGTATGGGGAATTGGAAGGGAAACTTCTACATTGCAGAAAAGAGAGCTGCCTGAGAGGGAATGTTCTACACGTGTGCCATTTGCTTTTCTCCTGCTAACATGCTGACTGTTCTGTGTACTGCAGTAAGTCTGGTATCAAATCACACAAACCACCACATAACCACTGGATAGGAAACTCCAACACAAGCACAGTTTAAATCAATGTCTTTGGATAACATTACTTAGACCTTAGAGCACTCAGGCCTCCGAGAAAGCTGTAAAATACAGTTCAGGGGCCCAACTTGCTATTTTCCATGCAGACATGTAATCAAATTACTCACTTACAAAAGGACGAAGGTGTTTGCGGACAGCTCAGTAATTATTTGTGACAGCTTTGGAAACAGAGTAAGGCAACACTGCTGTTACATCTGTGATGGACATTTCAAATCACCATCTTTGTGTACAGCCCTCAATGCTGTAAGGATGCTGTAAATGGATTCTGAAAAATCCAGCTGAACATTACAGTAATTGTAATTCTATTGGTTTCTATAGAAATAGGATTATACTAACAGCCAATAAATCAATTTCCTCCTGGAACACTAATGCAATAAGAAGGGGCACCATTTCACTGTTATTTATAGAGCAAACAGCTTTTACCCAATTTGCAATACCTATCAGAGTTTTATAGAGTTCATGAGATTTTTCAAGCATGTTGCTGCATAAAACCATCTCTGGCAATAAATTACAAGGGAAAGCGGGGAGGGGGAAGCCCGTAACGTAATGAAAACATTTACCACCAGATGGCACGGCAGTACAGGTGCCGCCGTTCTGGCAGGGGTGTCTCTCACAGGCATCAGGATAAAGGACACAGCCAAGCTTCAGCTCCGTCAGGCCAACCACCTCTGCAAAGCTGCTGCGCTTGTTCTGCAGGGGCAGCTCGTTGTTGTTGAGGACCACTGAGTCCAGGCAGCCCTGGAAGCCGCTCAGCACCTGCGTGGTCCTCTTGTCAGTCAGGCTGCGGACGTTATCCACTTGGACCTGGGCGCCAAAGTAGACAGAGCTGTCTGTGCTCAGTGTCTGGAAGTACAGCGGGGCTTTGCGGCGCTCCACGTAGCTGTCATCCAGGGACAGGCTCGTGAAGTTGCGGTTCAGCTCCAGGAACACCGAATGCCAGCTCCCATCATTAACGGCCCTGCCAGAAATTCCCAGGATTCCTGGGCCATTTCCACAGTCCAACTGGAACCAGAGTTTGCCATCGACAATCTGTAGGAGGAAAAGAGAAATCAAAGTGCTTCAGGCGCTCAGCTGTCTCATAATACGCTCTCACAGAGAATGTGGAAACACAGAGAACTTCTAGACAGTGTCTGCACACTGTTAAGGCTGCTCTCCTACACGACACTAAAACAGCATAAAGCTGTGCCTTTATCATGAGCAAAAAAAATACAAGGTGGAAAATATCAGTTTACTTTGAATTTGCCCAAAGCCAATTACTGCAGGAAAACTAAAAATACAGAAAACCATATGGGTACATAACACAGGTGAAAACCGGGATAATTATATGTTTTACTGAACAGGATATGGACTTGAGGACCCTTGTTCTGCTCTTGGCTCTGCTGTTGAACAGCTGTGTCTATCTCAGCAAGTCCAAGGGCTGTGATTCTGCTCCCAGTGGTTGATATTATCAAAAGGATGGGCAGGGCACAGGATCACCTCTTAGTGTTGGAGAGGCTTGTAGCAGTCAATCGCCACACTTTCAGCTGGTGATGTTAGGTGGTCTGCTCATGCAGACATCCTGTGCTTCTGTAACCTTTAGGAACATCTCAATGAGGTTTGGATTTGCCCCTCAACATCATAAGTTCAGTGTCTAATTACAACAGTAAGATACTAGTTGACCAAAAGTCAGTTATTTCCCAAATATGCTACACAACCTGCTGTGTGTATACCTCATAGATGACATGATGAGTCTTACTGTTCTTTCTTTCTTTCCTAATATTTATGCTGGACTCATGGATTTAGAGAGTTTGTAGGGGGTTTCTCACTTTCCCTCTTGTCCCTCACTCATCCTAAGTCCTCATAAAGAGAAAATCTGTGCTACCCTGCTGGGGCAGGCAAAGTGCAGTGAGGGAATGGGTATGAAATGCTTCTTTCCTGATTAGCAGTTTACCCAAAGATTTTAAGTTTCACTAACAGATGGTATATAAGTTTAAAATGGCTGACAAGGTTGGAAATAATTTCTTATGACACATTAATTGGATTCAAGTTCTCTGAAAACTCTTCCAAGTATTTTACCTTTATGTCATACTCTAGGAAGTATTTATTTCTGCAAACCCCATTTCAAGACAGTTCTGTCCCATTATTTATCCCCCTCAAAAGTTCATGTGCTGTGTCATTTTTCATCCTACTAGGCAGCTCACATTGTCCTCTCACTGGTATATCTGTTAGAGTCTGACTGCTCCCCCCAGTGAGAGCAGAGCTGCCGCCGATGCCAATGCAAGAACCTCACAGAGCTTTGGTGGCCTGCTGAACTGGCATGGCAAATGCAGATGTGTGGATGCTGCAGTGTGTCCATCTGCCTTTGGCCATTTCTGGCCATTTGTAGCATGAACAGTCATGTTAGATGGAGACATCCCTTGGCATGTGACTGTGCTCAAACTCTTCTCAGCCAGGCTCCCTGATGTGGCTTGAAGGTAAACAGGAAAGTGTTAAATCTACAGGAGCAAACCATGCTGCTGTGCCATTATCAGCATTTTATGTCCTTGGAGGTTGACAAAACTACCTGGAGAAAAGCTGAGATGTGTAGATCTCTGGATTTCCTTCTCCTTTGCAAATGCTTGCTTTCTTGGCTGGCTGACTCAGAACTGGACTTCAAGCCAAAACACACTGGGAAGTTGGGGTATAAACCACACCACTCCTCTGCTCAGCGACTGCTTGGCAGCATGGACACAGAGGTGCTAAGCATGGGACAGGCTCCCTGTAGATGCCAGCTGCCCACTTACTCTGTGTAGTTTGAGGAGGTGCAGAGGAATGAATACACAAGTAGAAGGAGCCAAGGGAAGGAGCTAGAATTAGCCCCTACTGTGAACAATTGGCTATTTTAAAGTCCCTGATCTGTAGGATGTAATGAAACTGAGAAGAAATCAGATCTGTGGCTGTAACACATGCTTAAGGGATGGATGCTGCTTGATACCTCTACAGCTCAGTCAAATAAGGCTAATGGATGTATAGAGTAACGAGCCTAGATCATTTTTCCTTAAAAAACATTTTCTTGCAGGACTCAAAACTCAGCCATAAAGAGTTTCTATAGATTGAAATTGGGTCTGTTAAAGCATTTCCTCAGGAGGAATCTTGGTAAACAAGATGCCCTGATAAACAGAGAATTTTTTCTCTCCAGAAATAGAACAATAGTTTCTTTCCTCCCTATGCCACAAAACACTTCATAAACATTGAAGGTGCTGCTCAGAAAGTGTGGTCTGTCTCACCAGGAATACAAATCAAACAGCAAAATGCATGCCAACATATTACACTTTGAAAAACAGCCATCACTGGATAAGCAGATAACTTGCTCTTACTTAAAAGGCTTTTTCCTATGGAAACTCTTCTACTGATTGTGTATAATATACATATACCTCCCCTATGACTACTTATGCCCTGAAGGACCTACTGCCTGCGTGTCTATTAATCTTACTCACAGAACATGTTTTTCCAATTATCTTTATAAATACAACACCACATTTGAGCACCTGGGATAAATATTACACCATTTGTACGCAGGAAACTATGATCTAAAAGATTTGCCATTAAAATATGTTTTATACATCTTTCTCATGCACTTTTATTTCTTTTTACCAGCAGATGATCTGACATACACAGCAAATATATATTGTCTGAAGGGCTAAGTTTCCTTCCTGTTATTGAAGAAACATGAGTAACCTCCAACTAGAGTGAAAGATGGAAAGGATGGTCTGATGTTTACAGTATTAGCCTAAGACATGACAGATCTGCATGGGAATCCACACTCTGCAACATTCTTCCTCTGAGATCTCAAGGAAGCCATTAGTTTCAGGTCTCCATCAGTAAAAGAGGGGTAACGTCATTTCCCTACCTCACACCACTGCTTTACAGATACATACATTAAAGACAGAGTGACATGTCCAGATACCCCCCAGCAATGGGACCATAAAAACACTTTCATTAATCAGATGGTCACGGGCCTTTCTGTAGAGGGGCTGGGAGGAAATATTAGTCCCTGGTGGACTTTGAGGAGGAATAGGAAGAACAGGAAGAGCTGGCAAGGAGCAGATGCTGTAAAGGGTACAAGTACACTCTTCGGTACTTGTCAGCTGGACATGCCAGGCAGGGAGGAGAAGGCTCTTCCACCTAACAGGTAAAATTGCTGTCCTTATTCTTAAGCACAGAGAATTCAACCATCATTCAGCAATTAATCCCTGGTGTTCCTGTGATTCCTTGTAAGCACTGAGATGTCATGGTCACTGCTCAGTCCTCAGAGGGGGTTCTTTGAATATAGCCTGGACCTCAGTACCAAGAAAAGCTGAACTTCAAGCTAACTGAGGGATGTTAAAGCAAAAAGTATGGACATCCAATGAATAGCTAGGCTCTTGTCCAGGCTCAGCAGTACCCAGACAATAACCTCAGTGGCATGGTTGGTCTGCTAGTGTCAGACTGTCAATCCAGCACTGAATGTGTGGCATTACTTTTTTCATTCCCCTATGCAGTGCAACACAGCAGAAAGCCTGAGTTACTCCATCTCACAGCAGAGACATGAAAACTTTGCAACCCCTCACCAGTTCAGCCCATGGCACCAGCAGACACCCTCTGCACCATGAAAGCACAGAGACACTCCTTCTCCTAGCTGGGCAGAAAATTCCCACAAAGCTTCCGCTTCCCAGAGCTTTCCAGGCTCAGGGTTTAGTTAGTCTCAGTTATAACAATTATGACAGGGAGGTTAATGTACACTTAAGCATGTATGACACAAGATTCCTCACCTGTAGAGAAGTTAAAAGAACACTGAAGACTCCAAAAGCTGATGCAATCTGTTATAGCTCAATAATTTCATTCAATGAGCAGAATGGAGCCAAACACATACTGTAAATTATATTAGAATATTAGTCTGGCTAAGATGTTTGGCTAACATCCATATTTGTGTATCAACATAGGTAATAAAATGATCAAATGGTTCTTCTGAGACCACCTCCAGCTCACACAGTCCATCTGCAGTCAAATAGCATGGATACAGCACGCTGCCTCCTAATCTATCTGGGGAAATATTTTGTTAGCTGAATTGCATTTCAGGTTCGTTTGTGTAAAATGGTGTATTTAATTAAAATATTACTCGTTTCAACTCCAGCCACAACTGGGATCATATCCAAACTTCAGTTCTATCCAGCATAAGCCATGCAGCAGTAATGCATTAAAATGTATAATACACACTTAACTAAACCACACAAAGTTTCACATTAACTGCCTGGACAGAACATATGCTTGCCTTTTACTGTTTAGCTGCCATATTTATGGCATGATGGGAAAGTCTTTCTTTACCTATTTTTAATCCTTAAAATTTCATAAAACAAGATGAATCTCCATTATATTCCTAGTAAAAAGAAATGGAAATCTCTTATGCAATGTCCTTTTAATGGTTAAAAGGGTTAAATCTTAATTTTCTGAGTTAGCTGCTACATAGGTAAAAAGGAAATGATGGCACTGGTTTTGAGACATGCAATCTTTCCAAAGGAAAAAAAAGTCAACATTGACCTGCACCTCATTTTGCTCCAGTTGTCTTAAAAGCAAGAGCATGCAATAAAAAAAAAAAATCAAAAAAGAAGCCTCAAAAAAAACAAAACAGGAAAAAAAGGCCAACCTCTCAAAATCAATGGGTGAGTTGCTTTGAAACAGCTGAATAAATAACACCCTTATTTTATTTTATCAATAAGGTGTAGCTGGTAGGCTTTCAGCAAAGTAGTAGACAAGCAGTTTGCTCTATGGAATTGATTATTCATCCAGGAAGGACATTGTGTTAGGATTATGAAATATTTCCATCCCTGGAGTTATCACACATGTATGAGCTTCCAAAATTAAGCTGGTCATTTAAACACCAAAAAGCATATTGCAGCATTAATGTTTAAACAGACTGCAATGGCAGAGACTTGCTTCAAAACCATCAATGCCACTCTATGCCCTGACAGCACAGGTGTTTTCTGCCTGTCTTCCCATGGGCTCATATTTTGTGGGTCTAAATTTTCTTCTACCTCTGGCTTTATTTGAAGCTCAGTGATGGTGCTGGGTCCTCTGGTGCTAATTCAGAAGACACTTAAGTAGATGCTTAGAATTAAAGTATGTGAATAGTTCCAATTGCTTTCAAATACAGGAAGTTAAGCAAGTGATTAAGTGCTTTGCTGGAGTCATGCCAGAGTGCTCCAAAGAACACAGGATTTCATCCTTTATCCTCTATTTGGGAAGCTTCTCCTCATGTTTAATTTAATTGAAAGCAATGCTCAAATGATAACAACGTCACATTTACAGACCTCTAATTAATCTGCTTAATGGCCTTATTTCTGAGTACCTCCCTACCTCCCAACATATGTACCTGGTTAAAGGAAAAAAAGAAGCCTTACCTCTGGTTTACAACTGAAAAAAAAAAGGGTGTTTAGAAAGTCCAAGGATAGCTTCCTTGAAAACACCTGAGTCAGGAATCCCCAAAGTGCAGTCCATGAGCCAGCTGCCATCCCTGAAGAGACCTGGTAGGGCTGAATCTCTTGAGCATGATGCCATTTGTCTGCCACAGAGCACTTTTGCCTGGTATTCCTTGGCTAAAAGACCTTCACAAACTAAACTCTGACAATTCCTGATCTTTTAAGTGATACCATTTCTTAAAAGAACTATGCTGAATGTAATGATTTTGCTTTCTTTAAACCCCATGCATGCAGAAGCCCAGCGCCAGACCTGGGAAAAGGAAACACTGCAACAGTGAATCCTGCCCTACTGAAAAGCTGAGTGTGAGGCCTGGAGAAGGTAATTCCCTATGTCCTCCCTGATAAATGCACAGGAGAAAGCAAAGGCTTTGCATCCAGACATGACCCCGGACCTCACTCATCACATACATGAGGTAGCAGCTGCATATGAAGCTCTCTACTTTCTCTTTGTTTCTTAGACATAGGAAACAAAACAGCTTGACATGTAGGTTGCTGACTGAGATTGGAGCACAATAACCACACCCCTTGTCATTGCTCCTTGAAGTATTATTTTTAACTCAGCATATTTCAAAGCAAAATAATTAGGTGATTATGTGAAGCGGGGACTGAAAACATGATTCCCACCTCACAACTAAAAACTCAATTCAGGTGACTGCAAAGGGGAGTTCTCTTACTGCTTTGGATATTTTTTGGTTTTGTTTTGTGTTCATTTGGTTTTGGCATTTTGTTTCTTTTTTGTTGTTGTTGGGGTTTTTTTTCTGGTAGCAATAGTAGTACCATCAACTTTTCTATTTTGGTGGCAAAATTTCCCTGCTTCAACTGGATATTTTCACTCAGTTGTTTATGATCTAGGTTTGCTGTGCTCCTTAATGATGAGAGCCTTATACACAAAACTATAGCAAAATGAATTCTACTATCACCATTCTAAATCAATTTCAAGCCATCTCTGTATCATCTCCTATTTTTTTCTAGTGGCACCTTCCACCAGGGCCATTTGTTTTTTCCCAGGTATTTTTGAAATTAAAAAATTGCAAATGCTAGGAGCAAGCATGATAAAAACTTCAAATAAGGTCTTCTAATCTGAAGTTTTGAAGTTTATTTTACACAGAAACATATTCTTGAAAGTTTAAACTGATTTTCTATTCATCTCAAAGCAGAGGTTAATTGTCTTGTATAAATCTGAACAACACTGACAGTTCCTGGTAAGTGGCAGACAGTACACTTGCTCATGAAATACTTCAGTCTAACAGCTATACAATTATTTTTGCTCATTATTAACTCATCTAGCCACTTTGACATTACCTAATCATTCAGTCAAAAGTACCCTAAAGATTGCAAATACAGACACAAAAGGCTCTGTGCCATTTCTCCCACTGCAGAATTATAGAATGTGGCTGAGTTACAAATATCAATGTTTTCATTTTGTACCTTGGAGGCTATAGCAGAAATACTGTATGTGCAGGCTCTTGGATGAGCCTAGTACTCTTTCCATCCAGCATGTGTTTACCATTCCAAGAAACAGAAAAAAGAAACAAGATTAAAAATGCATGGAAAGCTTATCAATTAAATATTGATTTGGTATCAATCTCTACTGACCCCATGACTCTCTTAACCAAGAATCTTAATCCACAGAGTGCAGAGATCTTCATATTCAGTAAGGAGACATGTTCTAAGCAGTTGGTTCCTGGAATTAGCTCACTAACAGTGAGGGCATATCCTCTAACCACAGACAGGACAGAAGGGAAGAACAGCAATTTCAGCAGGCTTCGTTTTGACTACATAGTCATATAAATGGCCAAATCTTGTATCTCATGCAGACTGGCTCCTGCACACAGACACACATAATGTGCTTATAATGAACAGCACCCAGTGGGGAATTTTCCAAGTAAAGTACCACTAACAAGCTGCTTTTCTGATCGTTGTTGCTGCTGCTGTTGTAGAAATTGTTTTTCCCTGTTAGAATCAGACTTCATCTTCTCAATCTACAGCTGAAATGAGAACAGCATTCTCCAAATCAAGAGCCAAGAGAAAATACAGAATCAAGAAAAACAACTGCAGAAAAGATAAGTTATTTTAATTACCTTCAGAATGATACAGGGATTTGCTCTGGTGTACATTATAATCCCATTGCTTTGCAGGGTTCGCAGACGGAGAGCCAACTTGAATTCCTCTTTCTTGCTATTTTCAGAAACACGGTATTTAATGTAGCTATTCCCAGCAAAGCTAAGGGAAGTGTGGCCTGAAACAACCATTTTGAAAAGACACATGTGCTTTTAGTGATACATAAAACAATTCCTGAACTGTTAAGTAATTACAGAATTTATAAATTTAATGGAAATGACTAGGAAGAAATAAATAAAAACCATTTTTGATGAGAGAACACTAAGCTGGCATCTACTACAAAAAAATTCCGCATTTCCTTTTTTTTAAGCCATTTTTCAGGGGATACAGGAAAGTTCTATTTCTCCATACATAAAAAAAAAAAGAGGTTTCTCTAAGGATTCAGCTTATACACTCCTGAAGGCACCAGTCCTTCCTCACTGATAACAGAGGGAATCAATTATGACCACACCTGTACATCAGGCAGTTGAGTTATGGGTGTCAAGTTACAGTAATTTCACGTGTATAAGGCGCACCCTTTTGACAGTGCGCCGTATATGCCAGTGCACCTTATGTATGGGCAAAGTTTGGAAATTTGCCAACCTGGAAGTGCGAGCCCGTGGCTGCCCCGGGCGGGGCCGAGCACACTCAGCCCCGAGCCAAGCCAGTAAACCCCGTGATCGCGTGATTCCTAATTACTAATTCATTACTTTGTTGCGCACGGATCCTTGCTGCAAAAAAAAAAAAAGTGCACCTTATACGCCAGTGTGCCTTATATATGGACAAAGTACAGAAAATTGCCGACAACCCAGAAGTGCACCTTATACTCCAGTGCACCTTATACACGTGAAATTACTGTACATGTGGGCAGATGTCAGCCAAACTCTTGCAATGAGTCCCCTGCAACCAGTGCCCAGGACCACAGTTTGGTATCTGCCCTGCTTTCATCAGGCAAACAGTACAAATCCTCTGTCCTGCAGCCTGGGATTTGCTGAAGTCAAGAGAAAGCTCTACTTCACTGGCTGTCCACCTGGCTCTTCATATCCCAGGGAACAACACAGATGCAGAGAACTAACAGATGTCCTCAAACTTTCTTTTTTGGGATAGTATAGTGTAGTGTTTTCATTAATAAAGGTTGGAATTTTGGTAATCTAAATAGTAAGCAGAAGAGTTAATTATGGAGCTTTGCCCATGGGCAGGAAAACATCTGGCATAACATTCTCTAGGAAAAATCCTGTTTTCTCAGCAGCCTGTTTTATTGAGCTGGTATTCAAGAAAGCCAGTGGGAATTTCCAAACAGAAACTGGATCACAGTCTACACACAGCCCCATAGCTATAAAGACAAGTATGTGTAGGGCTTCTAAACAGACACCCCAAGTGCCTGTGTTGAGATGGGTTAAGCAGTACATTTTCTGTTGACTTCACTGGCACCTCTGCCTACAAAATGAGAATGGCTGGACTTTATTGTCCAAGTATATCCCCCTTTTTGGCTGTGACATGCACCTGAACACTCGCCAAGCTTTCCTGGTGGGCACTGGCAGATGAACGGTCTCCGGTTGGCTTCATACCCCACACACTGCATGTCCCCTGGACATGGCTTCTCCAGACAGGGATCATTGGACCCTGGGCAGAGTCCTCCTGCAAGAAGTTAAAATACTGTCAGGGATCCACAGTGTAAAGCATGATCTGCTGCAATAAAAGAGTAATGAAAGACAATTTTCGATCACACCCTTCAGTATAAGCAAAAAATGGCTTAACAACAAAAAAGCCCCAACAAACCTTCATAGAAGGAACAGCTTTTGGATAAGTATACTGCAGAGCTGCAATAGTTCTTTTCCAAAGACTGCCCTAAACCCCATGGGAACATATTATAAAATCAAACTATTATAAGCAGTAACTGGTTTATAAATGGTGTGATAACTCTCAGGCCGTTCATTTTCCCTCAAAGCTTTCAGCACAAGGGTTTTAGAGATATGAGGGAAAAAATTGCTTGAAGATATGCACTCCTTTTCCCCCAGCACACCCATGAGAAGCAAATTTTAGGAGGTAGAAGTGGTCACAGCACCAGCCTGCCAAAGTTCAAAAAGCATTTGGACAATGCGCTCAGGCACATGATGGGATTCTTGGTGGTCCTGTGCAGGGCCAGCAGCTGGACTTTGATGATCCTTGTGAGTCCCTTCCAATTTAGGATATTCTAAGCTGTGTTTCTAAGCTGTGCTTGGCCTGTGACATTACACAGGGCATGCTGTTAGCTTGATCATACAGCACAGGCAAATTTGTCCTCCCCCTATGTTCCTCCTAATATTTCTGAGATCTCACATCCTATCCAGCTTGCCCAGGCTACCAAAACCTGCTCCCCGTTTTTCTAATCTGCAGGGACACAACTACACTGACTTTTAAATTTGCTTAAAATACTTGAGCAACACAATTATAGGTAGGTTTTTCAAAACCCCCTAAATTCTTTACATCAATCAAGATGAGCATGTAAAGGACTTAGTATTTAAAGCCTATCAATGTCAAAAGATTTTTTTGCATTTCATGGGGTTTGGCTAAAACTGCAATGTAACTTCTAAAAGTGTCTAAATAAATCTGTTTTGATTGCCCTGATCTTAAAAGATTTGCACACACTGTCTTTAATAATGGAAAACATTATACAACTATTGCTATACAATATATGAATTTTCAGAAATATGGGACTTCTCCAGCAGCTAGGCTCTTCTTGGTTGCAATAAGGTACTTGGGAGATGCAAGATCAGTTTCTACATTTGGGCATCTAAGTATGGCTGCTATAAAGTCTTATATAAGTGCAGGGAAAAAGGCACTCCTGCCCTTGCTTTTGTTGATTTGCAGCCCCAGCATGAAAGGAGGGAAAGGCAGTTGCTGGGAATGGACAGACACCTCTTCTTTTGTTTATCAAGTTAATTTATTTAAGACATGCAGGTAATGAATTTAATGATAAAAACCTACCCATTGCTTTCTGCGTATTGGCAGTTCTTGTATATTGCAGGATCTATATGGTACTATCCTTACCATATTCAAAAACTAGTTTACTTTTGAGCACATTGTTTTATTTGCAGTTTATAAAGGAAGGAATCAACCTGTCATGGAGTACATCTCCAAAAGTAATGAAGAAAGAATCTTACTGCTCTCACACTTTTGTACAAGCCAAGCAGGGCTCATAGCAAGCACAGCTGAAATTACCTGACACTGTAAGTATTTTCTGGGAAAAGAAAAATTACTACTGTAGCTTTCAAAGTGGACATGGGCTGACTACAAATATGGCAATTACTGTAAATGTCTTCCTTGATGTACAGCACAGTCAATTTAATGTTTAACATCCTCCCCTCCTTTATCAAACATTTGTTTGAGAGGTCTGTGGAGTAAAAGATTTACAGTAGTGCCTGTAGCTCTGTTATAAAATGATGCATGGCAATCTTTATTAATCACATTAGTAGGCAACATTAGCAGGAATAACAGCTGCAATACACAGTCACACTTTAGGCCATATAGAATCAAGAAAAAACAGTCATAGAGTTCTGGACAATAGATTTATATTCTATTTAGATCCATAGAATTTAACAGAGTATATGATATTTTCTATACTTTGGTTTGTTTGGTATTTTTTAGAAAAAAACCTCCTCATTTCTTAGAATTCAATGGCAAGTAACAATTATTTCTGAAATTTTAATGGGTTGTTAAAAATTCTACAGGCTGCTTTGTATTTTCATCTTGGTTGTTTTAGCTATTTTAACTCATTCTTATGTGACAAATACACAGCATTCTGATGTCTGCGGAGTATATCTCTTTGAACAAACTTAAACCTTTTGTGAGGCTGCAATTCAAGTGAGCCTCTGTGTAGCTGACAGACGTGCCACTTGGACTACAGCCCCATAGCTTTAGTCATTGTGCAGCAGAAAGAGGCACTGAGATTTCCAAATGTGGCTCTGCAAATTTTCACATCCCCTAACCTATGACTGTATCTTTGACATGAAGCAATAAAGGAACAGCTTACTTTGCTATCCATCTCTGCCAGGTTTATTTTATCTGATTCAAACTCTGATTTGTACTTTAGAGTCATCCTTCTGCATTCAAAAAATATATAGAAAAGATCTAATGTGCTCTGTGCAGCACTGGAGATAACTGTTTATCCTGAACAGCCAAGAACATTCCTTCTGCCAAACTACAAGGAAACCAACTTTTTATTCATCCTGCTGCAGCAGCATTTCATAGCTGTCACAAAACTTTAAAATATTCAGACTTGTGAGAAGTGCTTTATGCCTGTCTGTATGGTTATAATGCCACAAATCGGCATTATTGCATTGCCCCAGCTAACACGCATTTTCAGGCTGATTTCACAACCATGTGGAGCAAAATTGTAAAATTGTTCAAGGTTACGTTTTCTGCATCAAAGATTTACAGCCTGAATTTAAATAAAATTATTCTAATGTTGCATTTCCACTCCAAAGAGCAGTCTATTTTCCACCCAATAACAGATTAAAGAAATATAGGTTCAAACTGATATTTTTTTTTCCTAGGCAGGTCCAGACAATCCACAGCATCATTCTCTTGAAACTCACATTAGTACTAATAAAACTGTTCTCTACAAGGTATCACAGAAACACACCAGCTAGCATCAACCAGTGCGTGGCAGGAAAAGGTGGAATACACCCACTTGATTTTGACAGATCATCTTCAGTTTGATTCTCTAAAAGAAGATAAAAGTATTTCAATCTTCTAACCAATATACCGAGGAAGAAAACACTGTTCCATTGCAAGATGAGAGATTTATTTAATTCCTATTCCTTCAAAATAGGAGCACTTCTAGGATTGTAAATATATTTAAAAAATTGAGTGCTTCAACAATTTTAACTTTAGGCTGTTATATTAGGTGGTTTTCTATCAGCCCAATCTCCTGAATCTGTTTTAGTATTAAAAAGTCTTTTCTCACTTGTAGGAAAAAAGCTTGAAAGGAAGGAGATTCCTGAAAGCCAGAGTTGCAGGAAGCCTGTAAAGCAAATTCCAAACTGCTACCTCAAATAATAATTAGTTTACTGTGGAGAGAAGACTGCCAACTCATGATCTGCAATCTTATATTTTTGGAGCACAGTAACCAGGTACTGCAGGCAGTGATTATTCCATGCATGTCAGTGCAGACACCACAGAATTGTTTCTGCACAAGCCACTTATGGGTTTCAGTTGGCTAAGGTGCCCCTGGAAAACTTTGTGTCACACTGAATGTCCCAGTGAAACAGACAGTCTCCAAGTTTTAAATGACAAGACATTTGAGCACTTTCACCCTCTCCTTAATATCAGATTCCATTAGGACTCCTCAAGTGATAGACAGCAATTCCCACTCGCCCTGGTTCTACAGTCATGTCCCTACTTCTTGCTGCAGCTCTCCCACTTTTTATATGAGCTCATGCATTCTCAGCATAGGCTTTACTGCCGGAGATATTCACAGGGAGAAAGCTTTCCTTGGACAAAGGTGACATAAAGCAGACTACAGCCAGATCTAACAAAGGTATCTGCAGTTCTTTGTTCCCAAGCATGGACCTTTCTTTTCAATTTTCCTTGCCAGGAGACTTACAGGCTCCTTAATATGCATGTGTGTGCTTCCTGAAAATTTAAACACTAAGAACCAGGTTGCTGATGCCCAGTCCTTCAAAGCATCCAAACAATATCTTTTAGAGACAGTGTGTGCTCTGTGGAGCTGAGGCCAAAAATCAGTTCTGAAGAATAGGTCCTATATTAACAGTAGATCCTCAGTCTATGATTTCCTTCTGTCACAGCATTCACGAAATACTAAAAGCGACTTTATGAAGTCTGAATTGTCTTGTTTCATGAGAAACTGGTCCAAGACTTCTGTTCTCTTGATTAAATTACATGGATGTGTCTGCTGAACACTCCTGGGTCTATTAGAAAAATTCTTTCTAACTATTACACCAGAACCATATTAAGCACTTGAAATGGAATTCATCTAACTTTAGGGCATGATTCATCTGAATGATTTTTGACATCTAGGGAGAGATGTATCACACTATTAAAAATACCTCATTCTTCCCCCTGTCTGCAAATGGGGCCTGGAGTGACCAGCACAGATGTAGATACATGCCCATATTTGTCAAGATTATTTCAACCCATCCCTCTCCTGTGAACATACTAATATACCATCACTTTTGTAAGATTATAATACAGAACAACTTTAAGAGCAAAGTAGTCCCAACAAAACCTGCTCTGCCCCGGACCTTTGTCTCAACACAAAATAATTACTTTGCATCATGAAACAAATACAGAATAGATTTTTGCCTCTGAAATATGAGAATGCCATGAGAACTATTTTATAGGAATATATTTATTCCACACGTCCTACTTTTATTTTCCCAGCACTGACAGATGTTTGCATACCTCGTGCCATGTGATGGGAGGTTGGTAATCACATAGCCCCTCTGGTCATGCTGACACAAACCCCAGTTTGTGACAGTATTTTTCATACAAACACAAACAGATGAGCCAAAAATCTAAGGGGACAGTCTGTTATTGGAAAACTCTTTAGTTCAATTTTATTGATTTAAAAGCTAAGATTGATGCATATGAACTTTTGAACTTATCCTTCCAGAGCTGAGCTGCTGAATCTCCAAAGTTCACCCATTGCCTACTTTACAGTCTCCCTACATTTTCACATTAGATAACTCTGTTTGCTCACAAAGGTAATCTAGGTAAGTTATGCACAGCTGGCATGCATAAATTGTGCATATCTGTGACATCTGCCAGTGGGAAAAACACTCCAAGTATGATACATATTTCAAGAATGAGTGAATTAGTTCAATCTCAAGCTTTCTGGGCCGTAATTGAATCAGATCTCTGGAAACATATGCACTATTTTAATGGATTTTTCATAATTCAAGGTATTAATATTTACTGGATGTGGAACTCTTTTAGCAACAAGGGAAGTGTAATACTTCTATTATACTGCTAATATCTTGCTTATGCTGTCTCATTAAACAAGTCAAAATACATTTGTGCCCTTTTTCCTGAATTGCTGCATTTGTGCATTTATTTATAAGGAGTGCTGATGGATGAAGTATTTGCATTTTTCTTGCTCTTTTACCCTAGTCTGGATGTGCTCAACCCCACCCCAAATTGTGTGGATACCCCATGGGAAATCTGCACTTAGTGGCTCAAAAGGCAGCAGTGGGAATCCCTCCAGCTTTTCAGCAGGACCAGGACAAGCTGCCTGTTGAAGTGTTCCCACACAGCAGTCTTCAAGGCCATGATAAATGGCCCAGAGGCTGGGGACCACAGTCACTCTCAGAACCACACTGCCTTTCCAGCAGCCTGCCATCCATTTTGAGGATTGACTGGTACATGACAAAAAAATTTGGAAATCGCTGTCCCAGCTGAATTTCTGTGCTTCCATTGCAAACTTGCTGTGCTAGGAGAGCTGCTGGGTCAGAACTGTGCTGCAATGCAAAGTCCCTTTTTTGGAGTTAAGCTAAGGGATTACGAGGCAGAGTGAATAATACATCATTATTGACTTTAATAGGTAGTGAAATGAAATGATAAACAGAGAACATTTTGACTGCCAGAAATCCAATTTCTGACTGTGAGGACTATCACTATCCCCATGGAGATGAGGATTTGTGATTTCTTGATTCAAAAGTGAAACTGAGCTATAACTTAGAGAATATAAAAAAGTTTGGCAGACAGTGTTCCTGCACTGGCTCTTGAACCTGACTGGAGGATATTGCAGCATTGTCCCTTTTAAATCTGTGAAAATCCTTTACTTCAGAGCCTTTCATGTGAAACAAAATGCTGACTATTGTTATAATAGATATGCCTATTTGAAACTTTTAAGACACTTACTTAAGAAGTGGACAGATAGTCTGCTCTTGAATGTACCTCAGAGAATCATGGTATTTGTTTCAGAATTGAACTTCTATGGCATTATTAACCATGTGCCGCAGGAAGAAAAATAATTTCTGGTTAAGTTTAATGCAATTTATGCCTATTTTCCTCCCCACCAAGGTCAGTGGTAAAACATGAAGCCCTGCTGACTGCTGCAGAAACAAAGGGTGGTTATTGAGGGATATGGCTGCTGAATTCTTGTATTGCTCTGTGTGTGCATGTGTGCTGAAAATGAGGGAGACTCAGATGTATTGACTTTACAACAGCTTTTTTCTCTGCTCTTAAATGAAGTGGAATGAGGAGCAAATAGCCTGGCAAACAAAAGAAGAAGAGCCAGTATTATAACTGCCTGAGGTCTTAAAATCCAAGTGCAGAATCATACAAAAGATTGGCTCGCAAGTCTGTTTGTCACATGCCCATGTGAAATCTCTGCCAAAATGTGGAGCAGCCTGAAACCTACCCTGTCCCCTACTGTAGCATTAAAGGTCAGGAAAAGCGCTTGCTAATAAAATACTTCATTGGTTTCTATGGCTGTCTGCAACAATGGGACTGGAAAAGGTCTTTCCACCTGCCTGGCTTAGGTCAGGGGTGCTTTTCCTTGGAGACTGCTGGTGCATTGCTGAGACCAGGCTGCTCTGCTGCGGTCCCAATACAGATTTATTCCAGTGGTGGCACCAACCGATTGGGAAACTACATCCCTCCCTCTCCTCGTCCTTCCCCTCCCATTCCCTCCCCTCCCCTGGAAGTTGGCTGATGGCTCTGATTGCAGAACCTCCAGGAAAGCGGTCTTTGTCATAAAAGGCCAAAGTTCATAAACTTCCATTTACATCAGTAAACATGAACAATTCTTCCCGAGCCTGAGAAATCAATTCCCACAACGCATCAGCCAGTTGTGCTTTAGTGGACTGAATTGAAATGCCCCCTCTAATCTGCATCAGAGGAATAAAATGGATCCTAGCGCATAATGTGCAGCGATGGGAGGGGAAGAGGGAGCAGTACTCACCATTGCACATGCAGCGCACATTCCTGTAAAAGCGGGGACACACAAAACTAATTCGTGCCGTGCTGTAAGTCATCAGGGAATGCGAATCAATGGACAGACTTTGCTCACAGTGCTGCTCCTGACAATCCAGTCCAGAGCAATTCTTTTCCAGGATAGCAGAAATACGAATCACATTTTCCAAGTGTCTCCTCGCATTGGTAAGCTTCTGAATCAAATAGGCAGGCTTATAGAAGCCACCACCATGCATCTGAACTGCAAACAGCATGTCAAGCTGGCTGCTGCCTGCTACGGGCTGAATGCTGATGATGTGCAGGCTGTCCTGTTTCTGGGAGAGCACCGCGTTGCGCAGGGTGCGCCGGAACCCGTGCATGTGCAGACCCACGAAGTCCTCTGGGGAGACATTCTCGAAGCGGATAGTGACCGTGTTCTGCAGCATTTCCTGCAGCAGCTGCTCGACATGCACCACGACGTCGATGGGCACCTGGAACCGGCCATCGCTCACTGAGACATTCAGGACATACTTGCCGTTATCCAGCCCTCCGAGGGCAATGATCTTCCCGTCGTGGCTGTTGACCTTGAACAGACTTTTCTGCTCTGATTTCAGCGTGTAGGTGAGGATGTCGTACACGTCCTGATCCGTGGCGTGAATTTTCCCAATGACTCCCCCGGGAAAATCATCTTCCATGGTGACAATGAAAATCTCCAGTGGAATGGCGGTTGGTTTGTGAATGCTCTCTTCAATAACCCTCACCTGAACATAGGTATGGGAAACCTGCTGAGGCTTCCCAGAGTCCTTTGCCTAATGCAATTTGGAAAAAATAAAAAAAAAAATAAATAAAACCACACATAGAACACTGCCTGCAACCACAACTTCTTGCTATGTATATTCTCACATCAGTAACTCTGAAAAGAAATTCTCAAAAGAACACTCATAAGAATTTGCAAAATACAAATGTAAAGAAGTGTCTCAGTCATTTCTAGCAGTGGAACTTACTAACTCTTTAGGGAAGCACAGACCTCTAAGTGGATTGCAGAGAGATATGTGTCAGTAGAATGTCTCATTACTCAAACTGAAATGTTCCCAGGATCCTGCAGTTATCACTTGTCATCTTCACAACGGAGAATATACCAACAATGTGGTATATTCTGCACCAAAAATAGTTTGGGCTTACTTCTACCCTGGAGAACAGGCTGAATTCCAGTCAAATATCAGCTTTCTGCATTGCTTGGTGTGTTTCAAACCATTTCAGACCCTGCTTAGCTTGTGTGAATGTGAGGGAGTTCAGATTTTTTTCTACAGCATTCTGAAGCTTTACCTGAAGCAATCAAGAAACATGCTTGACAAAAATAAAATTTATCATCCTCCAAAAATGACATAGGTGCTTGAGCTGTTACTGATGATAAAATATGAGAGCAGCACTGCACTTGGACCGATTACTGGATGACCCAGAGCAGGTATTATAGCATCCTTTGCAGTTTTTTTGTAGAAAGCAAAAGAGCAAGTATGACAAAAAACCCAAGGCCATCTTAACAGAAAGTTGTACAAACTTGAATCAGTGTCCTTTCCTACAACAGGAAAAATGTTTTATTTCAGTCCCTATTATGATATACTGCTCCACACATTTATTTGCTTCATAGAAGAACAGAAGACTAAACTGCCACTAGGCAGAGATGTAGGACATGTTCAATGATCTTTGTAGTTGGACACAGGAGGAAAACTTACAAGGTGAAGGAAAAAATGGCAGGATGACAACAGCAATATGGACATTACTAGGAGCAGATTAGTAACTCTAAGACACACTAAAATTCATTCATCTTCCCTCCTAAAAGAGCTGGGTGGAGTATTTAAAATATTTTATACATATGTGCAGACAAATATCCATGTACATGCAAAAGAGGTTATATCTCATTCTACTTTCTGTTTTAACATTAATTCTTAATAAACCTAATACAGAGGAGAAACCTGATAGTGGAAAAGAGAAAGCAGCATTCTGGCAAATATGGATGAAAAGACACACTTCTATGGTCTATATACAACAGGAAACTATAAAATATGTTTTCCCTTCAGAAATCCCTGAAAAAAGTAATAATGGGAGGAATCATGCCTCCACAACCCTACAGCGTGGTTTCCTGATCATGCTGGTGCAACTCAGACATGGTGGACTAATATTCATTTATATGAAATACATGGATCTCTAAGGCTAGAGAATCCTGCTCAAATTTAACTCTCATGCCCTGTTTTGACTGCACTAGAATTCTAGCTATCGAATTACCCTGAAAGCAGGATATTTTATGATTAAGGGATGGTAACAAAGAAAGGTGATGATTTTTTATTTCCCTACAAGGCTAAGAAATAGGTTTCAAGGATATTAAATGGCACACTTGTAAAACTTTGATTTGAACTGTTTAATTAGCATCAGAGCTTATATTTTGTGACTCGTAACCAACAATTGCATTTAAGAATGATGCTACTGCTGTGAATATCATTAAATGTGCTTGTAAAGGAACAGATAGGCTGTGTTTAGAGAAATGAACCCCAGCAAAGGAAGTGGAGGAAGAAAGAATTTCAGACACAGCTTATGGGACCATGACTCATTTCAGTGAAGAGGTTCATTCCCTAGAATTGCATATTTACTGAACCCTAATACAACTTCTCTGGCAGACCTGAGAAATGTGGACAAATTACTTTTGGATTTACAGGTTTTGGCAATCAAAATTACCCTGGTAACAAAGCTTCTCAATGATTATTCTAAAGCTAAGTTTGAGCTGGACTTCTATTGCATGTCTTACTTTGACATTCTTTAAAAGCTAAGCTGACCTTGGAAATGTGATTTCATGAATTCTTGAAAGGTTTCCAAAAATTTATGATTAAATTTATGACTTAAAAGCAAAAATGATTTTCATTCCTAGAGCAGTATTTTACAGTCACTTGTTCTGGGGTGTATTTATATGTATATAATGCATTTTTTCTCATTTTCCTTCCTTAGCTACAAAAAAACCTGATGAAAATCTTAAACCATAACAGTCGCTGCTCAGAAAATTCATTTCATGCCAAGGAAATTGGAAAGGTGGCTGGCTACCTATTTATACTTATATTTATAAGAAACCAGGTTTAAGAACATCAAAGAAAATATTCTGCACTGTGCATTTGCAAACTGGAATGTGTAGAATACATTTACTCATAGAATACAGCCCATTAAAACCAACCCATACAGGCAAAGTACAGGTTACCTACCATTAAGAGATTTTTTTTGTTTCAGTATAGATGTAAAAATCAAGCCTTACCTGCACACAGAGCACATACTCAGTTGAGACCATGTGCTTGAAGATGACTGCAGATCTCAAAACGCCATGAGGGTCCAGTGTAAACTCCTCCTCTTCATTGCCAGTGAGGATGGTGAAGGTAAAAGGGGGGCCATTGTGAAAAGAGTCTTTGTCTGTCACTACCAGCTGCAAAATGCTTGTGCCCACTGGTTTATTTTCCTTTACACATATACACAGCGTATAAAGAAAAGGATTAAAATGATACATATTGCAATCATAAAATACCACATTTTTCTATTGAGAATATTCAACTGAATGCTCTTTGCCCAAGCTGGCACTTCCCAAGTTGCATTTTGTTGACAATGCTTATGCTCCATGGACCAGTGGCAGAGATTATGGTACCCACCGCATGTCCAGGGCCTGCTGGACTCTCTCCGATACTTTGTCTGATCAGGACTGACTAAAACTCAAGACTCACACCCATGGCAAGGTGTAAGAAGAGTGAACTTATCCCAGAGCAGACATTTTGAGGCTGGAGTACCTGGTGCAGCAGGGATGAATGTTAAAATGTGTGACAGCTGCTGTGGTTAAGGAGCCTCAGAGAACAGAAACTTACCAAAAGACTCAAGAAAGATTTGTTTATACTTTCCTTTAGATAAGATTACTTGATACACGTTTTGCAGATAGATCATCAAAAGGTACTTAACTGAAACCAAATGCCTACTCATTTTAAAAGTCAGAGAAGTTTTTGATGTGCAAGATAAACTTACTTGAATTACAGCTGTGTAGTTAGCTGGAGTAAACACAGGGCTGTTATCATTCACATCAGAAATGTCCACATTGACTGTCACAGATGAAGACAAAGGAGGGGTACCACTGTCTCTTGCCTGGACAACTAATGAATAACCAGATATCTGAAAAAATGGAGAAAACATTAAATCATTCTGATGATTTTATGGTCCTAAACTTTAACCTTTAATTCTTTAATATTAAAGAATATTCTTTACATCCAATGCACCACCTTCCATATTCTAAGGTAAGCTGTTTGGTCTCATCACCTTCCTGCCCTCAATATAACATTATCCTGTTCATTGCCACATTGTGCCCCAACTTCTGTTTTGTAAGGCTACCAATAAATGTAACAGCTTCATTGTATTAAAATAACTGTATCAGACAAAGCATTCCTGAAACAAAGGGGCAGACGGAAAATACATGACAGAAAATATGTGAACTCAGCTGTTAGTCCTGTAAGCTTACATTTTCATCTCTCCTAGGTGTCAGCTGGGAAAAGTGACCTGATTCTATTTATCTTACAGTTGGTTTCCAAGATATTATATAAATTGCTTATTAGAGCCAGTGTCAGTTTGACACATACTGTTTCTAACACTGTGATGGAGAGCCAAGAAAAAGTTCATAGGCAATTGGGCTTAAACACACTGGAAAATATTTGGGAGTATGAGGGACAACAGTCTCTGTAGCAACAGAATAGTATCCACCATTCTGCAGGAGATAAGTGGGCTTGAGTCTGCTTGTTTGCAACAGACACAAACAACTCAGTGCAGTGCAGGCACTTCAGTGCATCATCCATGGGCTCTCTACACACATATGTGCCCGTGTGTGAGGTGTGAGCATATGTGACAACTTGCAAAAGCTCTGTCTATGCACAGTTTATGGATGACAGTTGGATTTTCCGAACTGCATCCTTATGTTGCCTTCCATAGGTCTTACAACTGCTTTTTACTGTATATTGCTCCTTGTTCTGCAGGGAAAGCTGCTGACGTCCGCCCCTGAATCCTCCCACAGTGGAGCAAGCAAAGGGCAAAACATGCTAGATACAACACTCTGCTCCACCCTCTCAGAGCAGGGCTGGAAAGGTGAAAAGCATGGCCCTGGCAGAGGGGAACAGGATAATGTTAAAGGGGCTTTTTGGGGAGAGGGGTGGGAGGGAAGGAAACCCAAATAGATTTGAAAAATAAAAGCTTTTTTTTTTTTTTTGTGGCAGGGAGGAGCTCAGACTGAGCACACAAAATAAGATGGATCTTCTGAGATGTGAGACCAATACAGAGCAGAAGGGAACATGCTTTTTGGGGGGTTGTATGGAGGAGACAGACTGTGATTTAGTGAGGGCAAAGTAACACAAGAGGGAAGAGGAATCCTGAACTAGGGAAAGTTAAGCAACTTAAGGAAGACAATTCATCTTTTCTTAAACATAATTTCCACTGCTAGCTACAGACAGAGAGTTTTGTTGAATCTAACCCAGAAAGGTAGATGGCAAAAGTCATGGGCTCTATGTGATTACAGCTCTGGAAATAAGTCTCCTTAAACCACTGAAACCTAGGAGTCAGCAATGCCTTTGAGGATCTACAGCAGATGGGGCATCATATATAATTTTCCCTGAAGGGGTCAGAAACACCTGTGTCTAGGAAACGTGCCAAGGAAGCAAAGAAAAAGACAGTATCACAGCTTATTTTAACTGAGGAAAACTTTGGAAAATGCAGACCTAACACAGCTGGCATTACACATGCAAACCCTTGTGAGGGTAAGTGTGTGTCTGAATGCAGCTGCACAGGAGTGCACTTCAGAAACTAAAAAAAGTTATATTAAGAAACTCAGCCTTGGCTTTTATTACATCCAACTTGTAACATGGACAGCGATTGTTAATCCCCCTGTTGCAGACAGTCTGTGGCAAAGTCATTCTACCACCAAATATGAACAATTCAATCCTGCCTTTGTGATAATACAGAAGAAGGCTTTTGCCACTGTTTTAAGAAGCAGGTTTGCTTCCAGAAAAGAGCTTCTCCAGCTGAGCCCATATTGTGACAGGAGCAATCTGCTGCCCCAGTTTTGTGGGTGCATCGCTGGGAGGCACGAGGCACGGATTTCCTTACGGGTTGCAAGATTTCTGAAGCCATGTAGCACTCTCCTGCCCTGCTAGCAGCACAGGCAACTGCGTTTGTTTTTTCCCCCCAAAAGCTGCTAATTGCTAGCTATGGCAAAATGGTGACAAATAATCCCGAATGAATAATGGAGTGAGCAAACAAAGCAGCAGAATCTGTTTAATGAAGCACTCTTTCACTTTTGGTACAGCCTGGCCACTTCATAACATCCCGTCCCCAGTGACATGTTTTGCAGAGCGCTAATTAATGGCTGAGGTCTCGGCTCAGCGCTCAGTGCCACAGTCTGGAGCATTTTGTCACCACTCTGTTGCACACACAGCCGCACGCCTGCGCTTGCATGCACAGGGGATGGGAGGCAGCTCATTAATGCTCCCACTGGCACCAGGGGACAAAGCCAGCACTGCCTCTCTCCCCTGATATGACCCTGGCTGCTGGGTGGGACTGGCAGAAGAGCAGCTGGCTGTGGATAGACTGGGGACAGGGCATGGAAACAAGTGGGAAAACGCTACAAAGACTGTTGGAGCATCTTAGGCTGATGGCTGCAGAACTCCTTCCACACAAGCTAGCAGCAGAGTGGAGATTGATGCACACCTGTAAGTCATTGCAAGTTAAGAAGTCCCACGTGTCTTACCCTTTCTCTATCCAATTTCTTTTTAACCTTCACGAGTCCCAAAGCAGGATCAACTGAAAATTCATTGTCTTGATCTCCATTCACTATGGAAAAATGAATCTGACCGTTGGGAGGACTGTCCAGATCTTCTGCTATCAACTTGTTTTGAGAGAAGAATAAAAAATTTGTAAAAGTGATCTGTATGATACATTAATTGCTCAACACTCCAAAAAGTAAACTTCACATTCCATCAGAATAGTTACACCTGAACTGCACACCTCTACAGCATCAATCCAATAGGTTTTTGTTAGGAAGATTCACTTGGGCCTTTTCAAAATTCTAGCCTGAAAACAAACAGAATATTTTATTCTTGATATTCCATACAATACTCTCTCTGGATCTACAAGTTGCAAGACAAGAATTTTGTAAGTGTTGGGAATGGCACGCGACATGCCAGACTATACAAATACTAGGTATTTGGTGCTCTGAGCTACCTGGTGCAGTGAAAGGTGTCCCGGCCCACACCAGGGGGGTTGGAACAAGATGATCTTTAAGATCCCATCCAACCCTGTGACTCTATGATTGTATTTCACTGAAAAGTTGAATTCTGCCTTTCTGTTGAAACCTGCATCTTTATAGCTGACTCATGAAATGCAACACATTAAATATGCCACTGCTCTTTGACAGCGTAACAGGGTTACAAAGAAAGGGTCAGTAGTACGGACAGCAGCTTTGAGAGCAGCAGCAGACACAGAGTATTGGCTAGAAAATGGTTTGGGGGCTTCAGGACGCAGTAATTATCATTACAAAGCAGTGCAGCATGTTTTTAGGGTTTCATCATGCCCGGATGGCAGCCAGGGCCACACTGACCATGATGACGGAGTCGCCGACAGCTGCGTCCTCGCTGACCACGGCGCTGTAGACAGCCTGGCTGAAGGTGGGCGCGTTGTCGTTGACATCCGTCACGTTCACGTTCACTGTCGTCACCGCGCTCAGCGCCGGCGTGCCCCCGTCCTTCGCCTCCACCACCAAGTAGAAGTCCTTGCATGACTCGAAATCCAAAGCTTCATAAATGGAAATCACTCCTTTGAAGCAAAGGAGGGAATGTCAACAGCCAGCAAAAAATAAATAACGCGGCAGAGTAAGGGATTTGACTGTAGTAAACAGTACAGCATGCTATTTATCACCGTGGCACACATACAACACTAACTGTAAGGCTGCCCAACCCAATAAAAATGTTTATTCAGGTTTCTACTGCTGCCGTTTGATTAAAGAATGATGCCAATTGCACTCAAGCTGCCTCTGCAGAAAGGATCTTTACAAGGCATGAGGCAATGAATGGTTCCTCAGGAAAATAGCTTTCATTATTTGAGTATCATGGATGAAGAAGTGGGGGCCATATCCAGCCATTTGCCATCTCATTCTCACAGCCGTTGGGAGAACTGGATGTCGACTCTGGAAATAAGCCCTGACAAGTCAACAGAAATTCACTCCCACACAATTAACTTCTCATGAATTAAATACAAATGAATAGGATATGAATACCTCTGAGAAATCAGTTGTCTATCGTTTAAGTGATTAAACAGAGACTTCCCCACTCAAATAGGTTTATAAATCTTGTGTTACTTCATCACACAGCCAAAATTAGGACTCTCTGTAACTTGATTCACTCCATGCACCCAGACTCCCTCGAGGATAGAAATGATCTGATTTCTAGTGTTCTTATAAACTTCCTACAATATCAGTTTCCTAACCTTCTCAGGGAATGTATTTCAAGACTTCATAATCATTACAGCTAGGAATTTCTTCCTATCATTTAACCAAAGTAATCCAAATGTAATTTAAGCCCATTCACAACTTCTTTTTCTTATAACTGGGCATGGAGTACAGTTTATTCCCCACTTCTTCACAGGTATATTCTATAGGCATAAAAACTAACAGCATGTCTTCTCTTTTCTAGCTTAAATAGCCTTAATTCCTTCAGTCTTTCCTGGTAAGTCACATTTTACAGACCTCAGATAATTCCTCTTAATCTTGTCTGGGCTTTCTGCAAACAATTTCCACCTTTCAGTGTGACTTGCTGAAAGCAGGAGCCCTGAAGAGAAGCTTCCAAGTGGCTAGCAGAGAGTTCCCACTGATAAATGGTGTGAAGGACATTATTTTTCAAGCTGTGATCAGGCATGCTACATCACCACTCTGATGTCTAGAAACTGAGCTCCAGCCTCTAAACAGATAGCAATAGACCTGTCACACATTAATGAATAATAGATAGTTTTAGTTTTGTTTTTTTTTTCCCTGTGTGATTAAGCTTCATTATGGGTTTTTATTGATTTATTTCCTTGGCTTCACTGTCAAATGTGAAGTTAAGTAACGCTGCCTAGGCATATTTATGTTTAAATTTTGCTAGCACTAATCAACATGATGAAGATGACAGACAACACAGTTAAGTCCCTCACATAAGAGGCAGCACTCTCTGCTGAGTGAAGAGCCATTTTTGCACACAATTATAGAAATGACACAGTGCATAATTTTGAGATTTTTCATGTTACTAGCTGTTACAGTTGCACCCAAAGAAGTGTTATCTTCAGCTTTTAAAATCAAGACTGCTTTGCTCTCAGACTCTAGTGGCAGACTTGTACTTGTCATCCTCAATGCTGTAAGAAGGGGATCCACAATAAAAGAAATAGCTTACAGTTATTGGAACAAAAACTCAGGAAGGATGAAGAATATATCCCACTAAAGAAATTAAAAGAAAATGCACCATTTACACCAAATATCATACCTTTGCTTGGTATTTGTTACAGAGAAGCAGTGGTGTACTTCTAAAATTTGTGACATATGACCAAAAAGATCTCAACCTAAGCCATGGCTGAAGTCAAAAAGACAAATCAGAAGAATCTAAGTCAGGGAAGCTGCATAAAGCTACATAAATGGCAATCACCTATTAGAACTGAACTGGTAGCAATGGTTGATGCCTTCTAAGGGGCAGATATTTGAGGGTGTAATCAGCTGGTAAGGAAGTAAACACTGCAAGTGTTTAGAAGAGTTTTGAACAGTTTGGCTAATAGGCTGTCACATCTTTATTGGCTTCAAAGACTTGCTAATGGAGAAAAGTATTCTCCACTTGAGCAGGGGCAGCCATGTGTGACTGTAATTGACATCACTCTCCAACCTAAAATTACTTTTTAACTGTGCAGTTAATTATACAATGACAAGCTGTGAGCCTATGGCCTTGGAAATCTTTTGGTCCAAGAGCCTTCCCTAAAGCATTCATGTTTTTCTGATGCTTTAATTTAGCATTGCAAGTAAGAGCCACTTTACAAACCTGTTTTGGAGTTAATCCTGAACTTCCCTTTCTCATTCCCAGATCTGATGAGATAGGCAATCTCAGCATTTGTACCAATGTCTTGGCTTGTAGCAAAAACAGAAAGGACCTCGGTGCCAGGTGAGGTGTCTTCAGGCACTGTAACAAGATAATCTCTCCTTTCAAACACGGGAGGGTTGTCATTAATGTCTAGCACTGTAATGGTAACGGTGGCAAACGAGGATAAGGTCAGCACAATGCTTTGATCTGAGGCCTTTACAGTGATGTTATAGGAGGACTGAAGCTCTCTATCAAGTGGGTGCTCCAAAATAATGATTCCTGATGACCGGTCAACTGAGAAGAAACCATCTGCGGAGTCTGACAGGGAATAGGTGACTTTTCTGTTCACGCCTGAAAGAGAAGCAATTGGGAAAATGAGAAATAAAGAAAAGAAAAATCTCTCCCCATCTAACAGAAAGCCTAAGCAAAATCTGTTATCACACTGAGCATTTCCAGTGGGGGTAGAGGTAAGAGTGCCTGTGGGTACAACATGGCTGGAAGTTTGGGAGATCAGGACATGCTCTTCTCACATGACAATTCCCTGTGATTAAGTTCTTTCCCATTATACATTTTTTTTAAAGATTACGTTGCAAAACTGTTGTGTATTGAAACTTGAAAGCAGAATCCAGATATGGTCCTTGCCCAGAACAGCTTATAATTGAATTAGATGAGACAAGCAGAATGCTGAAATTGGAAATGTCTCAGAGCACATCTTGAAGGAATAGAAATGTACATAAGGGGAAGATAAACCCGTAGAAATACATCAGGTGGCACAGAATGCACTTGTACCAGTGCTGCCTTCATTCGACTGTTGAGCAGAAAAATATTATCATAGGATGATACCTGTTAGACAAAAGCTGCATAAAAAAACTCCTGCCAGAAGATTTTAAGAAGGCAGGTCCCCCTGTTACCCAGCCTAAGAGCAAAAAATTGAGCTGTATAAAAGATATCCTGCATTTTTAAAATTCTGCCCGTATTTCCCAATACAAAGCACCTATCCACCCAGCTGCTGAATATGCAGATCTATGCAAAGGTTGTTGTCAATAATAAGGCCTGAGGGGATGGTACTGACTTGGTTTCTGCACTACACTGGGATAGCCATTTCAAATCTAATTAAAAGTGAAGGCAGATACAAGCTAATTCAACTCCCTTGATGCTAGTTGATTTTGTGATTTCGTCCTGGGTGCTACAAGATTATAACTAAGACACAGAGATCCACTAAAATGGAGAGTCTCTGTTTTGAACATCTCTCAGTTGAGCATTTGCTGGTGTTTTTGCTGGAGAACAGACTTTACAAGCCTGACATTAATCAGATGAACAAGAGCTACCAATCCCTTCTAGGCATGTTTTGTTAATTTAAAATTTGTGACAGCATTATTCTGCTTTCCAGCAGCAAAGCATTGTAGAAATGTCTGATCAAAAGCAGCACAAATCACAGTTGTTTTCTGCTTGATGTAGCAGGAGTTCAGCATCCACACAAGGGGGAGCTGGGAGACTCTTTGTTCAGTCACGCACACATAAAAGCTAGAGCAACTACAAAGTCCCAGACCCTACTTGAAGGGCATTAGGAATTCCTGTTTGGCTCTTCAGAGAATAAAGTTTTTATGCAATGCTTGAGATACCAGAGTATATTTAAAAGGTTCACATATCTTTAAAATATGGAACAAATCAAATGGCAATATTGCAGTGAACCAGGCTGTTAGGATTTTTGTGTTGTTTTGGTTTGGTTTTTCAATCACACCAGAGCTTCTCTATTTGCCGAGGCATCACAAACGTGAAAAATAAAATGTCCCACCTTCAGCAAAACAGCAATGCAATCAGAACAGCAGTGCAATAAAGGAAGTGACTCCCGTCCTACAGAAGAGGAACAGAGCTCAGCCCACAAACTCACAGGAGATTCCTTCATGTTAAATGTTGAATACCCTACAGCTTTTGGAGAGCACACCTTTCCTTAGTCGCTTGATATAGACATCCAAATACTCTGCCAGCTATCCACCAAACTGATAAACATTAAAAAGTCTTCTAGGAAGTGGAAGATTTTCAGAGTCTGAATGGTTAGAGGTATCTACGTTCCCAGCTCAGGAGGATCTCCTTCAGCTAGAAATCCTCCATGAACTTCCACTTACAAAAACAGGACAGACCTGACCATAACAATTAAGGAGTTACTTACTAATAACAGCTGATCCTCAGGGATGGTGGAAAATGGGATTTTTTCACCCCTTGATTCAGAGCATGCTGAGCACACTCAAACTACCCACAAGTTTTAACTGTAAAACTATTACAGTAGTTTCACGATTATAAGCCGCACCTTTTTCACTGAAGAATGCAGCCTACCCCAGTAGTGCGGCTAATCATCAAGTGCGGCTTATTTATGGACAAATCCCAACAAAATGCCAACCCGGAAGTGAGAGCCGGCCAGAGAGAGAGAGCTGCCGTGGAGCCGCGGCCGGCCGGGGAGCTGCCGTGGAGCAGCGGCCAGGCGGGCTGGGGGCAGGGGCCAGGCGGGCTGGGGGCAGGTGGGGAGC
>VRYO01002772.1:11865184-11883350 GCA_009812075.1 Sialia sialis | reverse complement strand
TCAGGTGCGGCTTATAATTAAGAAATTACTGTAAGTATGCTGCACCATCCACTCTTGGTGCCTTTCAGTTTCTACAGAGTATTAAACACTCCTCTGAGGCAGGAGCCCTAACACACACCTTCTACACATCTGTGACTGCAGGAGGGCCTTAGTCTGGTTTGCACTCCTCTCTGGCACAAACTCCCTTTGTGATAGTACAGCACACCTGGGCACAAGACAGAAGACTTATTTACCACAGTCCTTAAGGACACAAACAGCTAGAAAGGAGATGGCCAATGGATGCCTTGTGCCTTGAAACACCATGAAACTTCAGCAAGGGTATCTTGTGGGGAATGGGGAGAGAGAATTTGGTGCACGTGGCACCATGTAGGGTGAGTTTATGTACAGGAGGTAATAACTCCAGTAAAGGCAATCTGATACATAATTCAGCCCCTCTTCTTGTATTCTACTTCCTAAAAATGATGTCCATGAATTAACAAAGTATTAATAATGTTTTTGTGATTACTGGTGTTCCTAGAATGCAAACAGATCAGATACAGATTATGGTGTTCTGACTGCTCACTCTAATATATGAGATTTTTAGGCAGAAATGGAGACAGTAAAATCTTGAAGGTAAGTGCTTTTATTTTTTTCCTTCCTGGGAAATGAGAGAGGAATACAGAAATTCCAGAGAAAAGGGTTATCTTCTACCAGCCTGGTATGATGAAAGAAAGAGTCTTATTTTTTCCCATGAGACATGAAAGAAAAGCTCTTACAGGTCAAAGTGCGACTTTATGCAAGGAGAAACAGAAGATTCGGTCAAAAGACCTGACTGGGGATACAGATACTAACTCTTGGTGGCTTTTGGCCCAAATGCCTAAAGGAAAAAAACAAAGACACATACAGAGGGAGATCTTAGCTGTGTGCTGACCTTTTCATAGAGTGTTTTGAGGAGTGGGATTTAATACCTGCTTCTTAGGGATAAAATCAGTGAAAGACTGTGGCAGAAACAGAACTTTGAAGAAAGTGTTGTATTACATCAACAGCTGTTTTTACTGGGCTTTTGGACCCAGGATTGGAAGAGAAATGGGCATGAGGCAAAGGTGAAGTAGGAAGCTATTTCTACTGAAATTCAACATGCTTGAGTCCAGAGGCTACCCTCTCCTGAGACAGGAGTCCACCAGTGTGTGTCAATGGCATCTCTGCCACAGAAATGATACTAGATTCTGCTAGGACTATAAAGGAGATGCCTTCTGTGGAAAGGAAACAACTGCTTCAGTGCCTTGGCTCCTGCACTGGTAAAGAGAGCAATCCTCCCACACTGCTTGCCTACAGCTGTTGGGGGATTAATGTTTGCAAACTGTTCTGTGTCAACTCACTCACTCAAACTTCTCAGATTTCTAAGGTGCCAATCATGAACATGAGCTATTTGAACACAGAAAGCCTTTGCAGGAATCACTATTACAATGCGAAAACTGCAGTACATTTTTTTAAAAATAAAGGAATAAGGTAGCACATTCTCTATTTAGACTTGTATTAGCATATGATAGAAAACTGCCCTTTGCCAAATCTCTGGTGTGAAGAGCTTGTAAAACATACACCTGCCTAGTACCTCAAATGCCATTCTTCAAATGGGCTTTTACTCTTGGCTTCTTCTAAAACAAAGGGACACACAATGAATGTCACATCATGACAACTTGTATGTCACTGCTACTGTTAAAAGCATCAGGAACAAATGATAACTCTGCTTCATAATCAGTACTATCAATATCCTCCTTGTATAATAAGCACAGAATCACAGAACCATTCAGGTTGGAAAAGACCTCTGAGATCATTGATTAGCCCAGCACAGTCCAGGCCACTCAACCACATCCCTGAGTGCCACATCTGCACATCTTTTAAATACTTCCCAAGGTTGTAACTCAACTACTTCCTTGGGCAGCCTGTTCCAGTGCTTGACAATGCTTTCAGAGAAGAAATTTTTCCCTTCTCTCCAATCTAAACCTCCTGTGGTTTAACTTGCTGCCATTTCTTATTGCTTGTTACTTGGGAAAAGAGTCTAACCCTCAACTCACTACAAACTTCTTTTAAGTTCCTGTAGAGACAGTAGGCCCCCCTGAGTCTCCTTTTCTCCAGACTAAACACTCCCAGCTCACTCAGCTGCTCCTCACAGGACTTGTGCCCCAGATCCTTCCCCAACTCCACTGCCCTTCTCTGGATATGCTCCAGACCCTCAATGTCTTTCTTGTAGTGAGGGGCCCAGGACACAGGATTTGAGCTACAACTCAACTGAAAATGGTGGAGTTACAACACATTTTGATCCAGACTGACACCAATTAAAGGCTGAGCATTAACCCAATAGGCACAATCCCCATATGACAGTAAGTTTCTCCAGTGAGCAATACCTTTATCAACATAAAGTTACACATACTAAAAGCCACACATAGTGTTTCTCCTTTCTGTCTTCATCTGTCACCCTGAACTCATTATTTAATGTGTTTCCCCAAGTACAGCTGGACAACTCATTTTTGTTTATGTCTGAAAAATGACGATTAACTTTTGTCATGTGTTAATTTTCATCTTGAAAACCTATGAAAATAATGGCAATGGCAAGAATTACAACCAAACAAGATGTAGACCAGAAAGCAAGCTGAAAAAAAATTATTTTTCAGTTTAGCAGTGGTTTGAAAACATACAAAGCAAGCTGTCTGATTATTGTGCTTCCTTTTGCCTTTTTTATGGTGTGAATATAAACAGTAGTATGTACCTATGTCTTTTCCTAACTACCCAAATGTTAACTACAAGGCCAATTACTAGAAGATAGAAGTCCACAACTTTTTTAACCAAAAACAACACAAAAGATGAATTCTAAACCAGATTTTATAGTACTCCATCATTTTGAGATGGAAGAGAAATCTTGCCTGAAGTACCTTGTTGAACAGAAGAAGAATATATAGCCCCATAGGGAAAATATTTCAAGTGATTTTTACAACTCAACAGAAAATTTGGCTGAGTTCAATCCATAACACAGCTACCAAGATAGACTTTCACTGTTTTTACTTTTCTGAGGAAAAAAATACCCTAAACCCACAGGCCTTTATTCACACCTCTGCTCCAATGCAGTCAGGGCACCATGGGATGAGGGCAGGGGAGGGCTGAAGATAATCAGCCCCTCACTGATGGGAAACACTGGACAGAAAGCGGTGGTATAAACTGTTAGCAGCATGGGACCATTCATGGGTGTCTAAAGCTCTGCTTTATATTTCAGCTGGGGCAGATGTTGTCTTTTTTGGTGGGAAGTCAAGATCTGGACAGTTGGCTCACTCTCCATCTCTTTCCTGGTAGGGATTTACATATTTCTGGGTACTAGCTTATATCACTTCACATATATACTTGTTTCTTTCAGTGCTTCTAGTCAATTTTTCTGAAGTCAGGATTTTGGAGATACCTGATTTAGGGTTACACACTGCAGTCTGGAACACAAGGAAATGTAACTGGAAGCAGTGGAATGCACAGAGAGAGAGATATAAAACACATAAATAAACATGTATAAGCATAAATATAACCATTAAGATAGAAAAAGACCTCTAAAATCATTGAGACCATCTGTTAACCCAGATCCAAACCATGTCCTCAAGCTGCACATACATGCACGTCTTAACACTTCCAGGGGTAGTAATTCCACCCTGGATAGCCTATTCCAATGGCTGTGAAGAAATCTTTTTCCTAATACCCTATTTAAACTTTTCCTGGCACAACGTGAGGCCATTTCCTCTTGTCCTTTTGTTTGCTACCTGGGAGATGAGACCAACCCAACTACAAGCTCATTTTAGGTGGTTATTAAGAAAAGCAGGTCCTCTCTCAGTCTCCTTTTCTCCAGGCTAAACAAGCCCAGCTCCCTCAGCCCCTCTTCATCAGACAGGTGCTCAAATAGTTTGTACATTATATTGTATACATATGTGTATGTGTATATATATAGAAAGAGACTATTCATATACATATATGGTTAAGTGATCC
The DNA here is from genome assembly GCA_009812075.1 of Sialia sialis. Classification (NCBI taxonomy): domain Eukaryota; kingdom Metazoa; phylum Chordata; class Aves; order Passeriformes; family Turdidae; genus Sialia; species Sialia sialis. The sequence continues at coordinate 11,879,354 of VRYO01002772.1, read as the reverse complement.
AGTTTAAAGACAGGGTTTATATAATCCAAAAGATACAATTCTCCTTTGTCTAGTTCTTTGCCTCTATGTTGTTAACAATGTCTTGGAACTCTCAAAAATTAAAGAAACTACGAGAAATGAGAAAGTGCAAAGAGATCCAGGATCTTGAGAGGTCATCTAATTTATCCCTGCACAAAGACAAGATGGATTCAATTTATCCCCAAACAGAAGCCTATCTTTTGATCAGGAACTTGCATAACTTCCTTGGATAACACACCCCAGTGCCTCACTTTTCTTACAACTAAAAATCTTGCTCTGACTTTTTGCTGAGATTGAATAAAATTAATAAAAGACCAGGGGGAAAAAAAAGAACAAGGGTCAACTTCTTTCCTCAGAGCTACTTATCTGATAGCTGGAGACGGCTATATTTTAACATGTCAACTCTTTTTACGCTGGCAGACCCTCTCAACTGTTTCAATATTTCCTGACTTTTCTTCCAGACTTGTGATCTCTTTTGTCAATCTCCTACATCTTCCTGGAAGATGTAGCCTACATCTTCTTGGAAGTGCTGCACCCAAAGCAACACAGTCTTTCAGGTCAGGATTTGCCAACACCAAACAAACAGAAAGAACTACTTTTTTTTCCCAGCATTACTCTGGTTGACCCATCTCATTAAAGCATTTGCCTTTTCACACCAGTATGAAAGTGTAAATACCTTCAGCCTGTGGGTCACAGTAATATAGCTGCATCTCTGCAGTTCTGCTGCCCAGGCACTCACCACCCAGCCAGTACCAGTGCACTTGGTTTTCTTGTGCTTTTCTTGTCACATTTATCTGGATGACTTGCCCTGGGCTTTTCCATACCACTTTTGCAACTGTTCAATACCACAAGTGTGGCTTCAACACTATCCAGGGTAACTTGCAGCACCACTCTGCTTTTTCACATTTAGCAATCCATTTAGCAGTCCTTATGCCTACTTATGTATTCAAAAATCAAAACAGCAATGCTGCACCCAATACCTTTCTTAATCTACCCCTCCAGTGTAATGGTACTACAAATTCCCCTGAGAGCACTTTGGTGCTGACCATCTTTCCCTGACTTAGACATAAAAACGTGGTGTAGTACATTGCCATAAAATTCTTTAAACCTAAGCCGTAACACAAACAATATTTATTTCAATATGGCCTCCTCACATGCTGCAGAAGGAAATGAGATTGGTTTGATGACTTCCAGTTCCTTTACACAGACTAGCTTTTAGTCATCTTGATACACATATCTCATTATTTTAATGCAAGGAGGGTTACTGCATTCCCCTGACTACTCCTGAAGCTTAAAAAATATCCCTCTGAGGGATTCAACAGGGTCATGCTGAATGTTTTGGTAGTTTTCAAAATCCCTGAATGCCTTGTTTATTTACCTCCTAACAAAAAGTCAAGTCTAAACTCCTAACAGCCTGTTATTTTTGTATTTGGCAATCTTTCAGAAGTGCAGTGTGCTTTATCTCTCCATTCCTATTAGTGCTTTTGCCTTTACTAGGAAGGCAAAATCTAGGTTTTCTCCTGAACAGCTCACTGAGAGGATTTGGACCTGCAAGTTTCTGTAGGACTAGCCAGACAACTCTGGAATGTGGGGCATTGCCCTTGCACTCTCCTTAAGGAACACTGGACAGAAGTCTAATGGTAAGGACACCTTTCCAGGAAGGAGTACAAGGGTACATCATCATGGATTATTACTATTCATTGAATAAGCTCTGAGGAACAAAGCCCAGAAGTGCATTACCCACCAGGCTATAGAGCAGCATTCACTCATGCCTTTTGTATTATGTCCTGTTTATTTTTTTGGTTGGTTGGTGTTTTCTTTTTTTTTGGCTTTTTGTTTGTTTGGTTTTTGTCTTTTGGCTGCATGGTTGGTTGGTTTTTTCTTCCATGGATGATTCCTGAATTCTTTCTGAAAACAGCTTCAGTGACAGTAGACAGGCCTCCCTACTTCAACTATACCTCTTATGCAATGCTGTTTCGGATTGCTAGAGTAAAAGGCATTAATAATTCATGTATCCTTCATATGCTGCATTAGAGCCCTAACCCAAGTACTATTTTAAAAGTCTGTGAGGCAATGATGTGGGTGAAGATATAGGAAGCACCATGTATATTTTAAAGTGAATGAGTCATCCTCTGTAAAATATCTTATAATATTTATTTTACAAAAACTTAGACAATACCCAGAAATGCCATCTAGCTGGCCTCATTCCCAAAGTTAACTAACTATTAGCTGTTGAGTTTTAGTAAATATTCTGTCCTATTATCTCTGTTTTTCCTTTTATTCATGTTTCGATCTCTGCTTTCGTCTTTTTCAGATCCAGAATGCTCCAGAAGTTTCTAGGTCCATTTTAAAGGATGTGCCTAACATTGACAAACATGCAAAACAGAGGTTTGCAGTGCACTGGTTTTACCAGAAAATGCCAAAATCAGTATCTCCTTCAACATTTCTATTACTTTGTTACTCACCATTACACATAATCCAGAGAGTTGCTCTCCAATTAAGCTGTGACTGTCTTACACTTCTCTGACACTCCTGCAATCTCACCTGGTAGCACTTCACAGTTCCCCAAGCCTAGGTGTGAGGCAGCTGTGACTGCAACAGGCTCAGCTGCTCTAATTCCTTCAAGAGTAAAGCCCACCATTGACGAAGCTGAAGTCTTTCCTCTAGTTCCACCATGTATTATTGAAAGTGGTGACCCACTGAAAAGCCTGAGTGATGTTTTTCCACGCTGGGCTCACCAGCATCCTCATGCCACTTTCTAAAAGCCAGTTATAAACCTCAGAGAACCACTTGTATTCCTTGGTTGCTATTTCTGACACATATTTCATTTTTATTGTTCTAGTAGCTTCTCCTCTTTTTCTCATTGACACAAAGAGAGAGGACAGGAAGAAAAGAAGATAAAATATGCTTGCTTCCCCATCCTCTTGGAGGTAGGTACATACTAAACTGGACTGGCTGAAACCTGAAGGAGAAGTCGTATTACCATTCTTCCCTGGTAAAGAAATTTATTATTTCCTGTGCAGGTGTCTTTCAGCACTCATGGTAAGGATTTGGCCATGGGCTTTTTTTGAAAAAGCAAGCCTTTATTGAAAAATCAAAATCAGGGAGGTCAAATGTTGCAGGAAAAAATGTAATTTTTTTACACAGATTTCTTTGAAATCCAACATAAAATTTTCTATCAGAACCTGAAAGAAAATGGCACTCTTTCCCCTAATTTCCCAGCTCCCTTATCAATTCTTGTTGGAGAAGTTTGGGTTTAGGAAGCAGATGTCTTCTACTAAGAAGGTCAAACAACCTCCCCCAGAAGGGCTGAGTCTCTTCTGCTGCAGCTCTTCCAAGGAAAAGGTGAATAATTAGCTCCCTACACAAAGAATCAGACTGATTAGAGACTTGATTGATTTAAACTCTCCAGATTGAACACAAATGCACTAATCAGCTGACAACAGAATCCTTCTCATAAATCCTGGTCCAAATAATATCTAACTCTATAAAACTGCTTAAAGAACACACTCAAATTCAACTACAATTAACCCATACAACCTGACTATATAAACATATCTGTGGGAGGGTCTCAAATCTTATTCTGGCCGACTGAATTAGGCTTTCAACATCAATGTTTTCCCTCACATCCACCCAAGTACTAAAGCTTCAAATGCTAGGAACAAAGAACAGAAATCCAGGCTCATATTCAAATCTACTGAGCCCAAAACTAGCTGGATTTTTTTTTTCAGAACTGGTGAATAAACCTTAGACCATTCTGCTCATGAGGTGACAAACCCTGTAGAAGCTGGAAATTGTCTGAAACTCTGGGCAACCTATGCACAAAAGTGAGAAAATGCTTTGAATAAGGTAGCACCCTGCTTGTTGTTTTTGAAGGTTGAATTACTCAATACTATTAAATCTGCTGTAAGATATGGGAGGATATTTCCTGAAACTACACTTCCTTTCATGTACAACAGATCATGGTGAAGATGTTACACTTTTATCTGTATCCATAATTCAGGTTATCCCCAGAGGACTTTCAGGGTGCTCATGCTGCACAGCACTTTGTCCTTGGAGGTAACCAAAAGCCATCTGGACTGAGTCCTAGATAACCTGCTGTAGATGTCCCTGCTTGAGTAGGGTGGCTGGACAAGATGCCTGCTACTCAAGAAAGAAGCAGATCAGTCTCAGCCGTGACTCTGAGAAGCTCCTAGATTTTCCTCCCCAAACCAAAACATGGATCCCAGATGACTCCTACCAGCATGCATGCTACCACATCTCCTGTGTGATGCACTGGCACAGCCCTGGGCTGGGGAAGGGCTGTGGGGGTGAGAGGCAGATAAGCAGAGAGCAGGGCAGTCTGCACACTGCTGATCTCTGCAACCAAATAAAGGTCACTCCTGCCAATCTTTTACCTATATGCCTGCTTTCTTGCACACTGGCTGCATGCAATACAAGGTGCTGGCTCAAAGATGGCCCAGTCCATCTGCACTGGCTGGTAGTGCAGGGACGGGGATGATCTACCACAGCTTTAAACGCCAGCTAATGGAGAGTGAGGCTGGAAAGCAGCAGTGGCAGGCAAGACAGAGCTGCCTGACAAGGCTATTCCCATTTTGAGCAAAATTAGAATCTCATATTCATCATAAACCCAGAAAAAAAATCAGCTGGTCAGTGAAATCACTAAACTGACTACAGATCTGGATGGCTGATGCTCCAGTGGTGTTGAAGGAAGATGGATCCATCCTGCAGAAGGATGGATAATGCACTGTTCATTTTTAGTACAATAAGTGCTCCTGACTTTGGTAGACTACACCATCAATCATCATGGAAACAGGCCTCAGCACAGAGGTCACTCACAAAGAACAGAATCTGCAAGTGAGGCAGGATTTAACCCTCGCTAAAAGTACAGCTGAGCTTGGATGATGCTGTCATTCATTCTTGTACTGTGTGAGCGAGGCCACAACACTCCGCGCATGCAGAAAACATGAGCAGCACTGGAAATGAGTATGTGCCTGCACCTCAGCTTTGGGCTCCACATTTATTCTGAAGTTTATCAATTTTTTTACATCATACTTGCTACAAATTCCCATGTTGGTTTCTTCAGAGTTGCTGCCCCAGCGTGAACCCAATTCCTTTGAAATAGGCTGATATTAGAGTTGTGTGATGGGTTTGCTCAGGTAATTACACCTGAGCATTCATTCCAGCTCTTCTTCTGCCTTAATTTGACCAAATGGAGTTATTTGGCACTTTGATTTGGAGACACTGGGAGGTGAAAAATTCACTGCTCTCTGTGAACCTCTTGAAAAATGCAGAACCAGCATTTTGCTTTCATTTCTTAGTTTGAACATTTCCAAACCTGCTGGTGGTGAGTAAGTAGCAAATACCATACTGTGGAAATATTAAAAATTTCCAATCGCAGCAGTACAGGAGAAAGAATTGTTTTCAATTAAAACTACTAAAATATCCTACATATAGACCTATGTATATTCTCTCTCCTTCAGGAGACCATGTAGTTTAATTTTCACAGCTGTATGTAGAGGTTATGGAAAATGAAACTGTGTGCTGCTGAAGAGTTAAAACTGTTATCTTGTGTTGAATACTGTGAAGAAGGATCACAATTCTCCCTCAGTGTGTCCAGCTGGTACAGATAGTTTCTAAGTACGTATCCAAATTAGAAATACATTAAACAGCAATTTATGGTCCAATTCTGTAATTTCACAGGATATTATGAGATCAGGAACAGATATCAAAGGCACAAGACAGATATTACACAATTTTTCTCTTAACTGGAAATTGTCCTGATTATCCAACAGTGTCTGAACACAGCATTCTCAGAATTCTGTTTAATTGTGTTTAGTTGTGGACCACAACAGGACTTCTCTCAAGTTTTCTCTCAATGGCTTCAATATTCATGTTCCTGTCCTTACAGTACACGGCCCTTCAAGCCCAAAGCAGAGCAGGCAAATTTTAGGACTGATCACAAAATGTTTCCTGAATGTTAAAAATTTATTTGTACCGTGATTACTGCCTCCACTGATGTTTTCAGGATAACACTTCAAAAAGCCTTAGAGGAATATCACAGCCCATCAGGAATATCAATAATACATTTTTTCTCTCATGGGAACAGTATACTACCTGAATGCATTCATTATCCAGCAATAGGGAATCAGTGATTTTAGTAGGGACTAACAGAACAGTAATTAGAAGAAAATATGGTTTTAGGGATTTTTTAGTCAATTACTTATGATACACTGGTTTGATTTTCAGGTCTAAGCTTTAAGGAAGTACATAGCCCCTTCTCATTCATCATATCCATCCCTCCCTTTAACTTCTGTAGTTTCAGAAGGAAGGTACAGCAACTAGCTCATGGTTTGTGCCTATTTTTTTCATTGTTAACCATCCTATTATGTAAAGTTGGCGCTAGCAAGAACTTTTCTTGACAACTTTTTATTCTAATTGTGTCCCCTCTCTCCTTGAATGTCATCCCACCTACAAGAAAAATGGTAATTAATACAACAGTGGAAAATAACAACAATGTCTCTTCAGACGGTTCAGTAGTTTACCAGCAATAATTGGCTCTTCACTGCAGGACAGTATCATAATTTTAATTGTGAGTTTTCAACCATAGCATATAATGCAGCTCTTCGTAGATACATTAATGAATGTTTGCTGCTCCTTTATGAATTCCTGTATGTCTAAACTATCAGCCTCACAAATAACTGAGACTTCCGGCATGCACTCTACCCAGAAAAAAAAAAAATTATCATTGAATGAAAGATCTGCTTTTTCACATGAAGCAACTCAGGCCATAGTTTTACAAAACACCTCTAAAACACAGAAAGAAAAAAAACCCCAAAGATATTTATTTCAACTCAAGTGAATGACCTAAATTTTTTTCTAATATTCAGTAGGTTTTACCACTCTATTATGCAAAAAGGCTCCCCTTTAAATATTTATAATTGGACCCACATTTCAAGGCCAAGGTCCTCATATAATAAACTATAACACTTTCAAAGAATGTGCAATTAAATAACCAGAACATTTATAATGTACATTCACAGTGTACAATAGTTTTATGCTAAAGTAACCAGCTGGAACAAATGGGAGCTATTGCAGTATAAAACTCTAGAAAAGCTGTGATTAATCAGGTATAGGTCTCTGCGGCATGTAACTATATTATTTGCATAAATAGATGCATGAGTATTCAAAATCATGGCTCAGGAAAAGAGGTGAGACTGCTGAAGGAAGAAAGTTGCAATTTAGCCCCAAAACGATCATTTCCCCCTAAACTGCTGATCAAGACTACATGCTTCTGTGCCTGCTGCAATGCTTTTCTATCTGTAATGCCATTATGTCAAGATCAGACATGAGCATTTTGATGTAAAGAAAGAGAAGAGAAAGAAATGGGAGGATAAAGAAGAAGAAGGAAGAGAAAATGACGAAATTTAGCAATAGAAAAATGAATCTGCACTGTAATTCCACCACCCCACAGAATTTTCATAAACATTATTTATTTTTTTTCAATGTTACGCACTTACCAACATCAGGATCAGTTGCTTGGACTCTTGTTAACAAAGCTTTAGTGGCTGTGTTCTCATAGACACAAGCAGTGTAGTGGTCAGATGAAAACACTGGTGGATTATCATTAACATCTTCTAAAATAAGATGGATTTCTGACTGGCAAAACCTGCCACCACCATCAGTAGCTCGGGCAACCAAGTTGTACACAGGAATTTTCTCTCGGTCAAGAGGGGCCAAAGATTTCAGCTCACCTGGAATTATTTAAAAGCAACAGCTATCATTATTATTGTAGCAACACCACCAATTCTAGGCAGCCTAAGTGTCTCAAAACCATGTGTTTCACAGAAATAGGAAAGAGAAAACAAAACTAATGTTGCTTATTCCAATGAACAGATTAAAAACTTACAGCAGCGTCACTTCCCCTTCCTCTTTACCCAAAAAAGTGGGGTGCCAATATGAGTGCAGAGTTGACAAGCCATTCATGGTGGCTTTAGCAGCAGCCTACAGCTTTACTCATATGAACACCATCATGTTTTTGAAAGTCTGTCCTTCTGTCAGTATCAAGGTTTATAGACGCTTTAAAACAGAAACACATCCTTTTTAGCAGTACCTGCTGTGACATGACAAAGGGTAATAGTTTTAAATTAAAAGAGGGTATATTTAGGCTAGGTATATGTGAAGATTTTTTATGATTAGGGGGGTGAAACATTGGCACAGGTAGACTAGAAGCCTTAACTGGATGGGTCTCTGATCAACATGGTCTATTTGAAGATGATTCTACATATGGCAAGATGACCTTCAGAGTTCTCTGCCAGCCCAAAATATCCTGTGGTTGTATGATAAATCTCTGATCTAACTTGATGTCTGCAGGGAAACAAAAGGATCGATATCCACTGTTCCAGTTATAACATCCAACTTGGCCAACAAAGATGTCCCTCTTTCTCCCTCCTGCCATTCAAATGGTCACCCACATCTGCCAGAACTGGAACAACTAGGTGATAGCCATGTGTAACCTAACTCTAATTAAGGAAACCAGTGCCCAGATGTGGAGGGGTTAAAGCTATTCAGAAACATTTGGTTGTCTTCTTACCATTTTCTGGATCTAAGAAAAATTTGTTGTTCCCTGAACCATACAGAGAATAGCGAATTTCACCATTGGACCCGATGTCAGCATCTTTAGCGCTGATTTTGAGAATTACTTTGTTTGGTGGAATGTCCTCAGGAAACAATGCTGTGTATGCAACCTAGAGTCAAAAACAGACATGTAAGTTATGCTGTAGCAGTATTTTACAGTCTTTGAACTACTTTTTTTTTTTTAAACTATTTGTAGTGCACTTTTCTGTGCAGGGAAAAATTTTCCTTTACACAACACATTCCTAGAAATTTGAATCACTGTTAAGCTTTGAGGTGTCACAGAAAAAATGCCAAATTGTGACTGTGAATAGGGCTCAAATCAATACCATTTTGCATCTTCTGTTTATTCCACTGACACCCATGAAATTAAAATCTTGATGAGTGTGCTAACAGAAACAATTGTTTTTATCACCTCATCCAGCAGTTTTGAAGGAAATACAGATTGTGATTCCCCAGAGTGGCAGAGTGGTTCTTGCAATGACAGTAATCCGTCAGTGAGTGATAAAGTAACGATGGGAATTATATAAGTATATGCATGCACAACACATACAAACACACACACACACATACATATACACATATATATATATATGTATTTAAAAATTTTCTGTGAGTAGTACCATTAAGGAACTCTGGGTTTTATCATGTCTTTTCTTTCACACAGACCTTTCTATTGCACTAACATCAGTCCCCTGGATTGCCTTTCCACAGAATACAAGACAGCTAGCATTCTGAAAGCTGTGGTCAGGCCACACTGCATGCATTCCTGACCACAGGACAGCAGGCTATATTCTTCTGCCTTTTCCACTGGATGTCTGGTATCTGAAAAGTTGAGGAAAGCTGGAGTTAAACTAGACTGATGACATTTCCACATGGGTTGTGAAGGGAGAGCACATTATTTTTTGCAGGGGAGGAGTAGCTGCCCAATGACACCTCACAATGCATCATTTGTTGTAAAGCCAACTAAGGCTCCTTTGCAAGCTTTATGAGATCATTATCCTTCAATCTTGGCTTCACAGGAATGCTTTATTCTGCTTCCCTCCCAGATTACTGAAGATTCTTCAGCTAAAACCATAAGGATGAAAATCAGCATTGCCTATGAGTACTCTGAATACCTGCAAACAGCAAGAGACACCTGTAGGGAAAGTATCACTCTTAACATGGTGTTAACTCACCTGTTCACAAACTGGATTGTTATCATTAACATCAGTGACAATCACTTCCACAGCAGCTTGGGTCACAAAGAGGCCATCCGTGGCAGTGATATTCAGATAATAAACGTCTTGCTCTTCCCGATCCAGAGGCCTTTTAACGTAAACTTTCCATTCATTCTGAACCAGTCCCAGAGCGAACTTCCCTCTGGGATTCCCTCCTGCAACAAGACAAGCAACACACAATGAGCTGTGGTGTCCCTTCAGAGCTCCCACCTGGTTTAAACACAGAGACACATCACTAAGCAGCCATCATTTCTTTCACAGCTTTTGGTGCTTCCAAACTTGCAGACTCAGGAAATCTGTACTGAAATTACACTCCTTGTGTTTATTACCCCAGGAATGCCCTGTATGAAAGTGAACCAATAAATTGCAGTGGAATAAAAATCCATTTAGGAGAGCTGAAGATGATCTCTTGTTCAGTTCCCCGTAAGGGTAATCAAATTCAAACTGTGAACAATCAATAGTCCTCTAGGGCTGGTACAATTGTCTTTCCACTTAGTCTCGGGAGAGGATGTAATACACCGTAGCTCTTGTTACCAGGACAATTTCATTAGCTGTTGATTATGCAATCAAGGACTGGAAGTGGGTTCTATTAAGGAATCCTCTAATGAAAGCTTTATCATACAGCTGCGCCATTCTTGTGCTTATTAAAATTCCAGTTTTTAAAAAAGTTTACACGACAGGAAGACACATTAGTATTAAATAGTCCTAACAAGAGGTCATTTGAGGAACAGCTGGAAAATAAGCAGTACAAATAGATCAAATGTCTCCAAGAGTGAAAGCTGGTGAAAGGTGTGCAGGAGATAAAGCAGGAGAGTTTTTTAACATGCCACATCACTGACACTGAACCTGGCAATGTTGCTCTTCCACATCATGAAATTGCCTAGTGACAAGAAAGGAAGGGAAGGGAAGGGAAGGGAAGGGAAGGGAAGGGAAGGGAAGGGAAGGGAAGGGAAGGGAAGGGAAGGGAAGGGAAGGGAAGGGAAGGGAAGGGAAGGGAAGGGAAGGGAAGGGAAGGGAAGGGAAGGGAAGGGGATATGTCACATACAGAAATATGCAATAATTAAGGTGGTCACAGTTGTTAATGTTTCCAATAGTTATTTACTCTTTTACCTGAAATCTCCTGCCTGGTCCATGAAGTAAATGCCTTCAATCACCTTTCTATGAGTCTGATCCAAAACTCCTGTCAGACCTGACAGTAGAATCTCTTAAACAAGTGTTATGACTTTACTCTGCTAGCCAGCTCAGCCCCATACAGCTGGCTGCTCATTTCCTCCCCAGTGGGAATGGGAGGAGAATCTAAAGGCTAAAAGTAAGAAAACTCATGGGTTGAGACAAAGACAGCAAAAGCTCTGTGTACAAGCAGAAAAAAAAACAATTAATGGCAGGTGTTCAGCCATCTCCAGGAAAGCAGGGCTCTGTCACCCTGGCAGTTGCTTGGGAAGATAAAGCCATTAGCTCTAAACATCTCCCCTTCCTCCTTCTTCCCTCAGCTTTTATATGCTGAGCATGCTGCTATATGGAGTGGAATATCTCTGTGGTCAGTTGGGATCACATATCCCAGCTGTGTCTCCTCCCAAATCCTTGTGTACCCCTACCCTCCTCACTGGTGGGCCACATAAGGACCAGAAAAAGCCTTGACTCAGCAGTGACTAAAACATCCCTATGACATCAAAAATCAAAATCATAGCTCCATAGCAGATTCTACTTAGAAAATTAATTCTACCCTAGCCAAAGTCAGTAAGGCAAACTACCCAGTCTTCTGTGCCCAGCTTGGTCTGTAAAAATGTATCTGCACATTTAATAATTTAGGAAAGAGTGCTATAGTCACAGCAAACTCATGTGCTACAGAATCTCAGTGAGGATATATTAAAAAGCACCACGATTCTCCACTGGCTGAACTATAATTGCAGCTAAGCAACTACTAGCTATTTGCCCACCATATTAAGCTTTCTCCTATGCAGGAATTCAATCTTAGAACTACTTTGCATGTTGCTCATGTTTAAAAGCGGTATAAAACTATTAAGGGAACGCTTATTCTTTGCTGGAACATATTCAAGAAGGTCAAACATGCTAGTGTACATTTGCTTGCAAATTAATCAGGGTTCTGATATGTGTCATGAGATCTGTACAAGCTGAATGGAAAGATCAGGTTCTTAAACCTTCCCCTCTAGTACTTCCACTGAATGATTGCATAAGTAAGAATGATTGCATAAATAAATCCAAGGCTGAATTTATTTGTGTTGACTCTGTTGTCAGGAAATTAGTGTCTTGGATGTTGCTTCTGTTGTCACAATTTTGTCAGTTCTCAGGGACCTTTTTGTCAAAATAGCAACACTGAAGAGATGTGAACTTGAAGTTGAACTTAAAACCAATCAAAAAAGTCTTATGTCCATTCCATACCTTCTTTCTACAGCAAAAAGCAGGAAAGAGGCGACAGGCTATAATCTATGCCCTCTTCATTAGCTACCAGTGACAAGATAGACTGGTTTCTATTTAATATGAAAACTAAGTTAGTTGAGTCAGGCTGAGCAAATCTTTCTTGTTAAGAGTCACCATTTGTGCTAGCTGTGACTGTGCCAACAAAAGCAAGTTGTAATGAACAGGATTTCCAGAAAATTAGTCAGAGAGGCATTATAATTATAAAAGGCTTTTGAATCATACACAGCACTAAATTCATGTATCAAATACAGATATTTTCTCTTGATAGAAAACCACCCTTTTTGATCACAAACCCAAGAAGTTTTCGCACTGATTCCTACGACAGTCTGGAATAATCACCAGAGGACACATTGTTTAATCTGTTGTGTCATATAAACACACATTTCTCCTAAAGAGGGGTACACAGTGTGTTGATGTGTACTACTGACCAGATCTGAATACAGTCCAAGGAAATGAGACTCTGTCCACTGATGAGAGTCTGAATGTGACTTCAAAGAAGGTAGAACCCTGGTGATTGACATCAAATTCCTTCTACTCAGTTCAATGCCAGCATAAACAAAGCTTAACTTTCCTTTATAAACAGCTTTAATCTTGTCATAGTTTAATGTTGTCAACCATTAATGAAAGTAGTCTTAAATATTCTTATTTTGCTTCATGATATTAATCAGGACTTTCCTCCATATTACCTTTTGTAAAAGGAAATTATTAACTGTCCTGAACAACTAGGAAGCAATACACCCACGGTATAAGCATCCCATTGCTAAGAAAAGAGGAAAGGTAAGTCTAATTAAAATCAGCTGGTGGCTTTTATGGTTAGCTGTAACAGGATCTTGAAACAATTTTAAAAACACTGTTGCTTTGTTGCCAATGGAATGGCTTCTAAATCATACCGAGGAATTTGATGAATTTGTATAAAAAAATGGTCATTAGGATTTCTTTTCCTTTCCTTTACTCCACTAGAAAAGAATCAATCTGAGTGACCAAGAAACCGGTGCAGTAAGCAGGAATAGAGGTTTATCTGCATGTTTTTTTCACGAGCACTTTTTTTTAATTTTTTTTTTTGCTTCTTAAGACTGGCTCTATACTTCACTGATGGAAGGCAAAGGTGAACTATAAAGTGTAAGAGAAATAATGAGATACAAAACTAAAACATCATCAAGAAAATAGTCTTAAAAATGGAAAGGCAAAAAAATCCACACTGTGGCCCAGGAAACAATTTCCTAGTACTTATACATATGTCTTGATGCAGATCTCGTTCTGCAGTGATTAATTAACTTTTTCACTAATATATGCAAGCAGATTCAGTTTCCTAGGGGCATTCTAATTAATTAGTTTTTCACTCTGAATAATGTAGCTTTTCTAAACGGAAGCCTCCTGACTACATGTATTAATGGATTCTTTAAAATCTTTTGGCAGTTTTCTTATGTTCTACTTTGAATGTCACAACAGTGAAGTGCTAGCTACAAAAAAACCCCACTCCAGTAACTTTTTAGAAAGGCTTTGAGGCTAAAAGACTCAGCAGTATCTTTTATCTTTTGTTACTTGAAGTTTAAATAATGCTCTCCCTCCCTCCCTAGTCAGCAAATACTACAAAGACAAATCAAGCTCAAGTTTAAGTAAAGAAAGAAAACAGCCAGATACAAATGAAATGCAGAGACACAGTGATCCAAAATAAACAAATCCTGACACACATCATTACTAAAGCACACACAGAGGCCATTATAGCAACTAAAAGGGAATGGAAAACTAGAAGCCAACTGTATCAGTTTTCACTGCAATGTCCCCATCTGGGAGGGGGAACTGAATATTTACTAACTTATTTATTTAGCTTCTGTCTTACATTTATGCATTTATTTAGG
>VRYO01002772.1:11850823-11864184 GCA_009812075.1 Sialia sialis | reverse complement strand
AGAACTCTAGGCATTTTCATCACACAAAATCAATAAGTTTATCCTCCACTCCCAATTTAAGATGTTGTATGTTTATTGAGTTTCTGAAATGATAAATCCAATCCTCTTAGCTTTACTGCCATAAAATTACAGAAACTGTTCTTCATCTGACAAGACAAGGCCTTCTCAAACATTGAAACATCTATTTCTCCAGAATTCCAGTATCTCAAATGTATTATAAAAACTAACAAAAGCCACACCTTTTCTCATACTGGGCAATCAACCCAGCAAATAACTCACTATGTACAACACCACTTCTTTCTTCCAAAACACAATGTCCTTCTTCCTTGTGTTCAGCAGAACCAAGCTTAAAGACTATTGCCTCCCTAGCTTTATGTGCCTGATTAAGCCTAATTAACATCACTGAGGAACACAAAATGCTTTACTGTACCAATGTCTTGGCAGCTGACATTTTTCTGGTAGCTTTTCATGGCTCGCCACTCTTAAATCTTGGTAATATCTGGCTCGGTGTAGGTTGGCTAGACATCAGAAGAGCCCTAGTTTTAGGCAAACTGCCTCAAATTATATAGGCAATGACCTCAAATGAGCCTTCCAAAGAAAACTACTGTGGCTCCTGAGTGCATTTGTGTCATCTGCACTTCCTATTGATTTTCTATTAATATTTATGTATAGAACACCTCCAGCTGCTATGGAACTACAGATAACAAGGAGTAAGTGCTTTTTCCCTCACCATCAAATGCAAATGAAGGTAGACTTGACAATGGCAACTACTTGCCAGTAATCATGGGAAACAACCATAAACTGAAGGAATCCAAGCAGAGTATTTGTTTATCCACCCAAATGTATCTACCCTTTTTCAAGATTGACCAGAAGACTTCAATAGGCATTTCTATTTCTTAAAAGAGCATGAAGGACTCTTCAGTGATCACATCTGCCCCAGAATGTTTATTTCTCTTATTTTTCTAAATAATGATTTCTTCTATCCATCTTCTATGTGCTACTTTTCTCCAGATGCATTTTCACAAAGCTGTTTTTAGTGGATCCACATGACAGTCTGTGTGGATAATTTGTTTTCTTCTTCCTTTTTGTTTATGTTCCATTTTTACTCAGAGTTTACTGTATTCACAGAAGTTTCTATGAATCAGAATGCCTCCAGAAAGCCACAGCTTTTGAATAATCATCTAGCTAATCTGATTCCATGAAATGCTCTAGTGCACTTCCGAGATCAACTTGAGGTAAAGTGTGAATAGATCATTTTGAGAGTGAAACTGTATTTTAACATGTTTTGACATTTTAATCAAAAGAACCTAATTTCTCCTTGTGCATCTCCCAAGCTCAACTGATATTCAAAACAAGTGCAAGTTCTGAACCCATGTGCTTCAGTAATTGTACAGTAAGGAAACTTTGGGCTTTGACATCGAATGTTTTCAGAAGCTAACAGAACAGCAAAATACCTGTCATATTTTGAACTGTGACAGAAACTAAGGTACAGAATGATCTATTAGTTTATGAGTCATATCTGACAGTTGTTATTAAAAAGTCCAGGTTTTGCTAAATTAACAGTACAGGTATTGGAAGAAGAAACACTATGTAACTAAAGGTGTAATTCATTATAAGATATGACTGCCAGACTTCACAACAAAGCAAATGATCACAGTGCACTAACATACCTTTGTTAAAAACCTAAGGGTTTTCATTTCACACAGTACTTCCTACACTGGGATCCCCAAACTCCTTCAAATATCCCAAAATCTCTAGTACGAGGCACTAGTGATTTGCTTGTACATATGTGGGAACTGATCCACCAGCAGCTAAAGCACCCTGCCCAGAGCCCCTAAATCCTGACATTTACACACAGGACTGCTTTTGCTCCTGCTTCTAATATCCTACAGCACATTCCACTATAA
This sequence comes from Sialia sialis, assembly GCA_009812075.1. Taxonomy (NCBI): domain Eukaryota; kingdom Metazoa; phylum Chordata; class Aves; order Passeriformes; family Turdidae; genus Sialia; species Sialia sialis. The sequence continues at coordinate 11,862,277 of VRYO01002772.1, read as the reverse complement.
AGGCATAGCCTTTGCAAACCTTTAAAGTGAATCCAAAATTTCAAGTTACAATTAATCAATTAATTTCTCATTGCTTTGAAAATTATGTGACCTTATGTGACATTATGTGATGTGTAATACAGGCAGTCTGTGGCTAACTGGATGTCACACCTCTGTCCGCACCCCATCCCACAGCCATTTTCATTTTGATAGCTAACAAAGGGTAGGAGCCTTACCCTCTGGAGCAAAATACACAAACTATTTTCCCATTAGTTAAGTAATTTTTGCCCACAGCCTACTTCCTACAAGCAATCTTATGTATGTTGAATCCCACTCAGTGAGAAATATGTGAATTTCCCCAATAATTTGGTTATTACTAGGTAGTTAATACTAGCTCTTGATTTGCTAAGGCTGGGGGGAGTGTAACAGTTGTTCTCTAACAAAATCTATTGGACATGCAAGATGGAAGGAGAAAAATAACTGCAGTACCCATCATTAATAACATACTTGCACAAAAGCCAGGCTGAATCTTGGATGAAAGAATGATAATAAATATTACACAATAGGAAAGAGAAACATTACCATTTGAAAAATGTATTAGTAATGTAATCAAAATTTCCTTATGCTGTATATAACAATGCATGGCAGCTAACCAGCGCTTCTAAGTATATTACTACTTTCCCAGCCAGAAATCTGGGCTGATAAGGAATGGCATCCCCTCACTCCATAATGCAAAATTCATTTGTGCCTCTCTCACTCCCCATTCCAAATAGTGGTATTTCAAAACGGCTCTGGCATCTACTTTCCTATCTCAAAAAGAAAAATGTTATTTTAAAAAAGTTTAAATGCTTCTAAGTATAATGATTTTTTCTGTAAGAAGAAAATTTTCATTTTCCGTTGTTTGAGACATTAAGTCATGATGGGTTTTCAAGCTGACATATCAATTATGATGGGTTGATGGCTACACTACGTTGCACTGCAGCAAATCAGGAAGCATTAATCTTGGAAAATTGAGAGAGTAACACAGACACAAAGACACACACACACATACACATTCCTCTCTCTCTTTTCAGCTTTGCTGCAAATTCTGTCAAGAAAAAAAGAAAAGAAAAGAATGTAATTGACTCAGTCACAGTGATAACTTAGCTGAAGCCCGGCTAAACATTCACCTAACACTGGATACATGCACATATCTTCACTAAGCCAGTTATGGGAAAAAAGCATGGAAAGCATGCAAGCTGTTTCTCACCTGTAATATGGTAGCTAACCTGCCGATTGACATCAGATGTGTCTTCATCCCAGGTGCTAAGAACAGCCACAACTTCCCCTGGAGGGTCACTCTCCTTTACTGACCCTCTGTACACTTCGTGCTCAAAGATGGGTGCGTTATCGTTTATATCTGTCACAGTAACTGAGACCAATGTGGTTGAGGACAAGGACAAAGCTTCTCCCAGATCTGAAGCCACCACTGCAAAGGTGAAAGCAGAATCCTTCTCATGGTCCAGGTCCTTCAGTGTACTGATCCAGCCACTGTTGCTATCAATGGTGAATGCTTCTGTGATCTTCTGCAGCTCCGATTCCACCGCAAGCGTGTACGTGACCTGCCCATTTGCACTTGAGTCTGCATCAATTGCTTTGACTTGCATGAGTTTTGTTCCTATAGGCATCCCTTCCATTACAATAGCATCATAGCTAGCTGCTTCAAACACAGGCTTGTTGTCATTTACATCCAACACCTTCACCTCCACATCCACGGTCAGCACAACATCTACTTTGTCTAACTGAATTGTGGCCGCAACTTTGAAGTGAAAGGTGGGATTTACTTCGTGGTCAAGTCTCTTATCCAATTTTATGAGGCCTGTGTCTTTCTCTATGATGAAAACACCATCTTTGTTGTTTTCAGGCAGCTCACCATTAACTGTGCTATATAAAGCACCCTGATTGGGCAAAACATGCAGAATGTCAATAGTACTGCCTATGAGGGTGTCTTCTGCCACAGTGAAAGAATACTGGGGTTGAGAAAAAGAAGGCAAAATGGTTTCTGGTGGTAAAACATGGATGTAGACAGGAATGAGGGAATGCTTTACAGGAATGCCACCATCAACTGCTTTGACAAAGAATGACAGAACAGTGTTTTTCGGCTGGCTAAAGCTACCCTTGGTAACCATCCATCCATTATCTGGATCTATTTCAAGCAGATCAGCCACTGAAAGAGAGGCTTCACTATACAGAGAATAGGTAATTCTGGAATTGGCTCCATCATCTGGATCTACTGCTTGCACTTGGGTCACCAAGTAACCTTTCCCAACATCTGCTTTGACACTTGCTCTGTATTCAACTGTCATAAATACGGGAGCATTGTCATTCTCATCCACTACTATCACTCTCACAGTGCAAAATGTAGTCCTGCCACCTCCATCAAGGGCTCTCAGGAATATATCGATATCGCTTTCCAGCGGGTTCTCACGGTCTAACCTCTCAGTTGTCAGAATCTGCCCATTTGCATCAATCAAAAATCGGTCCTTGGCGAAGTCATTTATTATGGAGTAGCTGATCTGGCCATATACACCTGAATCCCCGTCTGTTGCCTTCACATGGATGACCTTCGTTCCAGGAGCAGCGTTTTCTCTAACCTCTGCAACATAAATGCTCTGTGAAAACACAGGACTGTAGAGGTTGGCCCCGAGGATGTGTATGTGCACCTGGGCTGTGCTGGTGAACAGCCCATCTGACACAGAGACGTTCAGGCTGTACATGGGCTCCATCCTCTGCTTGCGATGGTTGGAAAGGGTGATCACACCGCTCTTGCTGTCCATAAGGAAACTGGTCCGATCGTTTCCTGACAGGATGCTGTACTCCAGTCTGTCAAAATCAGAGCTGTCAGCATCAGAAGCTTGGACACAAGTCACAAAATGACCCCGAGGTGCCAGTTCGCTCACATATGATTCATATATTAACTGGTTAAAAACTGGAGGGTTGTCATTCATATCTGTTATTGAGATACTAACGAGAACCTCACTGCTCAGAGGTGGGAACCCATTATCGGTTGCTCTGACTTTCAAGCTGCACTGCTGTATGAGTTCATGATCCAGCATCCGGGCTGTCAAAATCAGGCCACTGCTGCTGTCTATATGGAAATAGTCAGTGCTGTTAAAGGTGTCCTGGACTATCTGATACTGTACAATCTTGTTATTGTCAGAGTCAGCATCAGCAGCAACAACCTGCAGTACAGGAGTCCCAATCAAAGAAGCTTCGGACAGAGTAGCATTATAAGCCGACTGATCAAAAACTGGAGGATTATCATTAACATCATTAACAATCAAGTCCACAGTTACCTCAGCACGAGCACCAGTGAGAGCATCACTGGCTCGCACCACCAGCTTGAAAAGAGAATTTACTTCATAGTCCAGTGGGCTGATGACACTCAGAACTCCAGTATCAAAGTCGATATTAAACTGGTTATAGGGATCTCCATCAACGATGATATAAATGATACCCTGGCCTTCTGGACTGGTTGCATTTATGCTTAAAATTGGCATGTGCATTTCTACATCTTCATTGACGGAAGCCGTATAGAAGGGCTTGTCAAACACAGGCATTGCTTTGTTAACAATAGTAATGGGGAGCTCTACCAATGCAGACAACGATGGGTTACCACCGTCTTTGGCAAGAATGACAATCAAGTACTCTATATTAGACAAATCAGAATTGAAGGCTTCTTTCAAAGTGACACTACCAGATTCTCTATCAATTTCAAAATGTCCATAGTCTTCCTTCAGCAGGTATGACACCTCGCCATTGTCACCCTTGTCTTTATCAATAGCTGTCACCCGATATATCAGGGTACCAGGTTCAGCATCGACCTGCACAGCAGCGTAGTATGGAAGCCCTACAAACACTGGGGCATTGTCATTTATGTCCTCAATGTAAACTCTCACCACGACTCGAGCGACACGGAGGTGGTCCAGCTCACGGCTTGCTTCCACCACCAACTCATACAGCTCCTGTTCCTCTCGGTCAAAGGGGATGCCAGTGGTTTGAATGACTCCTGAGGTGGATTTGATTTTAAATTTGTTTCCTGGGTTTAATATGCTGTATTTCAAAGGCTCGTTGAGGCGGTTGCCAACAGCATTCACCACAGCGATCTTTGTGATATTGGTGCTGTTTTCTGAGATAGAAGTGGAATAAAAATTTTGTGTGAAATGGAGTCCACTATCCATAGCTTCTTTTACCATTATTGTCACCATAGCAGTGCTATAAAATTTCCCATCAGATACTCTTACTATTAGCATATAATGGTCTTTGGAGAGACTGTTGTTTTTAATGGTGACTACCCCTGTGCTTGAGTCAATTAAAAAATGATCCATATTGCCTTCAATTATACTAAATGTTAGTTCAGGAGGGATCTCTGAATCTGGGTCTGAAGCTTTGACTTTGAGAACCTCAACACCAATATATGTTGGCAGGAGCAAGACTGTCTCAAATACAGCCTGACTGAAGACTGGTGGGTTGTCATTGACATCAGTTACCTCAATGGTCACTTCAACTGGGCTCTCTGCTGTAAGCTGGGGATTCCCACTGTCTCTAACATGCACATGGAAATGGAAGTGGGCTATCGTTTCATGATCTAAATTTGCAATTGTTCTGATTGCACCTGTGCTGGAATCTACAGTGAAATACTTTTTTGCAGTTGATTCAACAATCTGGTAGACAAGCAGAGCATTCTGGTTGCTGTCAGCATCGGTGGCACGGATCACGAGGGGACTGTTATTGGCACTCCGGACCACGCTGTTCACAGGAGCAGCTTCGCTTATGCTGCCCGAGTACTGAGAGAAGAGAAAAACTGGTGGGTTATCATTTTCATCAACAATCTGAATGTTCACAGTGGCATTTGAGGCCATGCCTGCCATATTTGTTGCCTGTATGATGAGCTGATAGGAGGAAGCACGCTCATAATCAAGGGCCTTTTGACTGGTGATTACTCCAGAATACGGGTTTATGGTGAAGACTCCATCAGCATTGCCATCTTTAACCTCATAAACTAACGTGGACTGACTGATTGCAGAGAGAGAAATGACAGAAGTACCAATATCCACATTTTCATTAACCTCTGCTTGGTATTCTTTTAGAGTGAACTTGGGGTGGGAGTTATCTGCCATTGTCACAGAGATTCGCACAATTGCTGTTGCAGACAGCGCTGGAGAACCTTGATCAGTCACTTTGACTGACAAGACAAACTGTCCCATTGTGGTTAAGTCTGGCTCCTTGAGTAATGTAATGATGCCTAAAACTGGTTCAATCTTGAATGTGTTTCCCGTGTTTCCTAAAACAAAAATATTGGAATGAGATTAGAAATGAAATATGACTCATCTGATGACAACTTAGACCAGGAGCAACAAGCTGTATTTTTAAAGGTAGTTACTCAACTCCCCCCTGCAAAAAACCCCAACGTAGAAGTATTCTAAAGGCCCTTCCAGCCTTTCTTTTTGCTAATTAGAGAGCTCAGTAGATGGCATAGGTATTCAAAGAATCAGAAACTCAGGTGTTGCCACCGCTATCTTGATTCTCAGTACTAGCATCTGAGCAAGAACTGCATGCACATTATTCCTACTGAAGTAAGGAAAAGCATCCCTAAATTGCAGAAATTAGTCAAATACATGTACACCTAAGGCAAAGAAATGAGATCAGAGGCTAACAAGCCAATTACATGACTAATGGATAACAACTCAGGCTCCTAATTGAATGGGATATTAAGAAACCATACAGGAGATTACAGTAGTTCAAGACTCAAAGAACTGAATATAAAAAGGTTAAAGTGGCATTTAGAAAAAATACAACAGAGCAAATAGCATAGAAAAGAGATTCAAGTGTCTTGTGGCACAAAGGTTTATCATACAATCTCTGAGGAGGATGAATCCAGATGAATGAGATTTAGCAGAAAATGTCATGAAATGCCTGTTAAAACATGAAAGCACAGATATCACTGACTGCATAAAGGTGAAAACATTTAAGTTTGGATCAGAGAACTTTTTGGGAGCCTTTATTTCTTTCTGGTCTTTTTGCAATCTCTTCTTCAGCAAGACAGATTCAAAACTTTCTGCATGTATTCTTACCCTGTAATTAGAGATCACCTTTAACTGGCAATTCTTCTTTTGCTGTTTTACTGAGTGCTTACTTGAAGTATACGATGCTGCATATATCTATGGCATATGTAAGCACATAGGCTCTTTTTCTGAATTTGATTCTAAATGCAAACAGCATATACTGATATATATATATATACTGATTCACTATCTGTTGTAAATTCTGGAGGCTAATTTAAGCTACATACTACTCTATGTAGTTCAATACTGGTAGTGGCTTTCTATTTATATCCTTTTCAGATCAGTAAAGTTTACTCTACTAGCTAAACCAAAAATGGTGCTGTTCAGCCAGGAGGTGAGATCCTTCCAGAGCTACAAATTCTCATAAAAATTTACATTATCTGTCACATTTACAGACACTACAAATGCTGCTGCTGTTATTTTGTCAGTGCTTGCTAATACAAATAATTTTGAGCCACTGACTGCCTCCTGCAAGGCCAGAGTTGGTTCTGCTCCTTTAGGAATTTCTTATGAAATTACACAAAATCTACTTTCTTTACCAATTGCTCTCTTCAGGGCAATGTAAGATGAGGTGAGTAATTCCCCCGAATCAAAGGGCTGTGTATAATCTGAATTCTGCAGTTAAAATCAATATCCTCAACTGCACATTTTATGGATCACAGAAACTATGGCAAGCAGAATACTGAATTTTCATGCATCTGAGACCGGGACATCTGTGGATAATAAAACTGGAGGAGAGTGAGCCTTACAGTAAATGGAAGCTGGAGGTCTGAAATTGCAGAGACAGCTAATGATGAAACAGAAATAGGCTGTAATGAAAAAAGAGTCTCTAGAAATCATCTAATAGCTAAAGAATTTTTTCTAATAATAATATTTTTCTGTCTGCATCATGTATGATTCTATTACCAGTGTAATGGGAACTATACTCCTTAGATGCCAAGATGCACTTTACATTGTGGTGGCATCTCTAGAGGATTGGGAACCTGTAATAGTAATAAGCTGCCAAGAAAAAGCTGGGAATAGTCTTGAAAAACATTGCCCAGGAACCTGATCTAGCCTGCTCAGAATTTATTCCACAAGGCACAGTGTTGTCCTGTCTGGGCATGTGTAAGATTGCCCTTAATTTAAGTTAAAGGCCCCTGGAGAATACTGAGAAATAACTGCTAAGACCAAACACAGTGCATAAAGGAAGTATCTGGAGTGCTTCCTCATTCTAAATTCAACACTTTCAGCTGCAAAATACTTCACCTTCTGGTTTGCTGAAGGTAATCTTCTTCCACAGAGCATACAAGATAATGGGTCTTCTCTAAACTTCAGGTTGCATTATCTTAATATAACATGTGAGCTTGAATTATATGAAGCTAAATCAGAATGAGATCGTGTAGATATTCTTGTTTCATTAGTTATTTGTCATTTAGCCTGTTCCTAATTGACATAAGCCAACCTAGCTAGTAACAAATCTTTATAATAATACACGGATAAATAATGATCCAGTAGGATTAGAGCCTAATGCTGGGAAAGGCTTGTGATCTGCCTAATATGGGTACAATCTAAAATACCTGTGACTTCTTTTTATGGCAATACAAGTTTCAAGTTCTGCTAGTATTACACTGGAAAGATTCATATTATGAATAAAACCCCCAAAGTAGAAATGAAACACTACAAAATACTAAGGTTTCAAATTTCTAATTCTTTCTCTCTTTTTCCAGGCAACCCTCTTATACATCTGTCAATGGTTTATCTCAAAGATAATTCTTAACTTTAGATTCATGTGACCCAGAGAAACTTACATTGACTTGCATGTGTGTCAGAGATAATGAAAATGTTTTACTACTGTGCTGCTGCACCAGTAGAAGAATGCTTTTGCTGGTACAGATTATGTGCTGAATGTAAATATCCAGAGTTAAACAGCAAAAGCAATTTTCATCTGGTATCATCATGTCCTCTCTTTGTTTCAAGAGACCTTGAGCCATTAAAATGTTGTGGCAGAAGTTTTAGCATAGCCCTGTTCTTAGTCTCTGTGCTCCTCTGGTCCGAACATTGGCGAAGATATCAGGACATAGCAGCTGTTGTGGCATTTTTTTATGGAGGATCCACTGTACACTAGGCTGAAACCAGACCCCTGAAAACAAGTCACTGGCTGCAGTTTTGAATAACTATCTTCTGTGATGGCTTTTACCCAATGACTTAGAGGCAACAGGCTCTGTAAGCCATCTGGTGAAAATGAATCAGCCACAGAATAACAGAACGGCTGGCTGGAAAGGGACCACTGGAGAGCATCTGGTCCAACCTTCCTGCTAAAGAAAGTTAATCTACAGCAGGTTGAACTGGATCCTGTGGGGTTCTGAACATCTCCAGAGAAGGAGACACCATAACCTCTCTTGGGCAACCAGCTCCAGAATGATTTTTTTTGACAGGTTTTAGGTATAGTGGCTTCAAAATAAAATTTTGAAAACACAACAAAACAACAAGGTGTCTCATCTGCCCATCTGCACAGAAGAAAGAAGACAAAAGAAGCTGAATTTTGTGTTTAGACAGATCATTATCACATCACTGTTCTGTGTTTGGCATGATACATGATACTTGATTTTTGGTCTCTGTCCTAACCTGCTTCAATAGTATAGATAAGCTCTGCATTTTCTCCTTTGTCTTTGTCCAGAGCGGTGACCTGCAACACTGCGGATCCAACTGCTGCTGATTCAAACACTGAGGCTTCATACAATGGGCTGGTGAAGTAGGGACTGTGGTCATTGGAGTCTTCCACATCTATGATGACTCTGGCCAGGTTTCTTCTGTAAGGGAATTCTTGATCTCGGACCTATAGAACAAGTGCATAACACACAGTTAGACAGTCATCTAGTAAAACTTCATAAATATTACTCATCTCAGTGTGAATACTACTTTCACTTCTATTTAATGCAAAGTAGTAAAAAAATCCATTTGTCCCAAAGAACAGTCTGAAATACATTCATACACAGGATGGCAGGTACTAAAATTGAAAAAAAACCAGGAAAGAGCTTAGTAACTTTTACTTTTCACTTGTGTAAAAATGCATAGCAGCTAACCATAATGACATAAATTTTTGAAGTGTCAACCACATGAGGTCTTAAATTTTGGTTGAGTTTTGCAATAAATTCATTTTTTTAAAATACTTGCTGAATGGCCATGGCTTTTTCTTGCTATTGCCTTCTTTACAGCATATAGGCAAGTCAGTCTAGTGCTTGTACCTGCCAATGGACTACTTCATGATTACAGTAATTTCACGACTATAAAGTGCACTGGACTATAAGGCGCACTTTTTTTTTTGGAGCGAGGATCCACACGCAACAAAGTAACGAATTAGTAACGGAATTGCATGCGGTTTACTAGCAGGTGCTCAATTTGCAAACATTTTTCACAGATACGTTTAGCCTTTAAATGTGGGCTTGGCTTGGGGCTGCGCGGGCTCGCACTTCCGGGTCGGCAAATTTCCGAACTTTGTCCATATATAAGGCGCACCAGACTATATGATGCACTTTCGGGTTTCAATCAAAATTTTAGTCAAAAGGGCGCGCCTTAAAGGTGTGAAATTACTGTATATACATACATGATCATGCCAAAACAGAGCAGGAATCACTTTATGAAGTGCTGGTAACTGCCAGCAGAGGTGTAAGCTACCACACCTGTCTCAACCCCATCCAAAATACCTCAGAATTGCTTCACTGATAATCCTTCCACCACTATCTCCCCAAAATTTTGGTTCTTAAACAGAGGAAAAGACCTATTCTATCAGGTGAAGACCAAAACCAAGCACCAGGGAATTACCACCCCTGGCCATGTGCTTCTGTGATTCAGTTTAAAGCTATTTCTTAGTCTGGTTGCCAAAGGACTTGCAACATTTTACTCTGTGAGTGGAGACCACACTCAGCTCCTTGCTGCATCTCACAGCAGCTTTTTGCTTCCTAGGATGCCCTGTCAAAGCTGCCTCTGTAACTAACACACCATGAATAGTTCCTTTGAAGGCCTCTGCTGCAGAAGTCTTAGGCGGGTAAAGAAAATAGTGGATTAGAACGTTTAAACTAATAATTTTTGGTTTTGTTTTGTGGGTTCTTTTTTTTAATTAACAAAAGAATTATGTCCATGATACACAATCTCCACTCCAAACAGACAAATTTATGTTCTGTAGTCTAGGCACACCAAGCAAAAATTGGTAATTAACTTTTTTCTGCATACCCAAAGATTTGGAAATATAGATAAAAGAAAGCTATTTTGTATATCAACAGTTTATGTACTGAAAAAAGTCCATAAAAGTAAGCTATAAATGACGCTTGTATTCAGAAAAGCTGTAGCGTTCTCTCATGGTGAGAAAGCAGTTATCTCCCTGTGAATAACTTCTCAAATAACTTTGAGCCTCACTTCAGAACCTCTGAAAATTACCTTGCAGGAGAGGACCAGATGCCAAGAGATTAAATAATTTCCTGCTTGCTCTCCCTTGAGACAGAGAATCATATCACATTCCATACAATGAATTCACAATAAAGTTTCCCAGAAAGCTGAAATAAAAACTGTGAAATAAATACACAGCAGGGCAGGCAAGATTACACCAGTGGCTACTTATTGCACTAAGTCCTTCCCTCAAGTGAAGACTACTCTATGCATGTATCTGAAGCAGTCATGACTTTGGCCAGACCCAAGGGAATATTGCATTCTTACCATGACATTAAGGATGTGCTTATCTTGAGCTTCGTGGTCTAATCTCTCAGCCGTGTAGAGAACTCCGGTGTTGGGATCAATTCTGAATTTTCTCATGCTGACTGTGTCAATGCTGCTGTGAATGGTGTAGCTCAGCTTATGCTTTTCATCTCTGTCTATAGCTTCAATCTGCAGAATTTCAGTATCAGGGAGGATATCCTCTGAAATGGTGACATCATAACTTGGCTGAGAGAATTCTGGGCCATTATCATTGTTATCCAACACTTTGATAAGAACCTACAGTTAATAAAGAAAAGAAATTCAAAGTCATTGAAGTCTAGTCAGACTACTGAATAAGCACCTAGAGAAATGCATTTTACTTTGAATGGCTGTAGAAGTTACGCTGCTGCATGGTGGGACTGGAAAACATTATACAATATTAAATGCTTACAGTAATTTCACACTCATAAGCCGCACCTGGTTATAAGCTGCACTTCCAGGTAGCCGGGAAGACCACAGAATTTGTCCATAAATAAGCTGCTGGATGATAAGCTGCACTTTTTTAAAAAAAAAGCAAGGATCCATGTGCAACAAAGTAACGAGTTAGTAACAGAATCACGCGATTGCGGGGTTTGCTGTCAGATGCTCAATTTGCAACCAGTTATCACAGACCAGCGAAGCCTTTAAACGCAGCCCCAGG
>VRYO01002772.1:11789381-11850602 GCA_009812075.1 Sialia sialis | reverse complement strand
TCAGAAGAAATAGAAAGGATTTGACTTTGGAAGTAAACTCTAAGATCTACTCAGAGCCTGATAAAGAAGCCCATATTTTCAGCATCTATAGACTGGAAAATATTTCTAGAATGGTCATAAGGAAAGGTTTGGTCTTCCCTTGTAACTGCCTTGGTTACAAGAGACTTCTAGAACTATTATGTAATTTCCTTTCCCCTTCACTATTAATAAGGCTATAAAAGAATCCTTTTCATGTTGCTTAAATCTGCTTTTTATACAATCAAGATTCAGCTGAATCCTGTCTTTTCTGCCCAGTGTATTGCATTGGGGCTCAAATATCAAATTGTGACAGCAGTGGAGCCTTCCAGTTGCTGTGACATCTCAGATTGCTCTTAAATCACCTGAGGTGGGCACAGGAGACACAGCCTCACTACCACACAAGCACACCCCACACAAATCAACACATACCACCAAGGACAGTTGATCTCAGAGCACCGGTGGCACAGAAGGATTTTTTTTTTTAACCTCTTTGCTCTTCCTTTGCCGGTGATGGCTGTCTTTATTGCCAACTAATTCATTTTCCTCTTCAACACCTATTTCCCTACTTTCTGTTGCAGTATATGAATGGTAGAACACTAAAAATGTGAATGAATGCTGTGCTCTTTGCCTCAGATCTGTCTTTAAAGCTTCAGTACTGATCTTTTAGTAATCTTGGGGAGGGGGAGAATAGGCCAGGGTTCTGCTCTTGCTGCCTATTACACCCATTTCAATATATCACAAACTGACTTGGATAAATAATAAGAATCACTATTTTTCAAGCTTTGCCTTTCACAGGTTATGTTACGCATGTGTCCTTCTGATGACACTTTGTGGGTTTTGCCATTGGAGAAAATGTGCTTTTCAGACTTTGTATGCCATAGATTGCTGTGGGCAGTGTGGCAGCAAAACCCTTGACAAACTGTGTAACACTGAAAGCTGAAATACGAAGAATTGACTCCTTTTCAGTGCTAGAAACAGAAAGTATTTTTCTAGAATATGCCTGTGAAAGCACACATCTGATTTTACAGTAAGGAAGTAGGAACAGTCTTTTTATTCAAAGGCTTTGAATTGAGAAATAGTCCAATTAATGATTTGAGAAAGGCTGTGCACAGGACTCTTCGGTCAGACCAGGAGACCCATCATTCATGATATTGTCTTTGTTGCTTTGTTACTTGGTTCTTTTTTAAGCAAGCATTTCATTATTTTGCTTTATCAAGCCCTGCTCACTCATACTTTCTTAACAGAACGAAAACACAGCTATACTTTTACTGCAATATTGCACAAACCTATGTTGGCCTCAGAGAGAAATGAAACTTTAGATTTCCATGATATGTGGAAGGGTTTGCAGAATACATTACCAGAAGGAAGACGAGCAGTTATAAGAAGCAGTTGTAATGAACTAGCCTGGGAACTGTTCAAAAGACAGCTGAAATAAAATGCTCCGTAAGTTAAATGGCATAAGACTTGAATTCCATACAATTTCATTTTCACCAGATTATGGCAGAGTGAAGCAGGGTGAAGCCTATATTAAGTTATGCTTCAGTCTTGGACAGATAGCAATACAACTAGGGGGAAATACACATTTCTAGGCCTACAATAATGATGAAGAGTTACTTAGCTTTTTTATACTTTTATTGCTGTAATATATCAAAGCATGTTTCTGATCTGACTGAGGAAAAAAACCCACCCAAATCTATGCCTTAAAAATATGGGAAGAAACTAGTTGTAACATATGAAAGGAAGTCTGAGGAAAAGATTAAAGACTTGAACTGTAATCTAATGAGACAGAGCCAGTGCTGAACCAAATTTTTTAGTGTGAGGAGACAGAGAAGCAATAGGAGTTGAGGGATAATCAATGTTTAATACTTACAGATATTTTCTTTGGCATTTTTGATACTCTCAGTCTTTGACAGGTACTACCTATAACATGACTGGATTATTTTACTGCTGCACTGTTAACCCAGATAATTTATTTTTCCTTTTATTCATGACCAAAAACTTTGTCATGTATCATTTTAGGTAGCCCAACAGAGAAGTAAAAACTTTTCAAATGGACTGAAAACACCAAAAGTATTTGACTCTGCTGATACTGGTACAGCACAAGTCAGCTTCCATATGAGGGACAGGCTTGAATCTGTGAATTTATTTTTAAAATTGGTGTGTGAAAGCTGAAGCTCTTCTGGAAGACAAAAAAACAAATGTACAGAAACACACCAATGTGTGTTAAAAGTACTGCTACAGAAGTTACATGCTATTTTGTTTGCATGGTATATAATAACCCCAGAGCAGAGATTCACTTCCTGTAATATCTAATGCATTTTGGGAACACTGGCAAACTGAGAAAGCAGAAGAGGGCATGAAGGTTTATCCATCCCAAAGCTTGTGCTATGATCCTCCAAGCCATGGCTCCATGATTTTTGCCTTCGCTGGACTGCACAAACTGAACAGGGTGGGATTGGATCAGTATCAGAGACCAAGGGGTAACCCATGAGACTGTGAAATTACAGCATGGATTCACAGAGCAGCATTCCTTCCACTGAAAAAGGTGCAAGTTATTGCCCTGACACACATATGGACATGATCGTGCTTGAGAGTGCAAGGCATGGAGGAGGAAAAGATAAAAAAAAAAATTGAGGCCCTCATTCCCTGTGATCATCAAACTTACAGGGAGCAATACACTTAAAATTGCTTTGATCATTGCCAAAAAAAAAATCCTTATTTTCCCTTCTTTTTCTTTTCTTTCACTTCATATCTACTGTAAGACTGATCAAGTGCCTGTTTAAGTGCAGCCATCTTCCTCCCTAGAGATGCCAGTATTTTAATGATTTGTCAAGTAATCCACATTGAAATACACATTATTTATTACATACTTTGCACTTCAACAGCCACTTCCATCTGGAGATGGAACGCAGTGGATTAGAGATGCTAATGAATAAAGAAGTCATTATTGATTCACAATTTCTTCTATTTAAGCAGTTAAGAGTATTTCTAATTTTTTGTCAGCTGTCCCTCAAAATCCCTGAGAGTCAAATGTAATTTTAACATTTCTCTCCTTTAGTAGAGGGGGGTTTATTTTCCTTGCAACAAAAGAAAGGTTATATATGGGAATACTGATTATACAGAGCTCTGTTAAACCTATAAATGGAACTCTTTAATGTTCTTAAAAAACTGAGCTATCTTGGGAGTTACTTGAAACAAAACCAGGTAAAAGAAAAGGGAGTTTTAGTCCCATTTAAAAAAGATATTAGTCCCTTAGTTCTTACGACATTTCTGAGGAGCAACTTACTTTTATCCCCATATTTTGCCCAGGAAAATGCCTTGCAGCAAAGTTAACAAAATCACAGGTGAAGTGCAGTGATAAAGCTGGGGAAGGTGTTTTAAGTTTATTTTTGAGCCATACCCCTTTTGTTAGGTCACCTTAACATGCCATTCTTCCTTTGCAGATTTCCAGCAGGATAACTTTTATTAAGACGTTACTTAAAAAGAAAGAAAGGAAAATGTGAACACTAGGCTCATAGAAAACTTGATCCTACAAACATAGGTGAAGTTGAATAAACTGAGTGACACCAGATTGTTAATATGAGGAAAGTTTCTCAAATTCATTTAATGGCTGCCAACTTTAGGCATAAAATCTTGGTACTATTGGCAAATTTCCCATTGACTTCAAAAGGGTCAGCAAAAGGGTTCTTGAAGTCTTATGCTTTAGCCAGCTGGTAGCACAACTTTCACCTCAAATTAAGTGTTACACTACTGAAGTGACTCAAAGACTCACAGTGTCTGCGTAATTTAATATTTTCTACATATTTATTCCCAAATGGAAGATATGGCAAGAATGAGTTGTGTGGCATAAATATCCTTTATTACTGCATAGGTGCCCAGGGTGTTAATCTGTGACAATACCCATTGTGTGGAATCAAAGCCAGAATTTAAAAGTTTCCCAACACTTCTCCAAAAGGTGACGAATGGAAATGTTTACTATTTGTTGGCTGCTAAGTAAGGATTCCTCTTTGCTGAAGACTGTTCAAGATTAGTGACTGAACTACTTTTCATTGATAAACATTAGCTGCAGGTCTTTTTCTTCCACGCTCATAAAGCCAACATGCAGCAAACCAGTCTCTGCCTGGTTTTTCTTGAAAGCTCATATCTTTTCCAGTGCATTGTGGGCTTCAGAAAGGCAGGGTTGCCTCCTT
This sequence comes from Sialia sialis, assembly GCA_009812075.1. Classification (NCBI taxonomy): domain Eukaryota; kingdom Metazoa; phylum Chordata; class Aves; order Passeriformes; family Turdidae; genus Sialia; species Sialia sialis. Next base: position 11,846,394 of record VRYO01002772.1, on the reverse strand, counting down.
CTGTGCCCATTGTGTGGAGACTAATTTATAGTCTGAACAAGCGCTCCACTATAAAAGATTTGCTTCTCCCTGCTCACTTCCTATTTCCCACAGTTAAAGCAAGTTTCAAATAAAGGAATCCCAAGCCTCCAAGATTACAAATTAGGCAAAGTAACACTCAGAGCATTAGCAAAGACTTTGTACTCAAAATGGTAAGTGAAAGGCCTAGAGAAATACAATCAAATCAAAGCAGGACAAAACCTAATGCAGGAAGTCTCTCCGAAGCTGTTTCTAATGTTGCCCATAACAAATACCTTTGGTTTAGGCACACACATATTTGAGTGAAAACTGGGTAAATGCCAGCATCTGCTTTACAGATATTTGAAGCTGGAAGAATCTGTTTGGCTAATTGCTTGGTCTGGACACCATTTTGTAGCACAACCTATTAAGTGCCTGACTTATTTAAACTCAGTTTACACTTCTGTACAAGTTTTTTTTTTTCAAAATAGGAAGTCTATTTTGATTTACAGTAGTTTCACAATCATAAGCTGCACCTGATTATAAGCTGCATTTTTTATTTTTTTAAGCGAGGATCCATGTGCAACAAAGTAACGAGTTAGTAACAGAATTGCACCAGCGCGGGGTTTAGTGTCAGGTGCTCAAGTTGCAACAGTTTTCATAGATCAGGGAAGCCTTTAAAGGCAGCCCCAGGCGCCCTCTCTGGCCGGCTCTCACTTCCGGGTTAGCATTTCACTGGGATTTGCCCATAGATAAGCCGCACCTGATGATTAGCCGCACTACTGGGGTAGGCTGGATTCTTCAATGAAAAAGGTGCGGATTATAATCATGAAATTACTGTAATACTGCTTTCAATAGGGTTACCACACAGCTTTATTTTCTACTTCCTGACAAGTTTTTCTTTCCTCCAAACCCCAACTTTAACATAAAAATTCAGTTTCCCTACCAACCTCAGTGGCCAGTTACTTATACTTTACTGTATTCTTTGTGTTAAAATTGAAAGAAAAAATCTTTGCTTCACAGGCAAGGCAGTGCTGAGATTATTTGATGTGACAGAAAAAAAATCAAGGATTGGATTGGTCACAGTTTGGAGGAAATGTTCAACAGTGCAAAAGCAAAAAACTAAATTGAATCCCCATGTCTCTTTTTATGCCCTAGAAGAATCCACAGCCCAGAACTGCTTCTGGCAGGCTCTAATGTCTTATCTACATTTTGGCCATGATCCTCTAAGAAGAGCTTTTCAACATTTATTTAAGAGAACCACCCTCACTCAGGGTGACTGGTCAGCTCCTCTTACGAAAATGTTGTAAAAAAATGGTGATCTCTGAAAGGTGAGACAGAAACTCGGAGTTAAAAGTCAATCCTCAGCACAAGAATAAATTAAATTCCAGAACCTTCTTCAAGGGGAGACAGAAAGGGGCAATGAGCAGTCTGCTCTACCAGCCTGGCTGGCTCCAGCAGAAGGTATTGTAAGTGAACATGTATTGATCTGCAAAAACATTTCAGAGGGAAGTGCACGTTACCCTCTGAGTGCTCACTCTACTGGGAAACAGCCAGGTGAATTTGCAATAAGTGAAACTGAGGCGCTTTTTGCCTCCTAGATTGGAAGCAACAGCCTTTGTTCTCTAACACATCTTTTCTATAGCAGTTAAAATGATGAGAAAAGAGGAGAAGGTAGGAAAATAAGGAGTAAAACCATCTTTTTCACATAGTACCATCACTCCAGAGGCTGTTCTTAGAAAAATGTAATTATCTGTAGGACAACATTCTCAATAAAAGTGAAACATTATAATAACTTAAATGATAGTTCAGTGATTGCCCTTCATACTCTGCTTCTGTGGGCATTTTAGCAAAACTCAAGAGTAAGCACTACAAATAGGTAAATTAACATTATAAGTTATGTTAAATGTTATAAATGTACAAATAAGTAAATAAAAGTAAATAAAAGTAAATAAAAGTAATTCTGTTGCACCTGTATGTGAAAGATCTGAACTGTTGAGTAAAAAAAGGAGTTTGGGATCAACTTGACTCATGACCAGGAGAATTTCCAGTGTTTCAGAGTCAGAATTGTGGCCGGAGTGGGCATTTAGATGCCATTAAAATGATTCCTTGTGGGGAGAGACCTCTCTCTGCTCAAGCAAGGACACAAAAAGCAGCCCAAAGGGAGGTGATGGCCATGGCAGGGAGCAGAGTCACTGCACAGAGCTGCGGTCCCAGCTCTCTCTGCAGCACATGGGATAATACAGAAGCCCCAATCCCTGTGCAGGGCCAGCAGCTCGTCTGGCAGCTGCAGGAGTTGTGTTTCGTGGGAATTCAGAGCAAATGTATGCCTTCAGCTTTAACAAATGACTGCGCGGCCTCAAGCAATGATGGATAAAAGAAAGGGAAAAAGCAAAAGCCCTCCCTGGCTAAGGCAGGAGATTTAGCCATTCTAGAAGTTAATCACTGTGACTGAAGCTTTATACTCACACTTCAAATTTATAAATCAAACAAGGCAACATTTCATTGTATTTTTCCTTCTCCATCCCAACTGCAGACTGGTTGGTTCAGGCTTAGATGGATGGGCAGCATGGTGAGTGGCAGTGGCTCAACAAGTCCTGGCACATTGGTTTTCACTTTGGAGACTATATTTGTTTTGGAAACCTTGATTGTGCCCAAAACAAGTAGGCTTTTAGTCACACAGAAAGTTTGTAACTTTTTTTTTTTTTCTGGTTAATACTCCTTATGTTCTTCTTGCCTCTTTTCACAACAGTGAGACATTATTACAACAGATGCAACTTTTAAATCAAAATTATTTCCTTCCTCTCATGCCACAGTAATGAACTGTGTGCACAGTAAGGCATGAAGGAAGCGAGCAGTTCATTGGAGTCTAAAGCATGCAGGAACATTGCTGAAGAAACCTCACCAAGTCCATGCCAGGGATCATGTTACCCAAACAAAAATCTTTGGCATTTTTATGCTGCATTTTACCACCTCCAACTGTATAATAGACAAAAGGCAAGGAAGAGATAAAGGAAAACAGCTGAGGGGGGAATAAAAAGTGAAAGTGTTCCATTGGACATGGTGATCATCAGCTGTTTCAAAATAAACCATCATATTTTGAGGGGGCCTTTAAATTATTTTATTGTTATTCAAGGGGATGTTTTAACAAAATTACTCTCTAATTGCTTCATCTTCTACCATAGCTTCCTGCAGCTACAGTTAAAAATGCAGGTGGTACTGTGTATGTAGAACAAAATACTTAAAATATTGTTTTATCAAAGCTCAGAATAAGGCCACTGAGAGGTATCAGGAAATTACCTATTCTATGACATTTTAAAATTAAACTGATCAGTTTTACATTTTTCTATTATTTTTCTAAAAGGAAATTAAGATGAAGAATGTAACCGAAGGCTCCAATGTATAGCAAAAAATACAACAGGCAAGTTTTGCAAAATGGAGCAATAAATAGGAAGGCCATAATTCTGGCAGTTTTCAGATAACAACCATGTTGTGAAGACCAAAAGAAACACATGCTCAGGTGCCTGCCCACAATTAAATAATTAAACAGAATCTACAGAGAGAAGAAGGTGGGGGAGGGAAGGGTCTGTACCCACCAGTGATTATTAATGCTATACCACTGCAATCTGAAACTATCTTACATTCCTAAATGGGTCACATCACTGTTAAGAAGAATGCTCAGGCTTCTTTTAGAATGCAACAGCTTTACTGAAATATGTTTTACCATATGTTTTAATTAAAAATGTAGGGGTTTCATCCAACTAGGTTTTGAGGACTGTTATATGGGTCAATTTATTAAATCAAAAGCAACAGAAACAATAAACGCAATATCCATGAGAAGAAAAATTACTTTAATCCAGCATGCTTGAAATTCCCTAAGCTTTTTAGTATTTTTTTTGTCTGAAATGTTTGCAAGAAAAAAAAAGGACATATTAAGCATTCAGCACCATCTGAAATGTGGACTACGAGTGTAGCCAAGATTAAAAAACACAGTATAACAAAAAAAAAAAATTAAGAGTTGAAGAAAATGCCTTATGGAAAGAGAACATAAAGAGGTCAGTCATTCTCCTGTGCTTGTCTACGGGAAGACTGGGAGGTGATTTGACTATTGTGAGTAAGTGCCTTCCTGGGGAGAAAATAGTGGTTTTGAAAGAGTTCCTTAATTGAGCAGGCAAAGACATCACAGGGAACATGGGCCACATATAATCAAGCTTGAAGTAAGGGATGTCTTTAGTAGAGATGCAATTAATTCTGCAACTAAGGGAAAACAGTGGATTTCCCATCACCTAACTCACTATGAACTGATGTTTTCTTAATTATTGGGATAAAAATATCAGGTATTTTAGGGCTGGGTTATAAACAGGATATATAAACAGGAATTCAGATTGAGAAAGCACTCAATGATTTAACAATTTCTTAGGAAAGAAACTGTGTTGTGGCTCAGTGAATAGAGATTTGCAGCCAAAGCATTTGAGCAAAAAGGCAAGGTACAACAGAAACATCTGCATGTGCATGCATATATGTAAACATAAAAAATGTTCAGGCTTTCCTTCTGCATTATAAAGAAGGAAATAACATCACAAACCAATTCTTTTCATTTAACACTTGGGCAGTAACTCAGATGTAGAATTTCAGGCCCTAAGTAATCCATAGCCCACAGCTCCACTTCACATCAAAGGATTTTGCCGTTTGAAGTCTTCCTGGTGCCATCTGGACCTCAGAGTCCTAGTGCCCAATTCCAGACTGGTTCCCACTGAACAGATACCTGGGCTCTGGGTCAAGGTCTGTCCAGCAAAGATGTGTTAGAGCCAGCATTGCCCCAGCCCATCACGTTTATCTGGCCCAACTTTTAAAGCGAAAAGCCTGATAAGCAAGCCTGGTTTTATAAAGGTTCAGCGGGGCTGCTTTGCAGAAGACACTAAAGGAAGGATTCCTTGAATGTTAAGTTTTGCCTCTGAACAATTTCTTTTCTGAACAATTGATCTTGTGTCCCACATTTGGGTCTTTGGAGGATGAGAGGTATAAACTCCATTTAACACAATCAATAGCAATATTACCCAACACCATAGAAGCACTATTGTATTTTGGACCATTACGGGGCGACACAATTGTCGAAATCTAGGCTTTGCTGCCTGTGATAGGGACTCCCTCAGCTGGAGGAAGCAAATTACTTTCATGTGAGCAGAAAGAGAACAAAAGGAGAAATAAAGCTTTGAAACATTCAACAGCCATTCTTTACAGCCAGATGGAAAGGCTCTGAAAAATATCCCCTCTATTAGTTATTGGTGGTCTCAGAGGATGAGGTTTCACTTGAATGGAGAAACTAATAATTTTTACATCATATACATTCCAGTAACAAATGAATAACTTGCCAAGAAAGGAATGTGATATTCTACCTGAGTTGTGGCAATGTTTGTTCCATCGGTGACCTCCACAGTCATATTATACATTGACCTCTGCTCTGCATCCAAGGGCTTTGCAACGACAATAGTGCCCACTCCCTTATCCACGTCGAAAGAACTATCGTAATTCCCTCCTAATTGTTGCACAAAAACACAATCAAATTAGCCATCTCTTGAAAACTTCCATTGCAAGTATTCCTAGAAGTGGGCATATTTGTTCAGTGTCATCCATCTTAATGGCCTCTCTTAGCACACACAGTATGTCTAGTGATATTTCTTTGTTCACAACTCATTTATATTTCAAAGCACAGTTTGTATATTGAAAAGCAGACATCATTAAAATGCATTGCCAAAAAAGAAAGAATAAAAATCTAGCAGTACATTTAAGTAAACTATAGCTGAATCTATAATAAGAATCTAATGGCTATAAGCCCCCAAGATGTGTGCCCTTGTAGTTTGAATAACGAACAAGAGTAATTATATCTTTGTATAAAAGTCAGTTCAAGAGGGTTTTACTCTACAAATTTTATTTTCAGGAAATCCTCACTGATACTTCTGGATGCAAATACCATTTTTTTAAAAATTACAATTATTACCAGTTTTAAAAATGCAAATAGAGATTTGTTATGTTAATACCAAGGACAATGATAATTACTGGCAGTAAAGGTCAAATCCTGCCAGTCTTTTAGGAATTATTCAAATAGATCTGACAGGATACACAACCTAAATTCTTTTCAATACAAAAAAAAACCCTCACAAAGCACTGTTCTAATACTAACATCCCCTTTTTCTGTCACACACTGAATGATGCAGCAGTGGGAAAACCCTCCTGAGTACTGAATGAAAGAAAGAAAAGGAAAAAAAAATCTATTAAAAAGTAAAAGAAGGCTATAAATAATATAATCTCAAATATAATTTCAGATTGAAGGGTTACAAGATTTGTCAACCACAGCTGTAGTTTATAAATTTGAACCATTCATTATTTTCAAAAGCAAAGCACACACTCCCTGCTGATAAGCTGTTTTCTTACCCACTCATCCATAAAGTGTAATTTAGTATTAGTTGAGTCTGAAATTTTTGGAGGCTAGGGAAAAGGATAGGTGGGACACAACACTGCTGACAGACAAACTCTTAAGGTATATTCATAACACAGCAATTCAGTGCCAACACAGCTCTACACAGAAAAGCCTTTCAAACCCCTTATGAGACTTGTGTAACAGCTGCTGAAACCTCTTGAGATGCGACCCACAGGTAGAAAAATATCCATCCCATTGAATTTACTCTGGTGAAATATATATAAAGAGAGATGTAAGTGAATGGCTGGTAGTGTCACAAAATGGCTCTCAAAATTTTAGGGCTGGGGACTGGTTTGCTGACCAGGAACTGGCATTATTCTTGGAAGCAGTCATGCATTCAGTGAGAGAAGTAGGTTTTGGCATTTGAAGAAGTCAAAGATTAGGACGTAACACAGCAAAATCACAACCTCTGAATTTCTTAAGGCAAAGGAACCCTCATTTCTACCTCCCACACAGGATACTGCCAAGAAAGGGCACAGCGGAAGAAGAACTGCCTTATCAATTTTTGCCTTGAAAGACATTCAAGGATGAGAAGAAGAAAATGGGAGGAAAAATAAAAATGCAGGTGACTTCTGCAGAGTAAAATCAGAAATGATAAACTTCTTCCCACTGAAATGATCCAAATGTAGTAATTTCAGATGTGCTCTCAGATTTCCACATGTTGAATAGATGTATGCACATATATATAGGTCTAATCCTAACAGATGAACTTGTGGTTTTCCAGGAAAACATGGCCACTGGATCGGTTGTCATTTATGGTGGATAGAAACATTGCTTATTCCTTACCTACATTCTGCAAGCTGTCCTTGATATTTAAGCAATAGCAAGGCATTTGGACACTGATTGTATCTCTGGTGTTCTTTTTTTTTTTTTCCCTTTTTCAAAGGTAGTCTGGAAGAAAAAGTTTCTCTCCCCCAATTAATGTTTTAAATTGAGTTACTTGAGAAAAATTATACCATAAAAACCTCCTTTGAAGAAAAGAGCTCCAGATTCATGCAAGGAAATCTCAGATGAAATGAAACTAGCCTTGGGACAGTAGGCACTTTACAAAGAGAATGTTTCATATGGATAACCATGAAAACAAAGTGCAAGTCTATACTTTGAGATGCTTAATAACCATCTTAATGAGCAATCAAAAATGATATGCTATCAACTGGCACCCACTTCCAAAAAACCTAGCTTCAAAACTTTTAAGAAGTAACATGGAAGGATTAGCACTACATGTTTTAAATGACCTTCTGCTGGGTCAGAGCTGGGTTTTAAGGGCACCACATAGTCTACTGCAAACAGACCAACTTCTTCAAGCCATTTCCATTAAGTGAAGTATACTCTTCCCCTAAAAGAAATGAATCCATCATGTGAATTTTTTATACATTATTCACATCTTCCAAAATGGTCTAGTGACAAACAAATTATTCTTGGTTGCCAGCCACCCCAGCCTACAACTGTAACTAACCAGGCAATGCAGTTCATTTTGCATTGAATCATTTTCTATTAAACAAGGCAGAAATTGCATCAAACACTGAGGCAGAGATGGATCAGAGAACATCCTGCTGTGAGATTTGTGATTATAATCTATTTTGAAGTGAAACCCTGAATTATTCATGATTCAGTCTTCTACATTTTAACAGAGCATGGGCAGATGAAGAACCATGCAGATGGATGAACTTCTGGGAATACGGCCTGAGATATTGGGTCCTGCCTCTCATGTGCAGTAACAGAGGCAGTTTGTGCTGCTCCTTGGCTTTTGTATACACTTAAAAAAGGTCCTCATACGATAAATACTTCTGAAGCTGCACTAAACACTGAAGAATTAATGAGTTACATAAAAATGTTATAGAAGTTAAACATTAAGAGCTTCACAGATGAGTTAAGTCTATGCAAGGCCTACCAGAAGAATCTGCCACAATCATCTTTGAAAAGACGGGTGCTGGAGTTGCACAGAGAGAGGTATCATTCTTGCGTAAAAAAAACCAAACAGGAATCTTTAAAACTCTTGCAGCTAGGAACTCCACATGAAATCACTTCCTTCTGAAGATGCCCATGTAGAGGTTGGAGGGCTGAGGCCCCAGAAGGTGACAGCTGAGGAGGTGTTGGCTTCTGGGGTACTGGAAGCTGATTTTGAAAGCCTGACACTGTGTCTGTACCCTGTGGAGACAGGAGCTTGTCTGCAATGCCATAAGCTCCCATAGTATCAGTTTTAACAATTTTACTATTGTCCATTTGACAGTTTCTTTGATCAAAATCTTCAGATGAAAGAGGGCTAAGGATGATGGCATTTTGTTCAGCTGCTCTGTTTTATTAATGTGAATTTTCATTACTTATTCCACTTTCCAGCATTTGGCACATGCTTTCCTTTTACTGTCTACTAAACCCTGCTTTCAGATACAAGATACATAGAAGCTGTCTTTGCTAATGTGCTTGTAATTGCATTAGGAAAGAAATATTTCAAATGAAGATAATACATTGTGAGTTCCTCAGGCACTTTGGGAAAATCAGTGACAAAAAAAGCAAGATGATTGAACTGACAATTTGGCTAGACAGGTTGTCCTGAGAAAGCATTTTAATACTGAATAACCCCAGAGAGATGTGGATTAGCTGTTGTCTACGGTACCATTTCAGGCTAAAATGTAATACTGATACATCTTCAATACAGTTCAAAGACTTCCCTTAGAATAATCTGATTACACTGAAGCACTTTGAATAAGATTTTATGAAAAGGCCACATCTACTTTAAATGCTGTCTTTGGATTAGAAGACTTATCATGTTGGAATAATAAAAATTCATCCAGAAAGTAATTTTTCTCTCTTAATTGATTGTTAAGATTCCCAAAGTCACCTAGTAGATAGTTATCTCTACACTTCGGACACCTAAAGTGAGATGATTTCCACCCTTACTTTCTTGAGGTTGATCTTGATGCTTTTGCATAAGCCCTGGAAGCATTGAATTTTTAGAGCTAGTGATTTTTCATGTCATCTAAAAGCTTGTTATAGTTTATATATGATTTTACAATTCCAGTTGTTATCAGTACAGCTGTAGAAACAGCCCCTGGTACAAAAGATCTTTTTAGCTGGCCCTCACTGTAAGTTTCTAGAGCAGCCTTTATTTTCAATTTAACAGATGATACAGTACAGCTAAGAAAGAGATCTCAGGAAATTGAACTGAGACACCTCTGAGCCAACAAACAGACTCTAAGCTGTGTACTTGGTATAGAGTTGGTTACATTTTCTGTCTAAATCCATACTGTTACCTTCATTCTTAGCTTATTTCTTGGCTTCACAGTCACTATGAACAATTTTTCCTCTGATAGAAGTCCTGTACACTTTGGAAAGAATTCATTTTCCTTCTTATAAATAAGATCCTAAAAACCCCCAAACCACTGAACCTTGCAAGGCTAACAAGACAAGTGCAATGAACATGCCAAGGAAAACTTGAACTATCAAAATGGATTTCTGGGGGTCAGCAGAAGAATTTGCCCAAGGAAAGACACAATCTAGATTTTACATTTCCACAGGATGTGGGCTCTATATCTCTGTCCCTTTCTAATTTCAGTGTTGGAGTTTTTAATTTTCAAGCATATTCTTCTTACATTGCATTTTGCTGCAAGCAGTTAATTTTTTTGGTAGGGCATTTCTTCAATATGGTTCCTTTTTGGTAAGATGCTGAGCCTCTCCATGTTCCTATCAGCTGCTGATACACACTTTAAGATGGGATCATACTGCTGGGAAAAGTAATTTTCTCCTCTGAAAAGAAAATGTGTCAGCAAATCTGGAGGATTTGTAGGCAAATGAGTCACATATGAGGACATTTTTCCATATTTTCCAGTGGGACCATCAAAAAGGCTGGGATTAAATATCACACCAGAAATATTTGAAGACTGTAGAGAATCAGACTTGTTCAATCCTGGATGCAAAGATGGATCACAGCTGTGGAGGACATGCCCAACTCAAACACTGCCAAAACCTAGCAGTAGTCTTCCTTCACTGGCAGATAGCAAACGGCACACAATGTTCCATGTTCAAACCTAACAGAGGCTCTATACATGGATATCCTCACAGAGGTCTCATCTGGCCTACCATGCCATGATGGAAAATGGAGAAAAGAAATATGGGAGACTGTCTGATTTAGAGAATTGCCCTCTAAACCACATCTTCTCAGTGCAGAAAAGATTCCTACTTTTCTTGTCCCAAAAAAAGCTGACAGAGTGAACAGTGATGATTAACTGGGCCAATTGCTACAATTCTCATATTGCTCAGGGAGGAGAATCAGAGCAAAACAAAGGAAATTATTTCAACCTGAAACTCAGAGGTGAGGCTAAAGTACCTCTAGGATTTTCAGAAAAAGAAGCAAAGCCAAAATTTTTGATTGTTTTGTTTTCAAAGAAGATGAAATAAACTTGATAACTGTCTCAAGAAATAAAAATTCAACTACAAATTTTTAAATCATAACATAATACATATTAGTAAAATGACAGGCAAATATTTATTCTCTTATATACTATATCATAGGAAGAAAGTAGTGCAGGCTAAATTTTAGATAAAACTACTGTAAAGAGAGTCAAAGCCTTGAGTTTGCTGCGAAGAAGCTGAAAGCAAGGGCATACAAAGCAAAAAAGAAATCAGGAAGGTATTTTAAATAGTTCTCAGAGAAGATTATTCAAAGAAGGCAAGGGAGCTGCATGTTTTTGACATCAATGAAAACTTGCAGCACTATGAATTAAATGGACAATTAACTAAAATGAAGAGATATTAAAATTATTGGCATTTAAGCACGCTTGGTAAAAAGTACGGATGTGCTCTCAAAGCTTGGCTGCTGTTACAAAGGCACAGGCTGGAGGAAGAAGCAAAGATAGAAGAAGGACTGTTTCGGAAACCAGAGAGATGTTGTGCAACATGCTACTTAAGCAAAAACTAGCACCATGCAGCTTAGCTCCAGTGTTAAAGTAGTCATCTCACCATTCCCATTAGTAACAAAGGAAAAAACCAGAAAGGGCTCAATTTTCCTGGTACAAGTAAAGGTTTCTGACATATCTTGGAGCTCCCACTGAAAATTAGTTTCCTATTAATGACTGAATAAATTTAATACAATTGCTATGATGTCTTATGCTTACGTCTTTCCCATTGTGGGATCTGCATTAATTGAGAATAGCATTGAATGCAATCTGAAAACAGAAAACAGGTATGACATCTCAACTATTCCCAAATAAAGATTAACAAACCATCATCCAAGTATCCTGTTTCTCTCTAGTCCATCAATGGAAGATGACCTTTCTGCTTGGGCACTATCTTCCTCTCTCTGAGCTGATTAACTTGAACAGCTACCTAAAGTATATATAATTAAGGTGCATAAGTTACACAGACAAAATACTTCACAGCCAAACTTTATCTGCTCTCCTTATCTTTTTTTTTTTTTAGTTGGGAGAAAGTGCATGCTATGCATTAAAAAAGAGATCGTCTGGAATTCCAATGCCCATTTAGTTTGAAAAGGTCATAAAGATAAAGGTCAAGCTGCAAAACTCTATATTAAACCATGTCTCTACATAAGCCTTCAGGGGTTTTGTTGACATTACTGTGAACTATGCACAGAGGTACAGAATCACGAAATACCAGATGGAGCAGGATCAGGTCTGGTTTTACAGCAGCACAGAATCCATCTCTTGCATCAGCAGTTGCATTCAGCTTTCTATATATGACAATTAACTTTTACAAATACCTCATCTCTTTCAGTGGGCTTTCCAGCACTAGCTCTCGATGTTGATGATATCAAGGTATAATGAAAAAAAGTGGGGTTTGACTCTGGCTAAAGGCAGCAATGGTAATCTAAATACACAGTGTCTGTGTAAAGCTCTCAGGATGGGTTTTGTCTTTACTCCTTGCATGCTGAGTGTCTGGAAGAACAAGGTCTCCTGTATGCCCAGGATTGCTGGCTATTCCTGTTGCAGAAACTGGTATACTGCTGGGAGTGCTATTATTTTGTAACAGCAGCAATATTTAATGAAAACATTCATATGGTGAAAGAACAAATCTGGAGGGTCAGGGTCACTGATTTCTCATTAAATCTAGGGAAGCTCTGTCTCAGTGACATCTGCAGTGAAGCAGCATCTTGCAACTTCAGGAACTACAGCCTATAGGGAAACCATTAGAATTGTTTAAATAGGGAATAATCTTCTAAATCATTTGAACTAGTTTAGGCATAAAGGCCACATTAAATGACAGGGGCTAAAATTTCTTAATGTTGTCTCTATCATCTCTATTTGGTAGGCAAAATATCAAATATCATTATAAGGTGTTGCTTGATTGAAAGTCACTCTAATAATGAAAAAGAAGGTAGCAGAAGAGCAGCAGTTCCCTCAGGGCAGAATTTTAATGAGAGTTGGCCAAGTTGCCATGGAAAGGACCAAAAGAGGTCCAGCAAAAGGTTCAAATAGGAAAAAGACTGTCAATAACATGAAAAAGATGGATATGTCCTGGGAGGAAAGGGTCAGTGAGGAAGGGAATGGAAATGTAAACTTTAGCTAATAAACTGCATGTAGTATGCTAAAGCAACCAAGGCAATGGCAGGAAAACTGTAGGAAACATATCCTGTCCTCCCCCAGGGACTAGCAGGAGCCCCAGAACATGGAAGTGGCTTTGGGTTTTAGTATGATTGGCACATCAGAAACTGTGCTACCAATTCAGAGAGGAAACGGTGCTGCTTCTGTCTTTCATCTGCACAAACTGGCAATAAGAGGTAGATGAAAATGACTCTGACAGACCCTTTCTCCTGTGGTCCCTGTCCTTCCTGTTAGCCAAACCCATTTGCAAATAACTATGCTGAAATGGGAGCCAGGCTCAATCCCTGTAAATAAAGACTGCTGATGCACACTTTCTGCTAAGTCTATGGAAAAGGCTTTTTGCTTCTCCAATCTTTCATGTAGCATTTGCTTTATAATCCTTAATTTAAATAATAAACTTCATGCAGATGCCCTGTTTTACATCCAAAGTATGCAAACGTTACATACAAGCATCTGCAAATATTGAGAAGCACAATAATTTTCCAGGGGAAATTCTCACTTTTGAGATATTTAAATGAGATATTTTAAGCGACATTAACTGAATCAGCAGCAGAAATGGGGAAAAAACGCTTAGGAACATTGACTCCCATTTCTCTATTTCAACCAAGCGAGACCCTTTGCTCCCTGTCATTTTGGCAACTAATGGCATTTCCTTGTGATTTTAAGACTTCCAGGCTTCTCCTCCTTTTTACTAAGGATGCATCTCCCTCCCTATTTTTATAAGCAATTTTATGTAAAGCAATTTTGTGGTTGAAATCTCACATCAAAACACATTTCTCTGTTTCAGCTTGCATTCAAGACAAACTTTTGGTGGCTCCATTTGTAACCCATATGTTGAGGCATCCCATTCTGTTTCACAGTTAAATGGATGGCACTGGACTGTGAAAAGTTTGAATTAATTATTTGTGATAAACTGTGGAAAATCCGTGAATAAAATGATAATAATTGGACACAAATACGGTTAAAGCTGTCATAGAACAAAATGCAGCACACCCATGTGTCGCATCGCATCCTGTCACAGGCACTTATGAAAGATGTAATATAAATCATCTCAAAAAAATTGCAAAAAATAAAAGGCAGCTTGGATAGTTGTATTTTAGCAAATGTGTTTGCACTAAGGGTACCTTCTGTTGAACAGTTCTGCCCACAAGCTGTCTGTAGAATATAGAACATCTCTCGAGCATGCTTGCCACCTTGAAGCAGGGCAGTCGGAAGCAGAAAAAAAAGAACAGAATGCAGAAAAAAAGGTGAAGAAAGAGAGAAATGAGGGACAGCAAGTCTAAGTACCATAAATACATTTAGAAATGAGATTAGCAAAGTATGACAATAGAATTTAAATGACAGACAACATTAAGATTGCAGTAAATAACATAGTATGAAAAAAACAATTCAGCCATACAGCGCTTTTTAAGCTTAGCTAAGGAGTCAGAACAAAAGCAGGAATATTATTATTACTGTTATCATCACTATATTAAAACAGCATTTTTATTTCAACATTAGGAAAATGGGTTTAATTGGGGGGAGGGGGATGAGAGAAGGTGGGGAGACAGTTCATGTTAGTTTTCTTGCTCTCAACACCATACAACCATATGCTTTGCTCCTGGGGCATCCTCCTGGCCGTGCTGGCTCCCGACTTACCGACGATATCGAACCAGAGTGGGATGTTAGAGGGCTGCACAGACACCACCCCAACCATCTCAGTCACTTTGTCGCTCTCCATGACGGTGAAGTTGTAAAAGGGCTCGTCGAAAGTCAGAGGCATGGGCGAGGGCGCGGGCTTTTTGATCCACTCAATGTGGAGACGCACAGTGGAAGATTTTTGGGGCCGGCCATTGTCCACTGCTTTTATCTGGCAGGCACAAAGAAAAGAGGGCTCAGGCTGAGCATCCCTGCTTGGCACAAACTCAGGCCTAATTCTACTGCAGTGCGATGACTGCTTGGAAAATGGCCTTTGTAACCCTGGATGTAAAATCCCATGAAAAAAGAGGAAGATAATAACACTTATTCCTCAGTTCTCACTTATAATACTTTGACTTTTCCCTGAAAAAGCAGATTTTAAACTGAAATGTTTTGTTTAAGAAATGCTGGTGTGAGGCCTCCTGCAGATGCAATTCAAACACTCCCCACACAGCTCATCCTCTCCACAACCAGCTTCCCTCTCTGATTTCAGCCTGTGCCCAGCTCCCTCTTGCAGCAAAGCTGGAGGCTTTGTAATGACCCTGTGTAATACCATGCATCTGGAAAACATGCTCACCCAGAGCATGTTTAACTGCTTTCAAGTAGCATCTCTGTTGCAGATAAATATTCCCTATATTGCCTTCCTCTGGATCTTTAATTGAATTAAGTAAGTTTCAAGTAATTTTCCCTATTCCCCATAACGAATATAATTAAAAATTTTGCCAAATTTTCTTTTCTTTCTCCTGTCTGCAATGTTCATTTAAAGATGCTTTGATTGGCGCTAATTCTTCTGATTATAAAGTCTAGAAAGATGGATACACTTGATATTTGTGTGGCATGTTTAATGGATTTAGCATAGCAAAGACAAGAGGAGAGACAACAAACGCTGGGCTTAAGAATAGACTGAATGCAAATTCTGAAATGAGTACTTTGGTGGATAACATTAGTGTTAACCAAAAGGCTTTAAAAAAAAAAAGAAGGTAATGTTTCTGGCTGTAGGGGGCCACTCGTCTAAATATGATGTTAGGATATCTTTCAAAAATGGGAAATAATTTTCTTTTCCTGAAATATCATGCCCTATTTCTTCCTCTGGAAATGCTTGAAGTGGGTTTGATGCTAACACTCATCATTCTGCTCCATTCCAGGCAGGCAGGCCCTTTGTGAAAAGATGCTGAAGTGTGATGAGCAGTTTCTAGGTAGAAAATCTTCAGTTGTTGCATTTTAAGAAGGCTCAGACCTCAAACATTACTTTGAGGTCATCAGAGGGAAAAGCACTCACGCACTTGAAGGCTGCTCTACTCTGATTCCTAGTTATTTCTTACATTCTGTTATTTATTCCTTTCCCAGCATTATGAAGGCAACCCACTTCTGTATGAACCTACTTCCAGATGATAGACCATGGTACTCTTACATTTTTATTTCAACTCCTTAGCTACAACTTGTTGGTTTATTTCTGTGGATGAAGAGCACACATTCCAGTCTTATATGGCTTTATATCAACCGTACTTTATTCCTCCTTTCTTTCCCTTTCACTATATGAAAGAAGAATTTTGACTGAGATTTCTTTTAACTGAAATTGCTTCCACAACACAGAGTACACAGGACTAGTCCTCTCTTAAGTGCAGCCTCTGTTAGGGCAAATAATTGTGTGCACACAAAAAGTAAGTACCCATTTGTAGCTCTATCTGCCCAGGCCAACATGATACAACTTTGGGAGCAGACAAGTGTGTGATCCTAATTTCTGCAGATTGAAGGGAATGCTTATGCTAACAATTTGCAGGCTGACAACACTCAGAGAATACTTCATGACCTGCCACACATGAATGATCTCTCAGACTCAATTTTTTGGTAGCAGTTATATAAGAATACTAGGTTTCTAAATTTAGGTCTTACATACAGGGCAAAAACCACAGTTATATATTCCCCTTTATACAGGAGGGGCCTAATACTTTAAAAAAAAAAAAAAAAGTCAAATCATGGGTTTGTACGCCAACAAAAGAGTGCTTACTGTTAAGATGTCATAACTGCCCGCTGTGAACTGCTTTCTGGAAGAAACCATCCCTGTTTTAGGATCAATGAAGAACTTCCCGTCGTCGTTGCCATCCACAATGCTGTACGAGATTTCTGCGTTAGGGCCCTCGTCTTTGTCCACAGCAAAAGCTCTGTAGATTGGCTCCCCTCTTTTCTTGCGGTCCCTCTCGGGCAGTTTGACCTTGTAGGCTTTCTCTGAGAACTGGGGCTTGTTATCGTTCTCATCCAGCACCTGGACCACCACCCACACAGAGGACTGCTTGGGAGATGTGCCCCCATCGGAGACGGTCACCTGAAAAATAGCACTGTAAGTTGTTCTCAACAGCTACAGTGGCACTTCATAAATTGGAGGAAAACCATAAAACATAAGGAAACACCCTGCCTTCCTCAGAGCTAACCTGCACTTTACAGCATCTCCTGTGTACACAATACATGATTACTATAAATTATTACCATATTTTCACAACTATAAGGCGCACTTAAAATTCTAAAATTTGCACAAAACCCGGCAGTGCACCTTATAATCTGATGCGCCTTATTTATGAACATTAAGTATTGAAGGGATCTCAAAACAATTTCTGTTTCACATTGTCCAGCAACAAATATGAAGCTCACAATCAAATGACTCTGAGCAGGCACGTACACGTGTTGAGGGGGGTTTACTTTTTTCCTCTGTGGAGAAATTTTTCCCAGGGTGGCTCCCTTAGCTTTTAATTGCTCAAGACAAAAGGGATGGGTGGGTGCTGTCTGGATATCTCAATTGCTGGGCAGTTTGAGGGGTCGGGGTGGATGGTCATGGGTTGCTTTTTTTCCTTCTGAGGGGTCACTCTGGCACTCCCTGGCCCGAACACGGAGGAGAGAGGTTTTTTCTCTGCGGTCGGATCTGCCCTGCACCCCGGCACTGCCACTGCCTCCTGCTTCTGAGAACAGCGCTGAGCACCGGGACCAAACAGCGAGCGGAGTCTTCCTTCGCCCTTCTCCCATGTGGGACACGGCCCTGCCGCCTCGCCTCCCTGCTCCTGCTGCGCTGCCGCGGCTGTGAGGGGCTCGCCCCGCTCTCACCGGGACTGCGTGGAGGAGAAGAGTGGCTGTGACTGGAAAAGGGACTGAGTTTTGTTCTGTTTTGTCACTGGGTTTTTTTCATAGCTGATGTTGGTCTTGTAGATAAATCAGTAAAGAACTGTTATTCCTAAACCCACACCTTTGCGTGAGCCCCCCTTAATTTCCAAATTATAGTAAACTGGGAGGGAGGGGATTTCCACTCTCCATTTTAGGAAAAAACTCCTGCCTTTTTCTGGCAGTACCCACCCTCTAAGCCAGGAAAACACATCTCTCAGGTCCGTCCTTCCCGATTTTATGCTAAAAGTTGTGCACAGATCTTCGTTGCAAAAAAAGAGTGTGCCTTATAATCCGGTAAGCCTTACACATGGAAATAGTTTGGAAATTTACCGTTAACTGATATTGCGCCTTATAATCCGGTGCGCATTATGGTCGTGAAAATACGGTACTATAATCATTACTATGATTACATGCCCAGTGCTTAACTCAATTTGTCTACAATGGCAAACCCAGGAATCCAGAAGACTTTTTACTTCTGAGATGAATGTGGAATAAGGAACCTGCAGACTAGGAAGCTATTTCTCAAAACATAAAATCCTTCTATCTCAAATTCTGCAAGTTTATCTCAGAAGAAAGAATGGGAATTAACCCATTAATCAGGGATCCTTGCATTTTTTGCATATGCATTTTAAAGTTTTTTCTGTCACAGAAAGAATTTGAAAGATGCACTTCTTTTTAAACCCTAAAAGAACCTCTGTCATTTTTTTCCCATTAATTATTTGGAATTTTTTGAACAACAAAAGGATTTCTGTCAGTTCTTTTCATTCATTACCCAAGCCGTGACAGCTCATTAATTCCAAACCTGCTTTATAAGATTATAAGGAGCACAGAGAGGCAGGTAACAAAAAAAATTTCTGCTGCATTGTGTAGAGAGTGCACTGCGCTGCCAGAAACATGTAAGAAATAAAAACTTTTAGATGAAAGTTAATTAGTAATTTAGCTGCAACTTAAACAGAATTACTAATAATTTTCTATCTGTAACACTACAAAAATGAAATGATTCAAGATCAACAAGCCCTCAAGAGATTTAATAATATGCCTTCAAAATGAAATCAATATGTTTTGAACTTCTCCCTCAATATTTTGATTGCATTTTTAATGAGAATGAAATAAGGCAGAAAGTTATTTTTGTTTGCATGAAAGAAGTTCAAATTTCATTTTCAGCTACATATGGTAACATGCCAAATCCCACAGTAGCAATTTCTGATGATAGTGAGCCAAGATATTACATACCCTTCCCTGCTCATACTGATCACTGCACATCGATTGGTTTGCTGGTAACTTCTTGATGTTTTATTTTTCCTTAAAAGTTTCTGAGTTCCCTTGCAAATCCTATATCCTGATATTCAAACCTTAGGCAAAGCAAAATTTTCTGGGCATAATATCCTTTGGCACTGTCCCATCCTTGTGCAAAGTCTTAATTTAGGTTAACCCCAGTTTAACACTGAGCTCATCAGAAAAACTGTATTGTGTATGAGAAAGGTAAAAGACATTATCCCTTTCCTGGATTTAACTATGTGTTTAAAAACTGATGCAGTGGAAGGGAGCAGACTGACAGCCTCAGGGACAGAAACAGCTCGTTTACAGAAAAGCGAGGAGCATGGCAACATACAGTAGCAATGAAAATTCCCCAGAACACCCCAGAACCCACTTGGAGAGTGGAATCCATCCTCCCAACAACACGTACCAGTCTCAGACCTCTTTCTCCCAAGACTGGAGTAGAGTTTCCTAAGTGCTGAGCTGGTTTGGTGATTAGCAAATTATTGAGATCACCATGTTGCAACTGGCCAGACTCTAGGCCAGACAACAAGTTAACAAAGGAAATCCTTTTTGGGGTTTCTCCACAGATAAAATAATCATTGATGACAAGCATTACAGGCTGCATTGCATAGAAACAATCAGAGACACACTAATTCAAATTAAAGAAAAACCCAACAAAAGGCTTTTTTAGAGAGTAATGTTCTTGCATTAAAATGTATTAGTGAGATTCTGGAAACTCTTGTTCTCTGAACAAGTACAAGTTTTATTTATTTATTTTTTTTAAAAAGACATTTTCTTCAACCTGCTAGCAGTAATCAACAAAAAAGGTGTGTGAGTGAGGGAAGGGGTTTACAACCATGACAATAAAATCTATGAAAACCACAGTGGCATAAACAGTCAAACAACTAAAATGAAAAAACCCTACCTAAGTCAAGAAATTGCTCAAGAAGTGAAGCATCATTCTGTCTTACCAGTACATTCTCACAGTTTGTCAGGTGACTGCTGAAATTCTGACTAGCATGGTGCTGTGGCAGCAAATATTTGCAGGCATGCTTTTATTTTGTAAGCCCAAATTTGGAGGAAATCTGTTTGATAACAGAGAAGTTGCACTGAAAATACCTGCTGACAGCTAACAGGAAAGAGTAATAGCAATAACACAAAATGACAGCTAATTAATAAAAATTAACAAAGAATACCTGAAGTTAGTCAATTCTACTTGGGATAAAACTTTACATCCCCGGAGAGGAAAATGTTAGGTACCTGCTAAGCCTTTTTCTCTGGGTGACACTCAAAACTTCAAAATTATAGGATGCAGCTTGACTAAAAAAGGTCTGAGTGCCAGACACAGGAGCTGAAGTTCTCTCTTTGCAGGCATGTAAATTAATTAAATCTCCCTCACCAGTGATGTGATTATTTCCCTAACTGTAAATCTGCACCCTGGCTGACCCCTTTTCTGTGCTCCATCATCCTGACCCCAGCCTGGCTATTCAGGTATCAGCCATAAACAAGGTAAAAGAGCTTCAAAAATTTCCTCTGCCCCCACAGAAAAAACCCACCATGACAACACATTAAAACAAATCAAGAAATTGCTGCCAGTTCAGAACTGTTCCCAGAAAAAAAAACCAGGGAGAAGCAGAGAGGTTATTCAGCACATCACTCTGCAAATATCATTTCCATCAGGACACAGTATAACACCAGCACTTAGGGCCCCTCTAACTAAGGCAATTTCAATTCAAACATTACCACAGTTCTCAGTTAAACCCTTGAACAGCTGGAAAATACAGTAAAATGTAACCAGGGAGAGGATGGAGTTTAGGATGTACATAGGACAAAGCTAATTCACAGCTGGTATCTCTGGAAATGCAAAAGGCAGATGTGCAAGGCACAGGAGAGAAGCTGTAATTTAGGACCAGTGAGAGGTTCTTTTGTTTAGGAAACTGCAGGTAGCAAAGTAGGAAAAAGAAAACAGAGAAGAAGGGTAATGCAGATGAACGACATCTGAATGACATCTGTCATTCACCTGTCAGTCTGAGACAGACTGTCTCAATACATGCTTGTCAAGATGTGCCATTGCAAACCCAACAAGAGAGTGTCTCACAGAAATCAGTATGGGAAAAGGGTAAGAACAAAATCACGGCTTTCCCAGTGAAATGAGGAACAGCTGCTTGGTCAGCATGTGCTCTCCTAAATGGTGAACACCTTCTCCTGTCTGTGTGATGAGCCTGCTCTCCAGACCCAAGCTGCTGCTTGACCATGTGCAGCTGAGATGGACCAGCCCAGCTGGGGTCCCCTCTGCTGCACTGCTGAGATATTGCTGCTCCTGCGGTATCAGGACAGCCTAAACAGAGATACGACCTGGGATACGGCCAGGAAAGTAGCTGAATTTGGACTCCCTGACTAATCTGACAAATGGCTTGTCCATTCAACAAGGGTGGAATGTCTTAAAAAAAAAGTTACTATGTATTTAATAGGGCCTGAATGCAACAGACAACAAAAATAATATGAACTATTATATATTTTCACTGTGAAATCCTAAGCATCGCTGTTGTTTTCTCACATCCTACAATTCCACTACAGTTCTCTCCACAAAATGAGCATTTTCCTCTAGGAATCTGTATTTACCCATTGGCTTTAATGCTTATGACTTTACTGAAATATGTCTGCCAATACACATACAGATACTGGTTACCTGAGAATTCATTTGCTAAAGTAACAACAGTCACGCTTCCCTTACAATGTTTCTTTTAGCTGGATGGACCAGGACAAGGCCGCCTCAAATCCCCTCTACTTCTATCAGATTTGTATTTTTTGAGAAAAATGCATTAAAATATCTCCTTCTGCAACATATGAAAAATTCAGTGCAGTAACAGAACTTTCTCTCCAAGTAAAGCAATTTCCAGTTCTTCTGCAAGATCTACTTTAGTAAGTTTGGTCTATAGACATTAACACCTTCCCAACAGGATGGAGAGAAATTCATGCTTATGTTCATGTCCACAGAACAACTACAAAGGAACTTCCACAGAAGTGGACCTTCTCAGTGAAAATAAAGACTGGCACTGACTGTTAACATACCACAGGAATGTTAGATGTGTGAATTTCTTCTTTTTATGCGTTTGGAGAAGGCATGGAGGAGACATCCACTGTGGAAGTATTGCCTCTAATAATCCAGCCCAACTCAGCCTAGCAGACCTCAGCAAGGGTGACAAAAGGAATTTTGCCTTGAGACAGTCACTCCTCCTATGAGTCAGACTGTGACACTTAATTGGAGAAGGTGTAGTTCTTGAATCTTTCAGAATACAAACACAACTCTGAGGACCACCCTCCTGAATTAAGAGTACTATATTGAGTCTCTTTAACAGAAGTTCATGACTTCCAAGGTAATTATTAACTCAGCTGGAGTGAACAGCTAGCAGGGATGTTACTTCAGCAAGTGCAAGACAATTAGCAGGTGTTTAATGTGAGTCATCAAGCCTTGAGAAGAACAAGTATCTTCTTCCATATCATTCTTTGGCAGGAGGAAGTACTCAGCTGACCCAATTTTTAAGTTACAAGGAACTGTCACATCACTGTCATTAGCATAGCAAAGAGCTGAAGATCTCGTATTTGCTTGTTTATTTTTAGTGTGATAACTGATTAATGCGAAGTAAAGTGAGCTGAGATGCTTGTGCCTCATCAAAGGAGTGTGCAGGATGAGGTCTTCAGGTAAAAGTCTCTCCCTTCCTCCAACAAGAAATGCTAATTTTGCTTCAGAAAACCTTAGAAAAGAGAACGTGGTTGAGTTACTGAAGGCAGAAAAATGATCAAAGGGAGGGGGAGCATTGAGGCATATCCTGCTGTTAGTGACTAATGGGTTTGTTTCTTCTGCCAACGTGTACACGAGCTGCAGAACCCATTGTAAGGCTCTGGAATTCAGCCCTAAGTAGAAGTGAAAGATTATGAAGGAGAGCTCATCCAGGGATGAAGAGAACTTTAAAGTCAGATGCACTGAATTACTATCTCTGCCTACTTCAGAGAGAGACTAAACTCGTGGCTAAATTCTTACAAGGAAATATTTTTCTAAAATGCACGCTGTTACTGAAGTGCATGTCACATTATTGCTACAAAGTGAAGGCAGTGCAGCTCAAATACAGAATACGAGAGAAGAACAAATGTACATAGTTTTGGGGGTTTTTTTGTTTTTTGGTTTTGTTTTTTTTTTACTTCAAAACGAATACTGAGTTAGCTGTAGCAAACTAGATACCTTCTCTTTTAATCCCTTATCTAGCAACTGTGGGAAAGAAATGGGTAGTGCTTATTTAACTTATTCTAATAGAATGTGGTGCTGTCCCAAAAGACTAATTAAACTTCTTGTCCAAAAGAGTTCCAGTCATATCAATATGATCCTTCTTTCCTTATTTCCTTTACAATGTGCTAATCTGGGAAATCTTTGTTTTCAAACGTAAAAAAAATAATTAATACATACACTCACATGTGTGAGGAATAAATAATTTAGAGTACATTTTAAATAGAGATTATTACTGACATAAACACTCTAGGTGTTTGATTAAGAATGTCAATGGCTTCCAGCCACACTCAAGCTGGAAAACGATGCATAATGGTCTGTTAAGCCATTTGAGAATTAACGATGACATCAGGTAATTTCAGTGTGGTATTGCCAAAAGACAGGAAGAAAGGAAGGAAAGCAGGCTTTTTCATTTGGAGTTAAATGCTCCCTGTAGTATTCACAAACTTAAATATTAGAAGATTGAGCTGAAGAAAGCCTTAGAGTCTTCAAATCTTAATTTTTGTCAGACTCAGAGTGCTGAGATTGGTAGATGGTAACCAAATGGCAGAATGAAATATCAGAATAGATGACTTTAAGTCCAAAAATTATCCTGTGTCCCACTTCATTCTACAAGCTTTTTGGAAACAGAAACCGTAAACAAGTCTCTGTAAAGAAACTGAAGACTTGTATTTCAGCTTTAATAGCAATACAAGGAAGAATCTGCATAGCTCTTGACATAGTGATCCTCTAAATAAAAATCACAATTTTCCACAGGCATTGCTTTTAAAGTTCATTACAGTTTGGAGATCCTGGTGACCTTTGTGCATCAGGCTTTATTTACAGTTCCTCAATCAATACATGCGAAGTGCAGAACCAACCATTACTCCATTAGCTTCCCAGGAAAACAGAGCAGCCTGTCATGTTTTAAAGGAAAATCCTTCAGGCAATCTCAGAAAGCACCCTACCCTTCCTTTCCCTGAATAAAAAGAAAACTATAATCCTTAGGAATGCCAAGCTCGTATAATCTGCTTTCGATGAAATGCAGATTAAACTTTGTCCAGAAGTGACTCCAAGTTAATCATTTTCGTGAAGACCAGAAGCGCCTTTTACTTCCACTGGTGGAATTAAATACAGGAAAGCTTTACCTCTTCTGCCTAATTGTAGTGTACAGTCACATAATCCTCTGGTAAGGAAAAGCATTGCTCAACTAGGACATTTTCTGACCTTCTAGGTGATAACAGCAGCTTGACACTGCACGTATCATATCCCATGTTGAGCAGATTGCAATGCTGGCAACAAGAAGATGGGAAAATTTGAGATGATCACAGTAAGAACATAAACCTCAATCTCCAAACAAGAACTGTAAAGGTC
Source organism: Sialia sialis (assembly GCA_009812075.1). NCBI lineage: Eukaryota > Metazoa > Chordata > Aves > Passeriformes > Turdidae > Sialia > Sialia sialis. The sequence continues at coordinate 11,821,643 of VRYO01002772.1, read as the reverse complement.
TTTTGAGTACATTATGAGCTTCCTCTCTTTGCTCAAGAGGCTACAGTAATAAGTCTTGCTAAATAGATAATGAAGAAAGAATTGAAAAGCAGAAGAACACACTCTGAACTGTCCCCTGATAATACCTGTTGAAGGACATTTACCCATCTTCAGACTGACACCTTACAAACAAGATAAAGTATGATATGCAATTTCTTTAAAATAAATTTTTAGGCATATGAAACCTGCTGAGGAACAACCTATCACTAAACAGAAGTATAACTACCATCATAGCCCTTAAACAAGAAGGAAGATAAAAGTTGCCTATTGATCTTCACAGTAAACTTTGAAGAAGGTGTTTAGCTCCTGCTGAAAGTGAAGATTACAATCTGAGAGTTTTGTGAACAGAAAATGAATAGTCAAATGTGAGAATATTTCACTTCAAGGAGATTTAAATAACATAAAGCTTTCAAATCAAGATATGCATGCAGTTTAATGTTAGTAGTACTCTCTGTGTCGATTTTAATCTGATTCATACCTCAATATCTACTTCACCCATTTGTGGATTTTGCTTTTCTTGTGATAACAAACACCCGTGATTAAATATTGGTAAGTTCCCCAATATCAGATCTACCTCTACAGATGATGCCCTTCTCCAAAAATCTTATCCTAGCACTCAGGAAATATAGTAGCTCTCAGTTTTTGTGCTTCAAAAAGAAGGGTGCATCACCTTGCAAGCTTGTCCACTGCTGTTTTCTCCAAGATTCAATTACCCTTCATCTCCTATCCACAAAAGTTACTTGATTCTCATCTTCACTATAAGCAGGAACCAAGCACCTTCTTCAGTCACCCCAATATGATGAAGATTGTTACATATCTCCAAACTTCCATTTTTTCATACTAGACCAATCAATATGTGTAATCATGTAAGAAGAACTTTCTGGCTATTAATGAAGACACAACATGTTATCCATGCTTCCAACATATTTTCCTAGTATTAATAATTTATGTTCTAACTATCAACAGACATGTCCTGCTCAAAAACTACATGCTGATTTATTGCCAAAACCTAATCAAGCTCTAGGACTAGTCACCATGGAGTTAACTAATCAACAGTGTTTATTTTACATCCTTGTTTGGGTGTGCAGCCCTGTCAGTTTTAGCATGGGTCCCCAGATACCAAAGCTGACCCGAGTGTTTTAGCAGAAACTCTTGGATTCAGAGCAGGTGTGTGGCAATAGCTCTCCATCTATCTGGCAGTAAGTCAGTGGCACTGCCTCATGCTAATGTGGCACAAGCTGCTCAAGGTCCTCTAAAAAACGGCAGAGTGTGCAAGAGCTTGCTTTGTAAACCTTTAAACATATTGTGGCAGAAGAAGCTTCTGCTACAACAAAGCAATAACTTCAGCTAAAACTTCCAGTCCTCAAAGGGAATAATCATCTTGTGTCCTAAACTATAACATAAAAACCTGTGATGATCAGTTTCAAAACAATATTGCTGTTAACTGAGGAGGTAAAATGTTTATTTGGCCAGCTATGACATGAAAGATACACACAGTCGTTCCTCAGGTTTATTTATTTTATAGGTACACTGCATCCAGATTCTATGCTGCTATATAAAGCAGAACCAGGGATTAAAAAAAAAAAAGGCAACAATTTCCCTTTTTCCCCCAAAGCAGCACTTGGTTGTACTAACAGGAGATGATACCACCTTGTCTCTGGCTGAAAAGTAGATTAAGATGCATCCAGCCCCATCTCCAGCTCCTCCTCCAGACGTTCTTCCCCTGTCATCCATTTGCACCCACCAATAAATAAACTGTTTGTGCATCTGTGCTGCAAGCAGGGCTCCTGAAATAATCAGGGCTTAAAATAAACCACTGAAGGAAAACAAATCCACCCAAAAGGCAGACAGCAGCGAGTGATGGCAATGAGTGAGCAAAAAGAGGAGAGGCATGCCTGCTCCCCAAGTCAGGATGGGGCAACTTTATCAAGGTCACTGAAGAAATTAACATTGCACAACTACAATTTTGGTGATCGAATTATCCAATTTTAATACAACATAGAAACGTAGGAGTCCACCCCCGAAACCCCCCCTCCTAAAAAAATCTCTGTCTTTGAACTCATCACTTACCAACAAGTCTTTGATCAATACCAAAGCAGGCAAAGCCAGAACCATTAATATTAACATAAAAGCCTGCGTGTCCCATCAGTAATGCTGAAAATATCCAATTCTCATCTTACACTGTTTTTCCACAATATGCAAGAAATGAGTGTTCTCCATACACACACACACAACAGATAAAACATTTTAAAGACAATTTTACAGCTGATTGACTGACAAGTAGCCTCTGACATTTAAATGCAATTTCGTTTTTTCGCAGTAAAAAATGTAGCTCTCACAGTTTTATATTCAAAATAAAGCTTACCAGTTAGAAAACAGATTAATAAAAAATTGATTTTGTAGCTGGGTAGAAAGCATATAAATCAGACTTTTAAGTGATACAGGCTTTTCCCAGTTTTTGAATATCCTTTAGAGATACTTTCAATATGCAAAAAGCAAAACTGTATGCTTTAGACCTAAGAAATTTTATCTGTGTTTATTGAATAGTCTCCCAGGAAGATTGCAGTGACAGTTTTCAATAATCAAAAAGGGAAAAAAATGAAGATGATATTCAAGTTATTTGATAGTAATTTCTTTGGTTATCAAGGAGGTGGAAATCAAAATTTTAATCAACTTAGAAGACAATATCATAGCAATTATTTATGCATATTTGAATAAAGTTATTTTTTGGAGTCAGATGAGGATTCTATCCTAAAACATCTTACAAAATAGTATAAAAATTCTCAGAAAACCAGTATGAAAAATAATTAAAATAAGATTAAGGAGAGAAGTATGACTAAGGAGCCTGGTTGTTGGGGCTCTTCCTGAGGCAGACAAGGCAGATTTTTTAATGACAATATCATCACGTTTTTGTCAGACCAGGTTAAAGTAAATCACATCAAAAGTTGCTTTGATTTTAGTTATAAAAAGTTCTACTTCTTGATGCCTACTTCACAACTTTCTGTTACAAATCAATTTTGGACAGATAACAGGCATTAATTGGGCCACATTTAATCACACTTTCATCTAACAGGCAATACAGACAAGCCTTATTATCTCAACCTCTGCTTGTCTTTGATTTTATATGCCCTGTAAATATATACTAGCCAATTTATACTGGCATGGGGTCAATTTTACAAGCTGGTTGAGAATCAATCAGCAACAATTCCAAGAGGGATTCCAAGATTACAATTTTGAAGTAAAACTCACATTCTTGCACTGATCACCTTTTTTACTTTTTCCACATTGGTTTTCCAGCTCGGAAAACCCAGCCTGGAAAATGGGCTCAGGTGTTGTGTCCAGTACAAAGAAGTGAAACTGAAGCTCAGGTAACTGTTCTGGTGATAAAGAATGAGAGCTATCACCTCCTTCCCTGATGGGTGCAGCAGGACTCTGTGTTTCACCAGACACAGTACAAACCTTGCTCCTTCTCACTAGACAAGAGTGACACAAGCTAAGTGAACCTTAAGGGACAGGTTCACTGTAACCCTGTTTTTCATTAAGCTTGTTTAGCTCTTTTCTCAGCTCTGCTGAATCTCTAAAAATCACCACAAACATCTGAGAATATTCTCAACCTCCCCAAGGATGAGATGGACAGCAGGGTACACAGATACTGCACAACTGGAGACATACAGGGCAAGTGTGAAGACCAATATTACCCTAACGAACCAATCTCATGTAGTCTGAGTAGCCAAATAATTACAGACACCTTCTTGGTAGCGAAGTACTGGCCATTTGTGAAACCCTCACACTTGGAAATCAATGGGAATTTACCCATTGACTTTGCTGAGAACAGGGGGTATCCAGAGCTCAACTAATTTCAGTAGTTTTAATTCTCACTGAGCTTTTGCCCAGCCCTGGGCTTAAGCTTAATGAGTACCCAAAAGCTGTGAGCCTTCAGCTGAAGGGTAGGGAAGGTGTGCACCACTGCAGCATCACCACTGTATGCCTGATAACTGACTGGGAACAATCATATTTAGCACCCAGGCAAATGTGGGATTTTCTGTTTGCTTTGAAGAAACAGCGATTTCACATGCAATTATTTTCTTCAGCACAATTTTTTTTTCCTGTTGGTTCAATCTGTTACACACATAGCCAGTGATCCTGTGAACAGTGATGTATACGAATAATTTTCAGAATGTGTCAAGACCATACTGCCAACATAAATAAGTAGGTGTGTGTATGGGAACAAAGTCATTTTGGGGTAACGATGCAACAGGAAAAGCTGTCCCCAAGTTTTAATATCCCAAATGTGTTGAAAATAAAAAAATCCTGTCCAAAAACCTTTATATCCCAGAGTAACACTTGGAACACATTAAAATGTTCAGATTATTAATATTAATTAATCAATTAATACTATTATAATTAATTAATTGCATAGTGCCTGGAGTCCTGGAAAGGGATCTTTATGTGTCGGAATAATAATTAGATGATATTCTACTCCTGCAGTGTGGGAGGAATTTTAAAAGATCACAACTTTTAAAATACTCTCAGCACTTTAATTCTTCTGCAGAATTAGTCTAACATGCATTTGGGTTTTGTAGCCACAGGATGGCATTCACTCCTGTGCAAAGGGTCAATAAAAAGTAAAATGCGAGTAGAGCTTAGGAAGCATACTTTTTATCTGCAGAAAGGAAATATTTAATCAAGAATGATTAATGCCAATTTACTGCTTTCTACTGATGACAACCATTGATTCAAGAATGTAACACAGAAATCTCAACATGTATAGCCCTTAAGGTCCATGTTCTTACTGCATGGGCACCATGGCCCTCAATAGATAGATACTCTTGCCTGACTCCAGTAAGCTGAAACACCTCAGTTTCAATTCCACAGTTTACAGAGTCAAAGTCACTCCTTACTGGATTTATACAAGCTCATAATTTACTGCTTATTTTCCCATTAGGGCAGTGTATGGGGCAGGTGTTGACACATAGCATACCAATGGGAGGACAGCTGGACTGTACAAATGGCCAAGGTGACCGATAATTGGACTGCAAATGTCAGAGAGTGGGGTTGAAAAGACAGGTATATCAACCCACACATACTGCTCCCAGTTGTGAAATGGAAGTTAAGAGCAGGGACAATCAGCTACTAGTAGTTAAAATTTATAGAACTGGGTTTGAAGTCAGTGGGAAGCAGCACCCAATTAACAGCAGTAGAGATGTCTAAAGTGACTGGTGAAAGGACTGGATTTAGAGAGATGAGCAGGAATGTCAGATAGAGAGACAACCAAGTAATGCCATTAACCTCTGTGAGATTGCCTCCCTGAAAATGTGATCTAGGGGACAGTAAAACACTGCATGAGACAATATGCCCAATTTGATAGTGCAGGACTGATACATGGGAGAAGGCAGCAAATTTCCCTGTATTTGTTTCATGGGCCTCCAATTAGCCCTCACTAGGTGAAGGGAGCAAAAAGAGGAAGCAGAAAGGGTCCCTCTAATGAGTTGCTTTGTTGTTTTTTTAGCAGAAAAGATTGAAAAAGTTTTAGGAGCTGCTTTGCTTTTGAGACTGTCTCAGGAGGTGTTAAAGGGGCAGGGTACTCTGTCAGAAACAGCCGTGACAAAGCTCCTGATTTATGGGAGGTCTTGAACAGCACAGTACATCCTGTCAGGACCAGTGCAGGAGGTGTGATCCCTTGGCACAGTAAATCAGGTTTGCCAGCCCCAGGCACTAATCCCCATGGTCAGTGCTGGGTCACTACTGCAGATGTTCACTCATGATGTGGAGCCTTGCTTGACACTACCTAGACATGCTGCCACTGCTCACTTTGAGAAATTCCATATGGAATATAACCAAACTTGCTCTCCAAAAGTGCATCCAGTTTTAGAAATGGAGTATCAGCAGCAGATCTAATCCACAGATTACTAATATGGCAAAACATGTAAAAGTGATTTACAGGCTTAGTGAGACAGTTTGTCAATCAAGCAAAGCTCAAGTGCAGTTCCTGTTTTGGTACGTAAATCTGGTGAATGTGTTCTCAATAACCTTTAGAAAATAGAGCACAAATGTGTAATGCTACTACCTTTTAGGGATTCAAGGGCTAGTTGAGCGTACTGCACTCCAGAGGAACCAGGAGTGTGTCTCAAGTTAGGAAGAAGTCATGAGGAAGCCTTCAACTATAGCTTGGAGGAGAGGGAAGGGACACCAAATTAGCTCTGCAAGAACTGAATGAGCTGAAAAACAGCCCATGGCTCAGAGTTGGGTAATGTACTTTGTCAGGAAGCAGGATAAATGACTGCCTCATGGTAAGCACTGTGCTGCAGCAGTAAGGATTTCTTTTGGGACCTGAGCAGCTTGCTGGAAGCCGGGCATCCTGTCACCACAGTGATCCATCATCAGGCACCCTCCCAGGGCTGCAGAAATAACACATCTTCTGTACACTTCAGACTTCTTTTTATTAAAAAAGCTTTCAATTGATACTTTCACACTGAGAGTCAGATATTATGAGGATTGAACGCCTGAAGAGAAGGCATTCAAAGAAAGTAGTATTTTACTTTTTAAATGTCATTCCCTGGCTGCAGTGCTGCACTCAGGCAGTATTTAACACATTGCAACAAAAATAGGGAAAGATCCTTAACTGTACAGACACTTAGTAAACCCCAGTGAAAAAGACAAAACAGGTTTTAGTATCCAATTCAATCCCACAAACATATGTCCAAAGCTGCACAAAGAGAGTTTGTGCAGGTGCATTTGAACAACAGGGTTTTGGTGAGGAGGATAAGGAGTAAATGCAAATTAACCTCACGTGTCAGTTAATATTTTGATTCCTTCTGCTACAAATTATGGTCTATTGAGACCAAGCTAACACACATCCCTCACTGCCTTCTGTCCCTCTCAGTCAACTGATATTATGCCATTTTGGCATACTTTGATGCATCAGATAATAAAGCACTATCTCTGCTTAGCTAAAATGTGTGGTCTAAAATTTCTGATTTTGCAGAAATTTTTAAAGTGTTTTGTAAACTCTGGTCAAGTGTTGGGCTTTTATAAAAGTGTGGCAATTTAAAACCCATGTGTTTATATCTTCCATGTTTTTTTCCCAATAAAGTTTTTACAATAAGAATCTGAGTATTAAGAGCATTTGTTTGAGTTTATACAAAACCTTAGTAACTATCTAGAAGGATAGTGGAAGAAAACAAGATACAATGGGAAAACCAGATATATTTGTGTTTGTGGAAGAAAATTCTAAGTTATTTACTGGTATCTGGATTAAAGATAACATGCTGGGTCTCAGAAAAGTCAAAGCCATGAATCGACAGACTGCTATTAGCAATATTTGTATTTTTTACTTTCCCAGGGAATGTGAGAGAAAATAACTCATTATTTTGACTCTGACATTTTTTTGCTCTCAAGTGCTCATGTTAATCCTTGCTTTTGAATATTTAGAATATTCCTTGCCAAAGAAAGTATTATTTTTTTTGCCAAACCATAAAATGTACTTTAGGACTGCTACAATAATATTTTCAATGTCTCTGTATCATGAGAGATTAGCAAACAGCATTATTACATTTGAGAATGATGAGATTAATCTGTTCCTTGACAACTGAAATTTTTTAGGCTGTGAAAAGAAAATTACTGTTTTTGAGGGCCTATTTCTTTGCACTTGATGCTTCAGGGCCTTTGTACTTTTCTGTTTAAATATTATCTTCATAAAAAGCAAAATAACTGTTTGGTCTCTGATTATTATCAAGCTGAAGTCAGATAAGAAAAACATTTAGGATTCTTATGTTCTGTGATAATATATTTAGGGAGGAAAAAAAAGTCAATTATGCTTAGTAAACTGATTCTCAACCCGATTAGAGTTTTATTATCTCTAGGTATCTAGTAAATACCTTAATTTGTGTCATGTTACAAATTATGCTGAGAACTCCCATCTTATTTCAGCACATTTCACACAGTGATACATTTTTGCCATAACAAATTATTTTTAAAAGGAGGAAAAAAAAAAACCTCAAACAGCAAATGTTTTTCCAACTACCATGATTTTGCGTGACATTTTCCTATCCCATCTGGCATACCTTTCTGGATCAATATTTAAGGATTGTATGGTGGAGGTGATATGGGAAAGACCTGACATATCAGAAAAAGAGGGAAAATACATTACACTGAAGGACATTACAGGCTACAGTGAGAAGACTGTGAGGTGTGATGAGGCTCAAAGAAAATGCTGTGTATTCATTGTGTACTAGGAAAAGGTCCTCATCAAGTGCATGGACTGGTGGGGGCAGTTTTGTGCAATTCTGAGTTTTTAATGTATCACCAGTACTGGAAATGATAAACCCCTGAATAAGAAAAGCACTAAGAAGAGAAAGACAAAAAAGAGAGAGGACAGAGCACCAACAAAACACACATGCCAAAGCAACCTAAAGGCCACTCAAGACAGCAAAATTCAAGCGTTACTGCTGGGATCTCTACACAGAGTATTGCAGGGTGGTTGGATTTGGTGCATATAAATGGTGGTGTCAAGTGAAGCTGCTGTGAAAAAATCCCAGAATCAATTTTTTTTTTTTTTTTGTAGTAACAAGCCTGAATTTGGAACAGCTGAGAACAGATCACCCTGGGAGAAAGAACAAATGGATGCAAATCTTGTTTAAGAGCATTTTTCTAAATGATGGATTAATTAAAAGGCATACTAGGACTTCCTATGCCCAGAAAGGATTTTAGTACAGATGGAATGCATTCCTAACTGAGGAAGAAGAAGCTCTCCTGCCCTAAATTCAACTCTAAGCTTGGTCCTAGCTGTGAAGGCAGGAAAATAAGACCTCTGCAAAATGTGTGTGTGTGCATGAATGTTTGCACGCTCAAACATTACAGACATAAATTAACAGTCTGGCAGCTGATGGGTATTGCACATGCTACCAAAAAAATGATATAGCACTAAAGCAGACATGTTTCACATAACACAAAGGCTCTGTATATCTAAAATAGATTCAAATCATGTGAAAGATTTCCTGTGGCTTCTGTGGAATATTGAAACATTGGTACATTCATATAAAAATGTGAAGATTTAGCAAAGCAATGCATCCTGCATAATGACTCTTTGTTTCACCAAGCATGGAACCTGGCAAAAGAGACACCCTGAAAGAGTATATCTGACCAATTTGGGCATGGTAGGTGGGCTCCAGCCCATAAAAAAGGGAGCTACAGATCTTAAGAAACATACAATGAAGAAAAAACCTGTTATCCCTGAGCTAATCTATGAGCTAATCCCTCAGTGAGAAAGCAACATTAGACCAAACCTCTAAATCCTGACTGAAAAGCTTGATACAGATTAACCACAGAATTTGCCTGCACAATCTTAGCATGAGGAATGTTTTATAAGATAAGAAGGAAGACCAGACCACTAATACATCCCTCTCTGTTTCAACAGCATTTAACACATGGGTGCAGACCTAATTTTTGAAGCATGCAATAAAGCTTGATGTTTTAATAATACTTTTCTACCCATTTGCATTGATCTAATGCTCTGCTATCTCACAGTTCTGCAAAGGGAAGAGCGAGGTATTGAGTATATTTTAAATTGCTTTTCTCTCATGTCTTCACCCAGCATAATACTTTCCCCTCTCCACAGTGACATCACACATCTTAATATAATGCTAGCTAATCATAAGGTAACTTTAACTTTCTTGCTCTAGTCCATGATGCTGAGTCCAGTGAGATTTTAATTAGATCCAGAGGGTCAAGGAAGCGATGATACACCCCTAGGCTCCCAGGAGATGCTCAGAACCTTGCAGGGTGGCTGACTGCAGGCTGGATTTCCTTCCTGGCACAATTCCATCTTTTCTGTTATGCCTTTAGAAGATTTCGAAAATGGCTGATAAGATAGCAAACAAAGTCTGTACACTGAGTATCTCCTTCCATGCTTCCATGCTGAGGTGCTTAGAGCCAAGACCTGCTGCTAGCATGCTGTGGGTCCACAAGGAAAATCCTAAAAAGGCATTTGATGCCCAGCATGAAAAAGCCAATAGAGCTGAGCTTTGTGGATATTCATTTCTTTGTTTCATGACCCAATGGGTCAGGTCAGTGATTCATGAAATCTGTAACAACCTCCTGTCCCTTCCACCCTCCCTCCCTCTGCAAATGTCAGATATATGCAAATCATTCCTCGACTAATGCAAAACTCCAGGCAATCAGAAATGTGATTTTTCTAATGAGACACAACCACTGTGGCAAACAGCAGACTGTGAACCAAAGCCTCAGCCCTGGATGACTCTGATCTTGCCATGCTCTTTGAAACATGGACCTGAATGAGTACCTGCAAAATCATCTGTATCTTGGTACTGGACCAGGTTTTAATCTAAATTGGTAATCAGTTTTTTATCCTGGATCATAATACCAATTGCTCCCAGCCCATATCTAGCAGACTCACTGTCCTAAGAAACATGATTTAATAAAAAATGTACTTGGGGCAGTATTCCACTGTAAATATCCACTGTGTATCTCTCATCATGTCAATGAACTGGGAAAATCAAATCTTTTCCATAAGCTGAGGAGGGAATAAATAGTATATGAGCTGTCCTTTCTTACTTTAATACCAAATAAATTAACACAAGCTTACATTACACCTAAGAAGGTCTGTAAGCTATCTGGGTCATTGCTGTAATCGTCAAGCATTCATAACAAAAACCCAGTTTTGCATATTGAGTTATGAAAATTTTTTACTTAAGAAGCTCATTAAAGATAGAAAAGAGGACTGCTTTTCTTCATTACTATTGGTATCCCAAACCAATAAAATATTTTAACCGAACAAGTTAGAGATTTTTAATGCTGGACTAAAATCCTGCCATGCAAGAACTTCCACATAGTATCAGATTAGCTGATGGCATAAACACTTTCCAACACAGGCCAGAATCAGGTACTCTGATATAAATGATGCACTGATAGAACTGTCAGTAGCTTATTTGTCCATGACATCATCCTGGTGTTAGCATGTGCAAAACAACAATTTATAAGAATCAAACTAATCATGAGAAAGTTAAAAGAATGAGATTATTATTCTCTTAAAAAAATAAAGACTGAAATCAGCCACTAAAGGCAAAAAAAGTAAACAAAGCATCCTCAGGGTTGACTTAAAAGTCTACAAATTCTATGGAAATGTCACAGACATTCTTTGCACACGCAGGCTCTCAAGGCTATTGGTATTTCACTGAATAACTGAAAAGGAGCTGAGAGTCACTGCTGCTATTTGCTATAACAGACCCATTCTTGCCCTTTCCCTTTGGTACATAAATTGTGTCATCAGAATTGTGGGCATATTTTCCAATGGTTACCTGAATTTAACATGGAATACTAAGGACTTCAGACACACAATTATTTTTTTTTTCCAATCCATGCTTAATTTTTCCCATTATTATAAATCTATAAGCAGATATTTTTTATTGAATAAGAAAACAGAATTAAGATTCCATGCACATGAAGAAAAGTGTTATTAAAATCAGTTTTTCCAATGCTTAGGCTGTTACTTATGTTACTTCTCAAGCATTATCTAAAATAAGAGGACATTTGGTAGCTATTGAAATTTGTAATAATAAAAGAGAATAATCTGTAAAAACACAATGCCTTAATTATTTTGCTGTTTGAAATTTCTGTTCGTATCTCTTGCACAGACACCACTCACTTAACAATGGAATTAGTAATATTTTTAGGGATGCACTTGATAATTCTTCATCTTACCAGATCACTTAAGTTAGAGACAATAGTCTAGCTGAGACCACTTGTCACTGTATACAGATGAATCACACCAGGACGTTTCCCACATTTTGCTGTGTCAGACTTTCTGCCCAAATACACATGAGAAGCAGAGTGCAATGTCATATGTAAATCTGCCTCTGAAGGATAGTTTCCACTTCCAGTCACCTCCTGTCCTTGGAAAGTTGTTGGCTATTTCTGAAAATGGCAGCAGAACACAAGGTAGAGGAAGGAAATCTGTGCCATGGGGTGAGAGAGCTCAAGCTGTGCCTCCTAAGCCCAGCGCTCATGTCTCTACCACCCCACTGGCCAGGAGGATTTAATCTCTGCTGACAACCCCATGGAGAGGCAATATGAGATGAACATGGTTTTTGTTTTCTTTAGAACTGTTTGTTTTCTTCCCTTTCTTTCCTCCCCACCCTCTTTCTCTTTTTTTCAATTTCTTTCCTTATTTCCTTTTCTTTGTTCCCCTTAATTTTGAAGTTGACATTGAAGTTCAGTGTGTCACCATGTGAAGATGACATTGATACATCTTTCACTGTCTTTTTAGAAAGCTGCCTCTATAAAGCAACTGTTCAACTAGAAATGCTTTCAGGTGTCTTAGAAATAATTAAAATAGTTCTGTTATTTCCAGCAAGCACAACCAATAACAGTTTTCAGACTCAAGCTGGTAAGAAGAGGCTGTTTACCTATTTTTTAAATTTCCCTTGCCTTTTCTGATAGGCTTCAATGTTAAAAAGGGAAAGGCATGTGCCTTTGGAGCCATTTAAACCTCAGACAAAATGTTTAATCAGACACACTGCCTCATTTTTACACCATCACCAGCATGTCACTGAGAAAAAATGCAGCTTTCTCTGCCAAATGTGGGCAATGCTAAAGAACCATGAAACAAATGCTTACACAGACTTGTAATCCAGGATTTAAGCAATCAGTGTGCTGTAGAGCACTATACAGCTACATAAACCAAATGAACTTCAGCTTTTGTACTTCTCCTGTAAAAATATACATGAGCATATTGCCACACAGCTGCCTATATTCTTCAGAAAATGCTGCAGCTTCTCACAAAGGACCACTGGCTTCAGGCATCACCACTAGCAAGGGCTACAGCACAAGTGAGCAGGCTCAACAGCAAAACAAACTTAAATTTGTTAAGTTCCTGTGTGGGAGATGCTGGAGGAAAAGAGGAGGATGGTGGAGAACACAGCCTGGTCCAATGCTGAGCCACCAGTGTGGTGTTTGTGGGAAGAACTGAGAGGTACTGCTATATTTAAATGCCATTTAGCAAGTTTTTAAACTCCTCCTCCCCTGCAAACTAGGACCATAAACTTTCCAGCAGCAACTTCCCCAGTGATATTGTGGACCAAATTGCAAGTGGAATAAAATTATAATCCCTCTATCAACATTCCTGTCACATTTAAAACTCCCCATTAAATGAGTGGAAATTTGAATTCTTTTTAGAAGGATCCAATTACTGCAGATTATCATGTTTCCCTCTAATTACTGCATATAAATACATGCCATGTAACAGAGTTTATTGTACCCTCAGTGTACCTACAGTAAATAGAAACCAATGTGTCTCATCAGCCCATGTATTTTGACACTCAGATCAGATTTAGCAATTTGTCTTCATTACAACCCCTTGCACTGTTACTGCCATCCTTCTCAGTGCTGTGCTCGAGCTTCGCAGCAGGAAGATTGATGAAGCCTGTGTATACTGATTTGTGACAAAAGCAGGGCACTGGAGAGGCACTGTTACCATCCTGATAGCACTAAGTGGGCTAAAAATTAGCTGCGCTAAGGCAATACTCTGTTCCCACTTCTCCTCCTCTTCAATTAGGGTACATGACTTGGACCTTGAAAGGCTAAGGCTGCTGTAACACTATTTTTAAACCTATTGCCTTCAGTTACTTTGTCACTTCTGAAGAGATTTAAAGTTCTGACCATGCTTATTAACAGCTACTTTTATTCTTTAGAGACACTTTGAATAGACAGGTTTGTCACCGTGACAAATGTTAACAAGGTATTTTCTGAACGAACCTACAGTGGTAAATTTAAATAGCTATTTTAGTGTTTTGGACGAACAGATACTATGGATATAATTTTCAAAACCGGGTAAATGTCTGAAGAGCTCACACTGTATGTGCTCATCAGGGACAGACTAAAAAGCCTCAGCATTTTAAAAGCACTAACTTATTATATACCATTATCAAGAGGATGGAGAGGTCATCTCTCGCTGCAGACAATTCATCCCTTCAATCAGCAAGTTTCAAAGACTGTTGCTAGAATTGCACGCTGAAGCCTGTAACTCTTCTGGTTCATTCTTTTGCTAAACACAGGTCTTGACACAGCAATTTCCAACAAGCTGAACTGCTCAGTGGTGGGTGCATTTTGCAGAGGCTTTCTGTGCTGGAAGCATGAGTAACAAAGCCTCTGCAAAAAAAGTGTTTGGGAACAGCTTAGGGCAAGGAAACCTGCTTAGATCCACTTTCTGGGCTGAATGCACAAGTCAATGAACTGCAGCCTGAATTCAACAATCCTCCCCCATCCACTGCCCATGTACACTGGAGGGCACACCAGGAACTATTAATGCTCTGGACATCTCAGAATCAGTTGCCACCACACAAGGGTGCTGATCTTGCATGAAATGGTTTAAATTTTATGCTTATTATGTGACCTTCACCACTCCTGCAGCTGTTTGAATAAAATCACATAGCAAAATCACTAAAGCTTTTAAAACTGTCAACCAGGATTAGGAGGCATCTGCAAAAATTGTGGGCAGAAAAGAATAGCCAGATTGTTTTGGTGAGGGTTTTTTTCCCCCCACAGCTTAAACTCCACTATCATTCTCCATTTCTAGCTACTTCTTTTTAGCGAATTAGTATAATATGAGACAAAAACATTTTAAGTGTTAATATAGAAATTATTAGAAGACAACACAAGGAGGAAGTAAAAGAAGGAAAGAAAAGAATGATGTATTCAATTATTGAGGGAGAATAAAGCCAAATAATCTGAAACTTGCACCTCACTTAGAAATGCATCACTATTCTCATTCACTTACAAAGCAAGTAGTTTTTAGGATTACCTTTCCTCTTTCAGACGGTTATTTAAATACTTCATCCTAACTACAAAGTATTTGAGAAAGTCTGTGAAATAGAACAAATGTTTTTGTCTTGCTTCATGTGAAAAGGTAATATAATCAAGTGGTCATTTCCCTCCCATTTCAGGCAGAGCCATTCCATTAATAAGAATGCACTAAAGCAAAAGACCATCCTGTGTAAAATCCAGTGACATCCAATTTAAACCTTAGCAGCAAAATTCTACCTGATAACAAGCACTGAATACAAGCTGCAGCTTTGCAAGGCATTATAAAAGTGTCAAGAGAAAAATTAAGCCCTCAACTTGGGAGCTTAAAAAAAAAGCATTGACAATCAATGAAAAAATCTGCGAGAAATAATTCTTTTTTTACCCCTCCTTTGAAAATGTCAAAACACACAAACGAACTATATCCAAAAAATATCACCAAAGCCAACAGAAAATCTCAATTATTATAAAGAGAAGTAAATTTCTGACTTCTTCATGCATCTTTTGGCTCAGGGTCTAGACATGTTTCTGCACTCACTTTGGAACACACTCTTTGGTAAGTGTAAGTCCTGTGACAGCAGCCTGAGGTACCATTAAAATATTCATGTCGACACACGTCCATACATGTAAAGAAAACAATTAAAGGAGGAAGGAAGAAGAAATGCACACCTGACCTGGGCCTGAGTACTTATTTTGCAACAGAATTCTTGTGCATTTACAAGGAGAGTCACTTTTCACCTTTTCTTAAAAATACATGTCCAGTCCTTGCTGGTAGTTCATGTTTCTCTGGAACAGACAGGGACAGCCAGCTCCAGAACAACTCTAAGCCATCACAAGCAGAGGTCTGAAGATGAGCACTGGCGCTACACACAACTAGTGACTAGCATCTGTGAACTCACACCACTTCATTTTCCTAACAGCTTCACTGAAAGAGGTGGAAATACTGTTAATAATGAAATTTGCTAAGTAAATACTGGCAAGTACTTACAGGGTACAGCATCTTTGTCAAAGACAGGCTTATTAAAAATAATAAAAAATTTGTATCCAGGAAAGGTCTGTCAGTGGCTCACACAGGCACTGGGCATAGGGGAGCAAGGGTTGCTAGGTCAAGTACTAATCAGAGCTTTTCAAAGGGAGCCAAGCTTGCACTCCTTTACACCAGCCAGACTCCTGGAAGAGGGGTATGAAATGAAGCCGGAAGGGAAGCACTGTACTACTGGGAAACCACGGCTGTCTTGGCAATTAAGGCCTCCCCAGGGGGTTAATTACACAGAGACAGACAGGCATTTCAGAAAGCCTTTCTGAGCTTGCCACAAGAACAAGCACAGCTTGACCAGGCTGGCTCTGATGCCAGCCTGTGCGCGGATGTACATTGGGAACGCGCCTCCCAGGAGCCAGCCATGGGCTGGGCTTCAGCAGCAGCTCCAAGGGGCAATTCAGAAGCAGCACCAGGGCTGTGTCTCCTCCACCAGAGCCCAATTCCCTTCCCACTCACTGTTCCCAGGTGGGCTTCACAATGTGGTGACATCTGCATTGCTGCAGGAGACCCTGCACCCTCCACTTCACTCCCTATTCACAAGCCTTGGAGTTGTGTAAAATAACCAAATTTCCCTCTACTCCATCTTCAGCCCACAAAATCTTGCAGATGGTTATTTTTTTCCAAGCAAGATACAATTCAGGGGAAAGAACAGATTAAACTTGTATTGATGACTAAAGCTGAATTCCTATAAGTAACTGTTTTGTTTTCTTTTTGCTATTAATAGTAGCACTCCCCCATCTGTATGGGAATCGTTTAGAAAATGTGTATTTGGCACGTTACACTGAGATCCCTGAGGCAAACACAGAATTACGGAATTACAGAATCACGGGATGGTTGATGTTGAAAGGGATGTTGGGAACTCATCCAGTCCAACCCCTGCTAAAGCAGGTTCATTGACAGCTGGCTGTGCAGGATCACACCCAGGCATGTTTCGAGTATCTCCAGACAGAGAGACTTCACAACCTTTCTGTGCAACCTCTGCTGGTGCTCCGTCACCCTCACAGAAAAGAAGTTTTTTCCTCACATTCACATGGAACTTCCTGTGCTCCATTTTATGCTAAGTTCTTGTCCACCAGGATTACCTGGTCCTTCTCCACAGAGGAAGGCAGACTTCCAGACTCAAGGTTCTCATCAATAGGCACAATTCAAAATCAATGGCCCTTTCATTTCACTTGTGATCTTCTCTGACAGTATAAACTGGAAAGCTTGAAGTTATTGGAATATGTGATTACTTTACTAACTTTACAACTTAAATTCTAAAAATAGAAGAGTCCTTATATTTCCCTCCATTTATTTATTGTTTATGTGTAAGAATCTACAGTGAAATCTCAAGAAAAAAAAACCCAACCCAAAATAATATAGTAATAATCAACCCTTCCCTCCTGCGTTCTGCACTAACCAAAATAATTTGGGATTTCTAGCAAATAAAATGCCTAATGAATATGCTAATATATATATTACTACATTTTGCTCTCAGATAATGATTTAATTGGGAACTGCTCTGTCCAGATGATTTTTTAGCTTGTGTGGATTTGAAGAGGATTTCCTAAAATTCATAGTAGGGATGATTGATTATGTGGGACAATATGGTTCTTTTTACTTGTACCAACAGGAATCAAGAATTCCTTACCCCACAAATAGACAAAAGAAAAGAGTCAAGGAACTTTTACCCAAAGGAAAGAAACACCAGAGCATGGTGTACAGCAATGTGAAAGAAAACACATGTGGCAAAACCAGTAGTTTACAAGTATATCACTTCATATCCAACACATGTGAGCTCCTTATAGAGAGAAACATTCATCACAAGGGCCAAGGGAATTGTTTAGATACTTTTTTTAGAAGGCAATTTTTAACTTGAGAATTGTTAACAGTTGCAGTAAGTGAAAAATAAAAAAAAAAAAAAAAATAATCCTTGATTCTGACAATGCAGTGAAAAAGTTCAAAATTTGCTTTCATCCAAATTAGCAGTTTGCACATTAGAACCAAGATGCAAAATTTAAACTAGTTTAACCTGAGAGACTAAAAATCTTGGTAGGGTGGGGGTCATTCCACATATATTTTTTTTAAATATTTTGATCTGGATATTCCAAATTTCTCTCACAAACAAAATTAAAGAGCCACAAAAAATACTTAACTGAAGTAGATTAGAGATGGAAAACAAGTGATCAATTTTTGTTCAATTTTTTTCCTGCACTTGCAAACTGCAAAATGTTTTATTTCTTCTGCATCATCAGGCAATTCCCAGCTTTGTGTGAGTCTATTATAAATGAAAAGAAAGGAGAATACCACTCTTCTGGAACAGGAAGAAGCGGTTTTAAACTACAAAGATCAGCTAACCTCTTAACATATATTTCCACTTAAAATTACCTCTAAAAAATGTTCTGCTTGCTGCTCACGATCCAATTTTCTTGATGTTGTGGTAATCAGACCTGTGAAAAAAGGATGATATTTGATTGTCAACAGCTGTTGAAAAATATGTATCTTTATCAACCTGAATACAAATTAATTTTTAAAACACTCCAAGTGAAAAAAAAAATCTATTTGAAGCTATATCAGACACAGATCTCTTGACATCTGTCAAGCATTTTATTTCTCAGTCCAACTATTATCACTTTCTGACCAGCAATGAATCTTTAAAGAAAAATACTGTGAAAAAAAGTAAATGCGAAACAGTTAATTGTGTGTCTACAGTTAACAGGCTACATTCATTACAGTGAATGAAAAAAAACTTACTAAAGAATCACTGTTTGTCTTATGATTAAGAGTTTCAATGAATCATTTGCATTTGACTGAAACTCTTCTGCAAAAAAACCTCATTAAAGATTTCAGAGTTCTCAAACAATTAATGGGATAGGATGCTGATTACTTCCACCCCAAGAATACTTGACAAAGAAGGTTATTTCTGTAATAACTACTTGTATACATAATGATTTCCAAATGTAATAATTCTAATGCATTAAAGGTTTTGTACTACAATTTCATCAATTTGCTCCATGCTCACACCGAACCTTTAAAATAAAGTATCTTTTTACATGAGGATGATCAAGATATCTTTTTTTTAAAGCAATGTATTCCCATAAATTATGAAACTCTTGTGAGATTTACACCATGGAAAGAAAAGGAAACAATTCCAAAGTTCCCTCAAGAAAAGTGATGCATACCTTCTAGGAACATAGCTTAGTTTTTTATTTTGTTCTTGCTAGAGATTTAAAGGGTAGATTTGGGTTTTCCCCTCATACAAACAATTCTTTGGGTAGGAAAATGCATTATGTGCTTGTTTTTTTGATAGACCAACTTTCCCTAGCAATAGAGCTGATTTTGGAGACAATGCCAGTGGGCAAAGTTGTTCTCAAGAATTTGTCATCTTTAAGATTACCAAGGGAAACAAGAAAATAAATTCTTCCTGGATTAAGTATTCTACTTATTGAATTAATCAGACCAGCCAAGCATCTAAACACAAATCCATGATGACCCTGAATTCTTAAAAAAACCCCATCAGCAACATCTACATACGACTTGTACTCCCAGAAGGCTTCTACAGCTACAGCTCCTCATATGCTATCACCTTCTCCTTGGAGGAATCTGTTTACTTATTTTGATGAAAAGGGGAGAAACATTACCTGAAGTAATGGGATTGAATGAACTAAGGGACGTGTACTCTGCTTCCAGGATTTCAGACTTGTTACAAGATACATCAGACCACAGAAGTAACACCCAAGGGGAGTTCAGAGAAATTAAGAGTGGATCACTACAATTACATGGAATTGCTGGTGGAATAAGGAACAAGGAATAAGCTGGTGCTGGCAAAAAGCTGAAAAAACAAAACTGGTATTGCTTGCATCAAGCAGTTGTAAGTGTTCAAAACTGTTACACCATATGGGAGGCATCTATCTACTCACTGCATGAGTTTAAACAGAAATGACAGCACAGATGATAAATTGGTGTCATTCACACAAGATTCCCCTATGTCTAAAAAGAACGCAAAGATACAGGCAAGAAATTCCTAATTATGAAAGAAGTTGAGCCCCAATAAATTGATTAAGTAAAGATTTCAAATTTGAAATATCCCTATTCATCATATGCATAGCCACTATGGATATTTATCAAGCACAACCTAATCACAGCACACAATGTGATAATTTTTATATTATCTTCCACTTCCTTCACTTTCAATGTTGCAGTGTGAACTCTGCCTACTTTATTCTTAAACAAGAGATCTCCAGCTGTAAATTATAGAAGGTCTCTGTCCTTATTATCTTCTTCAGGCAGAGAAGTTTGCATTCCTTTTGTAGACCAAGACCTAACATTTGAAACTGTATACTCTTAGAATGAGTAGTACTTATCTTTCATTGGTAAAACTACTACTACTAGTACTATTAGTAGTAGTACTATTACTACTACTACTGCTCCTTCTCATAAAACCACTGTTACCAAAAAGGAGGTTTTTTGTTTCTGTTTGTTAAATGTAGAGCCTTTTTGACTGTAACAATTGTGAGAGTGCCTTCAGACCTGAATTTTCTTCTAAAAGAGATATGAACACACAGCAAGGGTCTACAACAGAACCACCTGTATTTTAAATATAGCAGATGCCAGAAGATTTATCATTCTGACTTAACAGCTGATCCTAAAGGGGGCAGGTAGCAGACCATCACCATCAGTTCTGCAGACCTGATCAAGAAGTACGTTGATTGTGAACCATCACAGCTTCTTGGTTTTGCTTTAGAGGCAGCTCCACATACAATGTCCATTCTGGGCACTTTCAGGTTGTTAAATTAATGTGTAGAAAGAACTGTCCTACGTGTGTGCAGTTCTGAGGCTTTTAGTTTCCTCTCTTGTTCCTTGTCTCACCCAGCATCCATGATGGTCTCATTACAGTATCCTGGCTGCTCACTGTCACATACATTCCTGACATCAGGGACAGATGATGCCACCCAACTCCACTGCTCAAAATAAAACTATACATAAAATCAGGTCTCAGTTAATTTATATTAATATTTATTGAATTATTGTAATGTATTGGTATGGATATGAATCTGGTTCTTCCACGTTACAAAACTCTATTTCAAGAAATTATGAAGACCAGTCATCACAACTCAAGAAATAAATATGCCAGTTATGTCTAAGACTATCCACAACTTTACCAGTCCATTCTCAAAGAAATTAATTTCCTGGGTTTTATGAAACCTTACTGTGTTCCTTCCTCCTCTGTTCACTACTCCATGCCACAAATACATAATAATAGCAACATTTAGCAGGATGTAAAACTTTGTTTTCCAGACACTGGGGCAACTAAGAAAAATTTGACTTCACACAAGAGACCATATCACAGTTTCAGTTCTTATCTAACTGTATTATCTGTTATGGATTAAAGGCATTATCGAAAGAAAAAACTCACAGAGAAAAATAAACCTAAGGAAATTATATTAGGCTACACTCCTGGCTATGAGAAAGTCACAAGGGACAATGATAAAAAATGACCCTTCCTTTTTTTCTATCTTCAATATGTTCTGTAGCCCTTATGGAAACAGCCATATGGACAACTCTCCAAAGCCAGGTGGGAAATACAGCACACATTTATCAAAAAATTATCAAAACTACCCATAAGCTTTAGAAGTTGTTGCACACCTCTCAAATAGCTTCTCTCAAAATTTGCAGGGAAACATCATGGTCCTGCTAAGGGCAGGAGATATTTATAACTCATCTTTTAGAACATCCAAAAAGTGAAGAGGAAAATTTTATTCAATAGACAAGTTATTTACAATGAAACCATCTGCTTACAAACAAGGTCATGTGATTCTGCTTACAGAATTTAATACTTTTCTTTAATTTCGTGAGTTAAAACATCTCTCTCTTCATCCTGGCACATCTGCTCCTCAGACCACATGAATGAGTTCTTTTGTGAAACTGCAAAACATTGTTTGACCAAATATTTCAGCTTGGACAAAACTCGTTATGCAAGACCTTGGAGGTCTTAAACAACTTGCTTTTCTATAACTGTCACTTTTGCTGTTGGAGTATTTTTCCCACCTTAACAAATGAGTAATTATTGTTCTACTCCTATTGCAGAGTTTGGAATCTCTGGAAGGTGAACAGGCTCACTCTACACAACATGTCTCATAATACTGCAGGACACAGTCAAAACTCCCAGCTGAAAATGACAGGGGAACATCCTATAAAAACCTCACTGTAACACAGGATAAGATCATCACTATCCCCCAAATCATTCCCCTGCAAAAGGAAATTCAGCATGTAGATGGAGAAGAAGTGGCAATGTGGCAATGTTCTTCATCCCATCACTTATAATGTGGATGGGGCAACCTGAGATGTAGGGTGGGTAACAAGGAGCCCACACATGCCTTAGTGACACAGAACAAATATCAAGACCAACACAAAGAAATCTAGACAATGTAGCCAATATATCAGCCTATACAACCTTCAGCCAATGCATCATCTTTCAAACAAACCTCCAGTTACAGAGGATCAGACGTGTGATTGAGACATTTGAGCAACACTTAGCACTGATGCTTGGGATAATGCTTTCAGCACATTGAGATTTGCTAATGAAAGGAAAAGTTCATCAGAAACAGACCAAAACCCACCTGAATTACTTCACATTTGCAATTAGTAAAGCCTGCAGTTACTACAGTGTAAATGAATTATTATTATTATTATTATTATTATTATTATTAAAAGTAGCTTGGTGATAGTCCTGATGTCATAGGAGTAATGCCAGGCATGTGTGTGGATGAATGTACATGTATGTCTGTATCACTGAACATGACATAAAATCAGGAATAGTTACAATTTCAACAGTATGACTAATGCCTTATAATTTTAAATTTTTTTTTAAGAATTTGATCATGATCAAAGTGAAGGATTTAATTCTTGCTCTGCCTTCAGTTAGCTCTTGTTTCACAGAAGGGTACTCAGAGAAATAAAACCTCTGTCTGCCTGTGTGTGCTGAAGTAGACAGACAGTGCTATGCAAATACATACATATATACTCTATGTACAGTCAAATATTAGACTATGTATATGCATGTGTGTGACATTTTGCATCTACCCTGTCAGTTGAATATTAAAAGTTATGCTAAAACACACATATTTACAGAGGCATATTTAGCTGTAAGGTTTACTGATGTTCATTCTTTCCATATATATGCATTATTTGAAGTATTCTTGTAAACAAATGAATTAATTAATTCAAATTTCTTCTGCGGACTCAGCCATGGAAGAAAAATTCATAAAGGGCTGTTAAGTGCAAAGGCTATGGCAGAGGAAATCTTGAAGCATTGGAGAGTTTGAAGAGTATTACACAGGGGGAAGCACTGCTCTGGGTTTGCTCCTTCTGATGCTTATTCTCCACACATCCAGAACAGCCCATAGCTGTAGGTGATAGTAACTAAACTGACCCTTGACTTAGAAGAATATTCACATATTTTTCAGTACTATGGCACTTAGGGACCAAAAATTAGTTTGCCACAGGCTATTTTCTGACACAGATTGAATTTCCCTAATATGGCTGTGAAGCCAAGGAGAGTTCAATAGCCTTCTCCTTATGAAATTAAATTACTTTCATTCAACCTGTGGATGGATAACCTTACCTGAGCTGCTTCCTGAAGTACTGCTTAAAAGATAACAGAATCTGCTATGGAGAGACAGCATATTTTACTGCTATCTCTGGAAGTGCTGCGAATTTTATAGTAGAAGGAATTTATTTTTTTTTAAATGAAATTCTGAAGAACTCCTTTATTGATTTTTCATTCTCAAATGGTTCAGGTGAAATATGAAAAAGGTGTAAGACAGGTAACAAGTAGGCTAAAGTAAAAGAAGCCAAATACATTTCTCTGTTTTAAGATGAAGGCTAAGTGTCTTCATAGAGATAGGAAGCTGAGAAAGAAAGCAACATCATCCCCTTCCCTGGCAAAAGATTAATAGGATGCAATTTACTGCATGTTTTACTGTCCATTAATTTTTTTTCTTGCTCTGCAAATTCATAAAAACCATTTATTAAGAAAATGCAAGTGGGGAATGGATGGACTGCAAGTGTAACAGGGGACTTCAGGATATTATACAGGGTTTAAGCACAAGCTCAGCACACACTGCCTGACTCCAAGCCGTAGCAGCACATCCTTTACACCCTTCCCACTCACAGTGGGTCAGGATCTTTGCCTGGGACTTCCAGGCAGCACAGGGCCATCTATGTCCCATGACACATACACACAGATAGTCAGGATGGATTAGCTGATGTCTAATCTGAAAGATTTCTAGTCCCTTGGCGATGAGGGAAACTTTCTCCTCATTCAGATATTGATTCTCATTTTCAAAGAGAACAATTTTGAAATGGAAACAAGAACATAAAATTAAACGCCTTTCTCCATGTAGTTCTTGTGCCCTGTGAGATGCTCTGAGCATCCTGCTACACTGCTCCTATCCTGCCACAGACCAAAGTGGATGTTCTTCCCAGTCTGCCTTTCTCAAATACTGTAAGGAAAAAGTATACAGAAAGAAAACCACAAGAAGATATCAAAGGAAACATTCTGTAGAGTTACCCTTGAAAGCTCTGCTTGGAAAAATAGCGCCTTGGGATTGTTTTCTGGAAATACAGGCCTTTCAACCCAACCAGTTAAACAGACAAAAGGAATAAGTAAAACAAACATTGCTTTTACAAAAATGCTCCATAAATTCAGTGACTGGTTGTACACACTGCTCATTCACCAAAGCCCCAGGGCTGAATCGGGAGAAATTCATATGGGAGTTTCTGGGCTTACTAGAAATCTACAATGTTTATTAACATTACACACAAAGGTATGAAACAGCCTCTCCACATATTTATGAACACAGAAGAGAGTACGCAGCTGCTGAGAAATACAGCCATCAGCTGTCAACTGTCCCACTACTCTTTGAGAGTAAATTTAAGTCTTTAGAAGGATAAAAAAAAAAGGGGCAGCCACAATAAATAGCATCAGGATTTGCACCATATATTCAGGAACGTAAAACTATCATGTATTCTTAACCATAGAAATGTCGAAATGAATAGCAATAACCAGGGTAATTCTATTACCCACAGGCAGTGAGAGGCATTGTAAACACTCTAACAGCACATTCATCTCCTGCAATAAATTAAGGATCGACAAAGCAAAATTGAATTTCAAAGATAAATGATAGAAAACGACTTGCATTTTACTTGGAGATGTAAACAAACATATCATTTTATATAATTACACATGTAAACCTCTAATTTAGAAAGACTGTATTCTGATCTAAATGAATGATACTTCACTGAACAAGAAAGAGAACCCACCAGGCGAGCCTGTGCAATTATGTGGAAGACTGCTGCTTTATTGTTTTTCCTGAGGTGACAATGAGAGTGGAACGACCTTTTTGAAACAAACTAGGTATAAAAAACAATTGCTTTTTAAAAACAGTTACATTTTCTAATGCATAGTTATGTCTGAAATAAAAAAGAAGCTGAAGCAAAACCTTTTTGTTCCTCTTGCGTTGTCCCTTCTGTCTCTCGTTAAGAGTTCCACCAGCTTATTGCTGAAAATATCAAAACTCTGAACGAAATGCACAGCAAACATTCACTTCAATGAAGATTTTGGATTATGCTTTCCTTTAAAGGCAGATTCTGGCTTTTTTTTGTTCCTAGAATATGCTTAAAGTGACAATATGGTGTGCCAGTCTGTTCTCCCTGTAAAACAGGGGACTTAGAGGGACTCCCTTTCATTCTTTAAAACTCAGCCAGTGCAGTCCCAAGGAACTGCAGACAAAGCCACTATTTATAAATATTCTTCTCCACTTGTGGAGTGGCCAGATTTTCTGTTCTGTGTACTCCTCCTGGAAGGTTAATTGCACACATGACTGTTGAATACCCTGGTTTCCAGACTGCACTTATGAACAATTTGCACCTTCATTTTGGTCAACTGAAAAAGACAAGCTGCATTGGCTCCTTCTCAGCTAATAAATTTGCTGCTACCTTTCCTGCATTACAATTCCAATCTTCACTCTGTGCTCCAGATAACGTCTGCACAGCCACACCAGAGCAGCCTACTACTGATTCCTGTGGATGTGTCTAGCACAGAGCAGCAATCCCATATTACTCCTCAAATACACTGTTTAGTATACTCCATTAATGAATTTCTACCCTCCCAACTCCCAGAGATCCTGACTTTGGTTTTTATTTTTTTCTTTTCCCCAAACCCTCCAGTTTGGATGATGCCTTCCAACCCTGGATGAGAGCAAACTTCTTCTTTTGAAGCCAGCATCACTAAAGAAAACACCAAATAAGATCATTTGTCTAGCCAATACTTGAGGATAATCTGCTAATGTATGCCCTTCAGCACGCAAATTCCTAATTCAAGACCCATCATTTTTATTTCCTCTCTAGCCATGCCCATAAGCAATATCAATTCTACAATTAATCTCTGTGTCCTTGTGCCTCATAAATTCTGCACTGCAACCGTATCAAATGCATTACTGAAATCCACGTAGATGACATACAAAGCATTTCTTAGAACATCATTTATCTTACCCATGACATCAAGATAGGCTGATACGATTTACTTCTGGTAAACCCATGAGCACTTTCATCCCGTTTTCTATTTATTTTCATGTTTTTAATTATACTGTCCTTCAAAATACTTTTGAAAGCCTGCAGTTGACAGAGGTCAGACGAATAGTTCTGTGACTGCAAGGCTTATTTCTTCACCCTGTCTTCCTGCTCTTTGCTGCTGAAATTTTATTTGTTATCTCTCAGCTGCATGGCTTAAATCTCAGATTTTATAATACTCCTCAGTAGTTACTTGCTACAGGAGTTGCATTTAAGGTACCAATTCTTTCACATTTCTAGAGTAGAAATTATCATCATTATTCTTACTTGATATAAGAGTGATGACAGTGAGTTGTGTTTGGCCAGGAAGAAGCCAAATCCAAATCAGGTGTGGACAGCAGGATAAGGTCTGAAAAGGTTGCTATATCAAACCAGAGTCACCACCTGGTCACTTCTGTGTTCACTTTAGACTGCAGATGGCTTCAGGCATCTCACAGTGACGTGCCTCTTGAACTCAGGTGGGATGAAACTCAAAGTGCAATGCAAAATGCCTCCCCTCTAAAATGATCCCTCAGGACATACCCTTAAGATTGCAAACACAGTGTGCAGTCCATGGCTGCAGTATTGTATGATAATGTGCCCAAGCTGCACTGCCCCTGCAGCACAACTGATGAGCAATTTCTCCGCACTGTCATTGTCGTCTGAGTCATCTCTTGGGGCTGTGATGCTCTGGAACAACTGAGCAAATGCCCTTGAGGGACTGTCCCACAGGGGCTTAGCTCTTCTAAAACACTTCACAGGTAAGTTCATGCCTTGTAGGATAAGAAGGTTTTCAAGTTGAAATCCTTTGGTTAGGCTCAAACAAATATGTAAGAATAGAAATAATACTCATATCTTTTTTTGCTTTCTTCCCTTCAGAAATGCATTGCCACCTAAAAATCTAATTGCTAATGAGATGCCTCAGCACAGATTTTAATATCTCCCTGCATAGCTTCCATTTTCAGGGAGAAATTACAGAATTCTATTTGGGTTATAATTAGCATATCATTATTAGAGGCAAAAATAGCTGTAAATATATCTTACTGGTGGCTAGTTTAGTAACCAGCACACATCATCATTAAACAATTTCCTTTAATTTTTTTGTGCACAAAGGCCTCATAATCCTGCAAAAGCAACGACTAAGCCTAACTAGACTCTGGATATAATTTATGATAATTAATTTTACTGTTTGCAGGAATTAAGACATATAATATCTGTGGCAAGGGTGGTGGTGGTGACACTTTCAGGGAAAGGGACTATGCAAATATTCTGCACCTTGGACCTGGATACCTCATGAATCTCTTTTTCTGGCATATTATGACAAAAGAAGGAAAAAAGAATAATAAAAAAGTCTCCAATTTATGCTTTTGTGTAAGAATTGCATAGGTCACAGCATGATGAAATCCTGGTATTTTCCCTTCTCAGTTCTGGAGGTGGTGAGGAGGGTGTGCAGGGCGCAGCTGTCAGTTACCCCCCTCCCCACCAATCTACACACCCTCATTACCGTTTAAAGAGAAATGATTTTGCATTTTTCCCTCTACCAAGTGCTGTTCTCAACAACAGAAAAACAACACCAGCTTTTTCCCCAAATATGTAAAAAAAAAAAAAAGGTGCTGATCCCTCATTGTCTCTAGCTCAGTAAAGCACAATGGTGAGAGTGGTTCCCTGTGCTACCTGCAGACTCCCAAAGTCAAGTCAATCTCATCTTCATCTCTAAAATGAAAATGATTCATCGGCAAGGTGATCTTGCTGATTTGGAGACAGAACACAGAGCTGGGGAAAGAAGAAGCCTCACAGAAAAGATATATGGCCCTCTTTCATGGCATGCAGCTCACACTCAGCACAGCCAAGATGTGATCTGCCACCTTTCCCAAAGTGGTCTCCTGCCCAAGAAAGCCTACTGAGATGACTGTTAGATTTCCAGCTCACCCTCTGTCTTGGTCTGTAACCTCACATGGGACATTTTATGTGTCTGTGCTTCAGCTTCTCCTCCCATAAAACTGGGATAATGGGTATGTTTCTTTGTAAAGTGCCTTGTGACCTAAAAGGAAAAACATTACTTCTGTAAGATATTATTAACTAACAATATCACAAAGCTCAGCGATGAGAGCACTAAACATTTAAAATCTGTCATTTTTTTGCTTCTCTGAGCACAGATTTATAAACTGTTATCAAAGGGTAAAATACAGTATTAGGTGTGACCTCCCACTTCAGTGTCTCAATACATAACAAATAGCAAAAATGGACAGCAAAACTGGAACAGGAACAGTAGCTACTTTCCTCTGTGAAGCTAGCCTTGTGAAACAGCTCAGTCCTTTGCGTAAATCCAAGCCTCCTTAGATGCCTCCCTCTTGCACAAGTCCCTTTGAGGAATATAATGGATATGGATGAAGCAGGAATGGAAATGTATGAAAGCACTCCAAGAAACAGCAGTCACATTTTAAAAATGGTCTATGCTGCTAAAGCAAAGTGATGTCTGGGAACATGCTGTTTAAACCTGGGCACACAGCTCTGGTAAGGTCTCAGCACTGACCTGTCAGCAGGAGATCTGTGGTTTGGCAACAGGAGGAGGGCAGCAAGATTCCAGCACATCACCTATACCATCATGCCAAGAAAATGACAGATGAAGGCCTTACAGAGATTCAAGATGAGACAAAGAGAGTCAGCAGTGAGTTACAGAAGAAAAAGCCAAACTGCAACGCAATTTTAACAGGACTTAACAGGAACATTTTAGAAGATGTGTTTAAAACAAGACCTGTTCAGCTCCTTGTAAGTCAAGAAGAACCCAAGAGACACAGGGAGGACTTCAGTTTCCCACAAGTGTCATCTTCACCACAGCACTTGGATAACTATGCCCTCGTGTGCAGAGTATGAGAGTGTAAGCAAAACCAAGTTCCAGATCAAGTAAAATAAAATAAAATAAAATAAAATAAAATAAAATGCCCTTCTCCCTTAACAAGGTCTCACACTGAGTTTGTTACAATTAATTGTGACACTCTTATTTCAGCTAGTTTTAATCTAGGCAACTTCTCACTGAAATGGATGCCATATTTAACTATCCTGCTGACCACAAGCTGAGGAGAACCATGAGGATAACACACACACCCATTGTGAAACCTATTCTGAGCTAACATATCACTACTCAAAAGCTGGTTGTTATTGCACTACTGGATACAAAGGCTCCAAGGCAGAATGGGATGCTTGGTGTGCTCATTTGCATCTCATTACCCAGCATGCTCTTCCTCCTCAGTGCTATTTTCATAGTGGCATTGTTGTCCGAGCCCTGGGAACAAGGAAAAAGATTTGGTGACTTGGGATGCAAGCAGTTCTTTTCTACTTGCTTTGCTCTCCCTTTTTAATGAAAGGCTTTGCAAAGTGGTGAAAATGAATCGATTTCCCATTTTTAAGGCTGTATTGATGTGGGTTTGTTTTTTTGTTTTTTTTTTTTGCGGGGTGTGGGGGGAATGTTTTGTTTTGGTTTTTTTTCCAGTAGTTTAAGTTATCAGGAGCAAATCTTGAATAACAAATAAGATTACAGAAATGTGAGCCTAATGCTCCTCTCTCTACAAGGCGCTCAAGCATGAAGGTTTTGATTGAAGAGTAAGAAATGAGATTTTACTTCCTTCTGATTTAAGTTTCATTTGTACAAAGAACCTGTTTCAGCAAAATGTGATTGCAAGCTCATTATTCAGTGAAGGGCAAATATCTTCAATCGCAATCTAGTAAGATCAGCAGCTTTTTCTGTTACAAGCCTCACTGAAGAGAACTGAACATACTGGCTTCTGTCATTGTCTACATCTGAGACTGTGATGATTTTACCCTGTCCAATTCATTTCAAAAGATGTAGCTCCCAATTAAATGTATAAGTTGTCAGCCAGAGTAAGTGTCTATCATTTGAGCCAGATCAGTTTTGGTTTCTGGCAGTTTTACTGCATCATTTACAGATCAGTTACATTTTTTTTATTCAGTACTGAAGGGGATAAAACTGCCTTAAACACAGGACTCAAAACAACACTGAGTTACCTGTTTTCCATAGTTTTCAGTATGTTTTAACAAGTTAGAAATAAAACTTCATTCCTCAGAGACTTGATAGTTTTCAACATGCACTTAAAAATAATTCTAAAAAAATAAACTCCAAGCAAATGTAAGTACCTAAAAATAATGCTCTTTAACAACATCTAGCACACAAAGATTACATTGTACCCTATAAATGTCAATGAATTCAGCACCAAAAGCTTGTGTGAGGTATGAGGTTAGGCCCTTCTCAGGTTAAAAAGATTTCTTCCATTTTACAGATAAGGAACCCTAGCTTTTAAAGTAAAACTGTTAAAGACTGGTGCTGTGCATAGCAGAACCACATTTAAAACCCTTCAGTCTCTCAGGTCCATGTTTTAAGAAGATGAGCAATTTTGAGAGTCCTTCTTGAGATAAAAAAATGGGTAAAT
The DNA here is from genome assembly GCA_009812075.1 of Sialia sialis. Classification (NCBI taxonomy): domain Eukaryota; kingdom Metazoa; phylum Chordata; class Aves; order Passeriformes; family Turdidae; genus Sialia; species Sialia sialis. The sequence goes on along the minus strand of VRYO01002772.1, from coordinate 11,790,716 downwards.
GTACGTAAAAATGATGCAAAAATACTTGACATGGAGCCCTTTGCAGGGAAACACTGTGAGTTTTGGGGGTTTTAAGGCTAAGACTCAGTACCTCCTTAAATATGCAGAGCATTGGCTCCTTGTGGCAGGAGGCTGAGTGGCATTTCACAGCAGGATCCTGTGACGATGCTTTGAAGTGTTTGTGCTGTATAACCCTTGATGAATCAATTAGGCCTCCTCACTCACCCAAATTATTCTTTTTACTTGCACTATTATTTTTACAGCAATAGCACAGCCCTAAATCTAGGACCTGTGGTTGGTGAAAGTAAAAGGCAAATGGATTAGGTTTTTAAAACATTTAAGATGTTTTAAAATCTTAAACCACTATCAGGCAGCTTCTTAACAGCCCCTACCTAGTGAGGCACACTGAGCTAAGAGCCACAGTGTGGGGAATCATGGAGACATGCAGGAGCTGGGAACAGAAACTGGAGACTGCTTGGCACTGGGATGGGGCTACTTCAGAGTCAGGACAGCCACAGATCTAATCCCAGGAAGCAAACCCCACTATTTTCAAAAGGGCTGTGATACCTGGCAACAGCGACAGACACAGCTGAGTGAACTGCTGAGCATCTGGGCAATCCTGGTGGCTACTTCCAACAGTGGTGGTCCCAAACCCAGCAGTGCACGGAGAGCTACAATGGCCTTTTCCAGAAGAAATGCTTATAGGAGCAGACAGAAATGAATCAAGGTAGCCACAGCGTAAAGTAGCAAAATAATCAACAAGAATTCATTAAAAAGTGAAATGAGCAAACAGGTAATTAAAACTTCACTAAAGACACCCAAAGCCTCGAAATAGTTTTGCTTTGTCAGTTAAAGGAAGGAGGACAAAGAAGTGAGAGTTAACACATTTTTAGTACGTGGATTTTTCCAAGAGTCAGTAATATTTCTGCAGCCACACCACCAAAACCTCTCCCAAAGCCATGGGCTACAGAGGTGCCATGGAGCAGAACAGGACCCTGCTTAACCAGGACAGCTAAGACTCACTGTACTTGCATCCTACCCCAGCAACAAACATCCTTGGACAGGTCAAAGCTGAGAAGCAGGCACCTCTCAGGCATGATTTAGGTGGGTTTTTTTAGATAGCCAAAGCAAGAGGAGATAAAATGTAGTTAAAAGGCATCTCCCTCTCTCCAGTCATTATAAAGGCAGTTTACAGATGGTGCAGATCACTACCATTTGGAAAGGGGAGTCACAGCCTCTATCTCCTAAGAAAAGATCCACATGAGGCAGATGAGGGAGGCAAAATAAGATTACAGTAGTTTCATGATTATAAGCCGCACCTTTTTCACTGAAGAA